>JAWWLZ010000001.1:47674144-47708220 GCA_035041345.1 Poliocrania exsul | reverse complement strand
CCAAAAACCACCCCAAAAAAAGGCCAGAAAATCTCATGTGGGCAGAGATGCAATAGAGAAGCTGAAAGCAAAATCTTACCCTCCTTGTCCAAGAGTCAGTGGGTCATCTCCTTAGGTACTGCATGCTAACTTCAGCAGTTTTAGTAACAGTGATCAGATGACACAGCCTAGGAGGAGAAGCCATAAAACACAGAACATTCCTTAAAAGTGAGAGGCCCTTCCAAAACAACATGCTATTTGTGAAACAGGTCACTTCAGTCAAATCAATGGACATACTTGCTTTGCAACCAATAAAGAAGGCTTAAGTCTGATTAAATAATTGAAAACTGCGTGGAAATCACAGAATCATTCAAAGGCTTTGCAAGAAACTGTAAAGATCGTCTAGGTGTCCTTCCCAAAACTTGGTCAGCTTTATTAGATTACTCAAAACAATTGCAGACAAGTTTACCAGAGTCCTGTCTCAAACCATTCCATAGAGCAACACCAAGCACAGTTGCTTTCCAATGTCAGGGAAGCAGTGGATTCACTGCATATGCACAAATGCCATTCATCAGGAATTCATGGGCATTAAGAAGCCTAGGAAGTTAGCCCAGAAACTCAGGACATCACTGCAGCCAGCCATTTGAATAAAGAGAGTTGATAACTTGACACAGGAACCTTACAGCTGGTGAGACTGTCAGGAGAGGGAATCAACACCAAACCCATCAGCTGCAGTTACAGTTATGCCAAGCAGTTCAGGCTGCAGTATTAGATCAGACAGTTCCTTGGTCTTTGTCATTGCCTGCCCAAAAATCCCTTCAGCAGACTTGTAATGATAAATTTACTACAGTTTCATGAAATATTGCATACAATTGCTTGCTTTTGAACTATGTTGTGGCTGTTCTACACAGAAACTGTCTTCCAGCAGGAAAAGTGTGTGCTAATTCACATCGTTTCTGGGAGGGCAGCCCATGGCTGTGAACATCAAGATCAGCCCCACTGAACAGAATTCCTAATACCCAGCTCTGAAGTAAGTATGATTCTACCTATTCTATACAACACTTCTGAACACTGGGCTTGTTCTTTTTGTACCTACTGCTAACAGCCACAGCATCAGAGGATAATTCATATTAAAATAAAGTCCTGCTGGCTCCAGAGAGGGCCAAAACAGACCCCAAATGATAGGAATTCTTTATTTTATGGATAGCAAGTGTGTAGCCACCTCACAAATGCTGGAGTTGTTAGCAAATAATGAAGTAGTTCTCTTTTATGTCCCCATCATAAAGATCTTGCAGCAGTGCAATAACGGAGAGGAAACATAAGAGCCACTTGGAAAGGAACAACAGCACTACAAGAGTGAATGAAGCCTTTGTTGCACAACGGTCCAACAAAAACAGGATTCCACGGCTGTGGCAGAGGAGTAGCAGCTCAGTGGCATGCAGCCCTACAGGTACACCTTCGTGTAATTATGTAAGCTAAGATGTCACAGGATCCAGTGCAGATAATTGAAGGGCGCCATTATGGAGACAAAGCATAGGATAACTCATTGTTCCACAGATTTGCAAATACTTTATATCAGCAAACAGTCAAAATATCCCAGACTCTTCTTGTTTGTGTGTCCTGAGCATGTGCACTTGCTGTCCTGCAGCTCGGGCAGGGACCATGGGCAAGGGTTTGACCTTAAATCCAGTACCTGAGGAAAGCTGAGTTGATACCCAGAGTCCTGATGGTCTCCCAAATGTCCCCAGAATGAAGCAGTTGTATGGTCCTCATTTACCTGGAAAAGAGAGGGAGGGAAGTGTGCAATGCAGGTGTATTCCAGGGAATTACCAGCAGAAGCACTGATAGCCAAAAGGTGGATGCATATGATACTACAGTGGACAGCACCTATTGATTTTACTGAGCCAAATGGAATTCAGTGGGACTTCCCCTCAAGACAGGAAGTCCTGGAGACTAAATCCAAGCATTATTACTGTACTTACACCATGTATTTGATGGTATCCATTTCAAAGGCAACTGTGGCCAATGTGACCATGACTTCACATTATCTTAGCCCTCCACATTTTCTTCTCCATTTCTGACAGCTTTAGTTCAGAAGGAACTCAGAAAGGCACAAAGCTACCCAGGGAACATAGCAGTTCAGGCAATTAGCACATCAAATACATTTTGTCTGTCTATCTACCCATCCATTCATTCATCCATCCCTTCCTTCTCAGGTATACTCTACAGAGAAGGGCATGGTTGAATTGGATCTATCAGGAGATGGGACAGGTGGTCATCTGGGACTTCCCTTGTTGTCTGACTTCTTCCACCCAGGCAGAAATTGGTGGTACTTTCCCTCAAGTTTAAGTGACTCTTACTTGATTCTACACTTAGCACAGGGTGCCCACATCCGCAGTCCTGTACAAGGAAGCTAGAATAAGAACTTGCTACCTTTGTCTAAGAAACAGATGTCTGTGTTGGCCAAGTCAAAGGCATTGAGTTCATTCCTTTTCCACTGGGAACAAAAAGTGAGTTGAGAACCTGCTAGTGGCAACTCCTTCTCTAAAATCACAGAATGGATCTTAAGTAATAGTCATACAATTCCTTTTGTTCAGGAGAGATTTTCAGCAGCTGGCTGATTTGTTTGTGCTTCACTGCCCAAAATATGAAGTTAAAAGTAGTAAACCCCAATTGAAACATTTCTTCTTTGATGCTCAGGCAGTACCTTGAACGTGTTCCCCAGGAACTGAGTGTTAGAGGATTTTGGAAAGTTCAGCTGCCGATGGGCGGTAAAACCCACAGGAGCACACCTTCTACATGGAAAAGTCTTCCTCCTTCTTCATAGCTGCTTAGGGATTTTTTTCTCTCCATCTTTTAGTACCTCCTCTAAAGGTAAAAGAACATAGTGATACTCTGCCCACCTCTGTGAGCTCCTTTGGATGACTCAGAAGCACTCTGTGTAATTTTGTGACTTAAAAGATAAAGAGTGAAGAGCAAAGCTCTACAACTTGTTACTGTACTTAAAGCTGTAATTGTGTGTAAGTACTTGCAAATATCAAGGCCACCTTTGGAAACAGCTATTTATAATGGTTCTTCTTGCTCTATCCCATTTGCCCAGTAGAGCATAATGGCTAAATCAATGTAAAGTGTCATGCATTTCTTTCTTCTGTTCTCCTTGGGGTTATTCTTTCCAGTTACGTATGTTCAGCTTTGATCTGTAGAAAAATCAATGAAGATTTAGTTTTTCTCAAAAAACACCAAGCTAAAAATTTAAAGCATTTTCTGTCATCTTGGTGTGAAATATGTAATCCCACTCCCCTTCAGGTACCCTTCAGAGTACCTGACTCAGCACGCTTTTGTGAAATAAGCAGTAGTATAAAACCAGGTTTATACTTAAATGGGTTTTTTCTTTGATCACATTCTTAACCATAATCAGTGAAGTTGTTTTTACTTGTACTCCTGTAAATGAAATACTACCACTTTGCTGTTCCTGAAAAATAGAGGTATTTTTCACCCCTAAGAAAATAAAATGAAAAAGAGTTGACCTATGTATCTGTCCTCTGACATTCTCTTTGTGTCAAATCCTGACTTTTCTGTTAACTTTTCCGTTAACTTCGACACAATAGAGATGCTCATGATGCCACTGACTGCAAGAAGACAGGGCGCAGCTATCAGACTCAGACTATATGTGGGAGTATTCTGAAAATAATAATCAAAAAAAAGCGCACATTAAGTGCAAACCAAAATTTATCTATGTGTATACAAAATTAAATCTTTATAGAAGATGTAACAATACACTTGCAATAAGACTTTCATTTTGACACTTAGGTCTTCGCAGTGGTCACCAGTACAACCTTCCCTATTTTCTAAAGGTCAGATATCTTAACTAGTGAAATAATGTCTTACCTCTCAAGCTCCCTTGAGAAGCAGTAAGATTTCATACTCTAATTTTGCTCTTGCTACAGAAAAGTCTTCTACAATTTTCAGGAATGTTGCAACATAATCAGAACATCTCTTTACAAACTGTAGCAGGGACCTTGGGGATTAAAGGTATGGCACCCAGAAAGATTTGGCATCACAGCTCATGGACCAACTTCTCAGTGAATCAGGGGGAACACTCAGCAACCCAGGCCAACTGGAGCAATTCACTACCATTTTGGAAAGTGCTTGGTTCTGATTTTAGAAGCCTAAGTTGCCTGGATATTGGAAAGTCAAAGCATCTGTTTAGGAGCGTCAGGTTTTTAACAGGTAGAAGGTCAAAGCTGTGAGAAGTACCTTCCCAGCATCCTGTGGCCCATGCCTTTCATTTCTATACTCTTACCATGGGTTGTGTGGAGGTTTGGGAGGTCTTACTTTGCAAACAGAAGCAGACTGAAGTGGGTTTGACAGCCTGGTTTGACCAGTTGCTTGCACTTCTTACAAGGAAAGAAACTAGCTAAATCCTCCTGCAGCATGGGAGTGTATCAGTCCACCAGCTGGGTTACTGCTGACGTTACCACCCAAGCAATTTGCATGGCACAGCCATTCCAGGGCTGATCACACCTTCTGTGCCCCAAGCAGCCTCAGCTCCCCCATCACAGAGTGCAGTGTTGGTGTGGAGTTCACTTGGGTCTGGTAGTAGAGATGTGTAGCCCCATTTTTGGGGGAAAAAAAAAGTAAAAAAAGCTCTTTATCTGCAGCTGCTTGGCAAATGATGTCATCAAGATGCTGTTTCACTGCTTTAAGTGGAAAATATTTGTGTCAAGCATCTTCCCTGCCTCTTGTGTAAGAACAGACCGCAGGGGATGGAGACTGCTGGGAATCGACCTACCTACATCTGGGGTCACTGGTGCTGTCGTTGTTACTCGTGTCAGCAGTTCATCATCAGCAAACAACAGAGGGGAGGGAGCTTGAGATCTGAAAAGGTTTCTCATAATGCCACTCGTCAAACATGGTGTCCTTACAGGCTGTTGGTGGTGAGCAGGGAAGCTAGGAAATGAGGCTGGAGGGTATGCAATGTTTGCCTCTGTAAGGAAGCAACGGCAAAATAGCCCAAGGTATCACGTTCCGGTTTATCTCACTGTCTCTCCCAGATTCTCTGGCTCAGCCAAGCATCAGCAGCCGTGCTGCAGGAATCTCCTAGCACTTTTCTTAAAATCCACAAGCCAGCTTCAACTTGACTGGTGCCTTCAGAGTAATCTGAGGGAAGATAAATGAGCAAATTACATTCTCTCCTCATCCAACCAGCAGAAATTTCTGGAGTGCAAACTGAGGCAACCCAAGCACATGAGTCACCATGTCAAACTGACAGAAGGAGGCAAGTCTGTGCTCCATAGGACACTGAGTCCAGCCCTGTCAAAAACAGGCATCAACTACATATCAAATGGCTCTGAGTAGGGGTCGAGCACACAGGAATGAGAAATACGGTGTTTGAGATTGCCTGACTCAAGTGAGGCTTCTGAAGAAAGAAATAAATGTCAGCCAGCACTTCAAGACTGGGAGGTGTGTGGGGCCAGAGCACAAAGGTTTGAGCAAACCTGATGTTTTCCACACCTGGTGTCCCAGCTGAGCAGGTATGGAGGATGTCCTGGTGGATGTGTGCAAATGCTTCTCTCTTCCAGAAGACTCCTGGAGGCTGCCCTCATGAGACCCCTTCCTCCTGAAAGAGCATGGGAGGTCTTTTAGGCGAGGATGACAGCACCTCCTTTCCGCCTGCCTGAACCATTCATCACCCATTCAGGCCACCGCAGCAGAGACAAATCCAGTTACCTGCTAACCTGCCAGCTCCTCCATTCATCTCCTGCTCCAGGGTAAAAATAATTTCACAACAGCAAATACCACCAACACCACAATAGCTCTCATTTGGGAATGATGGGAGGACGGGGTACCCTGCCCTGCCTGAGCTGGAGCAGTGCTGCCCAGTCTTCTAGCACAAACAGGGGCAGTAAAGGGGGACAGCACCCCAGCAAGGGGCTCAGGGACAGGGATGGGGACAGGGATAGGGAGGGAGTACAGCCTGTGTGGTTCTGCACCCCACCACAGAGGACCAGGAATTGTCCTCAGTAGGCCTGGATCTGCTTGGAGAGGAGCTTTGCAGAAAATGTTGCACACACAGAATGCATCAGAGGTTTAATGCCAATAATATTATACACATAAACCCAGTACATGTTAACAGAAGGAGACTATATATTTGTTAAATGCTGGAAAACAGGAAAAAAATTGTCTTTACAATAGACCTGTAAATTTCTCTTGTACTCCCTCTTTTGTGCTCAGCTTGAGCTGCCACATGCCAGTCTCTGTGAGGCTGGGGACTCCCTGCCACAGCAATACCTCTGCATGGAGATTCCTGGGCTCAGTGATAGCCTGTGCACAGAGGTAAATAAGACTCAGAAAGACATTTCTGAGCAGTAAAAATTTCTGGTGGAGATAGACTCTATTAGCCCTGGGATAAGAGCTTCCCATGGTTGTTCACATCTCATTGTTCCCTGTAGTGCTTATTGAGTTCATTTTAGGAGATAGGATGAATGCCCACATCCCACTGTCTTTAGAGGCTTATTTCACTGAGTCAGGACTAGGCAGTGTCAGTAGCTCCTGTCCTTCTCTTCTTCTCCATGGAATCTGCCCCAGACAGAAGCCCCCAGCTAAGGCTCATGTGCACAGGGTTTCTGCTTGCTGCAATTTTCCTTCCTCAGCTGTCTGCATTGGCTCTCCTAGCTGAGCATGACCCTCTGCCCCATGTTGATTGATAGCAACAAGGGCCTGGTTCAAATTAGAGCTGTTGGTAGTAATGACTTGCTCAAGCCTCCAAGCATAGCCCCAGGAAGATTAAACAAAGCTGTCAGAGTCCTCAGTGAGCAACTTTTCCGAGAAGTATAAGAGATGAATCAACGGACTCAACAATCCTGGAGAAAGAGAGAAACAGGAGAGCAAGCAGACGATGTACAGTAGCCAATGCTTCCTTTCCAGAAACACACCAGTCCCTGCCTGTAACTCCCAGGAGGGTCCTCCTTTTAAGAGCTGCAGCTCCCAGGTTTCCATGAGCCAATGACTTTGGCTGCCACCGCTTTCCCCAGCTCACTCCCATAGATTGCATGGCCATTCCTTTAAAGTACAGAAAAGCCAAAGAAGGGAATAAAATCACTGCAAGCCATACTCTCTCCTTCCTACCACTGTGTCCACATCAGTAGACTGATTTAAAAATCATACTATTTAAAAGATAAGCTTTGAAGCTCAGGATGCTCAGACAGTCTTCTTCTGAGCCTTTGGGTCACATTAGACCATGGCCCATCACTTTTCTTGTCACGCATGAAGGCTAGAAATTTGCCTTTAATGATAGGAGAGAATTTTTTTCCAGGAGCTGACAGTTTTAAAGCAAAAGTCACACCATGGGACTTGTGCTGTGAAAGCAAATATGTGTACCATTAGAAATAATTTAGAAAAATTGGTAAAGAAGTCTGGCTTGCCTTTGATTTCTCGTAAGGAAAGTGGGATTTTCTTGAGAACAACAGCAATGATTATATGAATCCATTATTTATTATTCAGAAAGGAGAAATGTAGTCATCAGTAATAAAATCTTCTCTCAAACTGCCTGCTTGTGGATAGATTATACAGAGTTTATGGTCAGGAGTGGAAAGGAAACATAAGAAATACAAGAAATAAAAGTCTTCAGAGTTTCCATTTGCTTTGGAAAATCTTTACTTGAGGAGTTTGCTGCTGTAAGGTGTCTTCAAGGGCAAAAGTTGGTATTGACAAACTGCAGGAGGGCCCCTCAGGCCTCCACATTTTAATTATGTTTAAATGCTATGAACTATTACAGAAGTTGTGTTGTAGAGTCCATAACTTCCTTGCTCAAGTGCACACTGCTATATATGCAATACTTCCCTCTAAAAGAAACATCATCATCATCATCCTTCCTCCCACCCTTTGCAGTGTGCAAAATACCATCCCAGGACTAGATCCCACCTTGATTACAGTTTCACAGCAAATTCTGAGTGTTCGCTGAGAACTAAAGCAAGCAATGAACACCCATGGGTTTGGAAGAGCTGTGAAACTGCAGACTGCACAAGCTCACCAAGGCATAGGCTGATTTCATTAGGAAACGTGGAGGTTTGGAGTTGGCTTTGCTTTTATCACATCTGATTTTAGCTAACTGGGGCGGAGATACGGACTTGTGGCTTCGTATGGCAGCAAGTGTCCTTAACTGTGGCTCCCTTGGAGTAAATCTGACCTGCAGCAGGAAAGCTGGGGAAGAGGGGATGTGATTAGATGCCACTGTTTTTCTAGAAATGCACATGCTGAAATCAAAGCTTTCAGCCCAGGCTTGACTGAAGCTTTTGGGGAAGAAGAGGGTGGGCAGCACAGGTGGGTGCAGCTTCTGCTCTTGTGGGAGTGGCAGCCCTTGAAGGCTCCCCTGGGGAGTGAAGCTGCACCCTGAGCTCCAGGGCTTCCCTCTCCAGCGAGTACAGAGTCCCACTTTCTGTACTTGATAAAGATTAATGTTAGGTGGTTCAACATTTCCATGGTACACTGCTGAGCTGGAGATGGAGAAAGTGTCCTGACCACAGGACCGCAGGGCACAGCTGTGTTGCTTTTTGATATGGGGAGGACAAAAAGACATTACTACTGAGAGTGGAAATTTTGACAATTACACCAGGTTTCTGCTGATATTTTCTGAGTGATTCTCTAATTTAAGTCATCAAAAATGCCCCTTGGCACTTTCCAAGCCACAGCTGATGGTCATGCTTGAGGGCAGCGGTAGGGCCCCTGGACAGCAGCTGCTCCATCAGCCAGAGACAGGGTGCCAGTTCCATCCCTCCCAGCAATAGTCCCAAGGTGGTGGTGGGCAGCCATGCTGGGGGGAGATTTGTTGTTTGATTTTTCCGGCGCTCTTTCACGCTTGGCAGTGCATGGACTGAGCACTCTGAATTTCTCTGGGTGATCCAGGAAGGCGCTGAAAGGTTGGTGGGCAGCCACCTTCAGCCCTTTCCTGGTGAGGATAACAGCCCACTTCTCCAAGGAGATTATGTGCTCACTGGCACCCACGAGTGTGGCTCCATTGTGTTTCAAACCATGGATCTCCTGACTATGAAGACACAGAGCTCCTGATAGTGAAGGAATGAAATGCACTTCTCTAGCCCAGAAAATGTGAGAGTCAGGGAGGGCCCTCAAGGACCTGGTCATGTGGTGAAAAGAGCTGAAATGGGCAGAGACTCATGGGTGAACAAAGCAGACAGTACGCTGAAGAGATGACAGAAGGCTGAGGATGAGCAGGGGTCAGGAATTCATCCAGCTTTTCCAGTCCCAGAACAGGAATACATAACCCCACTGCCCTCTTCTTCCTTGTTTTATATAGATATATATCTAGACTGTTCTTAAAAATTCTGAAAGGTGAGATTTCATGAAATTTCTGTGCTCCTTTTCCAGACCTAACTGTCTAAACTCGTAGAAATTATGCCCAAATTTTTGGCCTGAATCCCCATGCTACAGCTTATATCCATTATTTGCTGTCTTCTCTGAAGTTGACATGGAGGAGAGAAAAGTGCCCCAGAGGAGCTGAGCTGTGGAAATGTCTGAGGGCAGAAAGGCTTCTTAACACTAAGACTGTGGTTCGCAAAAATGAGGTGAGATCTGAACTGGTGACATGGGCCCAGAGTGCAAACAGATGGGGGGCTGCAGTCTGGAGGTGGGATCTCAAGGAGGAATTCTTATGACTAGACACCCTAGGCCAGCTGAAAGCCTGGGAGATCAGAGAGTAGTAATTATGGCCCAGGGAATATGAAAATGAGAGCTTAGGAGCAAACCATCCCCTTGTGCAGGACTTTGTCTAAGCAAGTATCTTCTCAATCAAGTGACATGCAAAAGAAGAGATAACAAAAACTGGAAACATGGCAGGCAGCCAAAAGTAGCTTGCAAGCACTGTTTATTCACTCTGAGAAAAAATCAGAAAGAACAAAGCCCAGCTTTAGATTGTCTAGGCACAAAGAGAAATGTGAAGGTTGCTATACATACTTTAGCAGCTAAAACAAATGTGGAAAAATTGTGAGTCCACCAACAAATGAATGAGACAACCCGCTGAGAGAGGATAAGCAAAGAAACCAAAGCACTGAATGCCTTTTTTTTTTTATATGTTTTCATTAGCAAAACTTACTCCCACACCTTCACATGTCCAGCATGATTTGAGAAGAGGAACAACAAACAGGAGGAGCAACAAATAAAGGTCTACCTAGAGAATCTGTAAGTATTTAGATCCAGGTGGACAGATGGGATTCACCTAAGGGAGCTGCTGTCCATGATCTGTAACTCAAGGTGATCAGGGACAGCTCTGACAAGTAGAAATTCTCCTGCAGTATTTTCATGCAAAACCTGAGTGAACATGACTTGGATGAACAAATTGTTAGATGGACTGAAAATTAGCTGGACCATTAGGTCACAGAATAATAATCAATGTTCTGATAGGCCATCTGGCAGCCAGTAATGAACAGAGGACCCCAGGGAATTACACAGGAGCTGATATTGTTCAATATTTTCATCAGTCACCAGGCCAATGACACACAGGGCACTTTCAGTATATTTACAAGTGGTAATAGATTAGAAGCAATGACAACCGTCTCCATTTGGCAGAGATGGTAGAGAGTCAATCCAGAGGAACCTTGACAAACTTGGGACCTGGGCCAATAGAAACCCTTCAGAGTTCAACAAGATCAGTGCAAGCCCTATGCTTTGGTGTAGGATTGCACTCTTCTGCCTACATAACAGCCATTCAGGAAAGGACCTGGCTTTGCTGTGAGACTTCAGTGAGGACTTAAAGTGAATGAAGCAAACGATAAACTGGAGATGGATTAAAAGAAATGTGGCTGACAGTCAAAGCATTGCTATTACTCCATTTCTACTTAATGTTGGTAAAGTTGCCCCAGAAATGTTGTCCCATGTTAGGACCTGCAGTTCAATAGGTCTTGAGAAACCAGAGGAAGTCCACTGGATGGTCAGTGGCCACAAAGAGATACTGAGGGACATGGGTTTAAGTATTCTGGCAAAGAGGTGGCTTAGGAGAGGTCTAAAACCAACCTCCACATGTATGAAGCAGAATGACAAAGACAACAGAGCCAAACTCTCCACAGCAGGGGCAAGTTGCACAGAAAAATCCTGGTCTCCGCTGGAGCAAACAGATTTGTCTCTAGGGCCTGAAGGAGGATCTCTGTGGTGGAATTCTGACCACCTACTCCAGCTGACAACTCACTGCCTAGCCAGCACCTCCAAGCCAGTGTCCAGGCACTGCCCTGGGAATTGCTCTCTCCCACAAGTTGTTCCCCAAAAGACAGCATGGGTAGCGTGGTGCTAGGTTCTTCCCACACAACCTTTAATAGGACCCTATTGGGCATTGCACTATAAATGCCTCCACAAGCCTCATGCAAGACAACACAAAGCCTGTTTTGAGTGCTAAAAATACTGCTTTCATGGGCTCAAACACAGTTCTCAAATAATTTTGGGTATTTTGAACTGCAGGAGGAAAGCAAAAAAAGTTAACTAATTATCATTAGGAAAGAAAAAAAGTTTAAAAATTATCATTAGGAACCTGAGTATCCCAGCGGGCCCAGAAAAGTCCCAGGACTGAATGCTGTTTTATGTAGCCCTGCCAAATCTAGGGACAATTACCTTAAAACAGAGTGGGTATGGATCAGTCCACTAGACTCTGGGACTGGAATTTAGTCTCCAGCTCTCTTTCAGCTGGCAGCACAGGTACAGCCATGGAGACTGTCAGCCAGGAGAAACCTCCTCTGTGGCTAAGTCATGTCTGCCATCTCAGCTCCCTTCTGGGAGGATTTTGAAGACCAGGAAGGGCACAAGCAGTGAGGTGGAGGCCATTGTGTTGCATCCACACAAGCAAGAAACTTTTATAAATATCAGTTCCCACTGCACAGCTCGCAGGCACATGCCTGTGTGGCGTGGCTGGGAGTAGAAGTGACATGTCCTTAGTGCTCCTCTACTGTATCCCCATGAGGGTGGCCCCCTGAAAATCCCAGTTTCCTCCTGTCTCTTCCCCTTACTATGCAAGAGGACAGACAGGCAGCAATATAGCTCACTGCCCAGATTAAAATAACTCAGTTCTGCTTTATATCTGGCTCATATTTTATCAGTTTTGTATCTGAACATCTTATTAACACAGGCAAATATACTATAATGTCTTCTAAGCAAACTTGTTCAGAAATCCCTGAAACAATCAAAAGCCAGGGAAAACAATTAATTGCATTTGATGCATCAGTTCTTGGAATTGTAGCTATATTCGGCAATGCCTCTTAGTTCACTCACATTAACCTAATTGTATGCATATTTATTGTGCAGTGTTCTTCAGCATCTAAGCAAAATCAAAGAAGGCTGTTTCACTACTGAGATTGCAATTTTGCATAAGAAATACAGAGAGATTTACATCAGTCTATTAATGCTATTCCATTATTCAATGCCAGAGCTAAAATTAGCAGTCACCTCAACAACCAGATGCATATTCTGTCTTCAAGGTATGAACCTGAATTAGCACAGGCCTTTGCCTCCTATCAATAGCCCTTAATTTTAGATAGGCTTTTCTACACCAGGATGAGAAAGCCACATGAGATTCAAACTAACTCTTACGTTTGTATCTTCCTTAAATACTAAAGGGTCTCTGGAAGTCATGCTCCATCTGCATCCATTTACTATGTACTGAAAAAAGATAAACATCCAGATACGGCAATTTATAAACGTTTTTAATAGTAAATCAATCCCTGGTACCTGCTTGAAGGAAAATGGACTCAAATCCACCTTCAAAATTGCACCTGATGGTGCTCACTGCAGAAGCACCAGCGTTTTCTTGAGGCCCCCCTTAAAATCCTGAGGCACCTCTTCCCCTGCTGGGTGGCCAAGAGATGGGCAGCCAGTAGAATAGAGCAGGTGCAGTAGCTCATCTGCACATTCTAATTACAGCCAAAGCCTTGTCATGCAACAGCCACAAGCCAGTTTGCTAGGAGTGGATTTTTTAACAGGCCATATGTGAGCACTACTTAGGCAGATGAAAAAATTCCCTCTTGACCAATGCTGTGTTTTAAGCACCCTTAATCTGCAGGGACATTGCACTTGAATAGGATACCAGGCACTTAAAGAATGCAATAAACCCAAACAAAGCTCTCTGGTTTAGCCTCTATATGCTGGCTGAGACATAACAGAGTAAGAGTGAGGTAAAAACCCCCACAGTACTGATATAAAATCCTCAAATGTTCCTTCTGCCTGATGCAGTGATTACTTCATGTTTAAAGCCCAGTCCAGCTTTTTTCCAGCTCAATTCAGAGGCTCAAAGATGGTGAAGAATGAAAAAATACTGTAAATCTAGACTGTGGACTTATCTCCTCATTGCTGGGGAGCACAGATCAGGTGTGCATGGCCAAGACAGGGACATCATGCAGGGTGGTTCCTCCCTGTGTAGGAGCAAAATTATCAGGTATGTCTCCTTTTCATGGGCTGCACTGCACACTTTACTCTGAAGCTGCTGAGTCTCAGTTCAGTTGAGGGGAGTCTCCCCCAGCTAACTCCTGGGGGCTAGTGGGCAGCTGCCTTGGCACTGGTGCTGGGCATGGTGGGATGACAGCCAGGCCTTTTCTTTCCAAGCATCTGAGTGCAACCAAAGTATTTTCACCCAAATCAGTCTATTACACCCATATTTATTGCCTGCTGTTGTGTTACAGGTAGGCAACACCACCTTAGCTGCTTCAGATCCTAAGGGGTTGTCAATAACATGCTGCAGTTTCTCCACGAGCTCTGCACTCCTCAGGCTTCTCCTGATCTATCTCCCAGAACTATCTCCTAGGCTTGAAGAGACCTTTAGACTTCTTAATACCAAAAACAGAAAAGGTATCAGTGGGAGGTCTGGTTGCTGAGTGTGCTTCAGATCAAACTGTACTCTTAAAAGCTCATGGAAGGGGTCAGGCACTTTACTTTGCCTGCACTGGGATTTGTTTGCAGGGGAAGGAAGTATCAGCTGCAGGACTAGAGTTTGTAGTTCACCCCACTGCCCCAGCCACAGGAGAGTGTAGTCCTTTCTTCTCAGAGCTGCTGCCAGTATCAGTATTTGTTGACATTGGCTAACCATCCCAAGGGATAAAATTACTATGAAATGTTTGCAAGGACCATTTGAAACCTGAGAAGATGATGTTTTTAGTAACAGAGAAAGAGCCAAATACCTTAGAAGAGAAATATTCCAGCTTTAAGAATTAATTACCACTTCTGAGTAATGCAGGCTGACAAATAACCTTGCGCAATTTCCTGGACAGATCCATTTTAATGGCAATATTGTGCACAGATCAAGAGCAAAATATGGTTGCTGAACCATGACCCTGCAAGCTCAGGCACATGGGCAGATGCCTTTGCCCAAACACTTGTCCAGTAAAGCCCAGAGGATGCAGCATGGGGCTAAAGCAGCCCCCTCTATACAGCAGCTCCCACCCTGAGGGCCTCTGAGTGAGGATGGCTCCTAGGGATGGCTATTTTCAGTCATAAAAAAAAAAGATGGACAGCAAACAACCAAGTGCATTTTTCAGAACAGCAGATATGACATCCATGAAGCTCTATAATTATTATGCAAAATACACTACATAGCTTTTCCATTATAAATCAAGTATCATAGGGCAGTGAAATGAATGCTCAATCTCTATATCCTAATTGTTATTTTGGTAGTGTGGAAAGATAGTATATAATTGATTATGCTCCACAATATACACTGGCATAACAAGTCACAATATGTATTTATACTTCTGTCAGTCAAGAGTATTCAGCATTGAATGTAGTAAGAAAACTTTGTAAACCCATCCTTTCAAAACCATTTTCAATTAAAAGGCTTTGCTTTCTCCTTCTTTTTAGATAGGTGAAATGAGGAGAGTGCTGGAACAACAAGTCTGAGAATCAACAGAGTTTTCTGGAAATCTGAATTGTCGCTAATTACCCGAGATCCAAGCTAAGCTGCAGTTTTGTGAGCCACACTCTAACTCATAATAAGCTTCTCAGGGATGTCACTCTGAAGGTACCTCAGGAAGACAGCTCTTTAGAGCATTGCATGTAGTTCAGTGCAGCGCCCCAACAACAGCATCACCCCCAGAGATATTGCTCGTAAAAGGACAATTGACTTGGGATCCTCATTGTAGGAGAAACTTGAGAGATCTTTCTACTATACTGGTGTGAATCATCAGCAAACCCATGTCAAGTGCAACAACTGCCACAAAAGGTCACCTTTGCCTAAAGGACTTCTTTCTGAATATATTCAGACCTTCCTAAATAAACAGTAGATTCACCAAAAGCTAATGAAGTCCCCCAGGAATAAAATCATTTTACAGGAAGTCCAGGCATGGGATGCAGATTTGTTTCGAGTCATCCATCCATCCAAATCTTGAACACTTTTGCTCACTGTCTGAAGCTTGAATCCAGCTCTTGCTCATAGTGTGAACACAGTCCTTATTCACAGTCTGTCTCGTCTATCCACAGTCCTTCATACAAACAAACCAGAGAATACAGCATGAACCTGCAGCACTGACCATCACATGTGCTGAGAGCCAAGCCCCTCTCAAGAGACATTGAGGAAGCAGCCTGGCTCCAGGTGCTCAAGTAGGACAGAAAGTGAAGGGGCATTCAAGCTTTTTGAAGAAAACATTCCTATCTCTGTCTAGAGATCTGCAGCTTCTGAAATGAAGCACAAAGAAAAGGTTGATGGAAGCTGCTATTTTAAAATTCATGAAGTCTTAAAGCATTACTGGATGATTTCAGAGCTTGGAAATAACTAGACAAAATAGTCCAGCAGGGGGGAGATGCTGATGTAGTAGCAGCCATAATAGTGTGTGATGCTGCACACATCCCTGCCTCTGAAAACCCACTCATCCGTCTTGTCAGGGAAAATTGCTGTGATTCTGTTTCATAGCGGAGGTGGTGGGAGGAAGGAAGCAGCAGTTGCATATTTTCCTCTAATGAGGGAGAAAGGCCAGGCTATGCTCCTCTAACCCTCCTGAAGCCACCCTGGCCTCTGTACAAAGGGCTTAGATACTGGTGATGGGAAGTACTCAGTAGGGAGGGCATAAGAGGCCATGGCTCAGGAAAAGCAAAGCTTTGGAGCTCCTCTGCTAGTGCTTGAGGGATGCTTTTCCCTCCATGCCCTGATATGCCCCTCTTTGTCAGCTCACCCAGGACTGAAGAAAATGCTGGGGCAAAATGAGCTGGGAGCCAGCAGGCTCCTCCTGCTCTTTTCTCATCAGCTCAGGGTTGAAAACTGGGTGAAGGTAGATCTATGCCAGCCAGGGCAAATTCAGACAAACAGCATAAATGCCTGATTTATGTACCTGTACTTAAAAGCACTATCCAGAATAGCCCAACTCAGCTGCTGCCTTAGGCTGGATGCAGGTTAGAACATCCCTTCTTCCCTGCCATGGGCATGCTTTAGTCAGCCAGATTCCTCATTACATTGCTGACAGACTCATCCTGCTCCTGACATGTGTCTAGAGCAGCCCAACAATATGCAAAGTGTAGGGAGGGGACAGGAGGGTTTGCACCTTGACCTGAACATGTGTGCCTATGTCGCAAGGGTCATCTCTTTAGCTTCTCCCCATGAGAGAAAGAGACTGGGCAAATGACTGTATTTACCCTCCTGCTCTTGCCCATCCCTGCCCCTCGTGTGCCCACTGGCTCCTGCACAGACTCTCCTCACGTACCACAGTGGGGCCCCAAGATTCTGCTTTGCCAGGGGTAGCTGGAGGTACCCAAGTCAGTGCCTATTGTGCTTTTTCACACGGCCTTTGAGGACCATGATGCAATGCAGACAGGTCCAGTACACATTACCTACCCTTTTAGTATATTTTGCACCCATGTATTAGCTGGGTATCTTTAGCAACTTGCTTGGTGAAACTCTGTACTGGATGCATGAATAGGAAATCAAGCTTTTCAATTTCCAAAGATGAAAGCTACAGTCTGAAAAACAACCAAAACTATATTACAGTGGTATTTTCTCCTGGAAAAAAATTGTTATCCTGGTTTCAGGATGATGACATGTTTTGTAAGTATCCCACTTGTGATTTTTTAACTCTTCAAATTTCCCCATGAACGTGTGGCCCGTGTGGTGAGTCCAGCTCTGCCACTGATGTGCTCACTTTCACCAACCCCATCTCCACTGCCCCCTTGAGACCCCAGTCCACAGCCCTGGGCCTGGCAGAGTAACTCTCCCAGCAAAGAAATATTTAACATGTGTTAAAACAAGCATTAACACATTTAAACAGTACTTTGATTTGTCCAGGCTGTCACCACGTTTTTGACATGAATTAACTCCAAGAGTTTTGGGCCTACTTGGCAGTCCCAGCTTCAGTCTGTTCCTGCAGGTCTGGAGCTTCCTCCCTTCAGCCCTCCTGTTCCATTTGGCAGGGCAGCACAGGGCCTTCAGGGAAGAGACATACAGATAACATGCCTGGACTGACATGCACATAGCCCTGGGTGGGGAATAATGCTGCTGGCATCCCATGCCCCTACCCTGTGCTAACACAAACCTCAGATACTTCCACAAAAAGCACAATCTTTAGCTTATTCAGTCACCCTTCCCTCAATTACCACCATCAGGAAGACTTTTATCTGCAGATGAAGACTGGAGGTGGCCCAGAAAGCTTCAAGCCCCAGGGATCAGAGAGAAGAGACTGCTGCTAGCTGCAAGGCACAGCAGGTCCCTACCTTTCCTAACAAAAGGAAAGAAGAAAATGGTTTTTAGACTTAATCAGTGAGATTTCAAAAAAATAAAATCTTACTGGAGTTGCACTTGAGTGGGGACAGCAGTTTCCCCTGCACAGATTAATCCATTTCCACACTTTCTTCTCAGCATGGAACAGTTTTATTTTTTACATACATATTTCAGAGGCATACTTCAAGAGCAAAACCCACATTCCATGCTCTGACATCCAGCAAACAGTTAATAAAACCCACTCCAGTATGGTTTAGAGCTTATGTGAAACAAGAGTAAAAAGTCTGACCTGTTTCCAATAGCTACAAAATTACCCTGGGGAAGATAAAGATGTGACTCGTTATAAATGTAGCTATTTTCTGTTCAGAGAACCTACGCATCAGTCCTTCCTATCACACATCTCCAGAGAAAGCAACAGCCATCCCACACACTCCTCTGCTGCCGATTGCTCAGCACTTTGTTCCACAGTAATCTGCAGAAGAAACGCAATCCTCCTGTTAAATGCTTGGGGCTCAAAAGATTAATTCTGTGGAACAGATCACCAAAGCACATCAGAAATTGGAACTCATTCCTAACAGCTTATCAGCATTCAGGCTATTACAGGTGCAAGCAAAACAGCAGTTCTGAGGGAGGAAAGCAGTCCTGTTATAATCAGCATTCTTACAGACAGTTTTATATTTTCATGTTGAATAAAGCTTTTTTTTTCTCCTATAAAGTTTTCCACCAAAGGCTTTCCAAGCACTTTATAAAGGCAGGTGAGTTACATCATTATCACTCCCATTTTACAAACAGGAAACTGAGGCCCTAAAGTAAAAATCATTTGAGTAGCATGGTACAGCAAATCCCAGCTCAAAACAGAAATGGAATTAAAAACTCCAGGCAAAAACTCCCCTTCTCCAACAACTTCTGTTTAGTTGCTATGTAGCTTTTTGTTTGGTTTTTTTGTTGGTTTTTTTTAAAAAGTCAACCAGTCAAATGAGAAAACAGCAAGGAAATACTTCAACATACTTCTATACTGCTGACCTTAGTACAAAAATAAATATTTTTATTAACTAGTTTACAAAAATAAAGTCTATTGAGTGACACAAGATCTCACTGGGAGATTTATTTGACTTTGGAAGATAAAGCCTGTTTGAAACGTCTCTTTAGATCTTGCATGTTGGGAGATTTGGGCCGAGGGATGATGGATGACCGCCTCCTGTCCGTGCTGCTGGCATGCTGTAGTTTGCTGACCTCCTTGCACAGATACTGGAAGACATCACAGACGCCTTGGGAGTCATCACTCGTGCTGATTTCCAAGAACAGGCTGCCCAGTTCATTTGCCAGCTGTAGTCCCTCTTTCGCCTGTACTTGCCTGGCGTGGAGGAGGTCTGCTTTGTTCCCCACAATTATGATGGGAGTCCTGGCATCTGGGTGGACCTTTCGTATGTGCTGGTACAGCGGCTGGACTGACTGGTAGCTGCTGTAGTCTGTGATGGAGTAGACCAGGAGGAAGCCCTCTGCCCACTTCACACACCTGGACAGGGAGTCCGGCACCTGCACACAGTCTTCCTGCACCTGCAGCATAACAGAGAGCACCGATTTGGCATCGAGGGGGGAAAGTATAAAGTCTGTACCACAGACAGCACCAACAAACGGGTCCAAAGGGAAGCCTGAGCTCTCTCTGAGGAAACTTAAGTCTGGACATGTAGGAAATTTGGGCTCAAAAGCTGAGCCTTTAGGTGGCAGAGTAAACGGATTGATTCAAAGCATCTCCGTACCTGGATGCACCCCGGCGTGTCTTGGATCTGTACAGCGACGTGGTCCCCGTCCAGATGGACCATGCGGGAGTAGAGGCTGCCTGGGGAGCAGAGAGCCGTGAGCCGCCCGCGGGGCCGCCGCGCCCGTCCCGCCCCACCGCGCCCGCCTCACCTGTATTGGGCTCGTAGTCCCCGATGAACCGCTTCGTCAGGAACCGCACGATCATGGCTGAAACACAGAGCAGCCACGTTAGGCAGGACAGATGGACGGACGGAGAGCAGGGGTAGGGGTAGGGGCATGGGCAGGGGATGGGCAGCCTCGGCACTCCCCGCACTCACCGCTCTTGCCGACACCGCGGGCTCCCAGCACGGCCAGGCGGACCTGGGCGCCGGGCGGCACTGGCGGGCACTCGGCGATGGGCGCCAGCAGGAAGGGCTGGGACATGCTCGGCAGGCGCATGGGAGACGCGGTTCAGCAGCCAGAAGGCTCGGACCGGCTCAGCTCAGTCGGCAGCGCACACGGCGGCTTTTAAAGGCTCCAGCGGCAGCACCGCCCCGCTCGCCGCGGCACCGCCCTCGGTGAGCCGCCAGCCCCCGGCCGTCCGTCCCTTGCCCTTCAGTGGCATTCCCCCGCTGCCCATCCTGGTTGTACCCCTGCTCCTTCCTCCCTACCACCCTCCCCGTTCCCAGGGCATAGGGCGGTGTCGGTGGGCGCAGACACCAGTGGGCTGGGGGACATCCCAGGCAGCCCTTGCACCCTGTGGCCGAAGTTTGGGGCAGGCACTGCAGCACCCTGCTGTGCATCGCCCCTGCCTGAGGCAGGGGGCAGATGCCAGTAGAAGCCTCACTGGGTCTAGGATGTGCACTTCCACACCAGCCCCAGCCACTGCAGCAGGCTCCAGCTTTATGCACCACCCTCCCTACAGCAAAGGACATGAATCTCAAAAGAAAGGAAATTGCTCATTCTTTTACCTCAGACTATTTTGTTTCCAGCACCTAGACACATCCCTCCACAGGCAGCGTTGAAATCCCAGCTTGGATCAAGCAACAGCCAGCCCTGAAACCCAAGCAGTCTTGATTAGGCCCTTTGGGTTTTTGAAGTGGGAGAGTTTCAGAGAAGAAAGGTGCTCCACCATGAGCTGCCCATGAATGAGCCTCAAACCCATGAGCAGCTGTGGGGATGTTTCAGTCTCTGCAAACCGTTGCCCAGGCTCCAGCAAAGCTGCTTCTGCTTGTGCGCTGCTTTGTAAGCGCTTACAAGATAAATAATTCATTCAGAGGCTGCTTTAATCTTTATCAGGGAGATAACACATGCCAGCAGGATACAACACGGAAGAGTCCAGTGGTTGGTACTCAAAAGGAGTGATCGCATGACTTTGAAGGATGGAGCCATCGTGGGAGATGCCAGGTCCTGGTGTTGATGCCCAAGGGCAGACCAGGTGGCACTGGATGCCAACAAACAGGCAGCTGGGATGAACCTCGGCAATGGTGGGGCTGTGCACCGGCGCTGCACTAGGTCACCTTCTCCCCACCTTCAATACAGTTCTCAGAAGATCAGGAAATGACAAGTCAGGTTTTCCTACACTTTGCTCTTGTCCTCCGTCCTACTTTCTCCCAACCTCCCTGCAAGAGCCGTAGTACCTGACCTTCTATCCATTTCTTTGGATATCCTCAGCCCCAGTGCCTGCAGTGACAAGAAAACTCAGAATCAGGGCACCAAATAATGCTGCCAGCTCTGGCCTACCAGAGAAAAGGTGTTCCTGAGCAAAGTGAACCCTTGGCACCGTGGGGACAGGGATGGGGAGGAATTGCTCCCTGTTTCCCATGGGCACAGAGTTCATACAGGAAGCTGAGGCATAGCTCAAGCTCTGTGCCTTGCAGCAGCCAAAGGACCATACACACCCCCTCCTGCCAGCGCTCTGACTGGTTTAAAGATTCACCCCTGGTGCCCCAGAAATGTTCTGCCAATGGCAGTTCCACACTGCTCTTTGTTGAACTTCACAGTAGTTAAGACCATCAGTTAAAGTAGTATCTATACAAAAGCAGGGTGGAAGAAGTGCTGTTTATGTATGTTACTCTAGGGCCTAAGAACCCCTCTGGTAACACCAAGGACCCTTTTAACCTCAAAAACTGATAGCGTCTAAAATTTCTACTTTACTTCCCATCAAGCCAGTGAGTTCTTTTCTTTTGTAAAGAAGATTCCTCTCCTATCACTAAGAGCTTTCAGTTTTCACAGGTTCTTGCTATTGTCATCTCCTATTGTCACACGATGGCTTGTCTTTGGCCTCCACAGATCCACCACAAGCTATTTTTATACATTTCTTTACAAAAGAGCTCTCAGAGTACATTCAGTGTGCCTCTGAAAATGCTACTGAAACAAGTCCATTCCAGGCAGATGGCTCCCAGGCACTGAGCTGTGAAAGCAGTAGTATTACGCAACCAGTGTTCCCAAAACTTGGGGAGCTGCTCCTTTCTGGGCAGCTGTAAAACTCATGCTGCCTCTTCTGCTGCTGAGAGAACCCACAAAGGGCAAATGGTGATGGTCAAGCACAGAGAGAACAGTGTACAAGCCCAGGTAGGACACCCTACGACAGAATTAACATCCAGGGTGTGACAGACTATCTTTCCATTAACATCTATCCAGGTGCAATAAAACCTCAGTAAATTGAAGCAGTTGGGGCTCAGATTAGCAGTCCCCTTTCTGCAGACTAAGCACCCCTGGGATACTTGAGTCTCAAAGCTATTCCAAGGAGTCCTTCCTTTCTCAGCTCTGCAGGTCCCACTTGGAAGTGCCAGGGTGTACTTTCATACATTCTATACAGATGGCCCATGCCACTATCCTTACCATCTATCACTCTCTTACAGCAACACTGCTCAGTGCCAGGTATGCCATGCTGCTGCCTGACCCACAGCCCTATTGCAAGTTCTGCTAACATTCAACAGCAGTTACTTTTCAGGGAGACTAGGTGGCTTACTCCTGTGATTGCAGCAGGGAAGACATCCCAAGAGCCTCTGGAGCTCTTTTTTCTCTTAAGAAACTAAATGCACAGTTTTCCTGGAAGTCTTTGCTAATGTTCTGGAGTCAACTAGAAGCTCTGGGCTTAATACTGGCAGGACCATGAGATCACTAGCAACAGGCACAAAGCTTTTCCATGTGGAGTAGCACTAGTAAGAACCTTTGCTGTGAGCTGCCAGGGCTTCACCACTCTCCCATGAACCAACAGGAGCACAAGTCCATTTTCAAGACTGCAGCTATTCCTTATACTCCCCAATTCCTGCTGATCAACGGCTAAACAGTTTGGAGTGGGCACGAACAGAAAGATGATTGAGAGCCCAGCAAAGTCTCTTCTTCCAGATAGTGGAAAATGGAATCAGCAACCTCAGCAAGAGTTTTGTATTTTTCAGAGATCGTGAGCTGTATGGGTGCCATTGGTGGGAGTGATGTTCCTATTTAAGCTTGAGCAAGAATGGTTATGACTGTGTAAATCCCAGCAGCTGTAACTTCTTATGTAGACCTTGGTAGTACATCCACTGATGCAGATGCATGGACAGAAAAAGCCCATGATCTGTGACTTCCATACCACGAGCTACTGCACTGTGGGAGACATTACCTGCACCCGAGTAGTGAGGTTCTATTCAGTGATGGGCTCAGTTTAACTGTCTCTCTCACCACACAGCCTGACCTACAGGAATCCAGTGTCTTGCAGTCTCTGCAAGGACAAGATGAGCCTGGCCTGCCCATGCTGGGATAGGCAAGGCCACTTTTGCTGGCAAGTATGTGCACAGATACTGGAATCCCCTAGATGTCATCCCCTGACACTCCAGCACAGATCTGGGTCTGGGATGCCACTTATATTTTAGATCATGAGGGCCATGAATATGCTGAGTTCAGGATTGCACTGAGAGGAACAAAGGAGAGAACGTCAAGACTCTTTACCCCATCCAATACATACAGTGGGAAGATTATAAAAACATGAATTGTTTATACAGCTGCTTACCTGTCTCCCACCACGAATAGGGATGGAGGCACCCACAAATCCCTTGCCCCACTCAGGCATGCACCATTCACCTGCTCCCACCCACAGCCCCTTTGCACACACAGTTCTTCCCCCTGCCCAGTCCCTTCTGCTCTTTCACTGACCTTCCCATCCAACACTGCCTACACACTCCTCAGAAAACCTGAGATCCTGGTGTTGCCAATATGCTAAAAAAGACAAAGCTGACAGCTCAGAAGGCAGCTTCCTTGCTGCTTCCCTAGAAGACAACAGGAGATTTTGGCAGGGGTTTTGGCAGGTTTGATGCAGTAGAGGAGGAGGTAAGAGGGAAACAGCTCAGTCCCCACCTCCTAATTAGGTTCCCTGGAACAGACACAAAGCACTACACTGAATTGGAACAGCTTGCTGTACTTCCAGAGCAATCCACTCTCTGCATGTTGCATAGGGACAGCGTGTCCACCAGCTCTGGGATAACAAAGTCTCTGCACTAGAAGAGAACTGGAAGAAACTGTGAACTTCCCTAAAAAGGACTCCAGAATTCTGCTACTTCAGGGTGTTCCGTTAGATGTAAAACCTATAGCTTTGAATTGTGAACTGCTGTGAAATCTGTGAATAACAGCTGGTTTTTACTTACTAGGCCCAGCTTCAGAGTAAGACCAGAGAGAACTGGTTACAGCTTATGGGTCTAGTGTGAAAAACCCCTTCTAGAGTCGGAACTTGTGACTCCAAACTCTGTAAGGAAACATGCCTCATGGTTTCATCTTATGACTGAAGATGTCCTAACAGGCAGTTCTTCAACAACTTTTCCCAATTCACAGATCTCCCTCTTTTGTCAGGACTGTGTAAAAACAGGGCAGCTGAACACATGGGAAGCAAATCTCAGTGGCAAGTATTGAGATCTGTGAAAGTCTGAGCTGTGCTTCTGCAAACCTCAGATGATCATGAAAACCACCACCACTGCTGCACTGAGTACAACGAACAGGTACTGTCTGTAAACCCACACCTCAGTTAATTTGTCCCATTTCCAAACATCAAAAAAAAACCCCAACCAAAAGTACTTTCTTCCTGTACAAACACAACTTCATTTTTGGTCATTTCTGGGAATCCTGACCATGGAAAGCATTCCCTCTTTCTCTTCCCGGCCCACACACAGATTCCAAATACGCGTTTTATGTCCAACTACTGTTGGCATAGTGACCTTAAAAACATGGACACTAAATAGAGAACTGTTGCAATGCACAGCACCTCTGGGAGCACAGCTCTTAAACAAAACCACTGTAATTCTGTCCAGTCTTATTATTCCAAATAGTTGAAAATAAATTTAAAAGTTTAGAACTATGCACCACTTATGATGTTAATCATTTCATCATGCTGCTACAACTAATCCACTGCGATTCTGATAAATGAGTACAAACCAAACACAGAACCAAAATAGCGTAGACATGCATGCATGACAGGCAAATTGAAAATACCATCACCAAAGTTCATATCCAAAAAGCCTCCCACTTAATTCCTAGACACAAAGCCTAGTGGAAAACGATGCTTATCTTGGGAGGCAAATACCAGTTTTAAATGGCTGTGGAAATCAACAAGCCAAAGCTGATGGAGGTTTTAGTACACAGATTTAGCTGCTCCAAGGAAAGCCCATAAAAGCCAAGTGCATAAGTGGCAACTGAGGGCTTCTGGAGATGGTGATGCACTCCATGTCCCATATATATGGTGTCAAAATACAGCACTAGTGACATGTACCAGCCTGCAATGGTAAGCTTTGCTCCATCTTCAACTCACTTCCAAAGTCATTCCAAAGTCTATACAGCCTGCTCCAGCTTCCAACATGGGACCTTGGACAAACTTCAAACACAGCATCTGCTTGCTGGAACTTTCAAAACTCCAGCACCTAAAGCCTGTCACCCTTAAGCACCAGGCCAAGCCAGACTATGAATTTAAGGTACAAAACCTACATTCCAGGAGAATGGAAACACCCACAACTGAGTATTAGGTATAAAGCAAAGCTCATTCTCTCCACTTCTTAGTCCCAAAATCTTCACCTGCCCTGCAGTTCACTGTTCAGTAACTTTCACCAGTCAATACCTACAGATGGCTTGAGGCTACTTGCTTCTCTAGTATTTTACTCTCCACATGTAGACATTAGTTTTACATCACTTACTCAAGGTAGCTGAACAATGTCTGATATAATACTAAAAGGTGAAGTATTATTTAGCTGTATCTACAATACAATTAAGCTTGAGTTTATGCATTTTCAGGGCCAAGGATTTTACCTTCATCAGTCTCTAGAAAGCTTCACATGCTATTTCAAACAAAGCTCACCAAACCAGCACTGGTTGGTACTGCACAGGTAGCACTGGGTTTTTATGAGGTATCAATAAATCTGGGATGAGAGGAATGCATTAGAACATCCAACATGTGTAGCTATGCCAGCCAATTAAAATATTAAAAATCAAAATACAAATGCTGGCAGCTTTGGAATTAAAGCCTTGTTTATAAACCATCACTATTTCTTAAGAGTGCTTAAACATTTTAAATATGTTTCTTTTACAATTTACAATGGTGAAACACCAAAACCAGAGGCTGTTTCTGGAAAAGGGTTTCCAGAATTCCTCAGTATTTATAAGGCCCCTTAGCCAAAAGCTTCTATCAATGAAATCTGAAGCCCATTATCTCTCTTCCTACAAAAAATTAAAACCTTCCAGTGACACTGGACAGATCTTGGTAAATGTTCTTAAGTTTTCTGGTGAAATATTCCACGTCCTCTCATATTACCTCATGATCATTACTAAGTACCAGCAAATTTCAGTGTTCCCACAATGTACAGTCTATACAAATGACTAAACTCGTCAGCAAAAGCTGCCAATGATTAAATGACTAAGCATCATGGTAATGCAAGTTAAATAAATAAACTTCATAAAAAAGGTTTCTAAAGCATCTGTTCAAACACAAAAACACCCTAAATGAATCAGCCACAATCACATACACTTGTCCAAAACCAGATCTTTAATTTATTTTTTTAAACGTGCATTATGCCATGAATTCATAGGGAATTGGCTCCAGCAGCTCTGGATCCTTGCCATTAGTTCTCACAAAGTGTGCTTCTCTTGGTGGAGCAGGCTGTAAACAGAAAAACAAAAGAGAAAACTCATGGCACCAAAGCTCAAAAGCAATATTAAAGAAAATACATTCTGATAACCCTTTAATGCCTTATTCTATAAACATTACAGCAACTTTACCATTCCTAGTCTCTAAAATTTGATATAAGGAGTAGCAGTAACGAAATGATCTGCCAGAAAGTGTGCCTGACTCTCACTGCTGAACTAAAAACCCTACATTTCACTCTCTGTAACTCACCAGCCAATGAACATTATTAAGTGATGTACCCTGCAATTCCAGAAGTAACAGCCACTATGTCCTCTCTGAAGTTTGGTTATTAATTCTCTGCTTCAAGGGCTACAACAGAACCTGTTGCAACTAAAAATTCAACTTAACCAAAGATGTTACTGATCCTAGAAACACATCATACAGAGCTGCTGCTGCAGATCAGGAAGAGAACAGGAAGCATCTGTCCCTTTGTTCACAGCCAAGACTACAATTTTCATCCCAGAAGAGCAGTTCTGTTCAGGCACCAAACGGACCAGACAGCTGTGATGCAGACACACGGTGTTACTGCCACTCCACCTGCCTCAGAAGGACTGCAACCCGACAGAAACATTACCTGACGCTTCAGCTGAACCCAAATGCCTTTTTCCTTTGCTTCCTTCTTCTTCCTTTCATTTTCCTTCACACGCTGCAGAAAGCTGTCTCTGCTCTTGGAATGTTTAATGTGCTCAATGCGCACATTAATTCTCTTGGCAAGAATCTTGCCCCTAAAGTAAGGAATCAAGTTTTTAATTGAAAAAAGGTCACTTAAATTCAAATTTATAGCCCTTACATGAGTAACTCCATAAGCTCAATTACTTCAAAACACACAGCTGCAGATGCGTATCAGATGTGACTTGTTTAACTAAAAGCTTACTAATATATAGCAATGTGCTGACAATTTCAAATTAAAATAGTGGAGAATACAAAATTTTAGCCTCATAGCCTATGAAAAATAATTTTATTACCCATGATCTCCAGCCCAGTTCCTGGAACAAAAACAACTTGTCCTTTTCTGACTGAACTGCACAAAATCCAGCTGGGTATAGCTACAAACTAATATTGGAAAAGGACTTCAGTACCAACATGAAAGTTTTGCTGAAAAAAACCTATTAGGCAATGTCATTTAAAGTGCTGCTCACAAAAATAAAAATTGTTTCCTCTGACAGGATCCAAGTCAAATAAGAATCATTTGCTTGGGTTATAAAAAGGAAATATACTTTACCCACCTTGAATGACCAATCAAGACAACAACTGTCTAACTGGCAAAGTGAAAGGAGGGTGCAGTTACAGATCAACTTTCCCAAATGTAAAGTTTCAATACACAGAATTTGATTTACTTACTTAACCTGCTTGTTAACAATAATGCCCACAGCGTGCTGAGTAACATTATATACCCTTCCAGTCTTGCCATGGTAACACTTGTGGGGCATGCCTTTTTGGACAGTACCCATACCCTGTTAAGAAGTAAAACAAGAAAGGAAAAAAAAGGGGAACAAAAAAAAGGAAAAAAAAAAAGTAGCATCAAGGATTTTTCTTCCAGAAGTAATTTAAAGTATGTTTCAAATTATTTGAGATTCATTTCAAGCTACTCCTATTTTATCCGTACAATAGAATTTAAAATCATGCATTTCTTTATCTGAAGACTACTAAAGTCTGGTGTGTCAATTCTGGTTGCTTTCAGTGTCGGTGAAATGACTGATCACTTTGCTTTCAGCAAGAGCAAGCAATCACAAGAGACATTCATCATCAAGCTCCCAGTGCATCAAGAAATTTCAGTTCTGAACAGTGCATTCTCCAAGAGCCAAACAAGCAAATGATGCACCA
The DNA here is from genome assembly GCA_035041345.1 of Poliocrania exsul. Classification (NCBI taxonomy): domain Eukaryota; kingdom Metazoa; phylum Chordata; class Aves; order Passeriformes; family Thamnophilidae; genus Poliocrania; species Poliocrania exsul. The sequence continues at coordinate 47,679,847 of JAWWLZ010000001.1, read as the reverse complement.
CCCTCTGTGTGACTATTATGAGAACAAAGCATTCCAAATGAAACCAAAGGATCCAATGAAGTAGGAATCCTTGGTGAAAGGCTTTCAGATTCACCACTACCTAATTTTGAAAATACAGTTGATTTTAAAAAGAAAAATTCTAAAAAATACCAAGTGATGGAAATGCTGCTTCACTTTCTGCCCTGTATTAATATATATGATAGATCCTTACATTTATTTCTTGGTTTCTAGTTTTAATATAGTTTTGCAGTCATCATCCCTGTACGCACTTAATTTTAAGAGATGCAACTATGACCTGCCCCACCATAAATCACAGCTCTTCTGAAGAGCAGGCTTAAGTTGGGCAAAACAGAACATCTGCTGAAGTGACACCTGAGGTTCCTATGGAAGCAGTGCCAGGAGGCATCACAGAGCAACCTGAGCATTATTATGGCATCTTTTACTCAAGTTTTTCAGCTGAACACAGTCATCAGCCAAATTGTAGCTGAAAGAAACCACATAAACCAGTATCTAACACTGAAATGTCACTACTGGTTCAGCAGCACTGTCATTCCAGTATTGCAGTGGGTACCTGTGCTGACACACATGACCTAAGTAACGAAACGACTTCCCCAAGGAACTGAAGAAGATGACACTGCTTTAGCTTTAATGACGTAGCACTGCACAAAGTACCTTGATATCAACTATGTCACCCTTCTTGTAGATCCGCATGTAGGTAGCCAGAGGGACAACTCCTGTTAAGATACAAATTTGGATACTTATGAAGCCCAGTGTTTAACATTCACACGGAAAAAAATGATAGAGGCAACAGATCATGCATTTGATTTTCCTAAATATCTCAAAAATCAAATCACCACTTTTTTCAGAGCTGAAATTACCTCTTTACACACTTCCTATTTTTATAAAGTCCAACTAAAGAAAAATCAGACTTAATCATATTCCTAATGCCAAAGCTGGAAAGGCACTGAACTATTTACTACTTCATTATAAATGCCTGTGTTAACACTGCTTATTGCACAGAGGGTAAAAACTGTATGTTCTAAGCAACTGTTAAAATATTTTCCTCACCTTCAAATTAATTTTCAAGCACTGACAGAATTAGCATTGTTACTACTAGCAAGCCATCACAGTACTGGTGCATTTGCAGTAAGGGCTCAGAGCTTATCCACATACTGTTCTACAGCTTTTAGCCCAAGTTGTCAGAAATCCTCTGGGCCAAGCCATTGTTTTACAAACGCTGCTCAGGGACTGTTGACATCCATGAGGTCAGTAACCTGATGCAGTGCTCTCACTGCAAGGTATACTCACCATGCTTGCGGAAGGGCCTCGAGAACATGTAACGCGTCCCCCTCCTCTTTCCCTTTGTGTTCGTCATTTTGGCCGATTACTGTAAAAACGAAGGCAAATTAATCAAAACTTAGCTCACTCAACAAAACTCCATGGTATTTTCAGGTATTTTGGGAAAATTGAGTCTTTAGGCCTATTCAGAATGACACTGCTTCCCAATTGCTGGGTCCATCCAAGCAATGATATTCACTTAGACATCACCAGCAGTTACCATTGAGTAACTCACATAGGTCAGAATGGATGCTCACAGGTCACCCTGCTCAACCTCCTGCTTAAAAAATGGTCTATTATGAAATCAGACCAGGCTTTATCCAGTCAGGTCCTGAAAACCTTTAAGGATCACAGAATATTCTGAGTTGGAAGAACCTACAAGGATCACTGAGTACCAACTCTTGGCCCTGCACTGGACAACCCGAGAATCATACCATGTGCCCGAGTACTGTCCAAACACTTACTGAACTCTGTCAGGCTTGGGGCTTTGACCACTTCCCAGGGTAGCCTGTTCCAGTGCCCAGCCACCCTCTCAATGAAGAACTTTATCCTGATATCCAATCTAAACATCCCCCGACACAGCTTTATGCTACTCCCTCGGGTCCTGTCACTGGGCACCACACCCTGCCCCTCCACGTCCACTTATGAAAAATCCTGATGAAGCCTCCCAGGTCACCTCAGCCACTCCTTCTAAAGCTTCCCCATTAGACCCTCCTGCACAGCCTCCCCAGGCAGCCTGTCTGGAGGCCTGGCTGTTCTCACGATGGGCATTTCCCCCCTCATATCCACTCTGAGCTTCTCATTCTGACTTCAGCCCGTTGTCTCATGCTCCCGCCACGTGCTCCTGCCAAAGACGCCCTCCAACTCAGAACATTCTGAGAAATCGGCTGCTCTCCCCTCCCTCAGCCTCTCCTCGCGAGGTATCCCGAAGGCAGGATCTCCACCGCCACACTTACATCCAACACGAGACGAACACGCCGCAGCTGCTGCAGCCCGGCCGGCGGTCGCGGCCTGTCCGGGCCTGCCGCCACGTGCTGCGGCTCAGCGGGGCCCCGCTCTGTCCCGCACCCGCCCCGCGGCCTCGCCGGCCCCTTCCTCACTCCCTCCATCCACCCATCCATCCGGCCGTCCCTGCATCCTTCAGCAGCCGCCCGCCCGGCCACCCGCCCCGCGGCCTCCTCGCTCCACCACAGTCCACCCTGCGCCGCCCTAAGAAGGCCGCGCCGTGCCGCCCTGGCCGGAGCTGACGGCCCGCGCGCCGCTCCACCGCCGCAGCCCCATCCCCCCGGAGTGGCCCCTTCCCTGCAGCCCCGTCCCCGAGTGTCCCTGTCCCCGTCCCCGCATCCCCCCAGCGCGGTCCCAGCGCTCACCTGCGTGCGCACAAGATGGCGCCGGCACCAAAGAGGAGGGGGCGGTGCCGCGCCCGCCCTTAACTGCGGGGCCCTCTCGGGGCTGCCCGCGCCGCGCCTGACGGGAAGTGCTGGGGGATGCGCGCCCGCCCCGGGAATGGAGGGGGGTGTGTTGGGCACGGGGAGCGGCCCCGGGATTGGGATCCCGGAAACAGCCGCGGGGCTGCACCGGTGCGAGTCGGATCTTTAGGCTAAAGCGTGGACAGCTGGCGGGGGGTTCATGGCTGTGCGTGTGTTTTCATGGCAACGCGCAGAGAGGGATGCGCAGGAAGTTCCGCCTGAACGTGAGGAAGAAGTTCTTTACTGTGCAGGTGACCGAGCACTGGATCAAATTGCCCAGAGAGGGTGCGGAGTCTCCATCACTGGAGGTATCTGAGAGCCGTCTGGCCGCCACCCTGCGCCGTGTGCTCTGGGATGGCCCTGCCTGAGCAGGGAGGTTGGAGCAGGTGACCCACTGCGGTCCCTTCCAGCCTGGCCCATCCTGAGATCCCGCAGTTCTTGAGACGGGGCTGGAGGAGGCTTGACAGTGGGAGTGGCAGGGAAGTAAGTGGGAGAACGAGCCAGGTGTCTTGGCGGGGATCCTGAAGAGTGAGTCCTGCGGTGAGCAGCTGGCCCGCCTTCCATAAGGAATTAAGTTTGGAAATGTAAACCAGCAGCAGCCAGCAGGTTGAAGTCGTACATTGTTGTCACAGTAAAATCAAAAGTGAGCAATTCAGATCTATAGAAAGCCCTGTGAGACTTAGCTATCAGCCAGAAGCAGCAAGGAGCTCAGCTGCTGCTGGCTGATAGGGAGGAGGGTTACTCCCCAAGAATTCACAGAGTAGGAATTCACGGGACTCTGCAGGTGCACAAAAATAGCCAGGATGAAATAATATAAACATAGAACTTGTGAGAAATAGGTTCTAACCAATTGAAGTATCTCGCGTGGTGGTGTGTAACTCTTTTAGCCAATAAGCTGTAGTCCTAACCCTATATAAACTCTGTGCTTTGTGTAATTAAAGCTCTTCACTGTGAATCTCATAGATTTGTACTGTGAAGTCCTTTCTCTCTGCGAAAGTTTGTTTACTTTAGTACATCAGCATTTAACTACGCAGTGCTGTGAGCCCAGTGCTGGGCCGTGTCAGTCACGGCTGCCTCACCCCAGCTCTGCATTCCCAGGCACGGGAGCGGGGTGGGAGAACCAACCAGCAGCATGGGCCGAGAGGCTGTGCACGTCTGGGCTTTCTTACTTTTGTGATGGGATTTCTCCATATTATGATGCCATAACCTCCAGTTTGTGTGGCAGATGTTCCCACCAGATAACTAACATGTGGATTCTCCGTAGAGCCTTTATAGGGCCACAGGTGCCTTAAAAAGATGGTGAGCAGCTTCCAGAGCTGGTAGTGACTCATTCTGTTTGTGCATCCTCCATATCTGAGCAGACAGGAATCGCCATGGGAAGCAGATTGCAGTGAGACAAGAGAGAGCCTCGTTCCCCCAAGCTAAACATGCAGGGACAGTTCCAAACTTGTCTCAGCAAGGAGTTGCCCTACTGCAGAAATTTTTGTTTTGAATGAAGGAAGCACGTATTTAATCTAAGGGAGGGATGATTACTTAAAGCAGTGTGTAAAAACATACTTGATCCTCTGACTAACTTCACAGTTGTACTAATGTTTGTCTTGCAAAACTCAAGCCCTTTCCATCATCACTTAAAAGCAATTTTAATATGTATGGATTGCAGGAATGGGTATGGAAGATGAAATACACTATCAGGTTCTGCTTGCAGAGCCTCCTAGCAGGGCATGTTCTGACAGACAGGCCCTGTCTCCACAGAAAATCTTTTGGGGTAAAGTATTATATTTAGAACAACATCTCTATACTCCAGCTCATGGAAATCATGAAAAATCATGAAAAATCATGAAAAATCTAGAATTTAAAACACCCGATATCTATGCAGAGCAAATCTATAGACTTTAATGTGCATTTAGCCCAGGTACCATGCAACTTTTCCAAGCATGAAGATCATTATAAGCCTGAACAGCTCTTAGGTAAGAAAGTGCATTGGCAACATAGATTTCAGAGAGGATATCAAGCAAAGTAAAGGCAGGAAGCCCAATCCTAGAAGGCACTATTGGATAAAGGAAGCTAGGCATTTGCAAGGAGCTGAATGCCTTACTCTTAGCAGTGATTTATAGAGAGGGCAAATGTCCACATTGACCTGGAAGGAATGGGGAAGCAATGCCACGTGTTGAAACTCATGTCCACATACAGAACATGTATGGAAACGCATACAGAAAGTGTCATTCATAAGGGAGCAGTAACTGTGAAATTAATAGAACTCTGCTTTATTTGAGGCCAATTAAGGTATTCAGGATGTGCTGCATATTTTTTTCCTGAGTAAATCGCATAACACAATTGAAAATTTCAGTAATGTTTTTATTAATAAATTTACCTTGATTGGCACATTCTCAGGATCCTTCTTTACCTCCACATTTCAAAGAAACAACCGTATTTCACAGTTTGGCTGCACTGAATCATTCCCTAGGCATGCTGTCTCAGTCTAATGCAGAAGTCCAGCAGTCTATCATATCTACTAGCATTTGATACATGGTTTCCCAAAACTGTGACCTGATGAGCAGTTAAAGACTGCAGAGCCTTTGTATGTTGATCACAAAAGGATTTCTTAATAATGGCTGTCTCCAGCAGATAAACCTGCACAAGTTGTGGGGTGACTTCTGGTCTGGAAGCCAGAGCTGGCAGCCAAGCAGAGGGGGAGACCTGCAGCTCTACATTCTACCTGAAGGGAAGTTCTGGCCAGGTGGGGGTTGGTCTCTTCTCCCAGGCACTCAGCAATAGGACAAAGGGGGCACGGGCTCAAGCTCTGCCAGGGGAAATTGAAGTTGGAGAGGAGAAAAAAATTCTTTGCAGAGAGAGTAATCAGGCATTGGAATGGGCTGCCCAGAGAGGTGGTGGATTC
>JAWWLZ010000001.1:47660992-47674044 GCA_035041345.1 Poliocrania exsul | reverse complement strand
AGATTGGATGTGGCACTGAGTGCCATGATCTGGTAAATGGACTGGAGTTGGACCAAGGGTTGGACTTGATGATCTCGCAGGTCTTTTCCAACCCAATCGATTCTATGATTCCAAGCTGCAGGTGCTCCCTTTACTGCCCTGCCTCATCCTGTCAAAAACTCAGCCTAAACTGCTCTTCCATGATCAAACTGCAGTTGTAGGATGCAGGTTCCAATTTCTTCTAGGCTATAGAGCAAGAACCACATCTGCTTCAGAAACACCAAGTACTCAAAAGGGTGACACAGTAGCAACACTCAGCTTTACACAAAGATCCAAAACACCATGAATGTCCTAGGCTGGCGCCCCACTCATTAGTGTACTCTGGAAGTCTTACTGTGCTGTGGTATACTCTTTGCCTCCCACTCTCCCTGGCTTGGAGGTAGAGCAAGACAGGGAAAACAGCTTCAAGGGGAGCCAATTCAAAAGTTGCTGGGGAAAGGAGCTTGAAAGGGAGGGCTCATTAGAAGTCAGAGGAGTGGGGACTAGATAAATATAATTTTGTTTTTCAGAGTGGAAAGTACAGTGCCAAAAAAACAACCATTTTCAGTAACCAAGCTCCCATAGTGAGGTTTCTGGTACCTTCTCTGGGAGAGCCCTATTTTGCTTCTGAAATTTCTCTGCAGCATCTGCCTGGACAACAGCTCTCTTTAAAGAATAAATGTTCTGTGATGATTCTGCACATGGGGTTGTCAGGAATCCTTCACTGAAATTTTAATGCACAGTGGGATCTGGCTCACTCCTACGCCCAGAGGACCAAGTGATACACACAGAGATCTCGAGTGTGACATTCAATTTGTGTTGGGTTATTCAGCAGGGGTGTGGAAGGAATGTCAATTAATGAGAGTTTGTAAAGGGCTTTGAGGTGAAAAATGAAAAATGTTCCCCTTCAGCAGGGTTTAGGTCTCCTGTGTCTCACATAATGCATTCAATACATGAAAAGAAAAAGATAGCTTATTAGGACTGGAGCAAAATTTAAACAGAAAACTGAGAATAGGTGTTAAATAAAGAGGATTGAAATCTCCAGCTCCTCTTGTGATAATGCTGCAAAATTAAGAGTCTAAATTAAAAATCAAGAGTGGGAAGTTACCTCATGCATGGAAGTACAGTGTCTACACTGCACTTTTGATCAAAAAGTTGCTGGCCAAAGAGATCTGTCTCACCTCCTCAGTTATTCCCTGTTACTCCATTGTTCACGCTTTCCAAAAGGATCATTACATGGCATCTCAGAGTCATGGTCTTGTCTCCTTTCGTGGTCTCTTCAGCTCCCCAGTGACTCTAACAACTTTTTATTTCTGTAGCCAGTTTATCTCTTCATCCACAAACCCCATTCTGTAAATACAAGCCTGAGCCTAGTTTCATGGGAGTTAAAATCAATAAAATTTATGTCTAAGCAACCAATTGCCTTCCAAAAATGACAGTACAGACAAACTCCTTCAAAGAACTGACTGTGGAATTGCACAAGTGCCAGTAAATGTGGCTATGCTGAGCTGTATTGCCAGTGAGGCATATCATGGAGAAAAGAATTGGAAATAACCACAGGCTGCCTTTGAGAGAAATGAAAAGGCAAAAACTGTATAGACCGAGGATTGTGATGGGGCCTGACATGTCACACTTGGCTGAGAGTTTTGATTGCACTAGTGTTATTGGTACACAAATTGCTAATTCACAGTATTATTAGATGCAGGTAGATTGACACTAGAGCCAAACAAATGGCCTTTTTTCTATTAGTACCTAGATTGCCACATAAAATCTGAAACACTGAACAAGGTCTGTGATTCAACTGCTTATTTGGTTAACATGGCATTCTACTTTGTATATGTACATCATCTGCACTACTGCCCATACAAAAATCATCAGGGACTTCCAAGAAGGTTGTTGTGGAACTGTGACCAGCTTCTCACAGGTACCAAACAATACAAGCCATTTATCAAACTTCAGATATATCAGACTTCATTTCAAAAGCAATTAATTCCCTTTCCTCCCTTACTAACAGAGCAGCTTCTCAGTCAGCTGGTTTCACTAATGCAGTGTTTTCTCAAACTTCTTGTGTTACCTTTTTATCTCCTGAATCCAAACCATCCAGCCGGGAACAATCAACTTCTCTCATTGTCACTGTGAGCTTCACTGTACATTTACTGGTTTTCACTAAAGGTGATTAGCCACTGGTAGGCTGACACAGCTGGTAATTACAGATAATTCTGCTCCTTTGTCATGGAGGAGCTGAGCTGCTGCCAGCAGTAACTCTGCATAATGTGAGGATTTTTGTGAGGATTTTCTTTTGATAATGTATTGAATAAATATAGCATTAATAATAAAATATGTGTTTAAAAATCTGATCTTTCACAATCCAGCCTTGAGCCCTTTGCTAGACCCCATGGGAGCTATTACCAGTTTAAGAAATAACTGGCTTAATGATCAGAATGTGGTTTTCTCTTCATTTGTTTATGTCTGATCTTATGTATACTTGCCAGCACATGCCCTTTTTCTGTAATGATTTACACAGAATAATATCTCCTTTACACCTTCATTTTACTAAGCCAAATAATCCACGCTCTTGGAGCCTCCATGCACATAGCAGGCTCTCTGCATTTGCTTCTATTCCCACACACTTCTCTTGATTATCAGTGATCTGATTTGTACTCAGCAGTCCCAGTTAACTTTCTTACTGTTGTTACTGAAGATGGTTGCAATCCATGAAACATGAAGCTCCTGGGGTTGAATTTTTTTTGTTTTGGGCTGTAAATGTTTCAGTGCTTTTCTTAATCTGCTAGCCTGGAACTAGGAGACAATTTTTTAACCCAACACTTAACACAAAGGCAGACCCCTCAGTGATTTCAGTGGCACAAAGTCAGCTATACATTGAGGATTTTGCTCAGGCAAAACTGTCAGTGTCTTCAAAGATTTTTTCTCTATAAGTAACAAAAAAGACAGAACTGGCCTTTAATCACTTTAAAATAGATAAGCTAAAACAAAACTAGTACACTCCAGGAAAAACTGCCAACTGCTGAGGTCCAGACTTTAGTTTACCTTTTCCTCATCTGATTTCCAGCAGTGTCTATTCACTGTAAAGTAGAATTTTAACAGAAGCTCCGCCTATGCCAATCCATTTTTCAAGGCAAGCTTAACTTTGGAGACAAAGAGGTTTAACTTTGAGGACACCTGAATATGAGCTTTGCTGCTGAAACTTAATAGCTGATGTAAAGCAGCATAGATAAGAACAGGTTATCAAAATGGCAGACTGATTTTGAACTGCTGAAATCTCATTGAAACTATATTACAACCCAAATTTTTGGTGCTATCTCTTGGGTGATTTTGCAGGTGGTACCTGATTGTTGGGAGCAGTCAAATCACTGGAGAACAGGACTGCTACTGAGAGGAAATGAGACAGGCTGGAGAAATGGGTTGATAGGAGCTTTGAAGTTCAGGACAGGCAAACACAAAGTCCTGTCCTTGGGTTGGAATAACTCCATGTAACAGGGCTGGCTGTGTGGAAGGGGCTTTGCTGTAAAGGACATGAGGGTCACTGTGGGCAGTGTGTTCTTCTGCAGAGTCAGCTACAGCCAAGACTGTATTAGCAAGAGTTCAGCCAGCAGGGAAAAGGGATTCTTCCTCTCCATTTGGCACTTGTGAGAACACATCTGGAGCATGCAGCTTTTCTGCGCTCCTCAGGGCATAAAAGACAAGGACATTCTGGAGCAAGCCCAGTGGAGAGCCACCAAGATAAGATTGGTTGTGGGACAGAAGGACAGGGACACATGAGAAGAAGCTGAAAGAGTTGTGTTTGCTCAAGTGGCAGAGGAGAAGAAAATCTTGTATCTTTTCTCTGCTGTCTCATGCAGACAAGATGGAAACAGACACCTCTAGGAGTGCACAGTAGAAAGACAAGAAGCAATGCACAGAAATTAGAACATGGGAAATTTCTGAGTCAAGATAATGAAAACATTTTTAATGTAAAGGTAATCAAAAACCTCAGCCAGGTTGCTCAGATGATGGTATTTACATCCTTGAAGCTATTTAAAACTCAACATGGCCCAGAGCAACCTGATTTAGCAGGACCTGTTTTGACCAGGTGGTTGGACTAGAGACCTCCATAGATGGCAGAGATGATTCCAACTTCTCAACATCAGGTGCTGCAGCTTAAAAAGGCAGCATGTCTGATGGATGCAATAGCATTAAGTAAAAATGGGGGTGGAATCATTCTCTATTCTATAAAAACTCCATGACATTGTACTAGATTATTGGCATCTGAGGTAGCCATTTGCATTTCTCATTAATTGTTCTGATCACAGCCATTAACATAATTGTTTTTAATTGCTTACGAAATGGAAAAGAACTTTCCTGGAAGGAAAGGGCTATATAAAATATTGCTAGTTTTATTTCAGGTAAAGGAATGTTTTCTACTCAGTGTTAGCTGAATTCCAGTAATCACAAATTTAAATTTATCTCCTAATTATGCCAGATTAAATTTGTTTTTCTATATGAATGCATAAAGACAAAGTGGAATGTTTATGATTTTGAGAGTGCTACACAATGCTCTTTTTAATAATGCATGAAGTAACCAGGGTTATTGCAAACTTATTGTAACAATGTCTCAGTAAACATTATTGTCTTGATTCTAGTTCTGCATACCTTCTGGATGCTAAAAGAAAACCCTATCCTGCATTCATAGCATCTTCTTGAAAGGAAAGGAAGGAAGGATCACATACTGAAACTACAGGAGTAAAATGCACATTGTTATCTGCATTAAAGCACTGCACATGTGGTTATAATTCCAATTATATATTTTTTCCATGGTGCTCTAGCAGTGTTTGAATCTGTCGTCAGAAAATGTCAGCCTTCTCTGAGTGATTTGCTTTCTGCAGGCCAGCCCCTTTTCCAAAGTGTGAAATGGTCTGTAGCTTCTGCAGTCTTACACATACCAGTATTTTAAATGATGAACCTGAGACAGACCCCTTGACATCACGAGGAACAGATGCTTTAAAAGAGTTGTATTTTTAAAAAGTACATGTACATTTGTTTTCACCCAGTTTTGAAAATTTTCACTCCTGCCATCACAATTTTCAGCTTTCTAGCTTATTGAGACGTAACTTGTTATCATAAACAAATGGTGAATTTCTCAAGTAATTCAAATCACCTGAACCCAGGAACTGTGTTTGCAAGGGAACTATCGGATATCACAAGGCTTGTGATAAAATAATGAGAATTGGCTAAGCTCTGACAATCCCTGTCAGTGAGACAACAATAGCTGCTTTAGACATACACTACATCCAGAAAATAACAAATTATCAGTCAGTCAGGGAAAAGCAAACCAGAGAATTGGCAAAGGATAAACTTGACCAAGCTATGACTAACCAAGGATAAACTAGAACAACTTTCCTGTCTGTGTAATAGGAATAGCAGCATATATATATGGAGCAGGGTTATTCTTAAGGATCAATTAATTAATATTCTTGACATGCTACACAGTCCTACCTGGAATATGAAAAATAGCAATGTGTGCGAATCCAGCATATATGCTGCTCCAAGGCAGCCACATCTTATACAAGGGAGAGAGGCAGGTGAAGAGACTCAATAGGGGGAAAAATCCTACAGGGTAAATGGCAAGAAGTGCTGCAGGGAGAGAAAAGGAAATCAAATTGCAGGGGAGATGGAAGGAGGAAATATAGGACAAAGGATGGAGGGAGACCATACAGGACAAAGAGGTGATGCCTGGACTAATGCAGTGTAAAGACATAGGGCACAAACCCATATGGAATTGAACTTTATTAGTTCTGCTGCTTATGCAGTAACTTGTGGTCGGTCAGTTGTTGGGTTTGAGTTTTTTCTTTGTGTTTTTTTTTCTTTTGGTTTTGATTTGTTTTTTGTGGAGAGAGGGTGGATTGTGTTTTTTTCTTAGGGCGGGGTTGGGGGTTTTTGTTTGTTTTTGTGTTTGTTCGGTTTTGTTTTTAGAAAAAAAATAAGTGTAACCAAAGGAGAACAAGTATAACCAGATGGGCGTATTTAACAGACCATCTGTAAGTACAGAGGGGAACTGTGGGTTCTCCAAGGTCTAAATCTTGCAAGAGAAGAAATCGAAATCATTCTACTTCTGTGTTGCTGACAAAGAGAGCATTGTTTGAGAACTGATTGCAACGTGGACTTGAACAATAGCTTTAGATCAGCGGAAGCACAGATCATTGCTGTGACATACGTTTCAATTAGAACAAAAGTAATTAACCACCCATTAGCGTCATGAAAAACACAGGCTATTAACAGTAAATGCTCTTTAACAATTTTATTATCTCCACAAAGCTGCTTCCAGTATTTTTTCTGTCTCTTATTGATATTTTTTCCTACTGCATAGTTATCTGCATGCTCGTTTACCCCTTCCTTCTCAGCTTCCTTTATATCTCGGTACTGTAGAGAACTGATTAGTAGGGGAGACTGTAACAATACAAACTCTTCACCTGGAGGCTGCCTGTTGTCAGATTGTGCGTCACTGTTGTTATTACATGACAGCTAATCTTGCTTTTGGAGAACTGCTGCGCAGATCACAAAAATCTGATCTTGCTGACTGCAGTGGGAAGTGTTGCTTGGTATTCTAGCAGAGAACACAGAGACTGAGGAAGCGGCTTGCACTTCTCACCTCTAATAATGGATTTTCTGACTTAGTGGTAGAGCACTGTCACTGACTTGCGAAGTTTTCACACTGAGGAGAAACTGGAGTTACCGAAACAATGGATTCCCTAGTGTCTGTGTCAAGGATGAAAGCCATTAATTTTTAAAGAGAAGTTTCTATTATTGAAAGCATTTCATTACAATATTTAAAAGCCTTATTTTTATGTATACTTGTGGCCCTATTTCTCCAAAATATTTTGTTCAGAATAATGTCAAAAAGCACACAGTTATTTTTTTTGGAGCCTAGCACACACCCTTTTATATCAAGGTCCCTGAGACCCAAACATTCCTCTTGCAGAAACAATGACATGTTTCAAAAGAGTTACCATTTTATAAATGGACTCCTTTTCTACAAATTGTAACTATTTTCACCTAGAATTCCACCTTCTTTTTAGAGTATAAAGACTCAAACAGTGATAACAATTTAGAAATCTACTGTTATTTTCAAGAAAACTAAATTATTACATTTTACAGTCTATTGGACATGTCTGTTAAATGTTGTTTATTTTACATTTCTGGAAATTTTTGCTCAGTTTAGTAACATAACATTTTTTATTTTGTCTTTTAACTTCTCAGATGCTGGTATTATAACAGGTTAACTGTTTGCCAGCTATACATATATGGCAAGACGCCCAGTATCAGCTGAGCTGTGAAAATGAATGTATCAAAATATCTCCATGTGTGAACTCTGCAAGAAACAAATATTACCCTATGCTTTAAAAAAAACCCAAAACAACAAAACCAAAACTACCAGAGACACAAACCAACAAAAAACCCAACAAACCCCAACACCCTTAGTGAGGAAAGCTTTGGTCTTCCAAAATGAATGTAAGGGAAAAATCATCATGAGCAAATTTTACCCTGTCAGAGAACTCTCACCTAATTTATTTTGTTTACAGATTTAGTATAATAATGATTATTTCTCACACTTCTTTATAAAATATTGTGATATTTACTGATTAAAAGTGCTAAGGAATAGAATAATATTTATCTGTTTGTAACATTTTATGTCTGGATTCAAATTTAAGTTTCCAGAACAAGTAGAGGTATATGGAATCATAGAACCATTTAGGTTGGAAAAGACCCTTAAAATCATCCAAGTCAAATCATTTACCCAGCATTGCCAAGTCTACTACCAAAACATATCCCTAATTACCATGTACACAAAGCAACCTGCTGTCATCTCAGATCTGACTCTGCTAGGAGCAGAAAGTGGGACTGGAGACCTCCAGAGGTCCCATCCAACCTGAATTATCCCATGGTCTTATTGTACTATGATCTTGCACACGTACTATGTACTAGTCCAACAACAGGTATGGTATGTCTGCATTCAGGTAGGTAATGCAGCAATAGCCCAACCAGGGGTGGTTTGACTGGTTAGCAGAGGGGTAAAGAGACTCAAGGGAGACCAATTCTGTTGCCAAGCAAGATCAGTGAAAACCTGACATGCCCCAGAGTTAGCAAAATCATCTATAGTCACAGATAGATGATACAGGCATAAACATACCTGTACCACTCCTACTCTTCAGTTTCTAAAGCCAACCTACCCACACACCCTAGAGTAAGCTGAGTGCTTGCCAAACCATGAGATTATGAAACAAGGAGAGGCACAGGATGAGCAATAGCAGTTTACACTTGTTATATTTTCTCTTTGCTCCTCTGTGTCTACTGGTGGCTCTGTACATTTGGAATGTAAGTTCTTTGGAAGATAGAGTAGGGTTTTCTCTAAGTGTCTTATATGGTGATTCAGGAGGCAAAGCACTCTGGCCTCTGACTTGTGTTTCTAGATGTTGTGGTAATACTATGTAATAACAACTATGTGCTCTGAGAGATTTTCAGGGAATTATTTCTATCTGCTCAAATAATGCACCTCTGTAAGAAGTATTCGTTAACTGATGCCCCTGGGAGATGCTAGATGTGCCATTCCTCTTGGCAGCATATTCCAACCATTAATGTTTTCCACTGTTAAATGTCTGTAATTTATAACTAAAATGTTTTATTGAGTTTATAGGTATTTTTCTTGTTATGCCTCTCACTGTTCAAGATTAAAGATCCCACCTTCCAGTCTTCTTTTTGATAAGCCAAGCAGACTGTGCTCTTTAAATCTCTCCATGCAAAGAATTTTCTCCAGCCTCAAATAATTTCTCAGCTTTCTTTTGACAACAAGTACACCAGAGACTAACACAGTATTACCACAAAAATCTGTTCAATGCCATATGTAAAAGGTAAATAATTTTTCTTTCTACTTGCCACATCCCTGGTTTTACAAGCAAAAAATCCTACTTATACCATAACATAAGACTGGAAATTGATTTTTGCTGGCCTGGCCACAGCCAGTTCTTCATTTCTTTTCAGTCACTGCTCTCCACAACACAGCTCCACATGTCAGCAAATGTGACCCGCTTACTGTATTTTTAAGTAACTCTACTTATGTCTATATTCTCTATCTGAATGAGATGAATTTACCAAACAATACAGACCTTATGATAACCTCAGACTGAATTTAATTTCCCATTTAGCTACTCATTTTCTCTTCACAGCACATCACAGTGTTGCTTTCTCATTGCTGAAAATGCTAATACATCCATTTGTTTTTCTCCATATTAGGATTCCTGCCCTCTCCTGCCAGCTCTCCTCAGCAACTTTACCCTTCTGTTCTGCTGTTCAGTGCATTCCATCTACCAGCTTCTTGAATAAAGTTGTCTGTTTCCCTAAAGCCAGGGTCTGTAGTCTCCTGCTCCCCTTCCTCAGCTTGCACAGCATCATATACTCTACTCCTCAGTCATGACAGCCCAGGCTTTGATAACCAAGCCATTGATTAATACACCCCTCAGTACTTTGTTGTTAGTGAAGAGCAGATCCATCTGGTTGGTTCCGCCAGAAGCAGGGTTATCTTTGATGGCTTCCAGAAATCTCCTTGTTTGCTTGCATTCTAATATGGTGTACTTGCAGCAGAAGTCAGAGGAACTGAAATTCCCTCAAAACCCAGGGTCTGTGATCAAAAGATTTCCTTATTCCTAATTAAAGTTCTCCTCAGCAGGTTGGCTGGCCAGTTGGTAAAGATGCTCCTTTACCTTTTGTCAGGTGGATCCTGTCTCTTCCCAGTGATACAAGATATGACTGACATCTTTTCTCAGGTTGGTTTGGTTACCATACTGATCTATATGCATTACAGTCACTCTGTTTTCAAAGCTCTTTCTTGAAGTGTAAACAAACACACACATGATTCTGATCTACCCACCCTGTTTTTCCTTTAGCTCATCAAATATCTGGCATACTTAATTTCAGAATAATTCCAATTGCCCCAAGGGGCTTAATGATGACAATTAAGTGATAATTTCTGATTCTCTTCCTCCTTTCCTCATATTTTACTTCAGTTTAATGGTTGAGAGTATAGAAAGGGTTTCTGTATTTCATCTCATTTTATGTGGCGTGAGTTTAGTTTGCTTATAACACAGCACCTCCTTTGCATGGCATTTTAGAACAAAATCAGTCTCTCTGTAGGTTACTAATTTATCATCTTCCCAGCTGCTCTGCTTAGTCTCCAGCCACGATTAGCCCACATCTGACAGATATAGACCAGCATAGCCGCTTATACCCCACTCTTTTTTAAATGTGGTCCAATACTCCAATATCTGAATTTTCCTTTGAAACTACAGACAGAAACAGCACATCACAACAAGCATATTTTGCCTTCTTTCTTTAATTTATGGGCAGGAAGAAACTTCCGGGCAATCTCTGACTTTCCATTTGAGTGCCTTTCAAGGTTTCCTGCAGTATTCTTTGGCCTGTATAGTTCCACTTGATGCCACATAATTGATTCCAAACTGAATTATCTCCCAGATAACCATATCAGCTTCCACAGTAGTGCAATTGCTTTTCCTGGTTTTTGCTTCAGGGAGACAGCACGCTGTCTTATTTTTCTCATGCCACGTTTTAAAGATTTTGTCTACTCTGGATGATAGAGGAGTATCTGCTGTGGTGTGTCTGATTAATAATGTAAGGGAATTGGTTTGGAGATGTATGCAGCAGCACTGTATTTCGGTAAATGAACTGCTGGATATCTGAAAGTTTGACTCTTCTAGCCAGTTAAATACCCATTCTTGCTTTTTTTGTTCATAAATGGCCAATCTAACACTTTTGTTTCTATTCTTTCCCATTCCCCAATGCTGTCCTCCCCCATGGTTTCTGTGGCAACAGTTTCAGAATGTAGTCATTCAAGAGGTGTCATTTTCTCAGATACTATATTTTTGAAATATATAACTCTAGGCCCCAGATATTGTATAGAAGAATTTTATGATATTTCAGGTTGCAATAGCATTCAGTTGTAACACTTTCTAAAGGCATGTTCTTTATGTCTCAGCCGAAGGAAAAGTTACTATTTCATTAACTTAGTTGCTAAAGAACATTTAGTTCTAAAGATCACAGAATGTGCATTGATATTGTTGTTAATAATAATGCATCTTGATCTGCTAGACATTTCCTCTATATTAAAAAGTGTATGTATTGGCTAGCTTTATGCTTCTTTAACGCAGGTATCAACATCTTGAACTAGTCATCCAGATTTCTGTTAGTCTGCAGACAAGTACATGATTGAGCTCTTCCCCAAGCAGATCCCTCAAGGAGTTGATATGACTACTCTACACATCAGCTTTATTTTCCAAGTTATATGAGGCAGGGGCATGCAAATCCCAGACACACAGAAACCAGTGGATCAGTCATCTAGAAATACAGAAAACAAAAGAAGAGAGGAATTAACAGACACATGCCTCTCCACATCCTGAGGGTGACCCCAGAGAGGTGGCTTTTCCAGTTGCTGTTGGGATGCAAGAAGTCATTTGGAAGATAGCTAAGCATGAGTGACTGAGTTAATAGGAAGCAAAAATTTCCTTAATGCCATCTCCTAATTTGCTTTTATTGTTTAGCCATAAGTTATGCTTATTCACTCTCCTCACCTCTCAACTCTTTCCCTGGATGCAGTTCAGCACTTGCATTAAACCATCATGGATCAGCTTCTCCCCGCTCAGCTGCCAAACTCTCCCTCTGCCAGTGCTCACTCAGCCTGCCTGTTAGATTTCAACAAGTCTCTTTTCAGTCTAGAGAAGAGCAGGCTCAGTGGAGACCTCACAACTCCCTACAACCACCTCAAAGGAGATTGTAGTGAGGTGGGGGCTGATCTCTTCGGCTACGCCTTCAAGTGATAGGACTAGAGGAAATGGCCTAAAGCTGAGACAAGGTTCACACTAGACATTAGAAAAAATTCTTCGTTGTTAGGGGGGTCAGTATTTGCCAGCAGGTATTACAAGCAGGTTGAGAGAGGTGATCTCTGGCCTGGTGAGGCCATATCTGGAATGCTGTGTTAAGTTCTAGGCTCCTCAGTACAAGAGAGACGTGGAGCTCCTGGAGTGGGTCTAGCAGAGGGCTACAAAATTTATCAAGGGACTGGAGCATCTCTATTAGGATGAAAGGCTGAGTAAGTTGGGCCTATTCAGCCTTGAGAAGAGATAACTGAGAGGGGACTTCATCAGTCTCTAAGCATCTGAAGTGAGGGTGTCAGGAGGATGGATCCAGGCTCTCCTCAGTGGCACCAAGCCATAGGACAAGAGGCCACAGGCAGAAACTGACGCACAGGAAGTACTACCTGAATATGAGGGAGAACTTCTTTACTGTGGGGGTGACCAAGCACTGGAACAGATTGATTGCCCAGAGGGGGTGTGGAGTCTCCATCACTGGAGATACTCAAGAACCATCTGGACGCAATCCTGTGCCATGTACTCTGGGATGGCCCTGCCGGAGCAGGGAGGTTGGACCAGATGAACCACTGTGGTACCTTCCAGCCTTACCCAGTCTGTGATTCTGTGGCCGGGCATTGGAATAGGTTGCCCGGGGAGGTTGGTGGAGTCACCATTCCCGGAGGTGTTTGGGTCTAGCGCTGGGTGATACGTCTTAGTGGTTACAGTGGCAGTGCTGGGTTGGCGCTTGGATTGGATGATCTTACAGGTCTCTCTCAACCTCGATAATTCGATGCTTCAGTGACTCCTAACCCCCGTGGCAGCGCCGGGACGTCGGCGCCGCGGAACGAGCACGCCCGGCGAGAGCGGGGCGGGGCGGGGCGGAGGGGCGGGATCCCGGGAGTGGGCGGTGCGGAGGGGCGGTGCTGAGGGGCGGTCCGGGAGCGCGGCGCTGACCCGCGGGAGGCGGGGCCGGCGGGGCGGGATCCCGGGAGCCGGCGGGGCGCGGGCGCTGGGAGCGGGGCTGCGCGCTCCGCGGGAGCTGCGCGCCCGGCCGTGGGGGCCCCGCGCCGGCGGGGGCGGGGGGCTGCCCCCGCCGCCTCCCTCCCGTCTTTCCCTGCCTTT
>JAWWLZ010000001.1:47619322-47646913 GCA_035041345.1 Poliocrania exsul | reverse complement strand
GGAGCAGCCCATTGCAACAACCAGAAGTTGTCAGAACTGCCTGTGCATCAGAGGTATGAGGAACCTTAGAGCTGCACAAGGACAGTGTTCCAACAAGGTCTGAGTTCTTGCAAATCTCTTGCTTGTTTTTGTAGATTTATGAGGTTCAACAACCAAGTTTCTTCCCAGTTGTATGTGTATCAGAAGAGTAAACAGTAAGACTGTAAGCGTTCGTGGATGTGCAGTGGTTTTGTTGCAAATTTCCCCATTGTCTCATTATTTCCACGCAGATTTGGATGTTGTCATGTTGGTTTCAGAATTTTAAAAAAGAGAATGTTTTGTGGAAAAGAGAGAATGCAGTATTTTTGTGGAAGGAAAATAATCTGACTTCTCAGAATTCAGAACAGAAGAACAATATGAATTGATAAAAAGAGAAAAGGTGGTTTGTTGTTTTGTTTTTGGTTTTTGTTTTACTTTCCTTAGACATGCATATTGTAAGGTGGTCCTCACAGAAACAAGAAGGCAAGCAATAAAGTAGTTGAAAACACTGGTTAAAATAACTCCACCGAACATGGTCTCTCTTAGTTCCCCTGAATGAGATAGAGGAGTTTCTGTATCCAGTACAGGCTGACAGTTTAAGATACAAAATTACAGGGATGGTCTCTGCGGAGTGGCCAAAAGGGAAGTGTCTCTTGACCAAGTTTGCAGCAGAGCCGAGTGCTGAAGACCCAGAAAGCAGAAAGTGTTTAGCAGGTGGTGGGGAGACTGGATCAAGGTGTTGGGTGTTTTTCCATAGTGGAGTCAAAGATGGGAACTAAAGTAATAATGTTGGTAAGACCAGCATTTGTTCATTTCTCAAATTCCCTATTTGCTTAGTCCAGAAACCTCCCCTGCCTTTCCCCCCTTGTTGTTTAGTACAGGTGTCATAATTTTTGAGTGGTTGGAAGCATTTATTTTAGAAAGATTTGGGATTTTGAAGTGATAAAGACTGATGCTTTAGAGATAAAACAAATGTGAACTAATTAATTTTCTTCAGGAGTTTGTTTTCAAGCAGTCGTCTATTGCCTACTGTCTTTCTGAATTTGGTTGAAGAAAACCTTTCATGAACTTAATCTGATTGCTTTTATTTCACACTCACAGGCATGTAGGTTAACATACATTTGTATTAAATTAATCTGAATTTTGTTCCTGTTCTGAGTTCTTTATATTTTGATCGTCTCTCACTGCGTGGTTACCATTCTAATTAAATTATCATCAGACTGTTCCTTTATAAAATTGGAATCTTATGAAATTTCTAATTTGCTTCCTTTTCATCTTTTGACACTTGCTGTAGAAATTTTAGCACTTTCCCAATTTGATTAAATATAAAGTTTAAGAACTTTCTTAACACTTTAATGTAGTTGTCTTTTGATGGCTGTTTCTAATTATAAACTTAAAAATAGTTAGCTTACAATATTAAATGTTTTGACATGAGCTACTATGGTGATTTCATCTGCTTCGTTTAAGGAAAAAAAGTCCTGGTTTTTCTCTTAAGTTCATTGACTTGCTTGATTTCAGATTTGGACCACAAAGAAGCTAATACAAGCATTCCCCTAGCTTAAAGAAATAAAAATAATGGGTGTTAAGTTCCTCACTTTTTAATACAGCTATCTTATGACATCTTAATATATTTTTTAAAATACACTTCTCACTTATTCTTTGTGTGTCTTGGTTATTTAGAAAATAGTTTTTTATATTTCATTATTTTAAAATAAAGGAAAGACTTAACTTGTAAGTTTTGTGAATAAATTGCATGGTGCTTTTGGTTTGTCATTGTCTTAATTGGGAAAGAGCAAAAAATAGTTACTTCCCTGTTATTCCTAATATGTAAAAGCCTTTAGTGCTTTCTTTCTCTATTGAAAAATCCTGCTCTTAAATATGTCTAAATGCACTTTTTGCTATAAAAGTCTCCCCATCACAATACAGTCTCAGAATTTGATACCCCTCTGTGCTATCTTTGTACATAACGTAAATGTGAACATTATTTTCACATCTTACAGAATGTGTGCAGCAGGTATGTGCTTCAATTTGCAGGTTGCATGACTGCAGCTGAAGTGTTGGATTTCTTGCTGAGGGCCTTAGAAAGATTTTTCCCACACTTTCAGTGTCAGATAATAGGTTTCACTGGGGGAGGGCAGCATAAAATGGGAATGGTTTTATCCACCAACAGCTCACGATGCCTTCATGGACATGATGGGCTGGAGACAGTGTCAGTGATCACAAGACTCAAGTGCTTAAGAACTCCAGGAACTTTGGGGAAGAGTGAACTCCAGGAACATCTGGGGTGTGCTGACACAAAGTGGGTTCTGGGTGCTTTTCTTGCTGACTCGTCTCACTCCCTTTCAACTCAGTGGCTTGCCTCCTTCAAAATGCACACATCCGAATTGTGCATTCTTGTCTTTGCCATCTTGATTTGAAACTGCCAACTGCTTTGAACCCTAAACAAGCCATGTCATACTGGTTTAAGAAAATTCCTGAATGCCAATCCTGTCACCCCAAAATGAGAACTGAAAATGCTGGAACAGGTTAAAGCGGTTATTTCTGACTTTGATGACAGCTATTAAGATTGAAGAATCCAATTTCTGAAGTGTGTGAGAAGCTCTCAATTTACAGCTGAATTTCTTCACAGTACAAGGTCATGCTGTGCCTGTTCTTTACTGTTGTGGCTGATGTGTGGTAGATGCATAGATATTTTTAACTGCTTGTGGTTTTGGAGTTGTGAAATTGGTGGTATTTGTTTAACATTTTGACCCAAATATATGCAAAATATTACCAGTAAATTAAATTTACAAGTGAGACAAAATTAAATAATACTGTTCAAATTTACCTAGGTTTTTGTTGTATTTACATACAGTGTACAAGGTAATCTTTTGTGAAACAGTATTATGCTTTACTACCTTCATCAGAAAGAAACAACTTGCAGAAAGTTGGCCTCTGCTTATGTACTCTGTTATACTTCAGATTTCATTTTGTCTCTCTACAGTAATAAAATGCAAACTAATAGATCTCTCTCTTATTTTACAGTTCGGGAATACATGCTACTGCAATTCAGTTCTTCAGGCACTTTATTTTTGTCGACCGTTTCGAGACAAAGTCTTAGCATACAAGAGCCAACCAAGAAAAAAAGAGAATCTCCTTACATGCTTAGCTGATCTTTTCCACAGTATAGCCACCCAGAAGAAAAAAGTTGGAGTAATACCTCCCAAGAAATTTATAACAAGATTACGAAAAGAAAATGGTAACTTTTTTCTTTTCCTTGTGTAATAATCATAGCAATTGTGATTTAATTCTGAAGCTGACATAGTGGAATACTTACATATTTGTTACATACAGAAAATGTTCTTGGTGCTGCAGTATAAACAAGAGTTGACCCTGGAATAAGTGTGTAACCCTGGAGTCATTTTGAGAGAGAATGGGTGTCTTTCTCTCTTCATGCAGAACTAAAGTGTATTGTCACTGGCTGCTTATGAAATTGCTTGCTAGTTTTTCTTCTCTATGAATTTCACATTTCTAAACAAAATTCATTGTAAAACCTTTGCTCTTTGTTTAAAAAAATATTTTTTAATGCAGGAGTCAGTCTCCCAGACTGAGTGGGTGGAAAGGATGTTAAGACTTGCCTGCAAGAATCTGGCTTAAAAAACCACACATTTTTAAATTAATTTAGAATTTATGCAATACATAGCTTGAACTACTTTTTAACAGATTAATGAATTTTAAAATCACTAAGTACTTTTGGCAAATTTCTTTAAAATGTAATTGGTACCCTAAATTTGAAGAGATTTCTATAGATTTTTAACAGTTTTTCCTATCTGCAAGGCTTAATTGGTCAAAGTGTTTTAGAAAATAATGTGATGTTAAAATATAAATGAAACCTTATAATCTACTGCTCAGTTTGGATACACTTTTATAAAAACATAACTTTCTTTTTGTTTTTCTAAAAAATAACTAGTAGATTTAAATAAACTGTATAGGGTACCATATTTAATACTGCTGCAATAGACATGTCCATACTATTGTAATCCTTCTGGGACTATATGTGCAGACTGAAAAAGTGTTTAAATGCTATGATCACTATATCAGTAGTAAAAACAAAAAATAGAATACTGTAATGACATTACTAATTTGAGGTGGCCCTTCCAGCAACTGTACACCATGAGTTGTAATAATATTGTTAAAAAAACAGTCTCAGCAGAGTAGAAAACTGTCATTCCATTCTTTGGCAAGTATATTTGACTAAGTATGCTTGTATGTTGATGCATTTGCAGAAATAGTTCATTATAAAAATGCAGAGCATCGTTCAAATGGAAAGCAGAAGATAAATCACGGGAGCCATTAAGTTCATTATAGAAAGTATTCTTTTTAATGTGTAATTGTGTCATGCCACTACAATTCTACACAGGACAAGGCAATTGGAAAATATTCATTAGAGAATTCAGATGCATGATACTCTCACCTTTTGTACAAGTAAATAGCTAAATTCAGGCTGCAATTATGTGAGCATCATATATACTATTGAGTGCTTATTTTAAAGGTATATCATTTTGAACCTTGAAGAAAAGTTAGTTGTAGAACTGGGTAGGTATGCAACACCAATCTAGAGTCTGCTTCAGTCAGTATCCACCTAGACCAGGGTGATAACTGAGGACATAATGTATTCCAGACTACAAAGCTTCTCTTCCCTCTTTATTTTCAATGTCTGAATTTAACATACATATATTACACATCTGTAAGCTGGAGAGAGACTTTTTACAAGGGCATGTAAAGATAGGACAAGGGGGAACGGCTTTGAACTGGAAGAGGGTAGGTTTAGATTAGATACTAGGAATAAATTCTTCACTGTGAGGGTAGTGAGGCACTGAAACAGGATGCCCAGAGAAGTTGTGGACACCCTGTCTTGGAAGTGCTCAAGGCCAGGTTGGATGGGGCTTTGAGCAACCTGGTCTCGTGGAAGGTGTCCCTGTTCACAGCAGGGAGGTTGGAACTATGTGATCTTTCTAACCCAGACATTCTGTGATTCATTATTAATGACCATAAAGTTTAACTGGCTGAGAAGCAGCTGCTGGCTTGAAGGTATACTGTTATATTTGCATAAATTTATTCTAACAATTAAATGAACAGTGAGTAGCTTTCATCCTGTTCTACTTTCTGCTAATTTACTGACTGGGCACATAGCCCTGAGAAGCCTGTGATACAATGCTGTGAAGAACCTCTGAAGTGTTTTACCTCAAGAGACTTGTAGCTCTTGTTCTGCCTTGATATACTCAATTAAATAAAGACCTTACATTTGGCTGGATTGAACTTAGTGAAACTAAGTGTATTGAAAATATTGTAGTAGTTCATTAAATAAACAACATGGTTCATGCTCTTGGCTGACCTATTGCACTACTAACCTCTCCAAATGATCTAGATTAGCATCAAGTTTTGTGTACTTCCAAAATAATTTCAGATTTTTTTTTTCTATTTGAAGTTTACTTCTGGATGCCATCAAGTGAATGACAGTAAAAATTCCTTGGAGTCCCTGAATGCATTTCAAAACTTAAGCTTCACTGAGTATCATTCTCATTCATCTTTCCAGTTCTGTACACTGCAGGCTTGTCTCAGTACATCCATGGACTGCAAATTGAAGTAATTGCTCATTAAAATACTTGTATGATATTAGCCAGTGATATAGAATGCTTTTAAAATTGGCAGGTAAATTTTCTTCTAATAGTTCCTGTTCAGAGAGAAAAGAGGTAATTATTACTCATTCTCATACAATACCTTTATGGTTTTCTTAGTCCCATTCCTAATGTGAGAATTTCTACCAGCAGAGGATTTCTCAGGTTGGTATCCCATTGGACTGAAATTAACTATGTTTTCAAGGTAGTACCAATTTGAACATAATCAAGAGAGTAGATTTGTAAGAAAGACAGACCAACTTTATGCTTTATTCTGTATCACTGGTATATATTGCAAGTATGTGGCGTGAAACTATCCCCTTCGACTGAATTAATCTGAAAAGTCTTGTGCTTAGAAATGTTGACAAGCTAAGAATATGAAGCAGAAAGCATAGTGAATCCATTATTATCTATCCAACAAGTTCACCAGTAATAAGGGTGCCACATCTACCAGTGTCCTGAAGCACTATTTCAGATATTGAAATGCCACATCTACTTCCTACTTTAAGTACTAATTTTAGACCTCTTTGCTCTTGCTGTGGCTGGAAATTTAGGCTAATTTAACATGGCTTCTGCACATACTACGTTACTTAAAGAGCCGCGGTGAGGTCTCCCTCGAGCTTTCTCTTCTCCATTCTGAAGAATCCAAACTCTTTCAGCCTGTCTTCACAGGAGAGGTGCTCCAGACCTCTGATCATCTTTGTGGTCCTCCTCTAGACCTGTTCTAACAGATCCACATCTGCATTGTACTGCAGACCCTAGAACTGGACACAGCAGTCCAGGTGGGGTCTCATGAGGGCAGAGTAGACAGAAAATCACTGCCCTCAACCTTCTGGCCTTGCTTCTTTTGATGCTGCCCAGGATGTGGTTTGCCTTCTGGGCTGCTAGTGCACACTGTTGGCTCATGCCCAGCTTTTCATCCACAAGAACCCTTGAGTCCTTCTCGACCGTGCTGCTCTTAATGAGTTCATCTCCCTGTCTGTACTCATTGTCTGGGATTGCCCTGACCCAGGTGCAGCACCTTGCTCTTGGACTTGTACTTCATGAGGTTCTCATGGCCCCACTTCTCAAGCTTGTCCAGGTCCCTCTGTATGGCATTCGTTCCTGCTGTTGTGTCAGCTGTCAGTTGTGTTGCAAACTTGCTGAGAGTGCACTTGATCCCACTGCCTCTATCATTGATGAATATATTGAAGAACACCAGTCCCAAGACAGAGCTCTGAGGGACACCACTCATTATGGCATGTACTTGGACATTGAGCCATTAACCAGACTTCTGACTGCATCCAGACAAATAGTTCACCCTTCATATCCATGTCTCTCTGATTTGGAGATCAGAATATCATGTGGAACCACATCAAAGACCTTACAGAAGTCTATGTAGATGACAACAATCAGTGTCTCTTGTTGACTGTTGCAGTTAGTCCATCATAGAAGGCAAAAAAGTTGTTGAGTAACTCAGCCTTTTTTTCTAATCCTTCAGAACCAGGTCTCCCTTCTCCTTCCAGAGAGGGCCTGTGTTTTCCTGGTCTTCCTTTTATCACCTGTGTACTTGTAGAAGCTTTTATTGTTGCTCTTGATATCCCTGGCCAGGTTTAAATCAATCAGGGCTTTAGCTTTCTTAAGCTGATCCCAGGCTGCTCAGACAATTTCTCTGTATTCCTCCCAGGAATGTCCTTGCTCCCATTATCTGTAGATTTTGTGTGTGTGTGTGTGTGTGTTGTAATTTGCCCAGGAGCTCCTTGTTCATCCTTGCAGGCCTCCTGATGTTTTTGCCTGAATTCTTCTTTTTGAGATGCATTACTCCTGAGCTTGGAGGAGGTGATCCTTGAATATTAACTAGCTTGTTTTGGCCCCTCTTCCCTCCAGGAGTTTATCACATGGTGCCCTACCAAGCAAATGCCTGAAAAGGCTAAAGTCTGCTCTCCTGAAGCCCAGAGTGGTGAGATTGCTGTGCACCCTCCTTGCTGCCCTAAGGATATTGAACTTTACCATTCCAAGGTCACTGCACGGTCACGGCTGCCCTTGAGCTTCACATTCCCCACCAGCCTCTCTTTGTTGGTGAGAGCAAGGTCTAGCATAGCACTATTCCTCATTGGTACCTCTATCTCTTGGAAAAGGAATTTATCACCAGTGCATTCCAGGAACCTACTGCATTGCCTGTGCTCTGCTGCATGGTCCCTCCAACAAATGCTGGGGTAGCTGAAATCCCCCATGAGAACCAGGGCTTGTGACCATGAAGCCACTCTTATCTGTCGAGGGCCTCGTCTCTCTCATATGGACAATGAAGTGTCATATAGACAGTGAAATATTTCTTTTTGTTAAGTTCTCAGGTCATTTCTGGAAAATACCAACTTCTAATCCCATTTGACAGGCCTGGTAATCCAAGACATTGACCTAACCTTGGCAGAGATAACATAGCCCCTGTAGGATATCCAGTGGCATCTGGAGGCTGGATGGAATGAAGCAGAACATTTCAGATGGCAGTACATGTACACCTGTGTTTAGGTAGTTGGACTGTGCCCTGGTTTTCTTGCAGAATGGTTCAGTCATCTGTTAATTCTGACCAGCTGAGCGATTTCTGTCAGTGTAAGCTGACTTGCTGTCCCCTCTTTCCACCCTCTGTATTTTCGACATAGTTGTCAAGTATGCATTTTGGGTTGGTGTTGTATTGTCATGAATGATTCAATATATGAAAGAAAGGACTGTTTTTGACATTTGACTCATAAAATCTTTTTTGTGGTATAGCACTAACAGATTAATTAAAAAATCTTTTGTTTTATCTTGTAGAGCTTTTTGATAACTACATGCAGCAGGATGCACATGAGTTCCTAAACTATCTGTTAAATACAATTGCCGATATCCTGCAAGAGGAAAGAAAACAAGAGAAACAAAATGGTCGCCTGCCTAATGGCAACATGGACAATGAAAATAATAGCCCACCAGACCCAACCTGGGTTCATGAAATCTTTCAGGGAACATTAACTAATGAAACCAGATGTCTTACGTGTGAAACTGTAAGTCTGTATATACTTAGTAAAATGAATTCTGCCATGTTTCACTACTTCATGTTTCATGATTCATTTATCCCAACAGATTAGACAAGTTTCTTTAGCAATTTTACATTTGTTGCATATTTCCATATTTTTAGTTTGTTAGTTAGAACATTTCAGTAGCTGATGTGCGAATTGTAAGAAAAGACATTTGGTCAATATTAGGGAAATGCCCTACTGGATTTTTGCCAGTGTGACCATAACTTCAAAATTTAGACAGGAAAATTCAAAACTGATGCATTATTTAGAGCAATGAAGCCTAGTCAAAGATGTGACGTTCTTCTCAAATTTAATGTCTTAATATCATGCATAGGCATTGTGCTGGTTTAAAGGTAAACCATCAGGAGAAAGGAACCCAGCTCAAGAGAGATTACAAGTCAAACTTAAAATTTACTAAAAAGATTATAATGAATACAATGATACAGAGAAGAATTGTTTTAACCCCCAAAACCCAGATGTATAATGCAGCAACCTGGGACATGAACAGAATGGTGTTCATTAGCTCCTGTGCTGAGTGCCACGTGGTCCCCCTGAGTACAAAGTGAAAGGAAAGGAAAACCTGTTGGTCAGGATGATGGTCACAATCTGGTCAAGAGTGGTGGTCGCAGTCCTGTTGAGGTTCTGGTCCTCCTCTGGATCTGACGAGTGGTACCCAAAGTCTCAAAACCTGAAGATTATCTGTGTTCATGTTCAGGTGGGAATGCCCAGTACCTCCCCCAGGGGGGTAGAGTTCCACAATGTGTGGTTTATTCTGTGAGTCATTTTATTTTTGGAGTCTTTGGTGGTCTAGATCACTGCAACTGCCTATTATACCAGTCCCTAATGGCCCATTAGCAGACGTGACCCCTCAGGCTGGGTGTGAAGGTGCTGATGCCTCCCCGGCGAGGAGTTACCAAGGCTGAGTCGTTGGTGTGAACACAGAAACACTCCCCTGTCTCACAGGGTTCTTTAACATTCAGCTTGTAGCCTGAGGTATCAGGTGTGCCCGGGGCAGCTGCAGCAAACAATCCATTATTAACAGTTCATCAGAAATTATATAAAGAGTGTAGAGTACACAGTTTTGGTTATACCCACACTGTGATAAACTGGTCACGGCCACTGTAACTAGGACAGTGCTATATTCCATACAAAAGTATTCTGAATCAGTTTCCATTGATTTCTAATTTTTAAATTTAAAGCCATTGAAATCAAGATACTGTGGTTGGCTTTTGGCACTGAGACAGTAGATTGGGATTCTCAAAAACCACAACTTTATGTGCAGGAAAAGTAATCTTTTTCTAGATGTTTGTCCACACGAATTCTTCTAATAGTACACTCTGAGAAATAAACCCTTTCTTTGAGTATACTATTACTATACTAAGATTTTCTTTGAGAAGTTCTACAGTAAAAGAAAGAATGTATTTCATAAGAACTTATAATTGAATTTTACCATAAAAAGCAAAAACAGTACAATTTGAAAATTACAGTAATTCTGTCATGGTCTATGCCTTAGAGATTGTAAAAAGCTAAATAACTACGGGGTTTGTATGACTCTTCATACCTATTTTCTTCAACTTAATTAGTAATGCACTTATTTCAGCATGGCATTGGAAAGAAGGAATTCATAAAATCTATATATTTCACATAATTTTCTCCAGCTTCTCGAAATACCCCTTTTATTTCAAAGAAAATAGCTTCATAATGTCATATGTAATGTAATTGCAGACATTGAGTAATTTAGGCGCTGATTTCTATCTACCATATTTTCTTTTCTGGTAGATTTCCTCTCCCTAGTAAGTATATCTTGGCAACTATCAATTGCTTCTCTTTTAGTTATTTTTTTCTTCTTGAAACATGAGTTTAGCTTAGTCTTTTAACATGACTGACAACTTTAGCTTTCCTCAATGTGGCCTAATGAATTACTGCTGACAGGATTTTGATCCAGGCACAGTCCTTAATGCAATTTTAAAATGCTCTTTATGAATATATTTTATCTGTTACAAGGCCTACCACAATTTTGAGAATTTTACTAACACTGTTGAGTTCTGTTTTTCTGTGAGATACTGCTGAACAACATGCATCAGGTTGGTTTGCCACTGTGCCTCCTTGAACAGTGGAACTTAAAATTCAGTGTTTTAATATACATTGGGTCTTGAGTCTATTAGGGCGCCTTTCCAAGCCGTAACAATCTGGAAGCTATTTTGTCAGCTTCTGTCTAGTTAGTATATCAGCTTGTGTGTAATTAAAACACAGTGACCTGAAAATGAGCATTTCTGGACACATTAAAGAAGTAATATTACTGTGACTAGTGTCTTATTTTCAAATGTAGTGAATATACATAATTGTTTTAATGTTTATTAGAAGCTGTTGGCACTTAGATTCTTTCTGTGCTTAGAAATGTCAGGAGTACTTGTATATAGCACATGTAGAAAATTACATAGCAATAGTGGGTGAATTAGAGCTTCTTCATAATAATGACAATAACCTTAGTATATTTTTAATTTAAATTTGGCATGTAATGCTTGCTTAAATATGTAAAGCATAATATATCTTTGCTGAAAGTGGCAATGATTATCTTCTAACTGGCCAAACCTGCTCAATGTTTCTAAAATGAGCATGGCAAAATTTTATTCTAACTAAATTGTCATGATTATAGAAAAGAGCACCTTCCCAGGAAGCACAATTTCATTATCCTATCTTAAAGATAAAAATAACTGACTAAAGTTTTATCTTCAATTTAAGTATGGACAGTGGATTATAAGGAACATAGATATGATTCTTTAACAGAGATTTGTCTTGTGGATCAAGGCACACTATTAAATGAATATGTTACAAAAGGAATTGTAAGTTGTCTTTACATGCTTTTAATGTGATTTCTTGTTACAATGCTTTCACCCTTCCTTCATAGAGGCAGTATGATGAAGTGAATGTCAATTCTCTGGTTAATTGCTAAAAATTATTTGGAAGTTAATTGGTTTTACAGATTTCTCTCGCGGTTTAAGGAAGAATAACAGTAAGCCAAGAAAATAATGTAACTGACTTCATTAAGATTAAATTTGAAACAGCCAAATGAGGCCAAAACTTCTACAGATAAAATTAGGAAATTGTCTTGGATCAAAAGCACCATACATATTAATAACATTTTTGTTCAGGTGATAGTCTTGCTCTTGTGTCCAAATGACTCTTCCATGCATAAAAACCTTTGTCTCAATTCTACTTTGGAGT
The DNA here is from genome assembly GCA_035041345.1 of Poliocrania exsul. Classification (NCBI taxonomy): domain Eukaryota; kingdom Metazoa; phylum Chordata; class Aves; order Passeriformes; family Thamnophilidae; genus Poliocrania; species Poliocrania exsul. The sequence goes on along the minus strand of JAWWLZ010000001.1, from coordinate 47,634,984 downwards.
GAGAGAAGGCAATAAGGAAAATCCCAGTGGTCTCTTACTATGGAAACCTTAACTATGCCCCTATTTTCTTTCTCTTTTTTCTTTAAACCAAGATAAATCATGCCCTTTGTTTCAGCTTTTTTAAAACTGCATTCTGTCTTAGCGCACATGGGAGTCTACAGCTGCAAAAGCTCTTTTGTGAGTGAGCTGATTCACATTGCTACTGAAATTCCAAACTGTGAGAAATAGCAGATTCCATGAGTGTCAGCCTCCTGAGCTTTCTGTTCTGTGAGGCTTTGGCCATCAGAGCACAGCTGAGCTGTCTGAGTGTGGATCGTGTCACATGCATGCCACCCCCTTTAACCAGAACACCAGAACATCCAAATTCTTCAGTTATTCAAATGCTCCTCTTAGGAACACTCAGGCAGCTTTTTGAACACAGCAGGGCTTGATTCTGCAAGTGATGAGGTTTTCTGATTGTGTCCATCTTTTTCCATTCTGCAGATGATTGAAATATATAGCCTTGGTGATTGTAGTCTGAGAAATTTAGTGATGCTTCTTTGAAACAGCACCTTTACAGAAGGAGCGGGTGGGGGGCTGGTAAGAGTGGAGAGTGGCTTTTTTAATATTCTTTTCTTTTTAAAAAAACCCTAAAACTAAGTTAACGTTTAAAAAATCTGTTCAAATACTAATATTCAAAGACTCTTAAAAATTAGGAAAAGCAATTTATGATTTATCAACGTAAGTGGAAAAAATCACTTAGCTATTCTTGCAATAAGCCTTTAATGGTTGTTCATGATCCTAAGTGCACTGTGGACTGGCTAACTGAAGAGAGGTTTTTTAAGGCCGTATTATTGCAGAGAATGGAAATACTGCTTTTGCAAAGTTCTGTTTTCAGTACCAGTCTCTTTTCAACCAGGTCCAACACATCCCTTTCCTCTTCTCCATATCCTCTCTGCCCTTACAGCTTCTGCCTGGGATAAAGCTGCCTGTGAAATCTGTATTGTTTCACAGAATTTTCTTTGCTTAGACCAAGAGAGGAAGAATTATCTAATTGCATGTCTGAATTACACTGATCACATGACTCCTTAATCCCACCTGTCCTAGCTGAAGCCTCTAGCACAGAGTAGTTTCTAGAACTGATTTTTTTTTTTCTGAGCCATTCTTAATACTTAGGCTATGTAGATTCCCAGCAGAATTCTTAGTGTTACAAATTCAGGTTTGATAATTCCAAAAGTGGTTTGCAGTGGCATATTTTGCTGAATTGTCCACACAACTAACCCATAGTATGTCCCTGAAGACAGGAAATGTGCAGCACACTGAAGATACAGGTGGCTTTTTTTTTTCCCCACTCTGTATATATATATGGAAAGTTTTCCATATATATTCTGTGATCTCTCCAAAAGTATAAACATTACACTTCAGCATCTCAGTGATGCAGTGGTTATGACGTGTACTGGCATAGTGGCGTTTTTCTCCATGCACATTTATTCTTGGAAAGACTAGGTACAGAACAGGGGGAGGAGTTCTTGCTCCGTCCTCTCACAGATAGTAACAGAACCTTTCAACCCAATTTCATAAGTTTTTGGATTTGCCCTTTGGTATTCATTCTCAAAACCAGTTATCTTGACCATCTGCTTTCCCCCCTCCATATATGCTGCCCTTAGGAGCTGTGTGTTTCTCATCTCTTGATAATCAGAGAACAACTTTACAAAACATTTTTTTATTCCGAGTTGAAAAGCCTTGTATATTTTAAAGATCAACTTACATTAGTTCTCCTGTAGCTGTTTCACTTTTCCTTCTTTCAGTCAAGAAACTACAGCCAGGCATCTTTTCTAAAAGCATTTATTTTTGTACCTAGGCAGAAGACATTCTCCTCAGTGACAATGAGGATCTCTAGATACAAAGAGGATACAGTAGCAGATACAAGTTAGGGTTGCAGATTACTATTTCCTAGAACTTTAGTAACATAGTTGGTTTTCAGGGCAGCTGTGGATTTTATAATTTGTCAGATTTTGTGGTGGAATTTATTTTCTGCTTGTAGAATTTTCTGGTTTACTTAATTGTTATTTTTGCATTCTTCAGAGAATTGGCTATGCATTATTTTGCTTCTCTCAGACTAAGCCCCAAGCTCTCATTTACCAACTTGAATATCTGCTGTTCATTTAAGTGTGTGAATCTAGCCAGGAAGAGGCTTCAAAATACTTATGCTGTTTATTAGGTACACTATGATATGCAAAGACATAACTTTCAATTGGAGGGAAGTGCACTAAATAGAAGAATCCCTAGGACTCTGTTCTTTTGAGAAGAGTGAGGTGCAGAAGAAACATGGTATTTTAGTATTGTTGAGCCGAAGTCACATTATAATGATAACTGGCATTATATACACCCACAGACACATATACACTTCCTTCTTCCTGAACAAAATTAGAAGCAGAGATATAGCAAATCTCTGAAAGAGAAAAACAACTTGCAAAAATTTTTAAAAGGATGTTATAAGGTAAAAGACTCATTCCATCAATAGAAAATGGTACACTGAAAACCAGCTGAATTAATGTAACTTTTTTTAACTGTATTCTACTGGTTCTTCTTTTTATGAAGGTAAGCAGCAAAGATGAAGACTTCTTAGACCTTTCAGTTGATGTGGAGCAGAATACTTCAATCACTCACTGTTTAAGGTAGACAAAAATCTGAATTTTTGTGATTTGTCTTTACCCACTACCTAGAAAGCAGGACATAAAACTATAAGCTCACAGTTCTGTCTTACATAGATTTAATTGTATAAAATTATGTTTATATTGTATGTTTATATGGATGTTTCATATAAAACCTAGTATTTATAGTTCTTTTTTTGTTCAGGGGTTTCAGCAATACAGAAACTCTCTGCAGTGAATACAAATATTACTGTGAAGAATGTCGCAGTAAGCAAGAAGCACATAAAAGGTACATCACTCTCAGGGAAGGAAAAAAATAACCCATGCATTTCATGAAAATACTCTTGTGTTTCCTTTTGTGTATGTATGTGCCAGGGAGAGAACATAATTTTCCCCTAATTTTTCTCACACTTCTTCCATTTAAGAGTAACTTGGTTGCAATTCCTCTTGCTACAATGCAATGTGTTTATTTCTGTGAGTAATGAGAATCCATATAAAGCATTTTGGGACTCCTTTGATCATAATTTATTTTAAAATTATGAAAAGAATGGTCTTAAGACCAAAAATGAGTTAAAAAGCAAAGTTAAACTGTCAATGACTAATCAGAGACTACTGGCAATGATGAAAAGTCATTGATTGCATCTGAATTTTTAAACCTGGTTTTGTCTTGAAAATAAAATATTTTCCAGTTGCTGAAAGAATCAGTTTGATAGTACTTTGAGTCTAGCAATTTGAGTCTAGCAGGGTTCCCTTCAGGTTGTTGTCATTCTAAGTTTAATGAGAAAAAGGGAAGAAATGTGGGTTTTCAAGGAATTTGTCCACAGTGCACTATCTTTTGAAAAAGGATTGTCTTGTACAAACGTATTTCCTGACATTCTGAAAATATGGTCTTAGTAGATGTGTCTGAAACCTGGGCTGTGTTGTTGAGACTTTTGAGCTACCTGTCAGGACTGCTTGAAGAACCCATCATTGTGCTGATCTAAGGCAGTTCGCTGTGCCAAGAAGCAGAGCACTCAGCTTGGTTATTCTGTTAGTATGGGCAAATTCATTGCCCAAAGAGTGGAAGTTTGTGTTTGCTGCCAGGCCAGCTATGGTTGGCTGAGGAGGATTTGTAGGCACTGATGGGAGATCTCAATAGCTCAAACTAGGGAACAGGGCCAGTGATCCCTCAGTAAAACTAGATTGTCACTTTCTGGCTTTGACTGCCTTAAAACATTGCAACATTTGTACAAAATCATTGTACTGGAGCACAGCCACACAACCTTATCGTGTTTGGGTAGCAGGAGGTAGGTGTATAACACTGGGCTATTTGTATCCTTTGGCAATTTAAAATTAATGGCTTGATAGGAAAACTTGGAGTAATGCTTATGTGACAACGTGGTGTAATAAAGCTTATTTTAAAAAGCTTGTTTGACTTGGCTGGTTTACTGAGAAATTCAGCTGGAACAGGATCTCTGAAACAACTCTGTTGCAGTGCCTCCACTATATACCAAGTGGGATCTAGGTTTTGCCTTTGGGAACTTGGGAAAGCTGTGGATAAATATGTTTAAAAACTGAATTCTGTACTATGTGATCATTATGTCCAAATTATTATGTGAGGTCATCATGGCTGTTCTTATACATTATAGCTTATTGTTCTGGATACATTTTTAGTTCTCTCATGTGTTAAAAATTTCCCTTTGATTTAGCAGTACGAGACTTATTTTTAAACACCTGATTATTTTAGTTTCTTTTAATACTTGCAAAAATTTTTAAAGACTTCAGTAAAAGAGATTGTTTGTTGATATTGACTGAGTGTTTTGGATGAATACTGGAAATACAGTTGTTTTTTGGTTTGGTTCTTTTTTTTCAGGATGAAAGTAAAAAAGCTGCCTATGATTCTAGCTCTCCATTTGAAGAGATTTAAATACATGGATCAGCTGCATCGATACACAAAACTCTCTTATAGAGTAGTTTTTCCTTTAGAGCTTCGTTTGTTTAACACCTCAGGAGATGCCACCAATCCTGACAGAATGTATGACCTTGTTGCTGTGGTAGTTCATTGTGGAAGGTAATCACTCTATTTTAAGCAAGAGATTTTTTTACAAATGTAGCAACACAAAACACCCAGTATCATGTGAATCAATAGGACTTAAAGACTTCTTAAAGGAAAAGTTTCTTAGGATAAATAAACTGTTGTGGGGAGAAGCTATTGGTCCTGACTTCGTTGCTGTGACAGTTTATTGTGAAAAGTGATGACTATATTTCACATGGCAGATCTTTGTATGAACTTGGCAATGTTAAAAAACCCCAAGACCACAAAATACATGATAACATATAATTCTAATAATATTTAAAAATAGTTTCTAAAAGAAAAAGTTTCATAGGAAGGAAAGCATTATAGAAAGATGAATTTATATAGCATTTCCTTTAGGGTGGATGTGTTCCTTAAGGCTCAAGCAACATTTTCTGAAATAGATCCATATTTTATGAGTTTTGTTGATTATTTTGTTTTATTGCTTTCAAAATATGACTGCTAGGTTTGTATTTGATTTTGCTGTATTCAATTAATGTTTTTGTGGCTTCAAGGCTTAAAATCAGGCTGCTCTACAAACTGCTTATTGAGTAGATAAAAGCTCCAAAGTTGAAAATTACCATTTGACATGTAGAATAATTTATGTTGTGAGGTCAACCACTTAAAGCTCAAAGCAGGGTTAACTTTGACATTAGATTAGGTTGCACTGGGCTCAGTTTCATGACTAGGAATGCTGATTTCGCTGCCTCTTTGGGCAATTTGTTCCAGTTCATCAATTTTCTCACAGTGAGTAGAGAGTAGGGTTAAGATAACTAGTCCTCAAACTGACCAGTTGTGGACAGTTTTGGTAAATAAGCCTTTGTGCCATAGTTTCCTGGGACACTCTTGTTCTGAATTTTAAGGGAACTTCTTACTGGCTGTTCTGTCCAATATGGACCATTTCTGCCTCCCTCACTCAAGCTGCAGTTCTTGGTAACTTCTCCATTCTCAGAACCATGGCAGGGGATGAAACCTGTTCTCGTTGTGTTAGTGATTTGGTACTCAGGCATGTCCCTCACAAGTGGCAACTTTCTGTCGCAGATCTGAACATAAAAGTTGTATGACTGCTGTAGCCAGTCAAGGTGGTGGCTCCAGAACTGCTTTATCTAGTTGTTCACTTTCAGTTGTAAGGTTTAGCTATTTCAGAAAGTGTGTTATTTCCTTACCTGAAACCTGAGGAGAAATAAGACACTTTAAAGTTTTGGCGGATTATTTTACTGTCGTGGTTGTGGAGAAATTTCTTGTCTGCCATAACTGAAGAGCTAAGCATTATAACAGGTTTAATTGATAGCCCTTTTCATTGCTGTGCTTCTTGAGACTCCTAAACTGCCTCTGATTCAGTTTTTGCTTACAGTAGACCAGATAAAGAAATTCCTGTAGATGAGCAGCAGTTCTATAGGCTTTTCTTTCTGAAGATTGGAAATAGTTTGGGATCTGTTCTCTGTGAAATATTGGAATGTTTTCTTGATTTCACTTCTCTGTCTCTTTTTAAAAATTTCATTTATATTTTCAATGCCTGTGCTGCTTATTCCTCGTTTGAAATTATAATCCTTTTTTAGCACAATATTAAATATACAGATAAGTAAGACCTTATAAAGATGATACAAGTGGAGAGTCAAAAACAAACAAACAAAAAAAAACAAACAAAAATCCAAATAGAAATTGTAGTGGTAGTTATTTTTTATTATTGTTAAGTATTACTTTTCTACAAGGAAAAAACAATTAAATTAAATACATTTTTACATACTTATGTGTTATTGTCTGTGTTCCTTTCTAATTTTCTTTTACAGTGGCCCTAACAGAGGACATTATATTGCAATAGTGAAGAGTCATGATTTTTGGTTGCTTTTTGATGATGACATTGTGGAGGTAAGCCCAATCAGAGTGCATGTTTATATATTGTTTATATGTTTACTTAAAGTAAAATCACTGGTGTGCTAATGAGAAGAGCCTTCGACCCCAGTCTAAATGAGCAATGACTGTGAGTGCAGAGCTGTGCCTTACCATTTGACTGTACAATCCTTTGAATTGCGTTGCTACTTAAAAGAAGCTCCTTTGGTTATGATCACTATCTTTTACCTTTGTTTATTAAGCTATTCTGTGGCCAGAAGGCATGGAAAATAAAGATACAGATAAATTAGTTTTACTGCAGGTCTTTCTGAGGACAACCTGTTGTAGCAAGTCCTTTGTTCATATTTTCTAGGAGCTTGTGATTGAACAGAATAGATCAGTGTGGCAATCTCTTTTATCAGATATCCTGGATTGTTCTGAATGAAGGTGCAACACATATAAAATAGGCAGAAACCTCAGATTTTTGAGATTTCACCCAAAATTTAAAAGTTAATCCCTGAAGCAGGAACCTTTCTCTTCTGGTGGTATACTTGCTAATACTAGCCATGCTTCCAGGAATTATTCTTAATAGGGAAAAAAATAAAATATTTGTAACTAATTTGGAACAGAATTCCCTTCACCAGGTTTGACTTTCTGTGTTTCATATTTTATTCTCTACTTAGAGTTATTGTTCTGTCATCTTTTTTTGTCTTTGTCTCTGCTTGTGCTTACAAAGAAGTATGATAGTGCTGTCCAAGTGCTTTTCATGACTTCATTTAATTAAATCTATAAAATTAGTTTCCATTTTCCTTACAATACTCAAGAACTGAATAGTTTAAAAAAAACTCAAAACCCAAGAAAAATAAAACATGTTGGACTTAAATTGTTAATTGGCAAGATGAATCAAAGGTATTGAAGAGTTCTTCTCCCCAGGCCAAATTATGGACATTTTTTCACACAGGAAATGACAAATACTAAAATACACAGAACTGTTAGGGAAGTAAAAGGATTGTCTCTGTGTCCTATGAAGATAATACAGTAAATTGAAATGTCTTGATAAGGTCAAAAGTCCACTTTGCTCCAGTGAAAAGAGAGAGCTGTAGCATATCTCACATAATTTCAATAACATCAGGGACAATCTCTCTAGTTCCAAATCAGTAACATGTGGCACTAATCTATTTTTTTTCTTATAACACATCAGAAGAGAAAGGAAAGAGTCTTTTTGTTCTTAAGTCTAAACCATCTCATTGACATTTAGGCCCATAGTTCATCAAGTTGGAATAGGTCATTCCTTCCTGAGAGAGGTTTTATTCCAAGTAATGGTAATGAGATCAAGTAAAATCTACATAAGTGAAAGAAAACTTACCTCTTTGCCTTTTTGTTGTTTGTAGCCTAATGGCCTCTGATGTAAAATGTGGCAAGAGAGCTTGCTTTCAGTTTCTTTTATGGCTGAGAATGATGACAGAATGAGGCAACACTCTTCACCTTCTCAGTAGAAGTCTTCTATCTTTCACACTAAATCTTGGTTACAGGAGGCTCTCTAAGCTAACAGGATCACAATCAAACATTCTGTGTGAAAAACATAGAAAAAGTTAGCCTTCATTCTCTGTTGCCTTGTTATTCTCCTCTGCATTTGTTTGGATTGTGCTGCTTAGAGTTAGAAATGATAGTTTGTACTTGCATTCTTCATATTGATAAAATGTCTCGGTGGGATATTGTTGTCTTTAAAATTTATCTGTGTGAAATTTGCACAAGCAATGCACGTAAGAGTGCACTTCTAGTATGTTCACTTAATATTTAATAATTTAGATGTAAAACATATATAGCTGCCTCTCTCTGTGCAGTTGATGGCAAAGGAAAAGCTGAAACATAGCAAGTTTAAGAAATACTTGGTTTTATTATTTTATGTAATTATGTGAAAGTTAATTTGGAACCTAATTTTATGTGTATGTTATGCAAGGTATTTGTACTTAAAACTTTTGGATTTTTACAAACAGAAAATTGATGCACAAGCTATTGAAGAATTCTACGGGTTGACATCAGACATCTCAAAGAACTCTGAGTCTGGTTACATCCTCTTCTACCAGTCTCGGGACTGAGGGGAAACTGTAGCGAAGAGAGATTTTTGTGTCTCACATCTTCTCTACCCTGGAACGGAGCAAGCACTGAAGAGATGGAAAGCAGGGATCTCTAGGGGCAATAGCACAGTTTGCACACAACTAAGCAAAGAGTTTGGGATTCTTAAAACTTTTGTATCATTTTCATTTTATTTGCTCAGGTATCATGCTGACTACACGTCTCCACTGCATCCCATAAGCAAAAAGAGAGATACCAGCCACTCTTGTAGGAGCTTTCATTTGGGTAACATTATCTCTGTGAGCCTAGTTCAAAGCCCATTGAAGCCTCTGGAGAACCTTTCATGGACTTCAGTGGAGTTTGAATCAGGTTCTAACTGCACTGCCAGATTGATGCAGTAGGAGCATTAGAAATCTGTATGTTATACAGACTTGGTGGATAAAAGGTAAAGGATTCTTTGAGAAGTGAGTTTTCTGTGTTTAAGTATGAAAGTGTGAGGTTTGGAGGGTTAACATGTAAGCAAGAAGATATATCTGGGCCCAACACAATTGCCTTCTTGATGGTGGTAGTTTAACTGAAGGTGTAAACTGGTGTCAGGGAGGCAAGTATGTTTTGCTTCTCTGAAGAAGCTTACGTTATTTATAGTGTATGATCGGGAACAATCAGTCAAGATTTATGGCTTTTAATCTCCGTATGGGGAAGGATTTGGTTTGTAATAGTTTATTTTTATTTATAAATTATTGTAACTTAGGATCATGTGTGTATTGTCCTTTATTCTAACAAGTATTGGTAATTTTATATATTAATTGGAATTAAAATTAATTATGTTTAAATGTTAAAGAAGAGCCAATATAAATTGTAAAAACAATGCCTACAATATCTAAAAGAAATTAATAACACAGAAGAGAGATTTCCTTCTGGAGGAACTGGTATCTAACTGAGGTACTTTATTTAATAAAATTAGAATATCCTCTTTGCATTAATGGGTGAAAAAAAGTGATCAAATTATTACATAGGAGACTTTTAAGAATGCATATTGTAAGAAAATGGTGATGCAGTGGTGGTATACTGGTCTTTATAGTTCTTTGATAATTCATTTATGGTTCATGCTCTAAGAAAGTCAGAGTGACTTGGATCAAAGTAAAGCAATTGAAGAATATTCTTTCCTCTCCTAAAAATGGATTTAACTTCTGTTAAACATTATGTCTGAGTCATAAGACGAAATAGGCTTGGAATTTCATGAGACTGAAGATACCACATTCCTTTAAAAGTAATAATACTTAAGTCCTGTAAAGTGAAAATTTCTGCAACTAGACAGTTTACCTTGCTTTAGGTTTATGAAACAGCATTAAGATTTAAATCTTGACAAAACACCTGATCTGTAAGAAATGTGAACTATTATGATTTGACATTAGGAGTACATTGTCTGACAGTAGCTGAATGTAATTTCTGGAAGGTCATAGGATATGCATTCCAGATTATGGCAATCAGGTTTTGGATGTCCTTGTCACTCCCTCTTCAGCTAGTGATTTTTACATTACTGTAATTTTCTAAGGTTATTTTATTAATACTGTTACAACTTTTAAAAAGAATGTCTCCTGTCTGCTGCTATAACTATTTACTTACCTGTATCTTTTAGCTCAGGAAATGACTTCACCTATTCACTCAGTTGAACAAATCTTTAACAGGGTCACTAAATAAATTGGGCTATTTAGCAACTGTCATACTGTAACAAATTGCTTTTGTAAGATGCAGAGTTTCTACCGCCTTGGTTTGGCTAGAATTCTTTTATAGAAGATTATGTATCATGATTAATCTACCAGCATTGTAGAGTAAAGCCTAAATGTTGTGGGAGATGCAGAAAAATAGGATTGGATTTTTCTGAAAGGATTCAAATAATGTTAAAACCTTTTTTCAGCTTTCAGTAGAAAAAGGGTTAAGGGAGTAAATCACTTGGATAGTGGTGCATGTTAGAAGGATGGAGTCCTTTGCATACTTAAGATACAGTATTGCAAAAGAACTGTCATACTACTTTTTGCTAATTTAAAATATTTGATTTCTTTTTCTTTGTTTTGTTTTTGTTTTTCTTTTTTTTTGTTTTGTTTTAATGTAGTTAAAAGCTGAGGCTAGTTGTTAAATATTTTATACCCTAACAAAATTCAGAACATTTTTCTTTCACTGGTTTTACTCTGCTATGTATTTTTATAAGATACTGACTTTTATTTTGTATATGGGTTTTAAGATAGTATTCCAAATTATGTATTTCACTTTTCCTTTAGAGCAGCCGAAGTAATTGTAAGTTCTTAATTAAACTGATATCAGAAACTGCAAGTTAAAAACCTAAAAGAGACAGAGGAATACTAAGTATAACTGATTGGTATGTAACACATAGGATTTTTTTCTTGAATGTAATACAGTGAGGAGTGTGGGAAAGTCGTCAGTTGTTGTAAATGGTGGAAATTATTTGCTGTGTAACTATGTAAATGTTAACTGGGACTACAGTCCCTTATTTTGTATATTGGAGCAAAAACTTCTATTAAATAAAGTATGTTCTCTAAAGATACGTACTGCATCCTTTGTGGAGCCCAGATGCTCAGTCAGCTGCCTTTTGTGCTTTGCAAACTGAAAAAGTATCTGAAACTCGCTGTATTAAGCTGACTGCCCTGAGCTGTGAAAGAAGAAGTGCATTTAAATACGCTGCATTAGGTGTCTTACTCGATGGGTTGTTACAAAAGTCATTTGATGGCAGCTGTATTTTGGGGGTGTGCATCTCTAGGATTAGTTTTTTAGTAAGTTCTTGGTTTCTGAGGTAGAGGAGAAGGGAGTATTTTGAAATACTGTTCTTTCTGGACCTGTTGCCTAAAAATAAATGTGTACCTTCCTACAAAATATGCCTCCAAGTTACCTAAGGGATTTCTTGGATCGTCACCTTGTGGGAGGAAAAACAGAAGGAAAGGAAAATAAAAGTGTTTACAGCACTAACATAGGAGAGAGACTGACAAAGAACAGGAGTCCAGCATCAGAAGAAAAGGGTGCAGCTGGTTACAGTATCCATGTATAGTTTCATATCATTCTTCACTAGAAGTACACATTACTTTGGTAATGAATGTACTTAGAGTTTTACAAACAGATCAGACCCTGCCATATTTGGGATGACCTCATCCATAGCCTTTCATTGCATAGAAATGGTGACTTTTAGGTGTTCAGGTATTTGTATGAATGGTTAAATTGAATTGTGTTTTCAGAAGTTAGTCATAAATCAGATTGCACCTCCCTAGGTGATATTCGGGTGTTAGCACATAGGGATTTTGTGCCACCTCAGGTCCTCTGCCATAGTCTTTGATATCTACATAGGACTGGCGCACATAACACAAAATCCACAGAAGATCTACATCCTTGTGAAGCAGCAGCTTGAAGCTGGACAGGACATCCTGTCTTGTTCCCCATGTCTCTGTCTAAGTGTTTCCACAAGCACTCTTGCATATCACTGTTAGCATCATATACAGATGAAAGTCTGCATTGCTTCGTTACTTTTCTTTGTGGTGATGTTTGTAAAGTTTAAAACCTGAAATATCTGAGGCCTCTAGTTACTTTCCTAATTCCCTTATTAAAATTTAAGGAACATAACCTTGTGCTCTTTGGTCTGGTCTCTCAGCTGCAGGTTTAAGATGATCATGTATAGTTTTATTAATGGGTAGCTTATCCTTACAACTAAAAGAAAATTTGATACATGAAATCTTCAGTCTTCATTTGCCAGAATTTATTTAGTTTTGTTTCTTCTTACTTTTTCCTACAGGAATTTCCACTTGCCCTTACCAGAAACATCTTAACTGTGTACAGTTATGTCATAAACTCCTCAAAGCTTTCTTCTTTCTAACACTATCTGTTCATTCAAAACTAGTAGTTGTCCCTTAGCATACTATACCTCCAAATGTGGATTATGAAAGAACAGGGATGAATTCTCTTGCAGACAAAGCTTTGTCTACTTATACACATGAAGAAGTGGCATCTTTTTTACTGTTTAACTGCTGACTTTGCTCAGTGACAGAATTCAGCTTGGGCTGAAAGATGGAGAGTGAGGGCTTTGAAATAGTTTTGAAAGTGCATGAACAACTGAGGATGCCAAAAAGTGTTGGGTGGTGGTTGGTTTGTTTGGGTTAGTGGTTTTGGGGTTTTGTTTTTGAATTTGTGTTTTTTAAAGTAATCTGAGACCATTTATTGGAAATTGTATTCTTAGATGACAGCAGCAGTACATGTGTTTCTTCAGTTACCTCTACCAATGAGAGAAGAAAACATCATTTCAGTTCATTATCATGCATGTTAATTATCTGTGGGCTGCAGTATTACACTGAAGATACTTTGACTTTTCTGAAAGTTTAAACAATCCAGGTATGACTTGTTTGATTTCAAAGAGTGGCTTTAACTGTGTAAGATGTCCCTTTTTTGCCCCACATTTGTCTGAGTTGGTCTTAAGTTTGTATGTCCTAGAAATTCAGCGTTTTTTTCTCTCTTGATAATGCAGTATTTCGTGCAATATGGACATTTTATGGTTTTGGCTTTGTAATGCTTCAAAGTCCTCTGACCTCCCACAGAATAATGTGAGATGTACAACACATTAGTCTCTTTACATGTGAGACTCCAAGTACTCAATTATTACTGAAATTAATATTCTACATAATCTGTATTCAAGGATTGTTCACTTTGCAGCAGCTTTGCTACTGATTGATTGCTATAAATGAATTATGCAAGTCAACTACCATGCAAACAAACACAAGCTTCATCTTTTAAATAGAGACATCTCTGAAATCTATTGTTTCCAGTTTTAATGATAGAGTGTGGTGAGGCAGAAATGAACTTTCTTTGGTCTGTATTAAGAAATGTACTTTTGGGGAACTGTTGTAAGAATGTGTTGGATATATAAGGAAGGTTGTTTGCAGACATCACCAGTTTTGAAATGAACTGAGTAATATCTTCCAACTTCACAAAAGTACAAATAAAATATATTTTTTTTCTGTCTAGTGGCTTGTGATTGCTGCCTGCATAAGAGATTGTAAGGGCTCAGAAAAGAGCAAGGTACTTTGTACCTGGCTCTTTGTTAAGAGCTCACGTTGGCATCATTAGGGAGCTTTAATTACAGAAGGATCATCGGTCATGTCCTTGATCTGCATTCTGCAGCTTATGTAATCCAGGAGAGAGAATGCACAGCAGGAATCTGTCTGGAAATAGAAAGAAGTAGCTTTACAATTATTTACTAAGACACTAGCTATGAAAGCAGCATCCTCCCAAAAGACAAAATACTACATTTAATGCAGATTTCTGGTATTTGGAGAATTTAGGGGGTGCTCAAAACATCCTGCCATTTTAGGCTTTTTCATGCCTTTGTGTGTGCATTTAATTCGCTGTTTAGTCTATAGTCTGTATTTGAAATTCACATCTGAACACAGATTTGTTAGGTTGATATGATTGTATTGATGAGTGCTGCTCCAGAAACAATTTATGGGTATATGTGAATCATGTGGAATGTAAACTTTTAATGGTCTGATCTACAAAGAATTTTTGACTATTCACTAGAACTCATTTTTGCATTTTCTGTTACTGACTTTAGAAAAAAATGACTGACAATCTCCAAATATTTTATTAGCATGCTATATTTTTAAGTGATTCTATATCCAGGGATGACTCAAAATCTCTGCTGTCAAGTATGGGCTGAATTTGTATGTCATCGCATTGTAAGGCAAGTTGATAGACATCAACTGCTTTGAGATGTGATTGTTATGTTATTTCAGCTCTTATTTCACTGAATGTTGCTTCATTGTAGTGGCTGCTTTAACCAGCTCTCAGTAGATGGACTAACCACATCCAGATCAAGTTACCTACTTTCATGCATGCACATTCATTTGTTTCCAGAGGTTGATTAGCCTAATCTGATGTCACTGCAGTCTTCTCTCTCCAACGTCCTTGTCAAGAAAGAGTCCTGATACTCAGCCTCAGACAATGTTTGCTAAATCACTGAGTTGTATTTCAGAGATCAACATTTAAGGTTTTTGCACTGAAAATATGTGAAGTTTTTTGTTTGCTAATCTTCATGCCTCTGTGGTGAAAATGCTCTTCAATATAAAAAAATGTTTTGGAATCTTGGGATTGAACAAATATAACCTTGGTGTATCCTTTTCCCCCTATTTTTAAGCACACTGTGAAAGGCACGCAGTGTTTCTCCCTAGGATTGTTACATAATGAGAAACATGTTGGAAAAATGAAACACTTGTTTTACAGAAGATGTCCTCAGACTATTTTTGAGTTTTTTTAGAGTTCAGTGTGGAGGCATGGCACTGTCACCTAGGGGTCTCTCAGAATGGGAAGCAGGTTATGAGAAGACTCGTTAGGACCTAGATACCAAGGAGGTCTCACTGTGTTTGCTAATCCCAGTGTATTCCAGCAGGACCCAAATTTTGTAGCACAGCCACCAAGAATCTTCAGTGAACATCAGGAGAAAAACTGCATTCAGCAGGACCATACTTGCTGTGTGTATGCAAGTCTCTGATACTGGCCAGGGATCTTTTTCATACCATTTTTTTTTTTTTATAAACCAGAAACAGACCATTTTGAAGATACAATTTCAAGATGTATAGGCTAGTATTCTTTTTGGGTTGGTTGTTGTTTTGGGTTTTGTTTGTTTTTTTTTTTTTTGAAAAAGATTCTAGTAACCTTTCCTGAATTTCTGCTGGTTTAAAGGTTATCCAGTGGGAGAAATGAACCCAGCTAAAGAGAGATTACAAGTCAGAGTTCCAATTTACTAACAAGATTACAATAAATACAATGATACATAGAAAAGCTAGTTTTAACCCCCTAAAAACCAGATGTATAACCCAACACCCTGGGGCATGAACAAAATGGCATTCATTAGTCCCTGTGCTGAGTGCCATATGGTCCCGAGTGCAAAGGAAAAGGAAAGGAAAACCTGTTGGTGCAGATGATGGTCACAGTCTTGTCCAGAGTGGCAGTCACAGTCGAGGTTCTGGTCCTCCTCTGGATCCAATGAGTGGTACTAGAAGTTCCCAAACCCCAAGATT
>JAWWLZ010000001.1:47585716-47619222 GCA_035041345.1 Poliocrania exsul | reverse complement strand
AGTGGCAGTCACAGTCGAGGTTCTGGTCCTCCTCTGGATCCAATGAGTGGTACTAGAAGTTCCCAAACCCCAAGATTCTCTCTGCTCAGGTTCTGGTGGGAATGCCCAGTACCTCCCCCAGGGCAAGAGGTTTCACAATGAGTGATTTACTCTGTGAATCATGGGATATTTTTTGAATTCTTGATGGCCCATTAGCAGACATGACCCCTTAGGCTGGGTGTGAAGGTGCTAATGACTCCCCAGAGGGGAGTTACCACTGCTGAGTCATTGGTGGTGTGAAGACAGGAAAACTGCACTATCTCGCAGAGTTCTAAAACTCCCAGCTTGTAGCCTGAGGTGTCAGGTGTGCCCTGGGCAGCTGCAGCAAACAATCCATTATTAACAGTTCATGGGAAATCACGTAGAGGGTGTAGAATACACAGTTTTGGTTACACCCACACAGGGATAAACTGGTCCTGGCCTCCGTAACTAGAACCGAATTGCAGAGTAGTAGGGGGTGGTACTACAGGTTGAGATCAAGAGTTATGTTACAGACGTACATCACAACACCAATTACCCTCTTTTTTTCTGTATTTTGCTTATAGAAAAATTCATAATTCAGCAGAGGAGAAAAGAGACCAAAACTACTATAGCTCTTGAGCTATCTTTTGTCTTTATTCATCATGAGATTCTGTGCAAGGTAATATATGGGAGGCGGGGGGAGAGAAGGGAAGGATAAAATATAACTGAGGCATTCGAAAAAAGTAGAATGCATGGTAATTTTGTACTTCAGTAAATAATAGAAATTGTTGCAGAATATGAACCAGTGGAATCTTGCTTTTGGACAAATTTGGTAAGCATACTGAAAGCTTATTAATAAGGGTTAGAGTGAGATGAAAAAAGCCTTAGAGGCTTGAAATCTCTAAAAACAATAACCATCCCATCAGACTGGCTGGTGGGCAGTCTGTGTTATGCTGGTTATTGGCCTGCACTGTGAGCCTGCATGTCCAAAAAATGGCCTCTTCTGGTGTCTGTGTTGTACATCAGATATATCTACATACATGAGAAGGCACAACTGTTTGTTTAACTGAAGACTTCATACAGAACATACCTGGGATAATAATAACAGCACATCAATATTTGTCTTCAACTGCACAAATACCAACTTCCATTTTGTAAACTGAGAAGGAATAATGTCAAAACACAGCTGCCATGTGTCCCCCCAAAAAAGTTAAATCTTGGGTTTACAAGGGGATGCTGAGTCCAGAGTAAACCCAGCCCACTTCAGTGTTTCCTGTCAAAAAAATGTGTTTCAAAGAGCTGCTACAAATCTCAGGAGAACCTTGCCTTGCCTGCCACTTGTTCTGCTGTATTCTAGTGTTGCAGCCACCTATGTGAAGTGCAGATAAAAATTACATCTTATAAAATATTCCTTGCAAAATTAGTCATAAGCCTGAGTAGAAAGCTGCATAAGCTGGTTGCCTGCTCTTCCTCTTGTGTGCAACAGGCACAGCAGCTTCAAGGATTTAGCATATCCTTGGTGGTTTTCATAGTCAAGACATCCTTGTTGTAACTTGCTGTTTGGTGGTTTTTAACTGATGGGCATTTAGCATCTGCTTATGGAGATGATCTCTTTAAACCATGATTTGACTCCAATTTCCATTGCTGGCAGGGCATGGATAGAAAACATTTCCTGATGTTTTGTGGCTGTTCACAGAAATACTGAGAGTAGCACTGCATTTTTTGTTTAGTTCCCTCAAGATCTGAGTAAGATTGTAGGGGTCAGCATGCAGGAAGGTTACAAAAATGCAACTAACTGTTAAATTTAATAGGAGTTATGTACTTTAAATACTTTTATTGATAAGGACAATTGATCATGTTGTGCAAAGGAGTAGTAATTCATGTAAAAGCAGGGAGTGCCGAAAGTTTGTGGTCTTGATATCTGAAAGAAACCTTTCAAGTGCTCGCTAAGAGCATATGGAGCCACAAAAAACAATGTCTCTGTCCAAGCATTGTCTTGGAGATGCTGATTCAAGGCAGATAACTTACCTTTTCTGGTAAAATGAAAAGCTATGAGACATTTTTCCCATTCTGCAGGCAAGGTCTACAGGAATTTTGAGACTCAAAATATTTTTCACTGAAAATGATTTTGATGTTTTGTGATTGATTTATTGGAATCCTTCTTACAGGTGATTAATTTTGGTGAATTAAAGCTCTAAGTCTCCTTGTATCAATGCTGACTTTCCATTGTTGCTGTTGTTTTTTTAACAGGAAGATGTGGAGATTAAAGTCAGCTGTCGCATTAGTGTTCTATTCATTTGTCAGATTGGTCTGTTGTGGATGTCAAGATAATGATAATGTAAATCATTGACTCTTGCTAATGGCCATCTTGAGGGGTTTTTTCCACACAACTGTCAGTTCTTGAATGTTTCTCCTAAAGTGCGAGGAGGACTTAAAAAACATTTTGACATATTCATGCTAACATAAGCGAATGTAGATGTGCAATTGCTTTAAGTGCAATATCTAACCATGGATGTTTTCAAACTGCTCCTTCTATGCTGGCAAATAGGCTACATATTAAAAACCAAAAACTGTTGGAATGAAAGTGCCTGAAATGAATAATCTCAATACGATTTAAGATCCTACTTGTCTTCTGAATATTTTTTTTTCAGTGTTAATAGTAAAAGACCCCTAAAATGAGAAGGAGCTGTATAATCTTAGTGCCTTTGGAAAGGTCATTGCAATGTAGATGCCTAATATAAAGTTGGAAGTCTAACTTTTTATACAGAGTGGACAATTTTGACCTCACTTATTAATATGAATTTTTAGTAGCTTCACATCAGGTAAAGAATCCATCTTCTGGAAGGTGATGAAAATCTACAGGGTCACAGGACTGAAAAAAAATTTTTGCATTATAAAATCCTTATTTTCTCAAAATCACTGGAGTTAATAATAACAATGGTCAAAGCATTAGGAGTGTTCTAAATGTGGCATAACAGCATAGCATATTCAAACCTATGTAAGCACAAGTTTGTGCTTATGGATGATTAATGCTATTCATACAAAAAGACTAATATCAACAGCAGGAGTTTTCACATACTAAGTGTGGGAGAGAAGTTCAACTTTAAAGAGTCTTTTGAAAGCAGTCTTTGCTCATAACTTTACTGTGCTCAGTTAATTGGGCAATTCTTTCTCCAGAACTTAATCTAGTCTCCTTCAGATGCCATTTGGGTCTTGGAGAAAACATTCACTATAAATTTGGATGCCTTTATAAATTCAAGTGAATGAGTCTCAAACTAAAACTGAGTGAAGTATGCAGCCAAACACAGTTACGATTAGTTCATTCACAGGTCAGTAATAACTCACTTATTCCATATAGAATTTTAAGTCTTTGAAACTGAACTAATGAACCTTGGAAAATTGTGCTTGGTTTGTTTTCTTATACTGTTGACCTGAGGTTTTATGGTGTTGATAAGCATACAACTAATTGAGAAGAATAGCCCCCCCAGTGATAAACTAAATCACAAAGTTATATAGATGTATACATGCAATTCTGTGAAACTGTGTATGTCTCTCATAAAATACTAGAATAAACATTCATGATGATGACATTGACTAATAAAGTGCAACTCTGGGCCAGCTTTTTGGAGGGTTTGGATTTTTTGTTTTGTAAGTCATGCGTTGGTTGTGGATATGCACTTACCCCAAGCCTCTTGTGCCCTGAGAATCAGGTGCTAAACCTGATGTTCCTGTTGCTGGATTAGAACTGGTAAGCAAAGAGGAATACTGGCCACTGTGCATAGTAAGTGTGGCCAGCTCCATATACACTGCCATTAGTGTTGCCCTATATTGCTGAAAATGAAGGCAAACTGAAACACTGTAGTTATGACTGAAAAGAGCAGGTCATCCTGTCAGGATTCCCTGTGACCTGGGCTCCAGGACTGGCTCTGGCTGTCTTGCAGGACAAACATTGGACTCTGCTACAGAATTCAAATACTCCTGTTAAACCAGTCCTCCCAAAGCAGTGCCACGTACAATATGTGCTAAATATTTTTTGTTTTAGAGTGCTGTTGTGAGGAAAAGCAATTGCATTCATGTCAGTCATACATGCTTTTAAAAGCAGGTCTGCAGGAGCAGCTTTGTGGGAAAAGGGAATCCAGTTCTGTTGGAACATGTTTCCGCATCAAAAATGAAACCCAGCAATTTGCTTGGGAAACAACAGGACTGCAGAAGGGAGCTTTGAAGTTCCAGCTTGTTGAGCATGCAGTGGGCCACCTACCAAGCAACACTTGCCACGGTAAACACAACACCCTGGTGCTCTGAGCCCTGTGCTAGCTTCCAGTAGGATACTGGCTCAGATCCATCATGCTGTTCCTGGTCTTCAGAGCACCAATAGAATGTGTCTCAACTTTCTCAAAGACCATCCTTCTCTCTGTGAGTCAATGGAATGGAGATCACCAAACCACCAAGGGCCAGGATAACTGGCAACTTTGGCTCCATCCAAAACCCTGGCATTTGAGCTAACAGAATAAGAGACAGGATGGTTAACTTATAAAGAGTTTGGTACAAATAGAAATGAGTCATATGAGATAGCCAGTGAGCTTCACAGAGAAGTTTTGAAGAAAATAGGTGACTTTGGAGTGAACTTCTGACTCCCCAGGCTGGACAAGATTGTTTTTGACTTAACCCTCTTTTCTCATGCCTGCCCATGGCAAGGTTTTGGAATTGCTTTCCCATGCCATTCTCTTGTTTGCTTTTAACCTCGGGGAATTAAAGTTCATTAGTGAAAGAACAGGAACTATTCCTCTCCCAAAGCTGTGTTCTGACGGTGTCTGTGGTTAGGCCAAGTTGCTCAGGGCTTTCTTCATCTGTGTCTTGAAAACGCCCAAAGCAGAGCTGCTACAACCTCTCTGAGCAACCTGTGCCACTGCTTAACTGTACTGGCTGTGGAAGCTTCTCTGCAAGTCTGAACTTTTCTCTCTTTGGTTTATGACAATGATCAATCATCCTCCCACTGTATACCACAGAGAACAGCCTGGCTTCCATTTTTCATGTTTTAAAACCAAGGACCTATTATTACTTAATGTGACCCCTTGTGTATCACAGAGCTATAAATTTCATCCTGCTGCTCCTGTGGGACACCTCTAAGTGCTACACGTCTCCTCATTTAAAGTGCCTCTTGCCAGCTTTCTTAAAAGCTACTTATTGGAACTAAGTATCCTGTTCCTCTACCTTCAGGATTTTCACATGACCTTGTGTATGGTCAGTCTGAACCAGCAACTTCCTTCCCTCCCATGTGACTAATCTCTCCTTACCCATGTTTACCTTCTCGTCACTCTCCCTGACTCTCATCCAATTTTCTTTCTTTATGTGAAAGTCTCATGTTCCATCTGACCACCTTCCCACATCCAAACTCTACCTGCATCTCAGGGCAGATGTCTGCAGATCCTGCTCTCTGTTCCTCCCTCTGCCTTTCTCACCTCAAGTCCCAGCCTAACTCATCCTACCAGCCCCAGTCCTGCTCTCCTCTTGCTCTCTCCCTCCTCCTCTGGGGTGGATTTGAAACTCGTTTCCTCAGCATTCAGACTAGAAATGCTTGGCTTCTCCCTGCCCAAGCTCAGCAGTAGGTGCTTCTGCTGCAGATTCAAGTCTAATGCCCATCCCCAACCTCAGCATTTAGCTCATGACTCATGAGTTCCACCTTTGAGAGCTGCAGATTCACAGGCTCAGGGTAGTCCATGTAACATGGGGTTTACCCTTCTCCAGAGCCTGTGCCACTCTGCCTACCAGAGAAGACACTATCACTTAGTCGGTTTTCAGCCTGGGAACCCTATCCTGAGCAGTGCATATGTTGTACTATACAAAGCTACATGTCTGAGTTCCAAGATCTACCTGTCAGTGGTCTGTTCCTCATCTCTATCTGCACTCTGGCTTGGACGACCATGTCAGCCTTATTTTCCTAACAAAGTCACAGTACCTTATCCTTCATCTCCATTTACGTGTAATATGAATGCTCTGCTTACAATTTAGTAATTTGTAAACTAAAAGCAGTGACTTTACTTCATGATCTCCTTCCTAAGAAAAATTATCCTTGAAGTACCTGCACAATTATCTGATGTACTGTGCCTTCTGCTAATAATATCATATTTTTTCTCATTTTCTAATTTTAATTTTGCACTGCTCATATCCATTTATAGCTCCCAGTAAGTTACTGTGTTATTCTGAAATTGTAGGGGGGTCAGGCCACTGGTTTATACTGCATAAGTCCAGAGGGGCTGGGGCCCTATATGCTGGGGAAGGCCAGTCATAGCAATTATTATCTATGGAGGGGACTAGACACTCAAATAGGAGGCATTCATTACTGTTAAACTCAGATTCATACTTGCGTTCCCTGCGACAGCAATGGAAACAATCTTTTTCTTTTTTTTTCTTGTGTGTGTGATGAATTTAGTTCAGTATTACTTCTAAGTAATTACTAAGTAATTAGTATTTCTAAGTCCATTTTTTTTTCTCCTTTGCTGGTGGTGGAGATCTCCATCTGCCGTGGGATTCCCTGTTCTTGGCTTCATGTAATGTAAAATGCATTGCAGTTTTAGCAGTGGGCATGCCAGGGGTTCCTGGTGCCGTGATTAAGCCGTGGTAGTGGAGGTGGGGGGCACTGGGGGGGTCCCAGGGAGGCAGCTGTGGGGAGCAATGCTCCAGCTGCCCTGCCCTGCCTAAACCGCATCACCTTGAGACCCAGCAGTTACTGGGTAAGGAAAGGAGGAAAAGCCTCAATAAAACAACCTGTGTGTTACGACAGCTTTACTGTTTACAGCTGTCTTACTGCTGCTACATTTAGCAGCAGGTTTGGCTCATCAGTTCTGCAATAACAAACCGAGCTTGCAGGAGGATTGCTTTCTGCCTCTCCAAGAGCGCACAACCAGCCCAAGGATTTCTGCTTTTCTGCCGACAAGTAACGAGCGGCTGCAGGACAGACCCCTGAGAAACTGCTTTTGTGCTTCTGTTGGGGAGTAAGTTGTTAGCCATTCATCCAAACAACACTCCAGTTTGGCACACTGGTTTTTGATGAAGAGAGATGGAGTTTTCCCAGACACTTGCTCAGCAGAGGTTGCTGATGGGATGCTGCTGCTCCTGCCTTCGGTGGCAGCTGCCTCTCCAGTGGCTCCAGCGGCTCCCCCAGGCAGGGTAGCTACTCCTTGCTGCATGGCTCCCCAGCTCCCTCCTCTCTTTTCCTTGTCAATATGAGAGTTCTTGTTCCTCCAGGGGAGGTGAACAGCTTGGCAGCAAAACAAAAATCCGCAGAACCAAGCTCTGGGGGAAGTGTTTTATAAACATCGCAGTAATTCTTTACAAAATGTAATCAGGAGTAATGAGAGGAGGTGCAGTTCCAGCACGCTGCTAATTAGGCACTAAAAACCTGAGCACAGTTGTCAGCACCTCTGTCTTCAGTGATAATTTGAAATGTGGTATTCCTCCCCTTCCAAATCCCCCTTGATGAACAAATAAAGTGACATTGGGTTATAATCACATGAAGTTATGGCCAAATCTGTTCACTTTAAGCTGTTACACATCTAAAAACAGTGTCTGGCAAAGTCAAGAAAACTCACTCCAATTACATTGAAACAAGAAAATATATTGCTATCTTTTTTATAAACAGTTATTAAAAATTGCACTTGTTATTTCCCCACAGGGGATGGCAGTAGTGCCACTTCCTCACTTGGCTAGAATCCAGCCCCAGCCTATGCTGTATGCCTGCCATGGCTTGTTTGGGACATCAGCTCCCAAGCTGTAATTTATCCCTTCAGCCGGTGCCTGCGCAGCGTTACTGTGGGGATGTGCTAATTACCTGCTATTAATTCAAGTAGAGACAAGCAAACTGCACTCTGTAATTTGTAGGTGGAATGATGATGTTGGACATTGGTTCTGCCTTTAACACCCTTTTGGTTTGCTTTTTGATGAAGGTCAGTAGAGCTGTCCCCCTTGTACTGAGCCTTGGGGATCCCCTCTAGTGACTGATCACAGCTGGATTTAACTCCATCCTCCACTACTCTCTGGGTCTGGCCATGCAGCTTGTTTTTTTACCTAGTGACCCATCCCAACCATGAGAAGCCAGTTTCTCCAGGAGAATGCTGGGGAAAACAGTGTCAAAGGCCTTACTGAAGCTGAAACTGACAACATCCACAGCCTTTCCCTCATCCACTAAGCAAATCACCTTGTTCATGAAAAGAGATCAGGTTGGTCAAAGCAGGAGCTATTTTTTTCCCAAACCTGTGTTGGTTGAGCCTGATCCCCTGGTTGTCCTAAATATGCTGAGTGATGGCACTCAACATGATCTGCTCCCTGGTACCAAGCATGGGCTGACAGGCCAATATTTCCCTGGATCCTTCTTCTGGCCCTTCCTGTAACTTGGGACTTCCAGCCAAGGTGCTGGTAAATCATAGAATTGTAGAATGGTTTGGGTAGGAAAGAACCTTAAAGATCATCTCATTTCAACCCCCCTGCCATGGATGAGGACACCTTTCACTACACCAGTTTTCTCCAAGCTCCATCCAAGTTGGCCTTGAACTCTTTTAGGGTTGGGGCATCCACAACCTCTCTGGACAACCTGTACCAGCACCTTATCACCCTCACAGTAAAGAATTTCTTCCTAGTATCTAATTTAAACCAACCCCCTAATGGAAAGTGGCTCAGTGAACAACACTTCAGGCAGGTCACTCAGTACCCTTGGATGAATCTAGTCCAGCCCAATAGACTTGTGTCTAAATGATGTAGCAGGTCTAGGTCACTAAACATTTGCCCTTGGAATATGGGGGCTTCATTCTGCTCCCAATCCCTGTCTTCCATCTCAGAGGGAATCCTGTAAACTGTGGTTTTGGCAGGCTGTGTTGCAAAGGTTGCAGACTATGTTTATTGCTGAGATCTTGGAGGAAGGTATAGTCACTGCATTGCTTTAGAGATCCTCACTGTTCCAGATCACACTCTGATCTGTGTTTGCAAAAGGAAAGCACACCCACCAAATGCAGAGCTACACAGAAGTGTTGGGTTGCACTGAAGCCATCCAGCACATGGCATCTGTCCTTGAGGTGATGTTCAGAAGGACATGAGGTGCTGGTGATGTTCAGAAGACTTCTGGTCCTTGGGTGCTGCTGTGCTGGACCCTCCCTGCCAGCCAGTGGCTCCTCGAGGGCCTCTCCTGGCTAATTGAGTCTCCCAGCCTGGGAGAGACCTAAGCACAAATGACAGGGAAAGGTTTCACATTTGATTCCCATTGGATCAAAAATCCAATGGTTAGTATTCCTGTTATTAGTAACAGGTTCAATTAACTAGAACATCTAAGGGGGCTGTGGCTGTTCAACATCCTTGCTCATGGTTTCCTTGCACACTGTCAGAGGCTCAGGAACCCCTCTCCTTGTTGTTGCTGCTGCCAGCAGCACCCTGGGACAGAAGCACATTTCCAAGAGATGTGAAGGCTGAGCAACTAGAGATGAAGATGTTTACCTCTTTGTCTGACATTCACCATAAAAGAAATAAAAAAATCCAGATTAGCAATGGCATACAGGTTGGTAGAAAGTGTTGGACCTGGGAGTCTGGCAGGACAAGCTGATGAATTGCTTTTGCTTCATAGAGGAGTGTATTTGTGCTCTCAGACCCTGGTGATGTGCTGGGATGCCAGTTGCTCCACAGGATCCTCTCCTCATGCTGTGCACCTGGTGACTCCTCCTCACTGTGGGGCGGCTTTCCTTGTATGAGAGGCCATACTGTGAAAAAGCTTTCCCTGAATTTTGTGCTTCACTCACAGCCTTTCTTCTTTCTCTAGAAACTTCTGAACAAGATCCAGGCAAGATCCAGGACTCTTAAAGGTCATCAAGTTTCTCCATGCTTCACACGTGGTGGTGGATGGGTAAAGGAGAAGACCCAAACTAATGTTTCCAGTAGCTGTTTATTTTAAATTTTTCGTAACAGGTTTTCTTGCAGTATTTTCACTCCTGAGAGGTGAAAACCGTCTCTGAGAGCTGAAGATGGAATAAAAAGCTCCATGCCAAGTGTCAATGACTTTGCCCCAAATCCCATGGATGGCTGCTTTTCACCACTACCCTCCCAAGCTTTTCAGGTACTTCAGGTTTTTATGACAACACTGCCCCTCTACCAAGAAGGCTATGCATTTTTTCAGGCTGAATCTCATTTTATTTCTATTTTAGTTTGTATTTTCCATTTAAAAAAAACTATTTTTCCTCCAATAGCTCTATCAAAACACACAACAGGGCCCATTTTTGCTGGTTATTTGTAGTCCTTCATTATGTTTGCACTGGGACTTTTCTGTGCAGTTTCCTTTAGGGACCTTCAAAGCTTAGCACAGGAAGGGTGGTCAGAGGCGGGGCAGGATTAAATGATGGCAGAATATTTTGATTCCATGGATGATAAGAAACTATTAACTCTGGTACCAGTGCTAGGGCCTTAGTTCTGGTCAATCTGCTTTTCAGTGCTTAGTTGGTGGGTAGCTCTCTTAGAAACATCCTACACTAGGGCATAATCCTGGTATAAGCAAATACCCTAGGAGTTTGCCACTGGTTTGACATCCAAGTCCTCTGCTGTGGACAATATCCTTGAAATTTAAGTTGGCACCAGCAGCCAAGTACAATACCTTGGCTGGGAGTCACCTGCCTGCCTTAGGGCAGCCCTAAGGCTGCACTGCCCTTCTCTGCACAAAGCAGAGCGCCAACTCTGCTCCCCACAGGGCTGCACTAAGCAGCAAGCCAAAGCTAGCCAACATTTGCATTTCTGTAGGTGCTCCTCTAACCCCTGAAATTGCACTTGCTGCTTTGAGGCTAGACATACATGTTGTAGTCCCACAAATATTTCAGCAGTCATCAAAGGCAGAAAGAACTTGAGTAGGCAGTGACTTATTTTTAGACCTGATGATAAACCCACTGAAAAGGTTTTGTGTTTGCCTTGTGAATATCTTTCCACTTAATAAGGATTATTCACCCACTCTGCCACAGTTTGCTTGTCTGGAGTAGGCAGTGCCTTGGAGTTCCAGTCACAAATCCTCACTCTCCATGTCTGGGGTTCCCTCCCGCCATGGTTTACACCTGCAATCTTGGTGATGTGCTTGTGTCAGCCCCCCAAGTATGTCTGACAAGGCAAGGGAAAGGCAAGTGGTCTATCAGCTCACTGTCACTGGTGGGGAGGAGGGGGACTTGGTGCAGCAGAAAATGGGAGCTGGGACCCCTTCCTCAAGCAGCTGAGGATTGCATGCTACTTGCTGTCAGCAAAACAGACTGTCGCCCTCTTCTTTAACTCCAAAAAATAACCTGTTCTTCTGGTAAGTACTTCTAGAAAATCCATGACTGCAAGGAAATACCATGGAGAGGAGAAGTTCTCCAGGCAGCAATTTAACAGTCTCCCTAGCAGACAGGCACACTGGTAATCATGTTGGCTCAGGTCCAAGTGGTTAACCAGTCTCTTAGGTATTTGATGGAGGTTTATCAGATTGGTAGACTATAAAGATGATTCTGTTATTCAGGGTAGGAATACTAGGAAGTGGGAAAAGGCCTCTGGGCTGCAATGAGTGGTGGGTGTATGTGTGACTGCAAGGAGCAATGGATAAAAGGGCAGCATGGGCGGTATGGAACACACAGCAGCTGTCCCCTGTGTTTTCTCATGGTAGTTAGGGCCTCTGTGAGAATCAGCTTGTACTGAAAACGCTAAAAACTTGTTGTAAGCAGTCCTAACAGAAATACTGAAACTTGAGCAAAGATATGCTTGATCTGGAATGAAATGAAAAGTCTCTGGGGGTGGACAAAAAGAGGGCCTCCATCTTGAAGGGCTCCCACCCCATGCCCCAAAGCCTTGCCAGGGTTTTTTCCAGGGAGCAATGTTAAAAAAACCATTGCCTCCCTTCCAGTCTTGTTTTTATCCAGGTCTATTATATATAAAATATATAAAGAGACCAGTAACAGGACCACAGTCCCTCCATCTGAGAGGAAACACCAGTTAGGTGTGAGATTTCCCCTTTCTCAGTTTCAACCTCTCTGCTGGGTTATTTGTTGTATTGTGCCCCAGTTCAGCAGCAAGAGTGCTCTAGCCACATGCTCAGTTAGCCTCCTGTCCCTTGACTGAGGCTTCATTGTACGTACAAATCCCCATGTGGATCTATGCCTTGCAGGTTGAAGAGCCTTAAAAAAAGATGGCAGGTTTGGGTCACTTGCTCTCTGCAGGATTTACTGCTGGCTTGCTCTCTGCAGGTGCCTCTCTGAGAGCAGCAGTCTGGGTTTGAGAGTCTTTTCTCTGCTCTGTCTACAATGCCATGTAGTCTATTTTATTCCAGTGGGGGATGAGAGATAAAAAGGGATAGATACTGAAAGTCCACATTGCAAGGGCCTCAGTCACCTACCAGACCTTTCAGTGAATTCTTCTCACCTCACATGAAACATCTTCATTTCAGGTATATTACGTGAGCAATGTAATTAAATAATGAGAGACCTGGCAGTGCAGGAATGAATGCCTGTGGGGAGGGCAGGAGGTGTTGCCTGCAGCTGCAGAACCCCTGAGGAGCTCAATGCTGGGCAGCTGGGGTCAGCCATGGGTGGATCTATTTGGTGTCTCCCCTCTGCCTCTGCAGAGCCCGAGCTGCACACAGTTCAGTAGCCAAGCTCTAATCTGCACAACAATGTTCATGTTCCCAGCACACAGGGCAGCAGTAACATGCCCTTCCAGAGGGTCAGCCAGAGTTCTCCCAAAGATACAGCCAGACCCAGCATGGGTTAGCTAAAGCAGCACATTTATTTTAAGGCACAGAAAAGTTAACGATTCAGCAAGACCTACAGGAAGGTTTTCAAAATGCCTTCTTTTCTTTTTTTTTTTTTTTTGGAATCCAAGTCTGTAGGAAGCAAAGATGTTACACTGCAACACTCACATTGAGCTGTTTGATTTAGTAGGTCAGGTTGAGCTCAAATGTAATTTTGTTTGTCCCTCTTCTGCCTGCTGTCCTCAAATATAGGCCAACTTCCTTTTAGATACAGTGGAATGGTGAAAGATCTGATTTCCAAAAGCCCAACTTCCCTGTATCACCTGCTGCCTCCAGCAAAGTTCAGGACCTCCTGGTGCGCACAAAAAATCAGAGCCCTGGCACATTGTGCACACAGGTCTGCAAGAGCCTGAAATCACTTTGGATGTGAGATCCCTATGGAGCAAATGGTTCATCCAGTGCAATTTTGTCCTTTGTTCTCCTCCTCTTCTTGCTGTGCTGTACTGAAGTGTATGAAGGGTGGAGGGGGCTTCACCTATGTGCAGCTGCTTGGAAAGGGAATGAGAAGGGAAGGAGCAGCTGGCTCTGCTGATGTGGTGCCATGAGAGGCAATCATGAGCCCTTGTGGTTATTTCTGGTGGAGGTCGCAGAATAACTTGGAGAAACAGCATGCAAACACTAGGGCCTGCCTGCTCAGTCCAGGTACTTACTGGGGGTTCCCTTAGTCACCCTGCTTGTGTCTTCTCCAAGAAAGGCTCTTGCTCTTGAGAGGTTGGAGAGGCCCTGGGAGCTCTTTTTCTGGGGAAAAACCAGCAACTGGGAAGAGGAAAGAAAGAAGGGCCTTAAAATGAGACAACGTGAGTGGAATATCCTGCTACCTCTCATTGAGTGGAGAAGCACAGCAGTGGGAAGACAGAAAGTTTTTATGCTACCTCTCCACAGCGCCCTTCAGCATTCTCTGTCTCTCTACAGGAATGACTTCAGTGGGACTGCCTCAGAGAACTGAGTGTATGCTTCTTTAAATCTGGAGATAAGCATGAAGGTTTGTGTGAAACCCTCTGATGTTGCCATCTTCACACAGGGGAGTATAGGACAGCACAGCAAGAGTGGGATGATAATTCTTGCTAGGCAAATTTGCTGGAGGATCTGGGTTGGAGATTGTCCACACTGCCAGATGGGTGTGAAAACATCTATGCCCCGATCTCCTAGGAAGGTGGTGGCTCCAGCAAGCCAGGCAGAGCTCCCTGATGGGATGAAGCCTCTTGCCAAAAAGCAGCACCTACTCCTCTCCACTTGAAGAGCAACATGCTCCTATCTGCTTCTCTTTCCACCTATCAGCTCTTGTGAGATCCTGACCTGCCTGCTGGGATGGTATTAGTGCAGCTATAAATACAGTAGCAATATTACTTACTTCAATGAGCCTATTTTCTGATTAGAGCAATCAAGCCAGCAGTCACACATCTCATAGAAGTTTGCTTCAACAAATTTTTTTGACTGATAATGCTGCCAGCTGAGTCACAAGAACGTAATGTTACTACTGAAAAAGGTTTTTCTTCACAGCTATCCCAGTGCTGATGGCACTGACATACTCAGCTGGGTGGCAGAAGCATCTATGGTGGACACAGGACCAGAAAAGCAGCAAGGCCAGGGCACTTGAGCATGGATTCCAGGTTACTGTGACTCAGCTGGCAGCATTATCAGTCAAAAAAATTTGTAATGTTCAGGATAGCACCTGCTTAGCTCCTGGGCTGAAAATGCAACTGAAAGTACATAGGACCATAGAATGGGTTGGTTGGAAGCTCACCTAGTCCATGACATGCCACGGATAGGTAGATATACCTTCTACTAGATCATGTTGCTCAAAGTCACATCCAACCTGGCCTTGAACATTTCCAGGGATGGGGCATCCACAACTTCTCTGGGAAACTTGAACCAGTGCTTCATCAACCTCACAGTAAAGAATTTCTTCCTAATATCTAACCTAAATCTCTCCTCTTTCAGTTTAAAGCCAATCCCCCTTATCCTGTTACTACAGGCACTGGTAAAACTTTATGTCCCCTTTGTCATCTGCTGTGTGTGGTATATGGGTATGGGACTGTGGTCCCTCTCATGCATACACCATAACAAGTGCCTGTCTGCAGGTCAGATGGGGAAGGACCAGGAGGTGGCTGCTGGAGGTTGTGGCGGCTCCTGCCAGTACTCCACTGTAGGCACAGGATTGCTGCTGGGGTGTCAGGAATATGTCTTGTGCCTACAGACGTGGTGAGAACCTGCAATCTTGTTGCTTTTCTCCTCAACAAATTCTATGTAGGTGGAACTAATTATATGCAATGTACTTCAGCTTCCTAAATGCAAAGTATAGGAGGCTAAAATGTGCCCCAGACTGACGTCAGCAGTATTTCAAGTGTGTAGCTGAAGGCAGTATCCCTTTGATAACTGTCTATTAGTATCTGTTTTGCTGACATCATGGGTAGATTTCTCTTCCATTCATCTGTTTAGAGGGTTTTCTGAACTGTGTTTTAAGTAATGATTTTCACCAGCAGAATGAAAGAGAATTAGCAAAGACAAAGATGGAGGGGCATGTAGCTGTTTCGAGAACATGATGCTGTAGAAAATACTCCTTTGGGTTTCCTGGGTTCAGAAATAAGCTTAGAGTCACATTCTTTGGGGGTGTGAAGTACATCACACATCAGTCAGTGGACTGTGCATGTGTCTCTCAGCTCTCAGAGGTCCAGGTAATTGTTTTGCTTTCATAAGCACATCTATTTAGTAAGAAATGGTTTCTCAGTAGCTTTGGAAATGCAAGAGCTGGCTCAAAGCTGCACAGGAAAATCCATTTCTGTTGCAGGCAACAGGCGAGCAGTAGGGAGGGAGGAGTGTGGGGGAGATGCTGGGGCACATATTGGAGAGAGATGAGGATGGGGAACAGCCTTCAGTGGGAAAGGGCTGAGATTTGCAGGGGCTGTTGGTAGGGCACATCTCTCTTCCTCCCACACCACCTTCTCCCTCATACGCTCAGGGAAGGAAAAACCGCCCATGAGGCTCTCTCAGGTTATGCAAACCAGAATCACCCTTACGGCCATGCTGCTGCCTCCCATCGCCCCACTAGATCAGCCCACAGGGAGAAGGTAAGGGATGCACAAGCAGTCAGGGAATGCAGCCCTCACACAGAAGGCTTCCCACAGGTAAACAGACACACTCCTGTGAGGGGTGCAAGATGCAGCCTTTCCATACCTTCAAGACCTTAAGCACACAAATGGGAGTGCCTGGGGTTGCACAAGAGGCTATTGGAAGATGCACACTTCTCTCCCGTGTGGAAAATACCACTAATTCATACAAGAACAGAGCACACTCAATAACCAGCTGTCCCTTTTGCACCAGTCAAGGTTTTCCAATGCTTCAGACAGCCTTCAGCACCTGTCTCCTTAATTGCTACTGATGTTTCCACTACATGGGGGCAAAGATGGTGAAAAAGAAGAAGGTTTATTTGTCTTCAGAAAAGGCCACATTTTCAGTAGCCACTGACAACCTTCAGTCATCCATTTCATGTGATAACACAATATTTGTACAAATGCTTCATGCTGTGGATTGGTTTAAGAAGTAGCTTTACATATGCTACTTCAGAAAACTCGTATCTACCAACAAATAAAGTGTAATTAGTAATATGGGCCTTTAGAGATTATTTTAAACAGATTGTTCTCTGTGATGGTAACTGTCAGTCTGTTCTCTGTATCATTTCCTTGAAAGGTCTAACAAGTACCTCTGCCCTCTTGCTAAGGCCACTGCTCAGGGAGTTGAGAAATGAGGAGAGAACCTGAGCACAAGAGGCAATTAGCTGAAAGTACCTCTTATCCCTTAAAATACTGGTCCTGCTAAAGAACCCTCATCCCACTATACTCAGACCTGACAGAAAATACACTGAGAGGTCATTTGGGAAAATTTGTTATGCAAAAACAACATGTACTAAACCCACTCAAGGTAAAGCACATTCAGGTTCCTGAGAAGTCAGGAGCCATCACCCTGAGGGCTGTCTGTACTAACAGTTCCTGGCAGCTCCTGTTCCTCCCTCTGCCTCTCAGTCCTTTTCAGTATTCCACAGCTACCACATACCCACATACCACCATACTCAGTGCCACTCCTCGTCTCAGGTACTGAGAAAGTAGGAGATAGTGCTCACTGACTTTCATAGAATCATAGAGTCACAGAATGGTTTGGGTTATAAGGGACCTTTAAAGAACATCTAGTTCCATCCCCTTCGCCTTGAGCAGGGACATCTTCCACTAGATCAGATGGTTCAAAGCCCCATTCAACCGGGCCTGACACACTTCCAACCATTTTTCAGAGTCCTGGCTCAGTGATGAGGTCCCAGAGCGCTGGAGGTTAGCAAATGTGAGGGAGGACTGGGGGAGCTACAGGCCTGTCAGCCTAACCTTGGTGCTGTGGAAAGTCATGGAATCTTGAGTGCCATCACACAGCACATGCAGGAAGACAAGGGGATCAGGCCCAACCAGCATGGATTTGTGAAAGGCAAGTCCTGCTCCACCAACCTGATCTTCTATGAGAAGCTGACTCAGGGGATGAGGGAAAGGCTGTGCATGTTGTCTGTCTGGACTTTAGTACAGCCTTTGACACCGTTTTCCACAGCACAAGTGTGTCTGGAGCACAAGTCTTTTGAGGAGCAGCTGAGGGAGCTGTTTAACTTGGAGAAAAGAAGGCTCAAGGGAGACTTTATCACTTTCTCTACAACTATCTGAAACGAGGTTGTAGTGAGATGGAGGTCAGTCTTTCCTCCCAGGTAACAAGTGATAGGACAAGAAGGAATGGCCTCAAGTTGTATGCCAGGGGTGGTTTAGATTGGGTATTAGGAAAACTTTCTTCTGTGAAACAGTTGTCAAGCATTGGAGCAGGCTGCCCAGGGAAGTGGTTGAGTCACCATCCTTGGAGGTATTAAAAAGGTGTGCAGATGTGGCGCTTGGGGACATGGTTTAGTAGTGGACTCAGCAGAGCTGGGTTAGTGGTTGGACTTGATGACCTTAGAGATCTTTTCCAACCTCAGTGATTCTATGATTTTATCTCTCCCCATCTAGCACTGTTTTCCCCAGCATTCCAGTACTGCCTGCCTCTGAATTCAGCCACTCCACACGTCCTCCTGCCCAGTACCCAGGCTGTCCTCTAATCCCTGCCTGCAGCCCTTTTTAGTCCTGGGACAGTTCATTCCCATGGCAGCAGCAGTTAGGGTGTCCTGGATGGCTGAGCAGAAACTTCTGGCTCAAAGACCAAGTCTAGCATGTGGAATGGAGACTGGAGCTGTGAGTGAATGTGGGAGGATGCTTTGGACAGGGAAGTGTCTGAACATAGCCAGCTCAGAAAAGAAGATGGAGGGCACGTGCAAACTGAGGTCTACAATCTGTCTGTAGCATCATGGGAACTCCAAACATGCTAGTCACATCAGCCAGCAGCCTTGGGGATGCAAAGATTTCTCTAGAGGCAGGTCCTCAGAAGCCGCTAATGCTCAAAACTATGGTTGTGCCCCTTACTTCATACTTGCAAGTGGAACAGAGCAATTTTGGTTCATTGTTTCAAGTCCACCTGAATCTCATACCGACCCTGGAAAAGTTAACAGAGAGTTAAAGATGATAAATTTAGACACAGAAAAACCTCCTTAACTGCAACAAATGTCTACACAGTGGGAAAAAGCTCAGCCTTGCCTAAAGGAACTGTCCTGGTCTCAGGAGCATCTCTCCATAAATGAGCAGAAGGAAGATAAGTAAGCTGCACTTATGCAGATGGAGCAATGCCACTCTGCCCTGTCTCCTTAGTGAAGCCATTAGCTGTGCTGCATTTCATCTTGGAGAAGTATCCAGACATAGGCTTGCACTAAGTTTATTTTCTTTCCATTGTTTATTTCTCAGTCAGCCCAGAAAATACAGCTCATCTGATGGGTAAGAACCTCCTCAAAGCACACCATGTTTAGTATTAAATGCAGGCAGATCATTTCCTTGCTTCTGTCATCCTTACACATGAAAGCCGTCAAAGGATAAAGCAGTAATGAGCAAGGGAGCAGAAAGATCAGTGGAGCAGGGAAGCTGTGGTAGGGACTGGGGCATGAGAACCTTGTTAGTCAGAGGGACAGTCATGCTGGGGTGACTCAGCTTAGGAAAATGTGCTTTTTTGATGATGTAATAAAACATAGTTTAATTGTTGGATTTTTTTTAAATTTAAATAATTGCTCTTACTGATATCTTACTAGTGTGTATCAAAGAAAGGGAGCATGATGCTTACCTAGCAGACTTGTAGCTCCTACTTCAAAACATGCTCCACGTGGTGCCACCTGTAGCTTAGGCTTTCATTTATGCCATCCCTGTGATTTTGGTGGCTTTACAATTTGCCTAGTATGCACCATTTGAACTGAGTTTTCTCATGTGGGTAGTCTGCCTTGAGCTCTTTGTTAGTAACAGGATTGTGGTGTTTCAGCTGTTTCCAAGAACTAAATTAGGCAAGAAATGTTTTGCAGATGACTGATATATCACAGGAGATAATAGTAGGTGCTCTGGTCTCAAAACACAAGTCACCAGCACTTTTGAAATTTATGCCTCTGCTTTCTCATATCTCATGTGTTGCCCAGAGACTCCTCTAAATTCAGCATCTCTTTGGGTGCTTTATGTCAGCACTGAGCCTGCTCTGCCCTGGCACGTCCCTGGTGTCCTGCCCGTCCTGCACTGGCCATCTCGAGGGGCCAATGGCCCATGCTTCCTCCACAGAGCAGTCAGAGCAGAGCTTTCTCAGTAATAGTTCATTTTGGCTCCTGGGTGCCATAGACCAGAGGCCAGAAAGCCTCTCAGCCTTCTGCTTTTGATACTTCTCCCATTGGCACAGAGAAGCAGGGAGAGAAAGGAAGTGTCTTTGTTTGAATGCTAAACAGAAAGAAGTTCATTCAAGGATAAAAGGTATGGGGGGACAAGGAGGAGGGCCCTAGGAGACAGACAGACTGGAGACAGCAGGGGCAGAAGGGGTCAAACTGGCTCAGAGGGGATAAGCAGATGAGGAACAGTCTGTAACCAGCACAGCACACTCCTTTCTTGAAACCTGGAACAGGACCCAGGGCTGGCAAGTCTCCACATTCCTCTGCAACCAGCAACATCTCTGCCATCAGCTGGTGGAAAAGGCATGGGGTTAGCAGTCAGGATACATGAGCACTGGCACATGGGCATCCCTGCAGGTTCTGCAGCAGCTTGTTGGCCACAAAGCCTTGCAATCAGCTGCCACATACCTAAAGAAAGCTTGTGTGAGGACCGTGGGCTTCAGTGGAGAGGGGAATCACTGCTCATCTGTGCTCTGCAGAGGGAAGAGGGAGAGAGGAGGGAGTCAGCTGTATGCTCTGCTGTCCCACAAACTCTCTGCAGTGACAGCATAGACACAGCTGAGAACACTGAGAGCACCTGGGAAATGCCACCATCCCTACCGCCTCCTCTCCATTCCTCAGAGAGTAGGAACAATCCTTTCTTATTTCATTCCTCATGTGAGTAACCCTATGCTTTAATTGGCAAACCTGAGTGCCTCCAGGAGTAGGGTTCTACAGCACACCCCCTCCTGTCACAGCTGGCAAGCTCCTCATCCTTTCTGTAAGTCATTCAAGTCACCACCTTGAGTCTGCTTGTCCAGGAAGACTCTGTCCTATGCTCTCACATCACTCTTCAGATTCTGATTGCAAGCCTCAATTTATCAATTTTAAATCCACTTATGCTCAGGCTTTTCAAAGTCTGGGGTACATCATGTACTATGTAAAGGGCAATCTCTATGTTAATATCTGAGTCCCCAAAGAAGCACCAACTCAATAGTCAGACTATGATGGACTTCTTTTATTGCTCATTCTCTTACTGGTTTTATTTGTAACACTGAATGTTTTTAGAGATATTACTGTATGTCAGCTGGAGTTATTGCACCAGACTGAACTTAAACAGCAGCAGCCTATTGCTAATATTGAAAGTCCAAACTGACTGAGCCCTATGAGCCTACTATTTTTTGTTCTTGTTTTCCTTTAACTGTAGCCCAAATAGTCTCAAAGAGGGCAAGTAATGTTTGTAAGAACTTAAGGTGTATATCCGCAGAGCTTTTTGGAAGATGTATTAGATAGTGAATTTGTTTTATTTGCCATATAAAATGTAACTAAATAAAGCTATAGGAATGTTCACCAAGAATAATTCAGCACTGGCAGAAAGACAGATTATAACATCTATGGTTTTTCTCTCCAACAAGATTTTACAATTTTAAGGAAAAGACTCCCAGTTCCTGAGAATGAAAAATGGGTGTTCTTAAGCACTCTCACTTGAAGCTGAGTTGGGCTAATTTTGTGCCAGTGCAGCCTAGACGTGTGCATGGGGACCTGCGTCCAGGGGAACAGGAGAGGATCTCAGCCCTTACAGACTACCACTCCCTGGCACTTCGTTTTGCTAAAGAAGCATCACAGACGAGAAAGTTTTGGCGGAGGGTAGATCCACCAACAGCAGACACTCCCCATGCCCCAGGAAATCCCTCTTCAAAAATTCCTGCTCTTGCCCTTCCTGAACTTTTCCTGTGTCCACCTGGCCTTGGCACCAGCCCGTGCTTTTGGAAAACATTTTCTGCCCTCCCTTTTTGGTCACATTTTCCTAATTCCTTTTTTTCCCCCTGTCTTCCTCACCCTTCTCCCTTCCGGCAAAAGTTGAGGGTTCGCGTTAGCTTTGGATACAGGCGATGCTGGAGCTCCCGTCCCGTCCCGGGAGAGCGGCTCCCGGCGGTGCCGCAGCGCCACCTGATGGAGCCGAGAGGCCCCTGCACTGCCGGCACCGCCCGCCGCGCCCTTCCCGGTCCGCCAAACACCGGGGAGCCCCATCCTGGCAAGCTTTGGGGCGTGTCGTGGTTTAACCCCCCGTGGGTTGCTAAGCCCTGCTTAATAACTGCTGCTCAGTCCTCCCTGAACCCGCGGTGCCCATTGCCACTCAAGCATTTGCCAGCTTCTCCAACCCCTCAAGCCTGAAAACGGCTGGAAAGCTTGGAAAACCTTGAAAAACCTTAGGAAAAAATGCTTACAGAACATGCACTATTTTTCCTTCCATACAAGTGGCTGAAGTCACATCCCACGCAATCCTGGGGAAGGCTTCTTGGAGAGCAGTGAGATTCCCACCTCCTCTGCTTTCAGTCTTGCTGTCTGTATGCACTACATTTGGACTCAGAGGCAAATTGAAATCACCACTGGCAGAGCTGTTGCAGATCTGCTCCCTTGCTCATATCAGAAACGCAGCCTGTTGCACCTCACCACCTCCCTTTTCCATTAGAAACAGACATGAGTTTTCCTTGAGGTTTTATAAAACCTCTGCTGTATGTCCCATCAGTAGTTAGACTGGTCAGATGGAGGGACAAGCTGGGGACATCCAGAAGGGCTCACAAACTGTGGGTTCTAACCTTGTCTTACCACATCTGTAAATCACCTCCATTTTTTCCACCTGCAAAATGCAAAGACAAAGGGAGATCTTTTTTGTCTGCAGCCTAATGAGCTTCCAGGAAAAATACCCTTAGGCTATATGGAGGATGGTCTGGAGCTCTCCAGGTGAGACTTGAATATTTTGTGGAGAACTGTGCTTGTGGTTTCTTCTTTAAGCAGCAAATGTGTGACCCGTGGGTGGGCAGTGCATGCCACCTCTTTGGCATCAGCAGCCCCTGCCACTCTGCCTCCCCCTGCCTGCTGTACATACAAATGTGCCATTGGAAAAGTTATGAACTTTTTATTGTCACTTGTGGAGTGAGATATTGAACCATCGAAGTGCTTATTCATTTCTGGTTATCTGATTGTCATAATGTTTCCAAACTGCCAGTTGAAGGTAAGAGATAAACTATAGCCAGCCTCAGACTGAAAGGCGCCTTTGACGTAGCCAGGTTTTTTTCATCAGTGGGTGATATATTATTTATTGACTCACACAGGGTCACCTGGAAATACTCCATGCAGGGAATCGAAAGGGAAGAGTAAATAGTGAAATAAAAGGACGTCGTCAGGACCTTGTTTTGCTACTGGGATGGTTTTTCTCTGCTTGTGTGGCGATGGTAGACCCAGAATCTGGGCTGGCAGCTCTGGTTCTTAGAAGGAAGAGAAATTCCTGTGCCCTCTGTCACTCCAAGAGGAACAAATGCAGCACAAATTAAAACAGGCAACTATGTTATTTATTTCTCAAAGAAATCTCTTTCCCTGTTATCATAACCTTACTCTTTAACACCAGCTTAGAGGGTCCAAACTACTTGAAGGAGTGAATGGCAGAGATCTCCTCAGGGGTGGCAGGGAGACCCAGCATTGCTGCCAAAGGAGATCCGGTGGGAGGGAACTTTGCTGTCCTGCAGATTTCCCAGGCTTGCTCTCTAAAAAGTAATCCATCACATGAAACAGCATTTGCATCGTAATATTAAAGAAAAGAAGACTTTTCTGAGGCTCAGGAGAGTCGTGTGTGTGCAGAGCGTTTGGAGATAACAATTTTCTGAATAGAGCTCTGATGTTGGCCTTTCAGCCTGTAATTTCAAATGGAAGACAGGAAGGA
Organism: Poliocrania exsul; assembly: GCA_035041345.1. Lineage (NCBI taxonomy): Eukaryota > Metazoa > Chordata > Aves > Passeriformes > Thamnophilidae > Poliocrania > Poliocrania exsul. The sequence goes on along the minus strand of JAWWLZ010000001.1, from coordinate 47,595,930 downwards.
GAGACATCCATCTGCTAAAAGGGATATTTACCTTTTCCAGCTTCACTGTTGCTATGGTCACATATTGTTGTAATTTTCTTTTATTAAAGAGAATCTCTTTTAAAGACTTTTCTACCCAATGCATCTGCCAGCTCAGCTCTCTGGTTCATGAAAGTCTGTTTACCTATTTAGCCCATCTGATGATGGCATTTTTAAGGCCCCAGGGGTATTTGGTTTCCAAGCACTGATAGAATTAACAGAGAAGTTCGCAGCATGATCATGATTTCCTGAAGTCAAAGTCAAGTTGGAAGAAGTGGGGTTGAATTTTTGTGTGTGTGTTGAGAAATAAAATGTCCCTTTCTAAAAAAAAAGCGTGAAGTTTTTTGCTTTTTATCAATAAGAGATCCAATATAATAGGCTGAAGGAGATTAATTAGTGTAATTTGTCTTCTTGTCAGCCTTCTGACAGAATCTTGTCTCACCTAGTTTTCAAAGGCCTGCAATTCACCTATTATGATCTACATGTGGATACTACAATTTCCCTGTAGTCATCAGTACTTTGGGGAAAAGTGTCTTATTTCCAAAAGCAAATTGCTGCGCAGAAAAGCCTCGCTGTGCACCAGGCTGGGTATGAGTCAGTGGGGCTAAGGCCTTTTCCACAGGAGCAGTTGGACTACGTGACATCTCCATCCCTGTTCCTTGCTCCTGGCCGTGCTTCCAAAACCAGGAGCTCAGGGAATGAGGGAGATGTGCACTCAGATATTTAGACAACTTGTTCCAGTGCCTCACCACCCTCACAGCAAAGAATTTCTTTCTTATATCTAGCCTCTTACAATGTACCCTCTTTTGATTTAAAACCATTACCCCTTGTCCTATAAATGACCCCTTCGAATGATATCTAATCAGAGTAGACCCATATTGGGCTTCTCTTCACATGTCCTCTAAAGATGGGAAGTTGGTAACTACTCATTGCCTTGTTTGGTTTGAGATGCAGGGAGGGTGAGCTGGCAGTGTCCCCCTCCATGTTGAGTGTAAAATGTTGTCCGAGTTCAGTCTGACCTGGCAGCGGGACAAAGCTTTCAAAGAAAACTGCGTCTGTATAAATGTAGTGAAAGTGGATATAGCCAGATGGAGACAAGAACTCTTTTCAGTTACTTTTCTGAGCAAACAGCTGTAGCTGAGCTCATGGTTTGTCAGATACCAAGGAACCTGTAAAAGTGAGAGCTCTTGTGAACCCTTCAGACGAAAGCAGAGCTGGAGTTAGGCTTTATTGCCATTGATGCTGCAGTCAGTCATAGGCAGGACTATAGGCAAACAGACTTCAGGAGGCACAGGGCTGAGTGTAGATCCTGAAGCAGCTTCTACTTTGCCTTACCACCACTTTTCCTCCTTTGCTGTGTTAACCCCAGCTCAGCTGGAGTGAAAAGCAGCCCATTGATCCAGAGAAACAGAATGCAGTGTCACCCTGCAACAAGGCAATGATGCTGTTTGCTCTGCTGGCCAGCATGTGCAAGCTGCTGGTGACCAGTATTGCAAACAATTGACCAGTCATGAGGGAAGCAAACCCAGCTCCATAGCTGTGTCCCTCTGCTCCTACAGTGTCCACACAATACCCAAGTGGATGAGTAAGAGCTGTCTTACAGTCCAGGCTGTGTCCTATGCCTCCACTGAAGGCTAATGGACTGTTACATCCCTTCAGACAGAAGGCCTAGGCTCTGTCCAGCTCAGCACATCCTTCTTACCATAGCCCAGACAAAGCGTTCAGCATTAGTGCTGAGACACCTAGTCATGCCAGGGGACTGACTGCAGCCAAGGCCTCCCTAAACTGCACTACCATGGCAATCTCTGCTCTAGCCTCTTCCCTTTCGCTCATCCAGCACACAGCACATCTCATCTCCTTCTTCTCATGTCTCTCATCCTCCTGCCCAGTTCTCCATGATGCAGTAAGCTTCCATGCTGCCAGCTGTGCTGTAGCTGCTGTCACACAACCCCCCTTTTTATTGGGAGCATCCATCCTTGCATACTCGTTTGCCACAGTTTGCTGTGCAGCTGTGGTGAGAGCTGTGCTAGTACTGCTTGGGCACCACAGCAATTACATCTGATCACCTGTATTAAACATCAGGACTGTAGAGCCAGGACCAGAGGCCAGACTCAAGTGGCCTTAATGATTGAGAGCCTTGTGCTCAGAGGTTGTTGTGAGGGCAAAATACTAAAGGGTTGCTGGCATTTGCTGGTGCTATAACTAGTTATTATATTTTAGGGGAAATGGAGAAGAAAGAAAACAGCACTCAGCTCTGCAGTGATGAGTCAATTGGGAAGAGGTAGAGTAGTTTTATCTTTCCCAAGACCAGGCACTGATCATCTTCTCCTAAAACTTGCCTACCTCTGGGTGCTACCACTGCCGTGTCTGTTACTGTGTCCACCCATTTTGAGACACAACATGGATGAGAAAAACAGCTGATGGAGCAGCAAAGATGAAATGTCATAGTCAGAAACTCATCCTTCCTTTTCCTGGGGTGAGGAAGTAGAAGGGAAGGTTGAGGGGATTGCATTCTTCCTTCTGATCCTCAGCATCATCAGTTCAAGGAGCACTGCCAGGCTCTTGGCAGGAGAGCAACTCCAACTGCCATATTCAACTATGTGATTATTTGCAACTAGCTATGTGTAAATCCAGCAGTAGGAGTATGGTGGGAGTTATCTGATACAGTTCTCAAAGTATTTGGAAGAGCACAGCCAGTCACTAAACCAGGATGGCGTAAGGATGATGGCGAGATCACAGGAGCAGTCATACCAAGCCAGCCCAGCAGATGGCTGAAGAGAGTATATTTAATCTTGGTGAAGTCATGTTGATGCCCATCTCCAATGGAGAAAATCAACAGAAGTGGCTCAAGGGAAAACAGAAGGACCAAGCAAGTATACTGAGAGGTTTCCAAGAAATCTGTTCTATCATAGTATTTTATGGTTTGGGGACCTAAGACACATCAGTGGATTTCTCCTCCCTAAGGATGTCTAAAACATATGTGAACCCATGCACATTTACCTTATCATAAAGTCCTCTCACAAGGAACATCACAGATTTAACTATTGTGCAATTGCATAAATTCTGCACTGTATAAAAATAAATCTCAGGGGTTTTCTCTTGAAATTAGAGCCTGCTGGTTTTGTATGAGTCGCTTTGGTTCCTGTATTAGAAAAGGCTGATGGGTGGTTCTTTCTTCATCTTCTTAATGTTGTTTGTAATTCATGATCTGCTAGCATAACCTCCTGTCTTTGGGGGGGCTACAGAGTTGTCTCTATCAGTTTTTTCCACACAGAAAAGCCTTTCTGTACCTTTGATCACCTCTATCAGCTTTCTCCATATCTTTGTAGCCATAAAGTAATCTGCCCTGTCACCTGCCAATCATACTGTGCAAATGTTAAGTAAGGCCAATGTGTGCCAATCATTAAGCCCGAGGGAAATCTTTGGAGGTGTAGGTGCCCTGCAGCACTGAGGTGCACACAGCATGGGCCTGTGGATGGGATTCAGAGATGACAGGACATAGTGGGCACCAGAGTGTGGAAAGATGGAAAATCTGAGGGACAAGAGAATGAGAAAATTCTCATCCCTACAGAGACATGGCATCCTGCCACAGACTCAAACAGCTGGTAACCAATGCAAAATTCTCTTCACTGCACACAGGAGAATGCCTGCTAAATCCCTGGAGAGAGACGCAGGTGGGTGGGGTTGGACATATCCTCAGGGTGATAAACCACACTTCTGGGTCTCCCTTGAAGCAAGCAGTGGAGATCAACTTAAGTCAAAGGGCTCAGCCACTGCAGTATCCAGGTGTGTGCAATGAAATGCAAAGAGCCTGTGCTGGCAAGTACAGGTAAAAGTGCTTGCCTGAAATTCACAGCAGAGTCTGGATTACATAAGGAAAAGCCTCCAGGTGTGTGAAGTGGAGTCTGGTCTCGTCTCACTGTTCATATGACATGGCAGCCTGGATCCTACCATGGGGTTCTAGATTTTTAGTACGGTCTCTGGAGAATTGACTTTCTCCTTGAATTGCCATCATTGAAACACATAACTGCAAAAACTGTCACAAATCATAGCCTTTTTTATCCCTCCTAGAGCTAGAAGTGGCATATGCTGTTCAGGGTGTTTTTGCAGGCCCCATCTGCTGGTGACACCAGCATTAATGAACTACAGACCAAGCCACTGCAGTGCCTTCTTCTGATACTTTCCCTAATTTTGCCTGCCCAGCTCTGTGCCTGGCACACTCCTCGAGAATGGTGGAGAAGTGAGACCAGTCTCTGCTTTAACACATTTCAGTCTACATCTCCATCTTGCCAGAAGAGGTCTGTATTGCCTTCTGTGCAGCTAGTCAGTGAATGTGAGAAGGGAAAAGAGTGCGAAATACACTTCTAGGTCACCTGAGCATTGGAAGAGGAAAATGGCTTTCTTTGGGAGTGTTTTTTCTGACCCATTGCAGATGTGTGCTCTGGGCAGAGGCCAGCTGTACTCCAGGTGGGACTGCTTCTCTTTATGCACTGCAGAAGGAGCCTCAAGGCCCCAGGCTTAGACATGAATCCTCATTTTGCTAGGCAAGACCTTTGCCAGAGCCCCAGTGGACTGACTCTAAGGAAAGCAAAGGAAAAGGTCACCACTAGGGTTGCCTGGTAGGAATCAGACAGTCCAGGGACACTCTTTCTGGTCCTTAGCCACAAGACTCTCTCCCTTCTGACACCTTGGTGCTCTGTTATTTCCTTCTTGGCTGCTTCCTTTACCATAACAGCAAGATGAGCTGAACCAAAAACTGTGTGGTTGTGTCTTTATGCAATGAATACTGTGGCTTAGTGACAAAAGAGTAATCACTGTTGTCTTGAAAATGTGTTGCTAAGAAGCAAGTGAAGAGGCTCAAATACAGACAGCAAAGGAAAACACACGCACTGCTATGGAAGAGAGGAAGAAGCTGTTACTCATAGCTCCTTAGCATCAGATACTGCAAGGTTTAAAACTTGGTTTTCAGGAAGGTCCCAGAGCCTTTTTTATTTGAAGGCATAGCAGTCAGGTGTCATCATCAAGAAATATTTTAATAGTAAAGAAATTAGCAAGTAATTGAAAGGAACAATTCAATAGGACCTGCAGTTTCCTCTCAAGCCTTCCTGGAAGGCTGGGGGAGAGATGTCAGATGGGTGAACAGGAGACAGAGTCTCTGTAAGGCAGCATTACATTTTTTCCTGTATTATTCTTGGATAATACAAAGAGGTCAGTGAAGGGTGTTTGAAACATCTGTTCAAACCTCAGCAAAGGAAAGAAGGGAGTTCAGAACATTTTAACCTTTCATAACAAATACCCCAAAGGTTCTCTGAGCTGCATGCAATGACTGCTACAAAGGTATGAACTTTTATAGTGCTCTACATATTTGGTGAGCCAGGTAATCACCAGCTAAGTAACATCATAAAGCACATTAAACTATTTATCTCCTCAGAGATAAACCAGTAGGCAGAGTTAAAAAAAATCAGGTCTCTAGTAGAATGGTTATTTAAAAGAGGAAACTGTGGGAGTGTTTGATTTAATTTATTTCTCCAGATTAACGAAATTTCCTGTTATTTCTGCAACTGATGAACCCAGAACAAAAAGAAGGGCTGCACGGCATTCATTTGGAAAGCTTGTTTTCTCCTCCAGTGTTACAGCAACATCATCCCTTGTTCTCAGAAGTGGTGTTTTGTGTCAGGTGGTGTAAGCACCTGGAAAGCTGGAGTCTAAATTCCAGTGATTGCTCCTTCAGCTCTGTCTTCCTCTTTAATATGCACACAAATGAAGAACTTTATCAATGCAATAAAAATGTTCTGATGGTGAAATTGGGTTCAGCTGCCTTTCTGTTCCCTTCATCTGCCTTGCCTAAGCTAAATGGAGTGGTCTTTCACAAGGCTGAATTCTCCCAGCCCACCAATCATTTATCCACGAGCTGGGCATTTATTTTCATTGTGGTCCTCCAGTCTCTCCAATGAGTGCATGAGTGAGAGCATGAACCAGAGCTGGCTGTGTTAACTGGAGGCTACAGCTCCCACTGCCTCTGCAAACCCACACGTGAGCTCTGGCAGAGCCTTCTGTAGCTGAATAAAGGCTTTGAGGATGTAGTCATATAAACTAATGTAAATACTATATAACAACTAATCTTCATTGTAGAGGAGGAAGTAATGCAGCTTTATGAGTGGAAAGGTCAAGGAGTGTTATCTGCTTTTACCAAGGAGTTTTGCGGTTTCCATTTACGCTTAATCCATTTGCTTTTCTATTGACACTGGATTGGGATAGGGGAAATTCATGTAAAAATCAGATTGCCTGTCAAGATCCTGACAAAGGAAGGAAACGGCCCTTGATTACAAGAGACCCGATTTGGCATTCCTCTCTGCCCCTCTGCAGTGCTTGCTGCCACTTTGCTGGCTGCTTTAGGTGCCTCAGCAAAGGTGTGGGGCTGGCAGCAGGTGTCTGGTGTCGCCTGAAGACTATGACCATGCCTGGGACATTTCAACTGCAAAAGGCAGTCAAAGTGGTCCTGATTATTCAGAAGAGAGCTCATTGTGAATAACAGCAGTGTCCCTGCTGGGTCCCCTTGCTTCCCTTGACCAAAGGGAAACCAGGAAGAGTCAAAAAGAGATTCTGTCTCTGCTGTGCTCCCATCACCCAGCCCCAGTGTTTCAACTTTCAGAACAATTTTTTTAACAGAATGAAGCATAAAGAGAGTGACAATAGGCACTTCTAATTATTCCAATCTTATGATGAGTGTTATTCTTTGTAACAACCATTGTCCATCTTTGTAAAACATGGGGCGAAAATCCCTACATATATTTTTTGATTCTAAAAAATAACCAGTAGAAACTAGGAACAAATGAAAAATTGCACAGGATCCTCAGGTAATCAGAAAGTTATTTTACATTGGAAAGTAACAATTTAACAGACACCATTGGGTTGAAGGACATTCACTGGCACAGAAAACAAAATGCAGTATTATCTTCTGTCTGTTTAGATCAGTATTGCAGATTCTACTCTCAGGGGGTCCAAAAGAAAACTCCAGTTGTCTCCAATTTCAGATTTATGCCCATGAACTGGAGACTGGAATCTGGTTTTGCATATATTTGTTCATTACAGAAGTTAGAGAAATGCTAAACTTGTCCCTCATGCTTGTTTCTGCTTCTCATTTAAAATGCACCAGTAGGGAATTCTCTGCCAGCGCAGAGAAAATCAGGAATACTGTGCCACAGTATGGGTTGAGCGATCAGCCCACCAGAAGAGGGGCTTTGCCCTTGCAAAAGTTTTTCTGGGCTTGGGACAAATAAACTTTCCCATTGACATAGGCACATGTGTGCCTGCACACACACAGAGGCTGCCATAGCCCTGGGGGACTTTTGCCACCATCCTGTTAATCATTATCTAAGCAGAGCTGTACTCTTTGAGATCTCTGACCTGTTTTGCAGCCCTGAAGGGTTTATTGCAGCCAGCACAGCCTTGGCCAGTGTTTGGATTGTGTGCTGACAGCGAGCCAGCTGGCCGCGGTTCAGAGCTCAGCGATACTGAGCGTTGCAAGACTGCCCATTTGTACTTCTTGGGAAAAGAGAGCAACTCCTGCCTCCATCAGCCAAGGGGGAGTGGGCAGCTCAAGGGACACGGGGTGAGGGAGGAAGCAGCCAGGAGAATTTCCCTCGGGTGATAATGAGGTCATGTGGATAAGTATTTACAAGAACATGGAATCAGGACTGCAGAGCAGTTGGGTGAAAAGGAATGATGCAAGGAGAGCTCCTGTCTCCAGTGAACTGCACCAAACACATGAAATCTCAGCCCAAAATCTTACAAGATTCATGCATACAGAAAAGACTTCTCATAGAAGTCTTCACTAAAGTCCATTTTTTTCCAATTTTACCTTTTTTTCCCTTTTTTCTTTTTTTCTGGAAGCTTTTCCTGAAGATTTTGGTGACTTGCTGAAGCCATGAGCTTCAGCAAGAAGTTAATTCAAGCTTGAATTAATTCAAGAATGTAAGTGTTGTTCTATTTCTGCTCTCCTAAATTGTAAATAATTTACAACAAAGAGAAAGCAGAACCATTTTGTCAATCATTTTGATTAGCCAATATCTTGCTGATTCCTGTATGTCATTTCTGGTCGGTGACTCTCAGGGAAGGCATCTGCTTCCAATCCCATGGAAGTGACACAGTGAAAAATCCATAAAGAAGTGGAATTAGGAGTTCAAACCCCCAAACCTTGCTACTGAAAATAGAATAGATACTCTCTACAGATCCCTTCCAAACAAAACCACCCTATGTGTCTGTGAGTCTACAATAAGTGCATGATCATGCTGCCAATCACAGAAGTTCCTCTTTGTTCCCATAAATAAAGAATATGGTTCCTTTTTCTCAGTACTAGAAACTCATTAAAATCCTCTCCATTAATTCTAAGAAAGGGCATCAGCCATGTTACAAAGAAGATACCTCCACAGGATCAAGAGGAGGGAACAGGGGTAACTATCAGCAACGTAAGAGGCTATCTGCCCTTCTGAAGATCTTGCTTCCTCTACTCTGACTAGCAACAAAGCTGTCCAGGCTGAGAGAGTTATTCTTTACATTTACCAAGAACACGTTACAAAATGAAGCGATGTTTATTTCCCATCATCACCCCAGTAAAGTTTCAGGTAGATTTGGTACATCTCCATACATCCAGATTTTAAGCTCCATTGCCTTATGTGCCACCTACATAAGGCACAGAGTTAGAGGCAAGTATGAGCATTGTGTAACAGAGAGCAATCCCATCATGAACCCCAGCCAGGCCTGTCAGGCAGGCCAGGAAGCCTTGCTTTTTGCTTGAGCTAATCAAAGCCCTTGGGAGCTTCCAGAGAGCACGGGGGTTGCATAGCACCTGATCCTGGCTGCTGAGGGTCATACTTTGGTGGGGCCAGAGATGATCAAGAAGGGATGATCTGGCTCCAGGAGGCTAAGCCCTTGCAGAAAAGTATGCTGCAATCAGGATGCTATCTACTGTAATCCTTTCTTCAAAACATGGAAAGGTGTGACATTTTCATGAAACCAAGAAAGGGCTCTATTGATTTTTTTGCATGTTGGAAAGACCAGTACAATTATGAGCTTCCCCTGCTGTCTTACCAGTTCAAATCCCTGCACTTTGCAGAAATGACAATTCTGTGCAGGAAACTTGGAACTGACAGGACAAAGAAGGCCGCATACTATTGACAAAAGCCTTTTCATCAGTAACAGTCAGCAGTCTGGGTGCATATTCCTGAAAATCTTTGAAATTTTGGGGCTGAACTACTTTAGTTCCATTTAGCCATAATCTTCTTCAGCCTTTCTCAGGATTTTGCAGTGAGAAAATTTTACTCATTAGTGATAAAAAACATAATTCACTTCTTGTTCTGCTCCCTTTTACCAGCCACGTCACTGGCAACAACCTTTGCAGTATAAAATATATGTTCAGTTATTTTTGTGCGGTTATTTTTTGTGGGTCCATGTGCCCAGGAAAGAACAGTTATGGGGAATTAAGGGTTGTTTTATGAATGCAAGAACAAAGCTCACTTCCAGCAGCTGTCTGCTCTGTAGCTTCTCTGGTGCCTAAGAAAAGGCAGCATGAGTCCAGTGGGGACACAGAAGGTACGAAACCTTCCCCTAATTGTCCCTGAAGCTGTCTTTAAATATTGGCGTGCACCAAAGGCATTGACAGCCATGTACTTCTCTGCATTTGTGGGGTCTTCCTGAAGGCTAGAAGATGATTTACACTGCAATGAACTCCTGAAGGTGTGGGAAAGCAGGTTTGCTCTTCTCTTGATACAGATTTGTGAGGAGGCAATGATGCAACTGGCAATTTTTATTAGTGGAGGGCATAGCACAGAAATATGCGTAGGCTTTTCTCTGCCCCCAGAAAGTGAGCACTGCAGGTGTATACAAAGTTCAAGAAATGCACACATTTCTACAGTATGTATCCAACTTAGTTATTGTGACCATGATGGCTAAGGACAAGAAGGTGATGAGGAATCCAGACTGCTCTCCAGGGTTGCCAGAGGTTACCTCCTTCCTCCGTCAAGGCACTTTGAACAAGCAGCCGGACGCATCCTATGGTGTAGAAAGATAGGATAGACACAAGTAAGACTATGAAAGGTGTAAGGGGCAGAAAGTAAGAGAAATTATAGCACAAAGACCTGCCAGGATAATGAAGGATTGCAAAAAGAAGCAGAAGAGCATGAATAGGAAGCATTGAA
>JAWWLZ010000001.1:47570683-47585616 GCA_035041345.1 Poliocrania exsul | reverse complement strand
AAGGGAAGGGAAGGGAAGGGAAGGGAAGGGAAGGGAAGGGAAGGGAAGGGAAGGGAAGGGAAGGGAAGGGAAGGGAGGAGTTTTCTTAGAACTGGTAGGGGAGAGAAGAGCCAAAAAGAACAGAGAAATGAAGAACAGCCAGCAGAATCTCCAGTCCTCTGATTTATGGGACCTATATAAATCCTTAGTCACACAACACTTTCATTTTCCAGAGGTGCCCGGTCATGGTGCAGAAGGCACTCGTGCCATGGCTGCGCAGGCTCATGCAGGATGTCGCTCGTACCCAGTGCAGGGTGCAGTGCTCTGGCAGGCGCCTCTGTACACCTGGCACTACCCTTGGTCTCATAGGCAGAAGACATGGTGCAGGCATGTCCAGTCTAGGATTTGTACCTATCTAATTTAAGTTTTCCAAACACCTTGTGCATATCTCATCACTAAGATTTCACAGAATTTTTTATAAAAATATGCTATAATGATATTGTGGTCCCACATCCTAATTAGGTCCTGCATGGAGGTTCCTTGATTGGAGTTGTACAGTTGGGAGCAGGAAGTTCCTTGTTACTTTAGTTGATTCAAACCCTTCTTTCAAATCTAGGAAGAAACCCTAGAACTGCAATTTTGAGACCTTTCAGTCATCCTCAGATCACTGAGGCTCACTGAAAGGCCACCCACGCAGGGTGCTGGACACTGACTTTGCACCAGTGTGCACAAAATGCCAGAGTTGCCACATTTTCTGTAAACTACCATAAAACAGTAAGTGCATTGCCTGTATTCCTCTGAGTGGTGTTGGATGATGCATAAACATTTAAAACACCTTTTTATTTCTGTAGAATAACATGACCTTATACAGGGGCAGAGCAAGTTCACACAATTAAGATGTACAACAAAGTGATGGTAGTTGATTAATCAACTGACTAACTGCATCTGACTGCAGCAAGTAGAGATTCTTCTGTCTTGTATTTGCTTGAAACAAAGCGAGAAAGAGAACTCGGTTGCCTGAATGTCCTGGGGCACAGGCCAGACAACACAATCAATTGCTTCACTCAGTCATCTTCACTGACGGAAAAATACAGAGAGCTCCCTGGTACCCCTGGAACATTTAGCCAAGAGGCTGCATGCAAAGAAAGATTCAGGATTAGATGAATTTTGTATTTTTGAAATATGTCTAAAAAGTAACTGGTACTTTATCACCTAATCAATGTATATAGCAGTGTTTTATTACTGAATCTGAAATTTATTACAGTTGTTTTGTGGTTATGCACAAGGTGTTGAATTAGTACTTTATTACTATAAGCAACCGATAACACCTACATAGTTAAGGTATCTTTGTATCTATCTCTGTTTAATTGTACTTGTTAGTAATGAACAATTGTTTTTATTAGTGACTTCAGTAACCTGAAATAGGACTGAATTAACAGGTAGAGAAGATGTGATTGCAGCACTAAACTTCTAAGTAGTTTGATTAGTAAATAATACAATAATACCAATTAAACATAACAGCTTCTTATCTCATGGAGTTGATAAAATAAATTTGTAGCTGTAAATATATCTTGTTATGGTACCCCAAGTATAGTTTGCATGATTGGAAATACTTCTAAGAAATTATTATGCTTTTTTATGAAGTCAGATATCAAAAAACCCCACTGGTCTGCATCTCAACTTTGTGAATATCTCGTCACAGAAAACACAAGCAGATAAAAACAAAACATAAACCAGGTGATTTACTAGATATTATTTTGTGGTTCTAAGTTCCAAGTAATATTTTGTGTGTTTTTTGTGTCCTTACTGAAAAAAAAAACACGCAATCAAAGACAGAAGAATATGCATGAAAATTGTGGCCTCATGGCACCAAAGGAAGAAGGATTTGACCTTGGTGCTGACCAGAAGCAGAGCTTTGAGTTGCAAATACAGCTGTATTTTGTATTTTGACATGGATCTTCCTGCCTTGGATGTCTCAGGGTGGACACTGGGGGACCTCACTTTCTATTAGGGATTTAGTTTTTTGAAAAAAAAATAAAGAGTGAAAGAAAACATATGCACAGAGAAGATACAAGGCAGGTCAATTTGATTTTCTTATAAAGAAAGTAAGAAAAAGGCAGAGACTGTGACATGAGTCATAGTTGCAGTAACTGGGGAAGGTGGGAACAGGAGAGAAGTTGCATTATTTCAGTTAAAATGTTATTGTATTTCTCTCTTCCTCAGTTTTAATTTTATTCAATTCCTCTCCTCCTTCCCTATTTTCCCTCCTACTCTAGGACTGACAAGGGGGAAAGGCACATGGTGAAGGCCAGTACTCAGCACACAAATTCAGCAGGCAGCAGGGCTGGTGAAAATTCCCTGCTCCCAGCTTTTATGACAGGGTGCAATCAGTTGCTCATGTTTGCTATTTAAACAAAGGAGCTTTGGAGTTAGAGGGAAGGCCTTCCCCAAGAAGCTGCTGACTCCTGAAACGCAATGTCCTGTTCCTTATCAGGCCAGTTTATGACAGGTTTCATAAATGTTTTATGAGACCCTGCTGATTGCGTGGCTGAGCAGGGTGGTGGCAGCTGCCTCCAACTTTGCGCATTATTGACAAAAGATCAAAGACCAGATTTACCACCCTGATAAGATCAGATGGATAAGAATCCTGAACTGACTTTTTCCCCGTTTCCTGCATGAACAAACATGTTGCAGTAGTTATTGACAGAGGCTCCATCCTGAAGACCTTGTTTGAACAAAATTCCTATCAATTTCTACACCCCTTCCCCTAGGCTTAGTGGAAATTCCTTGAAATGGGCAATAAAGTTTGAGACCCTTGTTTCACCATAAGGTGAGCCACCACTTTGATCAAAAACCCTTCTTCCAGGAGTCCCTGGACAGAAGATCATTGGTCTCGATGATCTTCTCAACCACCATGCATTTCCAAGTTCCCAATTTTTTCAAAGCTCTGGTGCACAAGGTCTGTCTCTGTTGCAGAGTTGTCTTGCTTCCATCTGCAGTCCTCCAGGCTGGGATCTCCTGTCCACTGGTGTCTCACCAGCTGAGCCCAGTGGAATAACTGGGAACATGGGCTTTGTGACAGAGGCCAGTCAAGCCTGTCACACACAAAGCATTTGATTTTAGCACACCTGACTTTCTAATAGTCCAACCCCCAGGAAGGTCCTGGAGTTGGTCTGAGCCAGGGTTATGTCTCTTTTCCAAGCCTGGGAAGAGAAGTATTTTTAGTTTCTTGTCAGGGGATTGTTTCATTATTAGTCAAAAAGCTTTTTGAGACAGCTAAAAATATTATAGAAACACCGGGCTCATTTTTCTGTGTTTCTTGACTTTTTTAAGCAATGCATGAGCAGAACAACTCTTTCAATGACACGGGGCATGTCTGTGCCATGGAGTCTGTTTCCAAGGAAGCCTGAAGCCTCACTCAAAAATGCTCAATAATATGGCTCAGTGAGACTGAAGTATCCCAGAAATTGCCTTCAGAGACACTTTGACTAGCACAAAAGATGGGTCAAAGAATAGATTTGTCCATAACACTCAAATACAGCAACAGTACCAAAAAAAAAAAAATTTTCTTTTTTTAAAAGTCTAAATTTTGTTCACTAACTGCTCACAGCCAGAGCCTGCATTAAATCCACTTCTTCACTGCCAGACACACCTGGCCTGAGCGAGACTGGTGTTCCTCTGCTTGGAGAGCAGGGAAAGACAATCTGAACCCACTAGGAAAGATTTAGATTTTCTCATTCAGCTAAGTGTCAAGCAACAGTTGGCTAAACAAGGAACTCTCCCAGGCTTGAAATGTGCAGTTTGCTGAGTGCTGCCATCTGGTTTGAGAGGTGCATTTTCTTCAGTCTCATCATAAACTAGAGACTAAAAAAAGTGCAATTTTAAACATTTTTCTTGGGTCCCTGATGCCAGATAAGCTTCTGTAGAGCTCAAAGAAATATACTTACATAGAAAGGTAGCCATGAAACAGCCCATCAAGTGGACATGGTTGGGCTTTACTCCTCTGTTTGTGAAAGTATAAGTAATGCCACAAAGTTATGGAGGTCCCAAAATCAAGCCTAGGGATCCGAAAGGACTTGGTTTTAAAAACATGGAAAATTTACATATATAGTCTATCATAGTTTTACTGGACTTAAGAACAAATACAGTGTTATACCACAGGTCCAGTAATACAATATCAAGAAACAGTGTGGAGAAACAGCTTCTGGTAGCCAAGAAAGGGATTGAAAAAAAATTAAAAAGAAGCAAAATACTTTGAAACATTTCATGTTACTCACAATTCATCTCTAGACAATGCTGACCAAAAAATTTTAGCTTTGGTGATAATTTGGCCTCAAAATAATTACTTAATCCCCATACTTTTTGCTGCTGTGGGAATGAGAGGTAAGAGTCTGCATGGGGTTTGGCAGTGCAGTTGCCATGTCCACACTAGTAGGGTCACCAGCCACCACCAGCACCTGTGGCTGGTCCCCCACCCCAGAGATCAGCTGAAAAGCAATGCTGGGCAGAACTGCTGCTCCCCATGGACTGTGTGACTCCAGCATCCTGGACTGCAGAGCACCCTGTCTTGACACAGCTGCTGAGCCCTGACATTGCTCAGGTCTGCTTTTCCTCTGTGCAGTGTAAAAGCTCATTCCCAGGGAGAGGCTGCAGGGGAAGCAGCCTAGCTGGGGGCTGGCAGAGCAGGAGGGCAGGCAGCAGAGCCAGCACAGAGGCACCAGCACTGTCTTTTATAGTGAGCACAGGCAGGTGGACACGGATCTTTATCTTCTTTGAATTTGTTTTCTAAACATTATCAACTCAGATTACTGGTCACAAATTTCACTCCAAAACTTGAGAGTAATTGGCTTTTACAATGCAGTAAAGAAAGATATTAAGTGGTTTGGGGATTGACTAGACAACCATTCACATCACTCTTTTATCAATATTGTCATAATTTGACACTTCTGAATGGAGGAGGATTGTAAAGTGCCTGCAGACCCTGTAAAACATGTTAAATTGAGATTAGTCTTACTGCTTAGTTTAAGCCTAGTAAAAGATAATTAAATTGACTGATGCAGCTGTAAATCTCACTTTTATCAAATCCTGTCTCTCTTTGTCCTTATGATTTTACAGCATCATTAATGTTGTTGTGACAATATCATTAATCTCCTTCTGCTGTTCAGAGAATGAAAGGCAACAAGTAGACAGTATAAAAATGTGCTGTCCCCTGACTAACATAATCTTTTCTCCCTTCTTGATTCTCATACAACTTAGACACACATTTCATACATGAGCTGATTTCATAAGCTGAAAATTAGTTGTAAATATTAGGGGAGGCATTATTGTTGTTGGGTTTGGGGGTATTTTTGGTGAAGCAAAAAGGGATTAGGGATCATTCTTCAGTGTTCTTCAGAGTTTTATTTTGGTTTGGGGGTTTTTTTTATGCAACTCTTTATTACAACACAGAAGACTGTCAGGCCTACAAGTGGAGGTGCCTTGCTCTTTTGGAAACACTGGGAACTCCAGCTTAAGTCACAGAATCACAGAATATGCTGAGTTGGAAGGGTCCTACTTCTGGCCATGCTACAGACAGCTGGTATGGAGACAGGTATGGGATGCTCCAAATTCCTATGATGGAGTGAAGAACCAGCAGGACTTTAAGAGATGACTGATAAAAAGTCATCATAAAAGTGACCAAAATACCTGTCCTGATGTATCACACCAGTCACCAGAGGCTTTGGAAAAACTCTGAAGGCATGTAATCCTCATAACTGCCTTGAGGGTGTCACATTGCCTCACCACTGTACCTTACCATTTCCAAAAAATTATTCCATCTTTCTTTTCTCTATGTGCATCTCCTCTTTTATAATTGCATGCGAGCTGTACAGCCTGAATCAAATGGTATCTTAATTTCTAAATTACTTTTCTCTCCAGGAAAGGACACTTGACTTCCCAAGATGTAACTGTGGATGGGTCATGCACCTTAAGCCTATCAGGGCACACAGAATCCCCTCTCTTGGTATGAGGTGGACAACATAATCCCACCTCAAACAACAGGAGACTTTAGATAAGTGAAGTTCAGATAACCATACTGTCTGTCTTCCCCAAGGTCAGCTGTCTCAGCAGGGCTTTATCTGTATTGTTTTACTTAAAATATTTACCCGTGACCCAGGATTAAATCCCTTCAAAGCTGGATTTCCACTTAGGCACTTCACTTCAGGTACTGTGTCTCACATGACTGAAATTTTGTGAGTCCTCCCAGAAAAAACACAAAAAGCAGCCCCCCAACAATGTGAATGCTCATTGAAGTCAAGTGGCTTCTCCTAACAAGGGGTTTCAGCAGGCTGCTTTCTCTGACTGGCTGTACTTTCCTGGTTAACCCAAGGTTTGAGGCTGTCCCCTAGAACTAATGTATAACCAGAATTGTGCTGCACTTGGCCGAAGTCAATGGAACAAAATGGCTATTTTAGCACAGTGTTTATGGGGGGAGAGTTTATGTAAAAAATATTTCAGAGTTCATAATCTGACATTTAAGTTATAGTTAAGCCCAAATATAGTGCTTTAATCATTATCAGCTATAATTTCTCTCTAGTATTTCTTTAAACTCTTTGGTTTGAAAGTCCAAAAGATAAGAAGCACTTCTCAGTAATGCAAATAGACACAGAGCATGGAGTTCACTCAGAGGCCATTTTTGCAACCTGGGCTGTGCTTACCTTTTCAGTTCCCAAGTAAGTGGAAGGAAAAAAAACCCACCTCAACTCTTTCAGATCTTTGGATGGGCAAGATTCGCTTCTCTGCAAAGATCCAGGGCATGTACCAGCAACTCTTTTCTGTGCTGGCCCTGTAAATAAACAGCCAGGGTGGTTCAGAGGTGGTCCCTAAGCTCTGCAAAGGGTAGGAAGTGATGAGGAAAGTACACTGGGTAGCAATGGTCTGGGATAAAGAAGTGGAGGGAATAAAAGCATAGTTTAATTTGGGTATGCTGTGTATTAGGCTTACCTTTATTCTTATACAAGACTATGTAAAATGCACTGGTGTGGCCTAAACTTGATACTGCATACAGTTTTGGGGACTACAATATAAAAAAGACATTACATTATTAAAGACCATCCAGAGGAGGGTGCCGTGGCTAAAACCAGAACAGAGAGCCACAAGGATGGTAAAGGGTCTGGTGGGGAAGCCTTATAAGGAGCGCTTGAGGTCACTTGGTTTGTTCAGCCTGAAGAAGAGGACACTGAGGGGAGACCTCATGGCTGTTACAACTTCCTCATGAGAGGAAGAGGAGGGGAAAGTACCAATATCTTCTCTCTGGTGACCAGCAACAAGACTTGAGGAAACAGCATGAAACTGAATCAGGGGAGGTTTAGGTTTGTTATCACAGAAAGGCTTTTCACTCAGAGAGTGGTTGGGTGCTGGAACAGGCTCCTTAGGGAAGTGGTCACAGCATCAAGCCTGTCTGAGTCCAAGCAGCATTTGGGTAATGCCCTCAGGCACATGGTGTGATTCTTGGGGTGTCCTGTGCAGAGCCAGGAGTTGGACTTGATGATCCTGATCAGTCCCTTCCAACTCAGGAGATTCGATAAAGGGGGCTAAACATATATATTTTTCTAGAACTTGTGCAGTTGATGCCTGTCAGGTAGTGTTCTCTTCTCCATCTCACTAGAAGACTAACTTCAGTCTTGCAAAATGTAGGTGGGGTCATCTGAGCTCTCTGAGCAGGCATGGGAGATAGATGGGCACGTTCTGAGGACAGTTTGTCAGAGACCAGGTTAATAACCTCCTGAAGGTACCCATCTCTCTCCATTGACTATGCAGGTGGCCATCTGGCTTGGACTAATTGTGTGACATAGAGTGGGTCCTGTCCAGCAAAGAAACAACCAGGAAAGAGAAACCTGGTGAGCAGAAAGCAAGGATTACTGTGCAGGAGTCGTAGATCTTGTGTGGGCAGCTCCCTGCTTTCTGCTGCCTGCCAGGGATTTTGATCATGCAGACAGGCCCTGGCTCCTGTTCTCTTGGGCAGGGAGGGAAAGGATGTCATGTGGGACAGGTTATCAGGACTGGAAAAGGGCTTTTCCATGCTGGGGATGGGCTCTCACTGCTCAGAGCTGTCCCCCAAAGCCTGAAGAAACTCTCCAGCAGAACACAGTGCTTGGCCTGTCTCATGGGCACCATGACCTGGAAAATTCTCTTAGCCAGGTCAGTGGGTGCAGGTGTTTAAAAGTCCAAGGACAGAGGTTTGCCAAAGTCCACCCCTTTATGGCACACAAAGTTCTGCTGCCACGTCTGGGCAGCTCTGCTGCACCCAGGTATGAGACCTGGTCTGCCCTGGCTCCAGGTGGAGCATTTGTGCCAAAGCAAAGCACTGTATTTTCCAAAACCTTCTATAAACCCAGAGCTCCCAGAGGCAGCTCTGGGTCCTGATGGTACCAGCGATGCTCAGAGTCACAGTCTTGAAGCAGCTGGAAGGGCTCCAATATCTGATCCCAAACTAATGACACAGATTATCTGGAAACATAAATAGTAGAAGATACTGAGTGTTGTTACTCCTCAATAAAAGGTGCACATTATTTGATTCTAATTATATTCAGTTCAAGTTACTTCCTATGATTAGCATTTGAAAGAGATGTCAACAATTTTCACTTTCTTTAAATGAAGGGTGATAGGCTTTTATAGCAGAGTGTAAAGATATCAGCTGGGAAATCTATGGCCATCAATGGCTTTATTTTTCTCCCTTTATCTATGGGTATAGCCCTAATTTGACACTTGTCTGTTGAGGAAGCTTGTAAAGTGACTGCCGACCCTGTATTGCATGTTAAATTTAGATTAGCCTTACAGCTCACTTAAAGCCAGTAAAGTGATAATTAAATCCACTGCTGAGGCTGTAAACTCTAGAGTACCTGGAATTAGCTCTATTCCTGCCACTGACAATGCAACTTCATTAGAGTTTATACTGTCCCCTTCTCTAGGGCACCTCCAAACATGAAATTTAGGTGAACATCTCTCTGATCTCCCTGGCCCGATCATGCAGTCTCATCTGGCCCTTCCAGCCCTGTGAAACACTGACTCACTGCTGCCACCAGTTGCTTCTGAGCCTTGGCACAAGGCTGATAGGATGATACTTATCTCTAAATTCAAACCAGAGGTTACAATGTGGGTCAAAATCATTCAGCTTACCAGAGATAAAAGATAGCCCTGCCCTGCTGTTGGGGCAGACAACAAATAATCTTATTTATCCTTTCTTGGCTTCTACATTGAAACAGCATTAGTCATTTGGGAACTGAAGCTCTCAGACTTTGGCTGAGGTTTTGTCATGTCTCTGCTGAGCTCTGTAGCTGGAGAGAGCCCAGATGCCCATTTGCTTGTGTCATCCGCGAGCCAAATGTGTCACTGCCCCATGGGACAGCACTGGCTGAGCTCAGCCACGGAGGACAAGGGGAGCTGGAGGAGAGCATTGCAGTCTGTCCTTCCCTCATAATGACTGGTTTCTTGACTCATTTCATTCTGTCTCTGCATCCCTGGCATCCAGACATGGATTAAGAAAACCGGAGGAGGATGGTTGGCTGGGAGACAGATAAAGCCTTCTCTTAGCAGAAACTTGCTGTGTGCCCCTTGAAGGAAGGAAGGATGCTGCTGCTTGTTTCTTTGTTAGGGGAAGGGATCTAAAATATCCCAAAATTTCTTTCACAGATATCAAAAGGAAAGAACTGCAAATCAGAAAAGTCATGCAAAGGAGAACAGTTTTTGGTTTTGGTCACTGTGATTCAGCAGGCAGCTTATGATGAAAAAAGTTTGAAACATTTTCAGTGCACTTTGCTGTCTCAGTTCAAGTTTTTTCTGATTTTTTTTTTAATTTCAATCATTACAATACCTAATTTTTCAGGCAAGCATTGGATAATATTTTCTAAGAACAATTACTTATTACTTTTATTATTTTCTTAGCATTCATGGCTCCCTGTGACCCATTAAACAGGTAACCTTTTCCATACTTTCCCACTTAAAAATATATAATAGAAAAATCACCAATGAGCAGCAGTTACAGAGAACCATGCAGCACAAAACAGAGCAGCTGCTCACCAGCAGATGTCCCTTTCTTGAGTCCACAACTCAGTAAGGATGGGTCTCATCCTGCCTGCTTTTACCCATATGCCAAATGGAGACCTCTGCATCTGAGCTACCACCTTATTTTCCTTGTGTAGAGGAAAGAGAAGCTTGGTTTTTTTTCACATTCAGGCCAGACAAGTCATTTTGGGGAAGCATCCAGTGCCACATCTTCCTTCCCATCATATGGCATGACCTGTGTTTTCCTTCATTACAGACACTTGGAAAAGGGATCTGCTAAGAACGTACCAAACAGACAAGCCAAGGGAAAGCCTCTGAGCTGAAAATATGATACACTGCATGAGGGAGGTATTACAACAGACAATTGTCTGCCCGTAGTCTTCCCCCTGCATCTGCCACTAACAATATCTGCCAGAGGCAGGAGGAGATGGAGTTTGGGGCTGAATCCAAATAATCATTTATTTTATAAATTTGTTGAGAAACTGGCTGAGTAGTGACTACCTTTGGCTTGATGCCAACCCAGTGGGACCGTAATGTGTTACATCCCTACTCTGCCTGGATGTGAGAGGAAAACTGTCCCAAAGTAGCTACATGGGAGGAGCAGTTCAGTTTTCAACAAAACTCCCTAAATTTAGCAGCCTGCCTATCTGTTTCTACATGCAATCCCAACATCTAAGCTCTGTGCTGTGCTCAGGGAAGCGGTGCTGCCAACCCCAAGGCTATCAGGCTAGTCCTCCAAATCTCTAGCTAAGCTCAGTGGGCTGCACTGACAAGATCTCTGGTGATGGTAGGTGTGCTACACACTCACTGTGCAGGTGGATGTCTGAACATAGCTGTCTTGATCTTGAACCCAATGCTTTTATTGAAAGAATGGGATAAGTCATGTAAGTGCTCGTCAACATAAAAGTTTCTGGAGCCTTATCCTTGTGCCGAATGCTTTGCAACGCAAGAGACATACGTGCTCTTTAGATAAGGACCGTGACACATACAATGTTATTTCTGGAAAGCGTTTAAAAGCCACTGCTATTCGGGGCGTCACAGAAGAAGTGCAAGCGCTACCAAACGAATCCCTCGGCAGGGAAGGGGCCACGAGCGCAACACCAGCGCTGGCGAGCCCCGCTCGGCGCGGGTCGGTGCTGCCACCCGCCGGCTCCCCAAGGGGTATTGCGCCGGCATCCTGCTCGCTCCCTCGGATCTTTAGTGTTACACCCTTGGGAGCGTGTCCTGAACTTGCCGAGGGTGCGGAGGGGACGTGCAGCACCTCGAGAGCCCCTGAACGTTGAGGGTTAGAAGGCAGAGTGTGCCATGAAACTAAACCATCTTTATTTTACGCCTTTCAAGCAGTTGTTTTGCTGGTCTGGTGCTTAGAGTACAATAAGGAGGGAGCTTGACAGCTGCTACTAAACCAGGAGCGAGGAGCCAGGCTTTGTTTCGGAAGTAGGGATGCTCCATGCAAAGATCTGCCCCTCTTGCCACGATGCTGCTTCTATATTCTCGGCTTCTGGGCATTCACTCCCTTCTCATATCCACACCTAAGAACATGGAAAAAGCAGGATGAGCCTGACTGTGAGGGTTTCTGCATTGCTGAGTTATTTTCCCTTTGGGCTTTCACTTTCCTTCATTAGACAGGAGTTCAAGGAAAGACAAACAGCCCTTGCCCAGGAATTTCATATCCCTTGCCAGGGCAGTAGAAGCTGCCACCTCCCAGTCACCAGGATGGCATCCATCATTCCTGCCTGCACAAATGAAACTGATGTTCCTTCTTTGTGTCAAGGGCCACGTGGTGAAGCCTTGTCCTTCCACTTCTTTAAAGGGCTAGAGGGTCTTACCTCAGTGGTGTGGGTGGTGGACCAGCAGTGTTTCAGCAGCCCCACAATTCCCAGTTTCTGCATTCAACCCTCCTGGACCTGTTTCATCTCCCCAGTGATCACCAGAGAGAAAAGCAGAGAAATGTAAAACACCCAAGACAAAGATATTTTAATGAGAGGAGGGAGCACAGTAAGACATGAGTGCTCTCTTAAAGCAATCTAGAGTTAGACACTGTCCCATTCCATTTGAAGACATAATAAAATTTAATGTGTTAGCCTTTCAAGAGTTACCAGTGTATCTCCCCTTAGCTACCTTCAAAAACACTTTTTAAATATTGAAAATCCCTCTGAGCCTTCACCATGAAACTTTAATGGAGACATATTCTCTGAGCCTGCTGAAAGGGTTTCTCTGCAGCATATATTGGTTAATTTACTGTGCTTCTTTCTCCCCAGCATCTTTTTTCGCTCTTTCTCTCAAGTGCCAGTGCTGCTCTTTGTTTCATTTTTCATTTCTTCTTCACTTTCTAACCATAATTAATTAAACTTTCTAGCCATGATTTTTTTTTCCTTCTCATTTGATTTTAGGTTTTTTTTCTATTATTTTCCACTTTTTCCTCCTTTGGCTTCCACTTTGCATTGCCTCTTTCTTGTGGCTTTAGATGGACTCTTTTTCTTCTGTCTCTCTCTAAGTTTCCATATTTTCTCCAACAACAAAATTTGTAACTGATTGAAGGGGTTAAAAAGACCAGAATAAGCTTTGCCAGATCACTGAGCTCAGGAGAACACCCAGATGCTCAGTAAAAACATAGTGACCAAACATAGAGTGCATATAGATTATGAATAAAGTCTTCCAGATGCTGACAACGTGCTGAGGCCCCTTAGAGTGACAGTCTTCATATCAGTGTCCAGACAACTCACCCAAATTTAGGGGATCACAAAATGGCATCTGTCTCTGAGGGACTTGTCTGACACCTTTTATAAGCAAAGGCAAGAAATAGTCACTTTGAGAACAGATTTGAGATGTCTGTTTGGATGTCAGAGTATCTTCTTTTGCTTTCTAACTTACTCCACAAGCCAAGCATTACCTGCTTCAGTTTTCTTTATGTGATCACTTAATTCTTGTGGCATTTTCTTTGAATACACAGATCACTCAGCACTTTTCTTGAGCTGCGGACATTAGGCATGAACACTACATCCAAACAGTGCTTGTAACAAATAGGCTCATGTACGGCTGGTACCATGACTGAGAAATGGTGTACTGGGGTGTGGTGTATGGAAATCTGGTCACCAGAACATGCTGCAGCTTATGGATCTCTGGTGCTTTCATCAGTGCCCTATATTTTTGCAGCATTGGAGCAGCTGGGGATGACTAGCTTAGAAGAGGAGAAGAGCTCTGGTGATCAGTAGCATATCTTTAATTCTGAAAATATAATTATAAAGCAAAGAAGAAAAAAAAAAGAACAATAAAACCATGTAGCAGTTCAACTTAGTGTCTTCTGTGTCCTCTTGAGGAAAGCTGCCAAGAAAAAGTTGGTAGTTCAGGTGAAATAAAGCAGAAATGACGTATTGGCAAGTTTGAAGTTTGACATGACATTGTTAACAAGGGATTCAGCAGGAGCCCATTAACAGACGTGACTTTTAGGAGACTCAGTTCCTGAACACCCTCACTGGAACTGTCCCCAAGGTCAGGGAGTGAGGTCGTGGAGGGCTGACCCCGGCCAGCAAGCTACACATCTCCTCGGTCTCCCCTCTCCTGCTTGATGGGGAGAAGACTTGTAGACCAAGATAAAGGCAGTGTAGCAGGTGAAGCAAAAACTGCACAGACAGGCAAAGGAAAAAGAGGAATTTGTTCACTTCAGCAGCTGATGTTTTGATACCTCCAGGAAAGCAGGTCTCAGGACATGTTAAGGTTAGTTGGGGAGACACATAACCACTGGTGTCTCTAGTTCCTCCTCCTTTCCTTGAGCTGTTACTGCAACATGTATTTTTGTAAGGCACAAGAAACCCTTTGGCCAGCTTAGCTCAGTCATCCTGGCTGTGCCCACTCCCAGTTCTTGCCAGTCTCCAGTCTACTTGCTGGTGGGGCACCGTGGGAAAAATTAAAAAATGCAATGCAGTGCAAGTGCTGTTCAGCAACAGCCAAAACACTGATGTGTTATAAGCACTGTTCTACTCTCAAACCCAAACCTCAGCACTCTATGGGCTGCTACAGAGGACATTGCTTCCCAGCCAGGCCCAGCACAGGGAGCCAGCCAAGAGGTTCAGTGTGCAGACAAGTATCTCCAGCCAACCTGTTCTCTGAGCCTCCATAGTAGTTCAGAGTGTCTCCAGGGGCTCAGCTGACACGTGGAGACCCACCAGCCCTGCAACCACCATTCCCCAGGAGCACAGGTCTCCTAAGTCCTGTCCCATGTCACCAGTCCCAAATGAGTGCCTTGGAAGTTCCTGGGGGCAAAGGGATGGTTCCACCATGCACCTGCAGACACCTGCATCTTCTCTCATGTTGATTCCCCTACAGTGGCAGCTGCACAAGGACCAAAGGACGGACCCTTCTTGGTACTCAGTCCAAGGCAGTCCTCTCAGCCAGAAGGTGCCTGTCAGGAGGCAGCTGGCAGAGCACACAGGAACATCACTCAGGGAAGAGGTCAAAAAATTGCTTTTAGACTCCCATCACACCTTTTAGGTCCTGATCCCTGCCCCCTTTATACTCATTTCCAAGCATTCACAACTACTGTGGTTGATATATTAAGCTTTAATTTTTTCTAGCATTTGCTATAATTTTACAAAAGATACTTTATATCATAAACCAATATTTTGCTTTGTTATTTTAAAAACACAATAATTTAACCTTCCACCTTGCCATTTAAAAAGTGGTAATTCTGTTCAGCATCCTCACCATTCAAAATTGCCCATGCATACAAAATGACATGTTGTTGCCCCAATATATAACCTCTCTGGACAAATGCTTAACTTTCATATATCAACACAATCAAGTTCAGTTCATTGATGCCAAACACAATCTCTCAGACATATATTTTCCCTGACACCATTTTTATGAGGTTAAGAAGTGTTTCTGTGAGGTCACAGTCTGGACATTGTGCTGAT
>JAWWLZ010000001.1:47534388-47558264 GCA_035041345.1 Poliocrania exsul | reverse complement strand
CACACCTGGGCTTTGGCCCTGGGCAATCTCTGTGCCTGATGGACAGCAATAGGCATCACCAACAGAACCTCTTCCCACTCCTCTTGGAATAAAAGCAGTCCCTGCTGGAAGTCCATGTTCCTCTTCATCAGCTTTAGAAATTCATTGGCCTGACCAGCTTAGACTTAGACAATGGCTTGGACTCTGAGCTGGGTGAGGTGACTCCCCATGTAAAGGTTTACTCCTCCTAGGTGAATGTTTGTTCATAGTTTCGCTACAGCCTTGCTGTCCTGCCTTGGTGGCCCTGGGAGCAGGTCAGGCTGGACAACTTAGTGCCTGAGTTCCACAGTAAGTCATACCCCACTGTGCTTGCTCTTGTAGGTGTTAGGCTCCCCATAAAGTATAACTGTGGGAGATTTCTCCCGTGGTGAAAATCAGGATTTGGCATTCCACCAAATGCAAACTATGATGGTCATATACTTCCTCAGATTCATCCTACATGTAGCTGTATGCAATATATATCTCTGCATCTGAGATAGATGCACCAAGCTTCCTATGTACAGAGAAACAAAGAGAGAGTGTGAAATCTTGCTTTTATGTGATTCATTTTCCCCCAAGCCAGACATCTGAGGGTGATCAATCCAGTTGTCTATTTCTCCCCACTGACTACAAAGGAAACCTAAAGGTACACTGAGGATATCTGCATTTGGCAGGGTATAAACCATCTAACATGCATATGTAAAGCATATGTTATACTCAAGAAATTCATAACAATTTTCCCTAGTTAATAATTCTTGATAAAATACATGAAAGCTGAAGTTGAGTCAAATCTAACCTTAAATTCCATGCCTTTGGCTGATTTTACTTTAAAATGCATTTTTTAGTATATTCATGGAAAAATAATGGCAGAGCAAGTAATCAGTAGCATCTGTGACTAATTACGAACAATCACAACATGAAATTATATTTTCAAGTCTTTAATTAGGTGGAGAATGAGTTCTTTGATTATTGCTGGTATGCTGTGGTACTGCCTCACCTAACAGACAAAAGCCACTGGTTTATTTCAAGGTCATTGTAACATATTGCAGTACTGATACCGCATCCTGCAAGGCGAGTTCTGTGGTTTGCAGCCTATTACAATTTGAGAAGGTTGAAGGTTGAATTTGATGATCTTGGAGGCTTAAGAAAAAAAACTTGCCTTAAGAAAGCTCTCTTCCCTGACTAAGGAAACTGGAAAATCCTAAATCTACTTTCTATGAACAAGGCATTAGTCACAATTACTGAGCATTACAGACAGTATAATAGTGGCATGCCATACCTGGGAAATATTTGTCTATTTGTCCCATCTGGTAATTTGCCTAAAGCAAAGGCTGCAGCTACAGAAGAGTTTAAAAAGAAAAATGAACCTGTAGCATCAACTTGAGGCCGGATCTGGCCTGCTGATGGCTGACTCTGCCTGACTTCATGTGGTAACACTGCAACAGGGTGCAGCTTTGAGGTCAAGCTGCAACACTGCAGATCTTTGGACCTGTGCTGAAGATGGCTAGGAAGAAGTGAGCAAGATCTGATTATTTCAATGTCTGTCCTGAGAGCAATGGACTTGTCATCATGTCTGGCAGGTAGTATTACCATGGCAGTGGTCATCTGGGGAATTTTCCCTGAAGGTGGTCAGCAGCAGCAGAGAGCAGATCTGTGTATGGGAAAGTCCCCCAGGAGGTTCATGCCAGTCTCTGAAGAGATGCAGACCAGGCTTTCACCACAGCTCCACCTGGAGCTGCATCCTCAAAACCAGCTCAGTAGCATCTTTCACTGAGGTTTACTTCCTATAATAGGAGAGCTGGGCATTGCTATGCTATTTCTAAGCTGGAAGATAAGAAATGTTTCCAGTCTGCCAGGTATTGGCAGTCCTCCCATTATAATCTGGCCCCTACCTGGGCAAGTCAATCCACCCATCCACTATGGTTTCCTTGGAAAGGATGGGGGCACAGGGGCAGGGCAAAGCTGTGGAGCACTTTCTTGCCTGAGAAACAGCCAGAGGATTTGAGGGGTAGGAGGGTATTCCCCGTCCTGCTTGGCCTTGTTCCACAGACATCTCACCCCACAGATCCTTCGTGTAAGGCTAAGAATTGTGATGGAACTGGGTGACATCAGTCGAGGAGGACAATCCATCCATGTCCTGGGGAAGAACAGGTCAAGTTCTCTCCTGCAGATGGAAGCCCACCAGTACTGTGCAGAGCCAGAGACTTTTCAGTGTCACACCAGAGGAAGCATCTTTGCCTCCTGCACTGCTAAAGCAATGTCAAAAATGATGCCCAGGAAATGTGTCTTCTGCAGCCATGTGCATTATCCCCTGAGTGAAGGACAGAGACCCTGACTTCAAAGAGAAAAGCCCTATAAACCTTTTCAGAAGTACGTCCCTCCTCAGCAGACTGAAACATAGCATTTTTGCTCGTTTGGTGTTCCCCCCCCCCTCTTTTTTAATTTAAATTGTTCTACTTTACAGGATACATGGCTTGGCCCATAACACCACACGGCTGCTGTTAAATGCATTAGGAGGCTCACTGTGTTTCCTCATGCCTGCAGCAAGGAAAAAGAGCTAAAAAACTATATATTCCACTTGGCCTCATGTGGACAGTAGCTGTTCCACAGCAACAGGGTATAAGCTATTTTCAGATTATAAATCAGATGTCCATAGTCAACTACTAAACCCCCCAGCGTTTTTGATTTATTAGAAGCAATTGGTACACACAGAGAGACATTTTCGTTACTAAGCACCACTAATAGGTAAGGACTTGTATTAATTATCTGCATTCTCATTGTAATCTGTGTAGGCTTTTCTGGTGTGTTGGACTTTCCAGCTCCTCCCCACATAGCGGGACCCACAAAGCCCGTTGTCCCTCAGATATCTGTTCTGTCACCTATAGCTTACCAGACTGATAAAATCAGTTCTCCTTCAGTGCCTCTATCACTCATACCATCACAACATCCTTGGTTCTCCCCACTGTGCATTCCCATGGTGTGATAAGCTTCTCCTCTTGCCCTAAGCCCCAAATCACATTACTGCTACCACCTTTCCCCATATGCCCCTCCCTTCAGCTCCCTTCTGCTGGGCTGCTCAGACATGCTGGGGGGCTCTGAGTGGCCACTGCCCAGCAGAGGGAGTGTGGTTGTGCACACCAGGATAACTTTTGAGTCTGTTGATTAGACATAGCACTGCAAAGGAAAGGGAATAGCATTACAGATCCACATCCATACAGTGGTCTTGGGTACAAAGCGGTGAATAAACACTCTCAAAAGGTCAGGAGCCACGGGCAATGTTTGCAGGGAGTCAGATTCAAAACCCAAAGATTTCAGGAACTGCTGATATTTATTTTTTTTATACCAATCATTTCTTTAGAGATTTTCATGAGAAGTCAGTAACCTGCCTTAGGCAGTGCACAGTATCTTGTGTTTAAGAAGCAGCCTCAGGCCAGTGACCCAAAGCTCTGTGCTTTGTGCTGCCAATGGCCCTGGGGAAATGCAAGTATTTGATTGTGCTGGATGGGAGCTGCCTTTGGTATCCCAGTCCAGAGAGTCTGAGCCACACCCCCTCATTTCACAACCACCTTCTCTTATGAGCCGCATCCTGTGCAGCACCTGGTTTAGCCTTGGTTTATTTTGTGGATGCTCTTTCTTGGCAGTTACTCCCCCTTCCCACATATTTCTGTAGAAAAGTCTCTGCTCCTGCTGGGACATCTCCTGGGCATCCTGGGGGAAAGCAGAATGGTTCTAATGAGTTTGATGCATATTTTCCTAAAAGATTAATCCAAGAGTGGATCAGCCAATGTTTTAAAACAAGAGAGGAAATGGAGGCTCAGATCTGGAGACAGCAGAGGCAAACCTGAAGCACACATCAGCACTGAAGATTGGAAGGTCAGAAGGTCTCAGTGGCATCTGGCTCTAGAGAGCACCAATTTTCACCAGAAAATCAGCTCATCACCTTTTTTAACCTGTCAATGCTCTTTGACTTCTTAGATGACCCTGGACAAGGTGGTGCACTAGAATTACTGTTAGAATGGAAATTATACTGTTCCCTCTCTGCTGCCCGCTTAACCCCAGGAGCCCTGTGGGTACAGTGAGGTGCTACAGCAGCTGCCACAGGGACATTCTTCTTCTCAAACTGCTCCTTTAAGCACTCATGTAGCACAGTTATCACAGAATCAGTATTTACCAACTAAATCCACAAGTAGTTCATTTTATGTGCATTAGTGTCACTGCAAGACAGTGATTTACTACCTCAGTGAGGAGGTGCTTTCTCTGGAGAGAAGCTCCTTTAACCCTCATCCAAGCCCTGCCAGATGCCTCTGGTTGGCATGGGGAGGAGAGCGGTGGTCTGCAGCTTCCAAACACCTGGGTTTTGTGCAGTGTCTGGCTGTGCTCTCCTGCAGCACAGGGAAAGCAAGCCCATGGCATCCTGACTGCTCAGCCTCTCACACATGATTTCAATCTAAGCCAAAGACAGAGGAGATTTGAAACCCTGCCTGGTTTTAAGAGGATCATTTTAACAGAAGGATCTCACTACACTTGTGCACAGCATGAGCTGGCTGACATTCTTGGTATCTTCAGCACATTGCACACCCATCTTGTCATTGAGGGACCACTGTTTGTGTCACAAGTCTGGGGGCCCTTCATCTGAGGAAATGAAGTTACATATCCTTCATAGTGCTTTTCTTGCTGGGTTCAACTCTTTGGAGAATGCAAAGGTCAAGGCAGGAGCTGGGACAGTGCCCTCATTCTCCCAGTAAAGCCCTATGGTCTTGCTGATGAGGTAGCATATATGCTTGATTTTATTATTTTCAATACAATATTCGTGTATAGCTTGGATTTTAGGGTTTGTTTGCTTTTCCTTTTGAGGTGTGTTGCTCCTATGCCTACAAGGTGAATTTTTTTCTGAGAGGGAGTGAGAGAAGGATGAGTTTGTATATGAATGAAAGATATGAATTGTGAATGTCTCCCCAGGTCCTAGATTCTCCTGCCCTCCCTCTGATTTTCCACTTTACATCTACAGGGGTAGAACATTACTTTTTTTGAATACAGGATGGGGGAGACAGCAGTTTTATTTTCCTGTCAAAAACAGGAAGGAAACACATTTTCTAAAATGAAGAGGGTGAAAACGTTTTTCTTGAAAGGATTTAGGACAAGACGTGAATCAGAGACTACTGAGAAAGGATCTCCATGTGTTTTATCAAATTTAATGACTCAGTCTTATATGCCAATAGTGAAATAATGGCTTTTATTTTTCACCAGGCAGATTCTAAAGATACTAAAATACAAACCTGAAAATATCAGCAACCTAGAATATGAAATGGGGACAATTGGCAGCCCTGCATATAGCTAGCTGGCAACACATCCAAGATGTTTGCCTTCTAATAATAGAAAGCTGAAAGAGGCATATGGAGAAATTGAGCTCAGAGATTTTTATTTTCTATGTAAAAATACACTGAAGTCACAGATGTCTCTACGGTCTCAATCTGCCAAGACCAAATGCAAGGAACAGACCTAAAAGACACCAAGAAATGTGGAATAACAAACTCTCCATATTGAAGAGTTTGTTCCCTTTCTGACATATGGGTATTGAAAAAGCTCTACCAACCAATCTGAAATAAACAGATTGATCTATTAAAGAGCCACATTTTCTTTACACTGTCTTTTTCCATTAAACCAGTGTGTTGGTCGCTGTACTACTAGGGGAAACTACTAAGAAGAATGTGTCTGATCACCTCCCAGAGCCATGAGAACACTACCAGCTGTATTAGAAACCTTTGTAAAAGGTCTGAAACATTGTGCAAACAACTGTTGGGTAAGTAAAATCTGGTTTTTACTTGTGTCTGGTGACATTCAGATCAGTTCTTTGCCTTGTTAACAGAAGCTTTGCGTTCTAAGGGATGAAAATGTAATTTTCTTGTATATCTCATAAACAGAAACAGTTATAATTCATGGCATTTACCGTCGCCAGCACTGCAAGCAACACTTTTACACACCAGATCAGCTGGTAACCTGTAAGTCTTATGAGATAATGCCTGTGATTGATACTCATAACATCTGCAAGGGGAGTCTGTAAGTCCCAGGAGAGCAATAGACTGTCTACGGCTTTGACAAGTTCTACTGTAGCAGGAGGCCAAGATTGCAATTGCCAGGAGAGAAATATTTATGGGTCATGAACCTTCAGGCTGTGCCAGGAGGGCCTTCAGCTATTGTCAGGAGCATATATAAACTCTACTTTTATGTTACTTAGTTGTCCAGCCACGGGCAAATTGGATTCATGCCAGCACTGCCAATATTTGCTGAACTGGTTGTAATTTTTTTGTCATTTCTTGATGATGTATCAGGCAGAGTATGACAGATTTATTATTAAAGTCATATGGGAGGCAAAAAGCTTTTGCTCACTTTTGCTGGGGAAATCAAAGCCTTGTACAATCTGGAAAGCTCCACGAGCAAGTGAGAAAATGAAGGGACTAGGAAAGGGAAGGGTGGTCAGACTAAGTGAGGAGATATTTTTTACCAAATTAATTTCTTTTTTCACTTTTTTGGAATTTGTACTTGTACAGTGAAGGGGAAGTGGGCTCTCACTTTTTTCCTAACGATTTGGGATTCCATCGTTCCCATTGCTGGGAAGCAAAGAAGACACCCAATATTCATGAGTTGACTATCCAATGGCTCCTTTCAATAAACAAACTAATATTCCCCATAATTTCAAGGACACAAATTAAATAATTAAAAAATACTTTCTGAAGTAGTCAGAAAAATACAGGCTTCATAGAGACTATTTTTAAAATACCTTGTTCCTTCTGTAAATCTTTCAGTAATTTATGAAGCATTTTGAGATAATTTGTATTATATTGCAATAAAAATGGAAACTATTATGACACAAGGTGTCATTTGGTGCAAAGGAACATGCATAATCAGCCATGAAATACCTTTCTGCTGGAAAAAGTCAGTCCTCAATTAAAGAGCAAGGCTAACATCATCACTGAGTGTATTTATAAGGCAGCAACAAACACGACAATAATGGTACAATTTAAATCAATTTCCAGAGGGTCTTGAACAGATCTCTTTCAAATTTTAAGAATATATTTATTAATGACTGTATCATGGTACAGCAGCAATATAGCTATGAGAAAAGCTTGGCTATTTTTTCCAGTGATTTACATTTCTCTAAAGAAGATACTAATGCTTGCTCCAAACTTCGGAATTTTTGAAAACATTCCTAGAACCCATACATACTATCTTTTTTAGTATGGAGCAGAAAACATCATGTAAACCTCTCCAGCTTGGGAGGTTTCTTCTGTTTTTCTCAGGCACTATAATTTGGCATTTAGTATCTACTGTGTCTATTAAAACAACATGATAAAAATCAAGTCTGCTTTGTTCAGAGCCCCAGCCTGACATGTATAAAACACTATTTTCCCTCTAGCCACAACCTCTGCAGATCATTCCTTACCCCACTGCCTGGGTCTTCTGCAAAGTCATCTGTTACTCCTGAAAAAGATGGGGATCCTGACACTGCTGCAGGAGGGATTGGAGTCTGTCCTAGTTCAGCAGGTGGGACCAGTTTATCACTGTGTGGGTGTCACCAAAGCTGTGTATTCTACACCCTCTATTCATTCTCATGAACTGTTAACTATGGACCATTTGCAGCAGCTGCCCAGGGCACATCCGATCCCTCAGGGTGTGAGCTGGGTGTGAAAGACACTTGTGCGATAAGAGCTGTGATAACTCCCTTCCAGCAAATCATTAGCACCTCCACACCCAGACTGAAGTGTCATGTCTGCTAATGGGGCATCAATAATTCCAAATACCCTCTGACTCACAGAGTGAGATCACCCATTGTGGAACTCCCCACCCTGAGAGGGGTACTGGGCAGTCCCACCTGAACCTGAGGGAATATAATCTCAGGTGTCTGGGGACTTGGGGAACCACTTGTTGGATCCAGAGGAGGACCAGAACCTTGACAAGAGGAGACCACCACCCTTCACCAGACTGTAACTGTCAGCTGCACCAACAGGTTCTTCACTTTCTTTTACTTTGGACTTCAGGGAACCATGTGGGGTTCAGGACAGGGGCTAACAAACCCCTTTGGGTTTGTGCCCCAGGGTGCTGGGTTATACTTCTGGGGTTTGTGGGTTAAAACCAATTTTTCTTTGTGCCATTGCATTTATTGTAATATTGTTATTAAATTGTAACTCTGATTTACAATCTCTTTTGTGTTGGGTTCGTTTCTCCTGCCAGTTTACCTTTAAACCAGCACAGAGCCTAGATGCAATTAAGTGCAAATGCCACAATATCCCTGTGCTACACCTATTCCCACTGACAGAAAATATATTAAAAAACACCCAAATATGAAAAAGCAATACAACCTCATAGGTAAGGTGCTATCATCAAGCAGTTACCAAGGAGACACCAGTTACTCCCTTCAACATGCACAGGCACAGGCATCCCTGCTGCTTCTTTGGTCTGCGGGTACTCTGTGGGTCATACAGCAACATCAGCACAGTGAGGTGGAAAGGACAGCAAGGGGCTCCCAGCACTTCTCCTTTCCTGTTCTTGCTGATGATGAGCAGCCCTCCTGCGTTTCCATGGGGAAGCAGGTCGTGGGAGAGATGATGGAGAAACGGCACTAATGTGCAATCTGGGTCTCCCAAAGGAGTTAAACACACTTTTATCTATGCCTCTGGTGATCCATCTGCAGCACATGTTTTCAATTCTATCCAATTAGCCAATGGAATTAGCATGATGACATGCAAAACTCTGATTATTATTATTAAGTATTTTAAAGAATGTTTATGCCAAATAGCAAAGTCCCCCCATTCTTGTCCTAGGAAGTGTTTTAAGAGCCATGAACCATGGGAACAACATCCAGACAGTCTCATATAGTGCTGAAAAATGGTAATCCTGAAAAGTACCCATATTAGCAACCCACCCCTCTCTCCAGCCAAGGTCCTTTTAAATGTATAGGTATATGTAGTGTGGTATGTGTATGTAATTTTCTGTGGCAAGAAAATAAAGTGTTTTCAAATTCTGCACCCTCTACTGTAGAAATTATTTCTTTTCCCTTCTCTTTTGAGTACTAGCAGCAAGAAAATACAGCCCACCTCATGAGCAAGAGCTGAACAAGGCAGGTCTTTTTTGCTTTAGACCTGCCACTCACACATAATTTAAGCTGCACATTTCCAAATCAGGAACACAAAAATGCTGTTTCCACCCACCACATCAACCTGCTGTGCAGAATATCACATGCAAAAAAATCACTTTAGATCTGTTAAGTGCAAGGCCAACTCCCAAACTGCAAAAACAACATGATCTTCCCTTATTCCAGGATGCCCCAACCGAAAAAACACAAGTTTGTATCAGTAATCATGAATGTTGGCACAGACAAAAGCAAAGGTGTATCAGAAGTGAGAAATCTCTTGCCTGTAGGCAGGGACAGACAACACAGTGAGCAGGAGCCAAGGAAACCCCTGGTGGGGAGCTGGGAGATGTGATCCTGTAGCAGAGCCAACTTGGCATTGAAAACTAAGGTGCAAAAAAGATAAAGAAGGGCCCAGGACTGAGGATATGCCAAGGAGCCCTTTGCAGAGTGGCACTTGTCTGGGACAAAGGTGTCAGGGAACAGAGGAATGGAGGTGGCAGAGGGCTCTGCAGCCCTCAGAGGAGGTGGCTGCAGTTACATGCCACACTGGGATATCATAAACCATTTATCACATGGCATTCTGTCTATAGTGACCCCAAAAGGTTTATTGTTAAGGCAAAGGCTAGATTAATATTAGCAGAAGAAGCTGAGAAGATCACCATCTGCAGCAATTCCTGAGAAGGTAAAAATCCATATTACATGTGAAACCACCATGACATTAAAAGGAAACCCAACTGTTTTTACAAAGAAATCCCCATAAATAATTCTAAAAGGGAACCTTAGTGTGAAGTTGAAGGTCAGATGGTACTCAGACAGTGCTGGTGAAAGCACCTTAGATGACAGCAACCAGTGCTGGGGGGTTTTGTGCTTGAGCTTGCTGCCAAATGTTGCAGGGTAGCTGCTGACTGAACTTGGCCACTGGCTTCTCCTGTGGCTGATAAAAGCAATGTGAAAAAAAAGAAAAAAAGGCTTTCTAGGATCACATCTAATAACATGCAGAAGAAACCACATGCAGTTGAAAAGATAGTACTAGAAACTTCCTTAAAGGAAAATCCTATATTTATCAGGGATTTTAATTACATCATCTGTATAGGTACCTCTTGGTATTTACTGTAAAGTGTATTTTTTTCAGTAATGTGACAGATAACACAGGAAAGCTCAAAAACTGTCAATTCACTCTGCTGTTCTTCCCCCAGCTCAGTTTTGTTAGAGCTATTGCTCAACAGCAAATGCAATAAATCTGTTTAACTTGACAAATAATGTATAAATAAAAAAGTGCCACCCCCTCCAAACACACACCTGACTTTTTTCCAAACTGTGGAATAATGTAGGTTGATGGGGCTTGTGGAAGTCCTTGAGTCCACCTCCTGCTTGAGCCTGGACTAAAACACTGCATCAGTTTTCTGAGTTTTCATTCTGAGAGAAGGGAGAACTCTCTCATACTTACACCCCAAATCCTACAGAGGAGAGGTTTAAGATATGTGTCAGTTGTCAGCATTTTCCTTGCTGAGTTAGGCAAAGCCAGTGGTTTCTAGTGCTCAGGCAGTCCCAGAAACTTTGCAGGGAGGCAAGGGGTGGTTCATCAAATGGATTGTTTCCTAAACTATCCAGATAAGGATGAAATTTCCCAGTGATTTTTAGGGTAGCACGTACAAGAGAGATTGGCAAAGGTTAATAAAATAGAAGATGCAAATGGACACAGACAAGAAGAAAGTAATGCAAATGGGGAAAAATGCTTCTGTTGAAGACAGAGGGATAAAATCTGAACTAGATACTTAGGAAAGATCGCAGAGTGAGAGTTTTGTGAAAATGACAGCTCAGTGCTCAGGAGAGGTTGAATGGAAGGTTAGAAATGGAGCTGGGAAAGGCACAGCAAGGGACATTGTGCTACAGCTCTCTTCATTTCAGAAGTGAAGGGGAACTGAGGAAGAGACAGAGAGAGGGGAAAAGGATGGCTAAAGGCTTCTGTGCAAAGAGTAACTGAGCAGACCAGGACCCTTCAGTCCAGAGAAGATTTTGTTGAGAAAGTAGATGAGAGTACTCCTCAA
Source organism: Poliocrania exsul (assembly GCA_035041345.1). Taxonomy (NCBI): domain Eukaryota; kingdom Metazoa; phylum Chordata; class Aves; order Passeriformes; family Thamnophilidae; genus Poliocrania; species Poliocrania exsul. The sequence goes on along the minus strand of JAWWLZ010000001.1, from coordinate 47,547,068 downwards.
AATCCTGAAAGGTGTGAAGACTTTGATAGGAAATTATGCCCACTGCCTCATTGGTACAGAAATCACAAAATATCCAGTAAATTTACCAGGTGTCATATTCAAAACAATGAGCAGGGGTTCTTTCATGCAATGCACGATTAGCTGTGGAGTTCCTTGCTGCAGGACTCTGGAGGCAGTAAGAATTTTATAGCTCCAAGGAAGACCAGACAAAGCCAAAGAGACATTTTTTCAAGGAGGAGTAAATACAAAGGCATCTCTCCTGCCTCAAGAAGTCATTGCAGGTCTGTCTTCCTATTATTCACTTCACCATTCAAAAGACCTGTGGTTTGGCCCACAAATGCTACAGTTACATAATCATGGCTGTGTCTCAGAGCTGTGGGTTCGAAAGGAGAGAAGAGACATCTGGAACTGATGACTTGCAGAGCCCAGCATATGGTTCCACACTATCAGCCCTCTGATAGATAAGCCAAAGCCTCAGGCTGGCACAAAGCTGGTGGGTGCAAATTAACTCTTTCCAGACTTCTGAAGATTCAAAGTGCCCAGGGGAGCACCAGACATCACGTTACTCTATTTTCAGTCTGAGCTAGGAGCACTTAAGCAAGATTTACTGTATCCTTGAACCACAAACTCAGCTGTCCAGGTTAAACCACACCTGTGAAGTGACCTGGCTGAACAAAACATTTGTAAAGTCAAAATTTGTTTATTCCAAAAGGTACAAACAGTTTTCTTAAAAATGGAAAATTTCATTAATCTTTTCAGAATCCACAGAGGCAAAAAAGAAGACAACAAGGCCAGTCTTGGGGGGAAGAAGCCTCTGGGAAAGGATGAAACTCCTCCAGGCACAGAAGCCCCTTTAATTGCCTTGCTACCAAGGGATGTGTGATGGGAAATAGCCCCTCCTTACTCCTTTCTGGTCTGCACTGCTGTATTTTCCACCCTGTTTACTAGATCCTTGATGCCCAAGAACACATCTGCCTGTTCTGTTCCTCAAAAGCAGAGTCAGAAAAAAAGCAAAAAAACCTTTTTTATTGAACTGCCTGTGATGGCTTTGATTGAGAAATATAACACCCTGAGATGAGTTATTGGCCCAATTGTCACCTGTGAAATGTGTGCTATTGGTGAGAGACTGAGAGTGTATTTGAGTGTGCATAGCACATTTGCACAGCTCTCTCAACACCTGGAGCCTGATGTTTGCAGGTCCTCTCCACTATGCCATCCACACATGGTACAGATGCCCCAGACTGCTGCTCCCTACAGCCTGCAGAACCAGAAAACTCAGTCTGACACAGTTCTCATTTACATCTCCATGGTTTCATTCTCCTAATTATGTCATTTATGGGTTTGAGAGCACTGGTGCTGCGAATATGAAGTAAATCTTTCAGACAGCCCGCAAAGTTTGTGGCACAGCTGCCATAACACTGTGTCAGTCACTCCAGCTCTGAGTACAGAAGGCTGCTGTGGCACTATTAGATTTCAAATAAAGATCACTCATGGGGGAACTGGGTAATTTCTCTACATGGAGCTGTGTATTTCAGATGTCTAGAACAAAAAATAGAACCAAATATCATTCATTATGTTTAACTCATCTGATTTTTAAAAGAAGAAATTTGTTTTAAAGGAGCTTTAAAGCTCTCCCCTCTGGAGGTCTGGGTATTTCTGTCACCTGAACCTCCAAGAGAAGGCTATACTATATGCTTTCCTGCCCTCAATTTCAATTTCATTGCTAAACTTAACTGAAATGCAATTAAAATGTATCCATGTGAAGATAGATCCATACCTGTGAACATCCCTGTGTCACACTGCATATTACAGGTGTCACTAGACTTCCCTTCATTTACTGCCCTCCAAAAGCAAGGCTGTGCAAGGATCATGAGCTGCTTTCCTTCTGTACTTCTTGCTGTACCAGCAGACAGACTAGTGAGCATCACCTAAACAGCACCAGGTAGAGCTCTACAAGCCATGGTTTAACATCTTTCATTCCTGGGCACTTAGCTCTGAATTACAGCTTCATTACTGGTTTTTGAGGAGGGTATGTAGCCAGGGCACACCTCTGTATTTGGCCTGCTGCCTTTTCATTAGGACCTAGGAGTGCCAAGACCCACTCGGTAGCTTCCTGGTAAGGACATATCAGGCTGTGCAAATTCATGGCACCTCAAGGAGAAGCCCAGATTCCCCAGGCTACTTCCACATGCCCTTCAAAGCACTATCAGGCATGGGGCTGAAAGGGACAGCTGCAGTCCTGCTTCATTGTGAGGATATTCAGGCATGTTCAGGGCCTCTGGAAGCCTCACTGAAGGCTGTAAGCTGAGCCTACTTGGGCATGGAAACTCAACAGGCACAGGTGGACTCAGGGATCCCACCAAGCTGCACACACAGACCAAGCTGTAATTGCTCTTTGTACAGGTAGCCAGAAAATGCAGTAAAAGTATCCTTACAGAATCACAAACTTTTAACACTGAATTAACACCCAATCTTACTTCAGGTATGAGACATCTGCTACAGGATGGGCTGCACTGCACTTCTAAAGCTCTACTTCTCTGTTGGGAATGGAATGAGTAGTTCATATGTCAGCTTTTACTTGGAGGACATCTATCCAGAGCAAATCCATCCTCTTTCCCCCAGCCTGGCCCTCTCCTGACTGCTGCTCTGCTTACAAGTCAGAGACTCAGTACACTGTTACTTGTAAGGTAGAGAGGCACATATTTCCTGAACAACTCCTGCTGCATCCTACTTGTGTTATCTGTTACTGCCTTGTTCTGGTTTATCTATAAGAGTCAGGACTTGTGGCAATCACAAAACCTTTAAAGGGAAAGAAAATAATCCCCAAACCAGCCTGGTCTACTCACCAGTTAAAATCCTACTCCTGCACACCACAACTATAGCAGTTAGGTTCAGCACAGACAAGCACACACAATCTTGCCTCTCTCTAGCAAGCTCTGCAAAAGTCCTCTGCTAGGCCAAGACTATGCCTTATTTGCTAAGGCTGGACTTCCCCCTAAGAATTCCAGGCATAACATTAAGTGTAGCAGATTTTTCTGAAAGGTTTGGTTTACTATATATGCTGCATTTGTAATGACCTCCCCTCAGAACTGTGTTTGATATCAGATATATATCTCAAATATCTGGCTGTGCAATAATTTCGCAAAGATGTAATTAATTGCACTTCCAAAGAAGGGAACTTAAGCAGATATTAAAAAATTTAATTTATATTAAATCAAGCAAAGTTAATTGCCTGTCCATAACAAATTAAAAAGAAGTAGGTACTTTGGAAGACGGCCACAAGTCTCCAATCAATATAAATTTAATGTGCTTCTGTGTATCTCAGACTAAAATTGCATTTCAGTACTTTATTGAGCATTCTAGGAATTCCTTGACAACACACTGCTAGGAAATCAGGTCACTCACAAATTCCTACAGAAGGCATGGGAAGGCCAAGTTCAATGTAATCAAAAGTATACACATCACCATCCCATGGCAAGGGGACTCTCTACTTCTTCGGTTTCTTAAAATAAGGAAAAATAAACATTGCATGTGTTACATATTTCTTTACTAAGAACTAATATTTTAACCTTTATAACCCAGCTATATGCAGAAAAAAATACATACTGGTTTTTGATTCTCTACCATTCCTCACAACACTGAGACTTTTTGCAGGAATAAGAAACAAAAACACTCAGCTGAATATGAACAGGAAGGTCAGGCCAAATTTTAGTGGTAGTGAATCTCCTGTCACTGTCACTTTCACTGTCACTCACAGAAAACTGTTACCTCTGATATTGGGTGGTTGCAGGAGAACAGCTATACACTCAGGACCTGAACTTGTGAAACCTTTTTTGGCTTGAAAGTCTCGTGAGTTTTTGCTTCTAACAATTTTTTACTACTCTTTGGGTTTAGCTGAACTGAAAATATTCTCAGAAAAGGAGATCACCTGATATCTCTGCAATCATGGGCTCAAGCACAGCCAGAACTTTCAGAGAGAGGCTGAACTAAGTTGAGGGAGCAGAGGACTTTGATTTGGATCAAAATACATTTGACTCAAGTATTTGTCATATGTGAGAAAAAATATAATTGTATGTAATAAAACTTCATTATTTGGGAAGGTATGCACGCTCAGGCAGTATAAGTCCACATCATAAAACTTTGGTGATGGTGGCATAGCACATATGGAAGCCATGAGGGAGGTTGCCTGGGCTTTGCACCAGTGTTTTTGGTGGAACTGGGCTTCTCTATGCCACTTGAATGCTCAAGCGGGGAAAGTCTCCTTGGTTCTTTTTACTAAATTTTACCCTTCAATAAGCACACACAAAATAGAGCAGCCAAAGGCCAGGAAATATTCTGGGACTTGGACCCTTCTTTCCATCCCTGAGGAACTGTTTTGCCTACACTTTGTTTCAGTACTTCCTTTGTGGAATATAAATCTTGTTCCTGCAGCCAGCTAGTGGGTAAGCCTTAGATATCTGCATCCCATCTAATGGAACATGGCACTTCCATGCAAGTGTCCACCTCCTCTCATCACTGGGATGAAGTGTGTAAGAATTTTAAGTCCACTGAAGATCATGATAATATGCAATTGAGTCATGGAGATAGATGAATGTGCTCAACATCACACAAGCTGCCCACACAAAATGATCACTTTTCATCAAGTGATTTCACAAAGGAGGGTTTGATTATAATAGAGGGAAGAAACTATTCCTGGAATTGAATTACGTTTCCCTAGCTAAGCCTATTGAAATTGTATGGGTGAAACCAGAAGGGGAAAGACAATCCAGCTGAAACAAAATATCTCCATTATGCATGAATAATCTCTGATTATAGCACTGGTGTCCATCATTAATTAGAATCCATCAAACTAGTCCATTTCAATATTTCTACTTTTATCATTTGGCAATTAATCTACTTTTGGTAGCATAGTGCTTACTGTAAAAAGAAACTTCCTACTCTTAAGCCTCATCATAGAAGGACCTGAAAAGTAGACTAGAAAAGGTGCATTGTACCTGTGTTTTTCAGCAGTTGAGACCACTGCAAGGAAGAGCAGATGTGCAGCACAGGTAAATCACCTGAAATGTCTGGTGTTACATTTGTTTATGATAATGTCATTTATAATCAATGACACTCATAATCTCAGTAAGGTTTCTGCATATCATGAATGGTCACTTAGATTGCATTTTGCACAGTACCTATCACGGGGCTCCATTTATGGGTTTCTGAAGAACAAATATGATGCCAATAGAAATAATAGCAATTATTATTACTGGCAGAAGGAAGGGATGACACTGAGAGACTGGAAAGTACTGTCACAAAAATTAGTTCATCCACCACAAAAGTCTGGCAGATACAAGACTGTCCCTAGAAGACTGTTTTATCATCCCTTCAGAATAAGTGTGTATAAGTCCATTCACATTGTTTAGCACTACCCCCATTACAGTAGGGTGTATCTGATCATTTGTCCAGTGCAGTCATGCTTGGGATTTCATCTGAACAGAATTTGGGTGGGGAGATGTGTGCCTTCACATATACAAGTGACAGTGCTCTCTGTCTCCTCACCTCATTTGTCATTGTTCCCTGATGAGCTGTGATGTGTGGCACCCCTGACAACACCTCCTTCACATCTCACTGAGCCACAGGAGTGACAGCAGGTCTTACTGCAAGTCCAGAGAACTGAGGCACTCTGAAGATGTCACAGCAGATCTCAAACCTTCCACTTCCTTTGCCTCTCCCTGTGCCAGCATTTTTTGCTATCTCAAAACATGAAAGATTTTATTAAAATCATTTTATACTCCAGTAGATCTTCTGTATACAGAACACCTAATTGATCAAGTATCTAAAGATTCAGATGCAAGAGCAGTAGCACTTTCGGCTAAAATAAACTTCTGTAATGCCCAAGGTTTTCCTCCTTTTTAAAGTGGCTGCAGAACAGATTTACTTGTCAGTTTTTTAACAATCTCTCTTTTTTGTGCTGCTCCCAGCAAGACCACTTTTCTTCCAAATTTTTATGAATTTCTCATGGGCTTGCCAAAGATGAGCATTGTGGTTGCTGAGTACACAGACAGCAGGTTTGTTTATTGCCTGTTCAATGTAATAAAAAGATAAGAAAGACATAGTGTAGCCAAGAGTGGGCAATGCCCACTCCACCAATTCCCAATCCCAGCTCAGCCATGGCTGACCCACACATCCCTGACAGACATGTGGAGCTCAGTCCCAGTACTGGGATTTGTGCACAGGAAGAAAACCTCTTCAGTGACTGGCCTGTAACTGGAATTCAGGCACAGAAAGGTTTTGAGCTCACCATCAGTCAATGGTAAATTCAGGGACTTGACTGAGTGAGCTAAAGAGCAGGCTTTAAAGGACTGACTTTATTCATGCCAGAAGCAATCTGCCATAGAGAGTTTTCACATAACCAGCCTCTCCTTTTCGGTATGACAGTTCTTCTATTACAATGCATTCTAAATATACCTTTGAACTGGCAGGTTTTCTAAGACTGTCACCTTTTTCTTTTTCTTCTTTTACTTTTAGGTCTCAGGTTCCTTTTCTATAGAAGCTATTAGCTTTGCACTGCAAAATGCTTCAATGACAGCAAGATGCAGCACTAGGTGCAATGTTATATTCTGAGTAAATGATACCATTCAAAGGGCAGAGCAGAGCATGAATAGTATTGATTTCCAGAAGGGCTATTTCAGCACTTACCAAAGTTTGATCAGACTGTTCTCCTTCACTGCCTGAGTTGTTAAGAGTCTGTGTCCCAGCCCAGCAGGCAGCAACATGGCCTGAGCTAAATGTAACTTCTTGACCTCCTGCATGGTTGTCAGCATTACATTATGCCTGGGCTCACCACCCCAGCCTGGTGGAAAATAAACGAGCATCTCACACTACCACTGTGTGCTAAGGCAGGAGTATCCAAACTGCGCTTTTCACCCTACAAGGGCTCACAAAGCAGGTTTTTACCATCAAAGCACTCTGTGACCTACTCCAAGGGTATCTGAAATCAGCTGGGGTCCAAGGACGAAGGCCTGAATGGTGACTGCAGCACCCAAGGGTGAAGCTGTGCAGGAGGAGACTCTTCAGAACCAGTCCAAGTCAATGGGATGCTCTTTTAGAACTTCAAAACCAAGAGCAGCAGCACAATTTCAGAGAACAATTTCTGTAATGGATTTCATCTACCTGGAGACAAGGAGAACTACACCTTGAGCGTGCTGCATTCTTTGCTTTCAGTGGAGTCTAGAGAACCAGCTCAAGTGTTGGTCGGAATACACAAATCCATCTCCAAGAAAGTAGTTAAGTTCTGCCCACCCATACAAATAGCTGTACTAAATCCAAAAGGTTTTCAGGTAAAATCTGTAAATTTATATCACTTTTCAGAGTAAGTTATATGAAATTGAAGTAAAAACATTTTGCAGATAATTTCAAAAGAGAAAATAACCTATTGTTTGCTCAAGTTTGTAAAATCTATTTTCTTTTACAATTTTTAAAGTATTTTCTATGTAATATCTTACTTTTGCTAAAACACAATGTTTTAAACCTATTTCTGATTTTGAACGTTTCTTGAAAATAACATTCTGGTACTTTACAAGCAGAAGTGTGTCAATAAGCTGTCATCTAATTAGAATGTCCTTCATCCACTTGTATAATTCAATACTGGCAGCAGTGCAGACCACAAATCTTGGCAGAGAAATCATGTAGCTGTATATCCAAAGCTATCACTGAGCACACTTTCTGTGGCATGCTAACCTTGCAAACCTTGAAAGCATATGAGTATTTTAAGAAGGTTAAAATGTTGCTGCCAGTTTGTCAATTATTTCATTTCACCAGTTACCACAGCTTCAACAAATGCTTAGATGTCACAGGTCTTCTGAAGCTGCTGCCAAATAAGGGAGAGGGATAGATCAACAGAGTCACGGAGGGAGTGAGAGTCCTTGTGCCACCACAGCTGGAGGTTTGAAACTTGTTTACTTCAGTTTTAGCCTATTTACTGAACATTGAACTGGGAATCTTGATTGCTCATGAGGAAATATATAAAAATCATTGCATTTTTAAAGTTCCAAATTGCTCAGGCAGAGCTGTGGAAAGGTGACATTGTGGGCAGGAGCTGGGCCAGCAGAGAGGACTGTGATGGGACTGATCTTTCCAAAGATAAATTGTTTGTAAAAGCATGTGTTCCTAATACTCCCATTGCTCCTCAAGCTCTCCTTCTTCATGGCCCATCTTATCCACCCACAGCCCACTCTGTGGGAGCTATCAAGCCCTTAGCAGATGGACAGGCATGTCTTTACAATCACAGCAATTACCATGGCAGCTCTGCTCACCAGAGTCTAGTTTGTGTCTCCCAACATTTCCAATTCCTCATCCCTTCTTTCCTGCTCTCCCACTGTTCCTCTCAGCTAACTCTCAGATATGCACAAGGTCATCAACCCAGTGCAGGTTCCTCCCTAGGGAAAACCTTTCCCATATGCATCACCCCTTCCTCTAATGTTTCACATACAACTTTAGTGCCCTGTTCATCCCCCAGCACATTCCTACATCGCCCTGCCTGCTCACCTCCTCCCTGCCTCTCTGGTAACTGAGGAGCCAGGGAAAGCAGCAGCAGGCTGGTACAGTTAGTGTTGTCTTGTCAAATCTGAAATCATCTGCTTTTGATCCTGGCTGGTTCCTTCAAGGAGAAACAAAACAAAAAAAGACCCAGAACACAAAAGCACGAAAATGCCTTTGCAAAGTTTGAATGCTGATGTTTAGTTTCTTGACATGATGAATTTACCCAGAAAAGCTGTATCTCAAGCATCCAGAGATCTATTAAGAAAAAGGCACTGCAAGTAGCTGGCAGGCAGCAAGACATTGTGTCAAAGACCATTTCCCTTCTTGAGTAATATCCTTGTCAAAGACAATAAGACTGCTCTGCACATGTGGCACAGAGAAGCGGCCACTGAGCAGGCAAATTCCAACTCATTTCATCAGCCATAAAATAAATCCTGAATCCATCAGTGCTTGTGTAGAAATGACAGCTGTTTTATGACAAAAATGAAAAAGAAAGCCCTCAAATGCCCACTTCCAAGTCTGAAGCTCTTTCTTACACTTCTGATTCTTTAAAACCCTTTAGCTTTTTGCTGTGAATGCAGTTTTAGCAATAACAGGAACAAGGAAATAACACCAACACGTTGGCTTAGCACCATGTGTGAATTCTTATTTACAAGCTCCCGACAGCAGCATTTTTATCCTTCGTTCAGTTCTAGCTGCAGCAAGTGATGCAATCAGGTATTGCCATTAATAGCGGTGGATCAGGGACTTGCTATGCACAAATATTACTTATTGCTGTCTATGCATCTCCCCTGGCCACTTCTTTTCTGATTTCTGACCTTCCTTTTTTCTCCCCTCCCACAGGAAGGGTTGTGCTTATTGAACATTTTTTCTGCTCTACAGGGCAGCAAGCCATTCAATGGTGTCTGAAAGGAGAGCAACCACTAATAAACATGAGCCTGTGCCCAGAAGTCCAGGTACCCACACAGGGAGGAGTCAGAGGTGCTGGCTCCTATTCCCCAGAGCATGTTGGTGTACCAGGAACAGGGGCAGGAGCTCTGGACTCATCTTTCCCCCCCTTACTCACATGCCTCCAAAGTCTTCTTTGTCAAAGGTATTTATACATAGCTGGTTATAAATATCACCAGAGGAAAGTCAGGGGATTAGTTTTTTTAATCTAGCTGATACTCTTCATGTTTTCCCATATTTCTTATGTAACATGGGAGGGGAGGAGAGCCCACAAAATACATCATACTTTTTCATGGATTTTCAGCAAGTTTTCCAGTGAGGTAATAAGTAAAACATGAAATCTACATTTTGGCAAGGTTTTCAGTGGGTTAATTTAAAATACAAGTGGAGATAATGGTATCTTAATCTTTTTTCAGATTATTGAATGAGTCACATCAAACTCTCTTGAGAATGATGGAGGGTTCTATTTGTTACTCCCTCTTCACTTTCCATCATTTGTCCTTGCTGTTGCCCCAAAGCATTTAGAGCTGTTGTAATATCTCTTCCCATTGTACCAAAACACAATTTGCCTGTTGCTATTGCAATGATAAAGACCAGATGAAATGATCGATTTTTGTTTGTTTGAATCTAGCAAGGAGAGTCCCAGGAGCATAACAACAAGGTATAAATAACACCCACTCTGGTGCACTTCACAAATACAAGCCATAAAAAAAATAGAGCTATAACATGCTCCAACAAATTTAAGATCTTTCATATAAAATACTAAAAGCCTCAAAATTGACATTGTGCAAACACATTAAAAAAAAAAAACAAAACACACACACAAAACCCTACCACATCAAAAAAGCCCACCCAAACCCCAGAAGAAATGAGGAGTATATTTTTTCTCATGTTTCTGCAGGAACAGAGTCTATTATGTAACAGAGCTGAGATAACCCTAATAGAAGACCATAAACCATAAAAAGAAAAATTTATGGTGCTTGCTAGTTTGACCTGAAGACAAACTCCTTTCTGATCTTAAACCTACTGACTGGATCTAGGGGGCAGTGTCTATTTCCATTTCAGCCCTGCCACACAATAGGATATTTTGGCACAAACATTTTGTTCATAATGTAAATCAGGCATGTGGTTCTATCTCACCCTAGGAAAGCTGCTCTCTATTTGCTTAAACTGAGGAAACCTGGCAATGCAACTCAGCTGAGACTCCCAAATACATTTCATTTTAGTGTGAGAGTCATTATTAGCATGCAGAATTCCTAGGGCTAACCTGTTAGAAATGGTACAGCCCCTGCTCTGCAATGTGCATGGGACACACAAGAAACCAGTACAGCTGGTGGAGAAGGAAACAGCAGAGAGAAACAAACCAGCACTAGGGCTGTCCACAGCCCATTCTCTGTAAAAAAACAGCACTGACTTTTTTTAAATGTCGCAGCCAGGAAGATTTAACTGGGGAATCAGTGAGGGAACTTTTTGCCACTATTTATCTGGAGCTCCCACACACACTCAGGAAGACATCCAGCAAGTAATCTTCCATAGGTCATGTCACAACTTGTCTTACATCCTCTCTTAAGCCAGGGGAAAAAATGTGAATTTACTTGCTGGAGTGGTTTATGCAAGCTGTCAGATATTCATGGAACAAAATCAAGAGCTGAATGGAGAAAACTCCAGTTTGGCAAGACCAAGGGATTTTTCAGAACTGTATTTATTTCAAGAGACCTGGAAGAAGTCCAAGTAGGGGTGGATGTTTCACTAAAATACAAAGAGAGAAAGACCTCATGTGACCTGCAAAATCTGAACGCTGCTTGTGCATCATGAATGTTAAAACTGAAATGGTCTGTAGGTGCCATGTCAGAGAGAACTTGATGGTAGCCCAGAATAGCCAGTAACCATTGTGGTTGATGTGAAGGGCAGGTTCCAGACCTGCTTGTGCCTGAATCAGGGAAGCAGTGACACCTACACATGTTGCATCCCAACAGACCATTCTTGTCATTATGCTGTGCATAATTTTTAGTGAATGTGTTTCGAAAAGTTTGCAGTTTCATTTTGACACAAGATGAAAAAGGATTTTGGAACAGCAACATTTCTTCATGGTATAGAGTTCCCGTTTTCCAGCCCAACTGAGCCTTAAGCTCTAGTTTTCAATGCCTAATGCAAATAATTTGAAATAGGAACACTGAAAGGCCTGGATGTATTCTGAGCAGTAGTATTACAAGTCAATAGGCATAAAACATATTTTTAACTCGCTCCTATTCCATAAATCCACACTTCATAGTAAGTAAAACAATAATCTTCCTACAAATTTGAAAGGAAACCACTTTTCAATCTCCCTTCATCTGCTTAAATTATGCTGACTGCCATAGAAAGTATACCCTGGAGAAATAGCAGATGATTAAACAGCCTGCTTCACCTGTAAATAAGCATGGAATTTGGTGTGTTAGATATGTTATTTGCTTTGTACCTACTGGTCAAGTTCAAGTCCTGTGACTATTTATCTACCAGAGAGACTCCAGTTTTTTTCATTTGAAATAAATGCCAAATGACAAATTGTTTTTGACTCCAGTGATTTGGGAACTGAAATGCTGCCCATACATGTAAGTTTTTTGCTCGGGAGCCATCTGCAAGGAAAACACAAAATTCTAACCTTATTATTCCAACCCAACATGAAATACTGCAAAATACAAACTCAATCCCAGTTGCACTCCTACTAATATGCCCACAACATAAGGCTCAAATGAAAATGTTCAGCTGTGAATATCTATGTTTTATTCTTAGCTTTGCTATGTTTAGAGGGTTAGTACACGTGTAGTTGCTTCTCTTCTCCCAAACAGACAACACAGAAAGATTTTTTTTCTTGTGGCAATCACATCCTATAATCTGCAAGACAGAAAGAATGTGGCAAAGGTACCCAAAATGTAAGAAGAGGTTTGCCAGTGTTTGCTAATTCAATGGGATGTTTAAAAATGAGAAAAGTTTTACTGATTGCAGAATATACTTTCAAGAACCATCAGCTTTCTGTTGTGAGGTAATCTAACCTGCACTCTCATGTCTTCAGCCAAAATTGTAGCAAGGTACCAGTGAGCTCCAGAAATCATAGAATCATAGAATCGATTGGGTTGGAAAAGACCTCCAAGATCATCAAGTCCAACCCTTGCTCCAACTCCAGTCCATTTACCAGATCATGGCACTCAGTGCCACGGCCAATCTCA
>JAWWLZ010000001.1:47506657-47534288 GCA_035041345.1 Poliocrania exsul | reverse complement strand
TAGGGCTTGTGCTCCAGTCCCTTCACCAGCCTTGGTGCTCTTCTCTGGACCTGCTCCAGCACCTCAATGTCTTTCCTGAACTGAGGGGCCCAGAAATCTTTCCAATGCTTCAGCTGCAATTCTCCACTTATGGACATTTGGCAAATCATGCAGTTCTGTCACATGATTGTCTCTAAACTCATAGGAAAAAGCTTTCTGAATCTCCTCATTAGAAAAAAGCACTATCTGGCAAATCCAACATGTCTCTTCCATGGTATTGTGCAGTGCAAGTGCTTATGTTATTGATGGAAATTCAGGAGAAATCATGCTTCTCACTTGCCTTTCAGACACTAATGTAAGCATTGATTACTATATCTATGAGCATAACTTGACAAATTGCACAAGTCCAGATGGAAAAGGTATACAGTAATGAAATAAACTAGTGCAAATGTGATCTGAACAGTAAGAATTTATTATAAAAGCAGTAGGTGATTGCCTTTACTATACAATTACCATACTGTCAAAAGTAGTGGTTGCAACAGCTCAGCAGTCCCTGATAACTATTTTGTAAGGCACCATCATAAAACACTATACATTAAAGATGCTGCAAAACAACAACATTTAGAAAACTCATTATACCCTAGAATACAGAATCTGAATACAGAGATGAATCAAGAGAGGAAGTGCTGTGTTTGAGCAGCTTAGTTTTCTCTTTCTGATCTGGATTGAAATACCATCCTGTAGAACACAAGTGTCTGGGTGGTGCCAGTTAACATGACTCTGACATAATCAAAGGAAAAAGTAGTGACACACAAGATTTCCCCCATGTGTCTGACCATGAATCTTGTTGACAGTGACTAAGGTACACTATGATTGTGGGGAGGAGGCACTAGGACTATCTACCCTTCCACCAGGAGCATTACAGCTAAGCTTTTTCACTACCAAGCACTTCTATGAACCTTTGTGACTACTGGATTCATGACATCTGTAAGAAGATTTTCCAAAGGGAAATGCAAAGCTGTCAGTGTGATCCTAGGAGGATTTTGTTTGTTGCCGCTTGATTGATCTCTCCAAACTGACTCACAGCTGTAGGCACCACACAAACCTCAGGAGCTGTCTGCCCAAGGCACTGGCAAGGTCCCCATTACCAAATGGGATTACCCAAATGGTTCACTAATTAACATATTTTAACAATTTGAACATGTTTAATCTCATAATACTCCACTATTTCATAGGGTATTAAACAGATGAGGAATTACATGACAAAGAGGTTAGTGCCTAGATCCTGGAAAAAGAACACTAACAAAAACTTACCATTTTGTACCATAGTAATGTTCAGCTCTTAACCTCCTTGCCCTCCTGGTAGAACATGGACTTCTAAACATCTGATCACTTGGATGCCTCATACTGAGGTGCATCCCAGGCAGCAGGGAGCAAAAGCAGGGAATAGCAACCTAGTTCATATCCTGCCTTATTTCTGTGGCAGCAGAGAGGCACCTCCAAGCATCCCTGAAGGTGATGATAGACACAGACTGAAGAGATATATACAAGAGCTCTCCATAACAGTAAGCTGGGCAGATGAGTAGCCTTTCAGGGAGCTGCAGAGAGCAGTGTTTTGCCAGGTCCACCAACCTGGTTGCAAAGCAAGAGGTGGTGTAGACATGTCATCTTCTCTGTCATTTGAAGGTGGTATTGACATATTTTAGGAGGAGAAGATATCTTTAAGAAATTGAAACAAGCTGTCCCTTGACCATGCAGCTAAACTCAGGCCATTATTACATGCACTTGATACAACTTCTTCAAAATTAATCTCAAGACTTTATCATTGCAAATGGAAAGAGATTTGGGGGCAAAAGGAATTGTTAGGTACTCAGTTGTGCTTTACCTTATTCATCACTAGCTCTGGGGCTTTTTTCCATGATTCCTCCTGCAATCAGCCCAAAGGTTCAGTTTTATTTTAAGGAAATACTAGGACCTGGACAAACAGTCAGGAACACAAGAACAGCCATGCGTGGACAGAACAACAGTTCATCCAGTCCTGCGTCCTCTCCCCACTCTCTGTCTGGCCCAACAGAGAGTGCCCAGGGCAAAGCAAGAAAAGAAGGCAAGCATCCATCAGCACCTGCTCTGATTATGCTCCCAGTCCCCTTTAAGCTGGGGCTCTGGGACATCCTGGACCAGGCAAAGCATAAACAAGCGAAGTGCTACAGATCAACATGAGACAGCATCCGGGATTAAAGATGCCCTTTATACTTCTCATTGTAAAGCATTATCTTCAGAAAAAGTATGTGCCTTTTGTTCAACCTCTGCAAACTGTAATAATTTTTTTTTTATTTTAATAAACATGAATGTATAAACTGGGTGCAGCCTTCAAGTACCAACCCTACTAATGCTAAGTACAGACTTCATCTCCCTTTGGAATCATCAGTCTTTTACTTATACGTCTTATGGACATTTTTCCTGTGGCACCAAACTAGAATTTCATACTCAAGCACACGCTTACTAAGATTCTTAAGGTTTTATCAGCATCACTGTTTTCCTATGTGTAGCATCTGTTTGATTATTCTTAATACAACTCTGCACAACAAGGTTAACTTATCTGGTGCTCCAGACTGCTCCACAGATCTGGCTCCTTATCTCTATGGGTCTTTCTACAGTCTTTGTGTGAGTTGCAAATTTTGTTCTGGCTTCAAGTTCAGTAGGAAAAATATTGAGTAGTGCTGGAACTTGTACAGAGCCTTGAAGATCATCATGAGACACACTTTAATCTGGTGATGATTTTCTATGACAAGCTTCTAGTCTTATGCAAATTCAAATCAATTTAATGTGTTTCTAGGAATAGTGCTCTAAAAATGTGTCTTACATACTACTCATGTCTTGCTTTCAATGAGCAATGCAGAGATGGGTGTTGGAGAGCATGGCCTTAAATATGGCTGTCAAAAAACAAAAATGGACCAGTATAGTATATATTGAAATAAAGTATGCAGGAGTGTGAATGGGGTGGGAGTGAGAGCTTTTATACAGGCAGTGAGTGCCAATCAACAGACATCAGAAGTCTGTGCCACTGTGAGGCAGACACTCGCAACCCACCACCCACCACAGGCTCTGCTCTGCAGGGCCTTGCTACAAAGGTGAGTCAGAAGCACTCAGGGTGGTGGAAGGACAGTTTTGAGGACATGACACAGGAGGGATGAGACTCCTTATATGCAAATCCAAAAGCTTTGTCTCATAAAGAGTTTCGAATCTTTCTCCTTTACTTGTTTTTTGTAAATATGATTCCTTTTAGCCTTTTTTAAACATGCACATTCTTGATAATGTGTAGGAGTATCTTTGCAATCAAAATGTCAAGTGGCAGATAAAAATGTTTCCCAAAATCTAAAGAAAATGCATATGCTCTGTTCCTTTAAAATGCAACACTTATAATCGCAGCAAAAATGAAAGCAGATTTGCTTGATGAGATTGTAGCATGAAACACTGAATCCCGCTTTGCCCTGGCTTGCCAGCCAAATAAATCACAGGCCACTTCATGCAGCCCCTATCTGAATACATAAACATGACAGGACAGCTTTGGGAACATCTACTAAATCCCATTAAACACTTCCACTGATAACATAATAACATGCTAAACATATTCTTGCTGCCACACTGCACTAAGAAGCAGAGTGCCTCTCTCCTGCTTTTTGTAATGCTGTGCTTTGCTTCCATAAAAAGAAAAATACTATCACAGTTCAGTTTTGAAATACTGACTCAACCTGGAGGTTATATATTTTCAAAACTCAGCTTTTCTCACTCTTATTTTCGGGATACATCATTCTTTAACCTTGGACTGCTCTCCTGACAAGGTGAAAACTCATTAACCATCTCTGTATAATTTAAACACACAGCTTTGTTACTATGCTGGCTCTGGCCCACAGGGACGGCTGGGTTCATGTAGTGATAGCTTGTTCTTGTGGCAGGTATGTCCTCAATAGCTCTCTCTGGAACAGAAGATAATTACCTTCCCAGCAAAAGACTGAAAGTACTAAAAAACCTCACCAATGCTGTATGAACTTGTATAAAGGAAGACCACCTTCTCTAGGACTGTCACAGAGAGAGGGGTGGAAAAAGAGCTGCCCTTGAGGCTCCCTTTTCATGTTATCCAAACAGTCCCCATGGGATCAACTCCTCTCCCTGTCTGTCCCAGTACCTGCTGGTACAAGTGAGATTGGCACACACAGCTCACATGTCAAACACATTTCTCCCCTCAGCTGCCATTCCAACTTCAGACAGCTTTTCTGAAGTGCCTGTTCTTAATAACAAAATTGAGAACAATGTCAATGCTTGATATCTCTAATAATTAATATTGCTGTCCCCTGTCACAGGCAGAGAAACACTAACATTGCTGCAGTGATGTTGGGGCCGTGGCAGCTGGGTCCACATGGCAGGGGAACAGCTCTACCAGCTCTAGCCACTTTCCTCAGTACCATGGCTACATCCAGCTGATCCCTAGTTACATTTGGTTCATTTGGGCCCCTTGTGGTTACCTTTTACCCCTCTGTCAATCTCCCAAATGTTTCCCAAGACCTCATGTCACCAGGGAGAAGGACTCCTTTGGCAAGGATCACTGATTCACTTCTAGTTTACGGGGTGGGCTTTTAAATTTGTTCATTGCTTCAGGGATTGAGTGGATCCAGCTCTGGAAGACTTTCAAGGTTACCAGAGACCCACCAGTCTCCAAAAGGCTGCAGTAGCAATATTTACAGCAAAATCAGGGCTGAATCACTTAGTTTATGATAGCATTGGAGAAGGATGGGAAGCAGCTTAGCATGGTAGGTACTGCATAAATGCATTAGCAAAGGAAAGCCATTGGAACCCCTATGTCCAATTTCTCCTTGTGGTTTTATTTCTAGGATGAATGTTAAGCAGGATCTGTTTACTTATCAATTTCAGTTTGAATGATGCCAAAATTTTTTGAGCGCAACCCAGGCAGGTCAAAGTGGAAGATACTCATTTCACTAAAGAAAAAATACTCTGGGAAGCTCTCTAGAGTACAGTAAAGGCCCTGACACAGAGAGCTCTGAGCTGTGGTTTAGCATTCACATAGCAGAGTGCTTCTGGCATTTGGCAAATCCCCCAATCTGCCACTTCCCACATGTTTCAGGTGCCACTCAAAGCTGCTTGCCATCCACTCTGGTGAAGACACAGTGACAGTCCAGAGGCAACACCAAGAAAGTAAAAAAGAAGGAAATAAAAATTGATTCTAGTATTTAAAGAGCTAAAGTCACCAAATTCTTCTCAACATAATTAAAATGGCATGAGACAATGTTGAATAGATCAAATTATCTTTTTCATATCGCTCACCTTCCCTCTCCTTACATCCTCCTTTACCCCGTTCTTCCTACTTTCCACCACGGAACAACTGAGGCTTTGCATGTCCCTGCCATTGCACCAGGACCCTTCCTTCTCTTTCTTTCACAGCTGAATCCTTCAGATCAGGATCTGAACATCCACTTAAGGGCTGTTCAGATAGGCAAGGTTTGCAACAGCTCCTAGGAGCCTAATTTCTCAACACATTTCTCTATTTGTAAGGCGCTGGGTGGGAATAAAGCCACAGTTCTGGCCTACCCCTGGAGCACTACATCAGCTTCAAGGGTAGCACAGCAGTGAGCCCATGGTGCATGCTGTCACAATTTAGTGACAAAACTCCCACTGACCTGAACGGAGTTTGGATCTGCATTCTGGTGAGATGACTTGGGGGTAATTAAGTGGAAGAATACAAGCAAACAATTGCCAGCGAATGCCATGCTGATGAGCAGAAGGGAGAGATTATGGCAGGAGGGAAAAATTGTGGCAGAGGGAATATCTGTAGCAGGAGAAGGGACCATTCAACAGTGGTAAAGCAGAGTAAATAAAATTCCTACAGGATGATATATAGATAACTTCTTATGGTTCCCTTTCTGTAATCCCATTCTTGCCAATTTTTTCATTGACATGCAGTTTACACTGGCACCTACTTTACCTCCAAATCTGGCATAATACACTTCAGACCAATGTAGCAAGCATATTTCATAGCACAGACAACACAAATGAAGAGACTGTTCCTCAGATTCCCTCCCAGTTCACATTTGTGTGGGTTTTTCTCCCTCTTTAGGCTAACAAAAGTTACGTCTGTAGCCACAGCAGCCACTTTTACTATGAAAACTGATGCTAAATTAAGTATTTCTTGCTGTTCATTTGGACAGAATTTAGAAACTGCCTTTTTTTAGAAAGATGACCAAATCTCTGGGCAGAAAATGCCAGTGAGGCCTTTTACAGCAAATGAGTGCATGGAAACTGCTGCTAGGACTACATGGAGACTGATGCTGGAGATGTATTCACAAGACCCAGCTGCCAGCACTTCAAGGTCAAGGCTGTAGACCAACAATGAGAAGAAAAGAAACCTCCAAAGACACATCCTAGACTGGGTTAAACCCTCTCTGAAGGCACCTGCCTCTGCTCTCACTGTGGAAGCTGCATTTTGCACAACACACACCTGTGTTCAAGAACAGACCTGGAAGCAGAGTTTGGGAAACAGACCGGCTGCTCAAGTAACAAGAGTCTGAGCAGATGAAACCACTGGGATAATTTCTCCTTTTAATCATCCAGTTCTGTGGCATTGGAAATAGTTGATGTGGGCACTTGCTCATGCAGGTGAATAGGGCAAATTTAAGAAGGACAGTGGGGATCAACCAAGCCCCCACGTCCCAAGGCAGGTTTGTTGTGATCGGGCAGGTCCAGGGTTGAGCTGGGAGACCCATCCACAGGTCAGGACCAGGCTCTGCATGGGCACACAGGGTCAGACATTGACCTGGGACAGCCAGTCAGCGCTGTGGAGAGCTGGAGACCAGCACTGCTGCTGGATGGCTGGGGCAGGGACTGACAGCCCCAGGGGGCTTGAATGGGACCCTGGCATATGGGCAGGGTAGGGCAAGGTCAAGGAGGAGGTCAGGCAGGGCCATTAGGGCCTCTACGTGCCCTCAGGACTCTGGCAGTAGCTTGGCTGTAAATGTTCAAGGACTCCAGCTTTATCAGATTTCATTAAAACTAATAGGATGAAATCATCCTTATTCATAATGTCTCTTGCCCTCCTTTTCTAAAAACATAAAAGTCTGTTGCTGTGAGCAGCCCCTTGAAAACAGCTGTGAGAATAGCTTCCTGTGAAGAACCCAACCTGCAGTGCTGTAGGCTACTGCAATTACCTAAATTTTTACCACTGTTGCAAATTACTCTCATTTGTCAATGTCCCCATCCTGCCCAACCCGTGGTATGTCATTATCATTGTCTCTGGTTTTGAATATTCCAGGATGCTGCATTTGTTGCAGATGGAACCTATTTAAAAGCAACATAAAATTTAGAGAAGATTTTTGGTTACAGATAGCCTGAATAATACTACATTAGCATTCATCAGTCTTCACTAATTTATTCTTGCTCCTTTGTAATAACCTGTGTAAACAGGAGCTCTATCAGAACAAATGATGCAGAGTTTCATTCCTCTTGCACGGTAGACAGATTCTCACTCCATAAATTGTTCCATTTGTAAATTATCCCATAGGTTAATAGATTCTGGAGCCTGAAGGGACTTCTGGCATCATCTAGTTTGTATTACCTCTTGTGTAACCACCACGCGTTTTAGCTGAACAATTTCATCCAGTGATTCCTGGCAAAGACAAAATTATTCTCCCAAACTTATTGCAGTTGGGGATCTTTGAGGGGAATACCATGAATGAAATAAAGAGACTTTGGCCCTTAAAATTACTTTTAAAGTGAGATTTTCTAAGTATATAAGTCACTAGTAGTTAAAGACACATTACGTTTGTAATATATGATAGATGTTATCAAAGTGATTTCAGGCTTCATTCCACAAAGGCACTTAGGAATGAATAGCTTTAAACTTGTGAATTGTCTGATAGGTTTCCATGGACCCAGTCCCAGGCTTCCAACAGAACCTGCATGGAAGAGCTTTGCTAGAACAACCACGGCAAAAATCAACTAAACACATTTATAAAACAGGGCCCCCCCGATGGGCTTCAGTGTGAACTAAGACTATAGACCAGTAATAGCTGCACTGCAGCAAAATGCCTTCAAGGCAGCTCTGGAAACATTATGATGTCTATATATAACACCAACCTGATTTTGACTTGTCTGTGAGCATGGTGATCACCTGTTTAAAAAAAACCAGCCTTGGTACATGACACTTATGCTTGAAAATCTTCAATTTTGCTATCGGTAATCACAAAATAATGCTCATTTCTGGTGCCTGAGACAAGAAATAGCTGGTGTCAATGGTACATACTGAGCAAACACTGACTTTTAAATGGTGACTAGTAGCTGTAGATGTTTGCTTAGCTGAAGCCACCTTCATGTACCTTTTCTTGAAGATGGCAAAATTGTCACAACAGCTGTGTCATGTCATAAACTCAACCTCAAAACAACATTAATTGGAATCCATGGGGAACAGCTGATACTTTCAGGAAAACACAAAATTATATCAAAGTATATCAAAGAAGAGTAAGTTATACAACAAGAAATATGTCAAAATAATGTTAAAATAAACAAATAAGATGATGAAAGATGAAATGCAACAAACATTATTGCAAGATTTTGGAAATAACTGCAGAGTTTCCAAGTGACTAAAAAATAATTGGGACATGGGAAAAGAACAAATTACCTCACTGGCAAGCTCGGTATGAGACAGGAACCTAACTAAAATTAACAAGATTGAATGATATAGCTTCAAGGTGAAACTGTAAACTTTATAGAATCTCTACACTGATTTCAGTAGACCATTATCCAGTCTACACATTAAAGAACATCCTTTATTTCCTTGATTTGTTCCACAGGTTTGTCCCCATCCCTAATGGTAAAGATTCTTTTATCACAAGGTCTGAATCTATTAATTAAGCCTCTGAAGAACACCAATAAGAGCAGAGTTAAGCCTGGAAAAACCATAGTACTTTAGCAGTACTAAGCTCCTTCAAAAAACAGTAGTGCTATTTTTCTTTCCTCCTCTCCTAAGATGGCAGTGAATGGGATACCTGCACTAAATATTGTGGATCAGACTTCTCAGTTAAGATTTTGTCAGTTAAGGTACTTCTCTAAACCTTTAGGGTTGCAGTTGTAACTTTTAAAGAAATTATATTTCAAACTCTAAGAAGGTTCGTTACTGGCTGTGCAGACAACAAAGTGATGCCTAAATGTGGAGCTAAAGGAATGGATTCACAGAGTGAAACAGCCACGTGTCACCTATGCATCACCCCACAAGCCTCAGCAGTGCAAGGGGGTGCTCCTGGAGGGCATCTTTGGTTTAGTTATGTTTGAAGGAAATTTAATCTGTGTGCTACGAGACCAATTTTTTATGGGAACCAAAGCATGCTAAGGGGACAGTTGCTGCTAAAGCACACTCCTACTTCGCACTAAAATGTCACTAGTACGTTCCCTGTGGGCACCAGCCTGCTCTGCTGGGTTCAGAAACTGAGCAGCAAGCCAATATTTCTGGTAGGACTTGAAAACAGGTTTACTAAGGCTCTTTGGGATCTCTAATACAATTTCAATACTCAGAGGGAAAGATCAGACCTTCAGATGTTCTACTATCATGAGCTGCTGTTGTGTTCTGAGTGCCAAGGTCATCACAGAAGACTTCAGCACCACATATGATACTAGATAAAGAAATCAATCCCCTTCAAGCTTCATACAGAGATTGAAAGTTTCATAAATGATCTGAGGTGACAAATTTCCAAAAACTTGGATGGAGACAAGAGTTTGAGATTGAAGGACATGGACACACACAAAAAAATTAAGAAAACAGAAAACCATTGCAAGGGCTCACTTGCTCACTGTACAATCTCTTTTTAGCCTTCAGCAGAACTTAGGAGGACTGAAATCTTTGGCTGAAGGATAGAAAGTTGGTGAGGACTGAAGGTGAAAAAAAACAGGAGCGACCTCCTGTGATCTTTGAATCCCAAAAAGCAAGTCAGCAATACAGAACAATAACTTCTCTAGTAACAGTAGGTCCTACAATCTTCCTTGCCCACACCTGTTTCCTGCTATAATTTTCTATTTTGGCACTGACACACTTGCCAAGCAGTTGTTTTGTGCATCCATACTCTAGACACAAAAAGGGCTATACGCTTTTGAGGTTTTGTCATTTGGTTCCTTCTAAGCAAGATTCTGCCTGGCTTTGAGAAGACTACTCTGTAGCCAAACTGGTGGTTCATAGCATAAAAAAGACAGACCAAGTGACACACAAACAAACCAGGATCACATCAGTCAGATATCACTTGTCTAACTCAAAATTTACCACTAGAAATTCTCCATGCCTCTTAGGCAGCAAAGGTGCTGCTTCCATGGTTGTCCTGCACTGAGCTGCAAGAATCAGATGAAGGGAAAGAACATGAAGGGAGCTGAAGAGCAGGAAAGCCCCCAGAGCCTGTGATGGTGCTTTGTAACTCCCTCATCCCCAGTCCCACTTGGAGGAGGAGCATACCCCCTTCCCTGCACAGCTGCTACTGTGCACAGTAGGCTTTGAAATGGCCTGTGTCCCACTTGTTTACCTTGTCCTGTACAGTTTCCTGTACAAGGACAGGTACCCCAAATATGCTCCCAGTGCAGCTCATTAATGGGGGATCAGCCCAGTAAATTTATGCTGTGGGTTTCTAGCTACAGTTCTCTGAGACACTGTGTTTTCAGGACATGTTTTCAGATACAAACATCACTCTCCTACCATGGCCACCAGCACCTTGAATGTACCTTAGCAACATGGCCAAAACCGAGAATCTGCCGGCACACAGACAAGTTACCATGCAGTGACAAGTTGCTGTGTGTCAGCCACCCTGCAATGGCTATCTGCACTGATGCTGTTAAATGTCTGCAAGGAAAGACCTCAGGCTGTGGTTTGCTCCTGCCACAGACTGAGTATGTGCACAGTTACTGCACATCAGCTGATAGGAGGTAATTTCTTTCCCACTTTCCTCCTGCCTGTGCTTGTAGTATTTTACTGGCTGATTTGACAAGCCCTGTGTAGACACAGGCTGTGGATGGCTGGAAGCATGTTTCTATAATTTCCCACTTCCCTCTTGTTTGAAGGACAGCCTGGCAATGTGTACACAGACATGGGTCTGGCAGGTGCTGGTTGGCAGAGGGCCCAGGGAAGAACCCACAGAGTGGAAAGAAATCACTGGCTGTGATTTAAGGGCTGGGCAGGAGTAGGAAAGAAAGGGGCATAGAGAGAAAAATTATGCAGATGCTTCTTAGTGGAGTGGGGACAGTGAGGGTTCAGAGAGGCTGGCAGATAATAGCTGAGAATGTGATTGTGGTCCTGAGGGCATTGACTATTAAGGAGAAAAAGCTGTCATGTCAAACAGGACCCTCAGCTCACTCCTAACAAAAGCATAAAGATATTGGGGAGGGAGGAAAACAAACATTGCTTGATCTCTTTTTGTTTTCTTCTTTTCCTCTGAAAGTTGGTACAGCAAAATAGAGAATTAAGAAGCACTCTGAAAAGGAACTTCAGTGAAGCAACTTCTCTGAGAACCACCTGTGAATTAACTGCAAGACTAAAGTTCAAACATATTTAACTGCTACACCTCTTTCTATACCTGCTATACCTTTTTCAACACCAAATGCTTTCTACAACTACTCAGTGTTTCAAATCAGCTTATTTCAAAGCCTACAGTATTACACGGTTACAGTTCCCATCTGAGCCTTTGGTGGATCAGAGTCTGTGCACCATATATCCCTAGTTAATGTTTTTAGTAATAAGAAAATAATTATTTCAGCAAGAAAATAACTATTGCAGGCATTTGCTTGCATTAGAAAAATGTTTAGGTTAAAGAACAACTCCCCCAGAGGGAAGAATATAGAGACATCCAAATAAAACCAGAGACATAAACAGAAACACACATCACATTTGTATCTTGGCAACCAGCATGAGGGTTCAACAAATCTGTAATGAATGACATCCAGCTCAAGGTCCAGCGCTTTGCCTTTGTTATTTAGCTGTTTGGATTAAAGCTTTGGATTTTTTTTACGGTAATGTTTTAAGTGATTGGGACATGCCCTTCACAAACTAAAATGTCCTTCTTTCTTAAAAATGCTGGATCTTGGTGGCTGGCAAGTCCCATTCATTTCAACAGAAACACTGGCACTATCTTACTCATGTTGACTACATACAACAGCAGAGATCAAAGCAAGCTAAGTCCTACGGGAACAATAGACAGGGAAACACACACACTCCAGAATTTGCTGGATTATTTATGAAATGTGATCACTTTAAACAGGCTGTTTCTTTAGCAGCTCATAGATCTTCTGTATATCTGAGATTTAGGCTGTTTTCTTTTTTTATTCTTTTTGTCTCCTGGGTTTCTTACTATGTATATTGGAATTTTCTGATTGTTTGCCTTACTTCTCCAAACACCACCAGAATTTCTGGAATTGGCACGGGTACTCTGGATGCCTAAAGATGCAATTTTTCAAATTGTGTCATGGACAACTTAATTTCTGCTGAAATTAATAATTACAGGATCTTCCAAACATAAGTTACAAAGGTTCTTTTCACAAAAACCAGAAAGGATTCGATTCTGTCTTACTCCCCTACTAAAGACGAGAACTCCAGTGCTCAAAGCAGAAAAGGTAGAGGCAGCTACTTAGTTATCTGAATTTGTATAGCATCACTGTTTACTATTTATATCCCAGTGGCATTGTAGTATACACAGTGCAATATAGATGCAGATAGTCCTCTGCATTGCACAGCTTACAGTCACAGCTATAGCTAATGAGAAAAAGGAAGAGAAGCATGGTCTTTATCTCTCTGCCTGAGTTCATCATCTTTAAAATAATGGCATTTGGGCTGAGAATTCTTAGTCTTGTATCTACCATGGGGGGGGAAAAGTGATAGTAAAACACTTAAATAGCTAGAGACTTTTAGAGACTTCAACAGAGCTATGATTTTAGCACTTTTAGCTTCACTGTTGCATGTGGAAAACAGAGCAAATAAGTTATAAACATGGGCTGTGTGTTCCTGTGAATCCTAGTGGCTCAAAGGCAGAGGGCAAGTAAGACAACCACAATTTATTAGTAAATAATAAAAAAAAGCAAAAAAAATCACCTTGCATTATGAAGATTATTCTTATGAGATTTAGATGTGCAAGTCATGGTTTCAAACATTTGAGGTTGCAGGCTTTGCCCCTGTATTTTTTACTGCTGCCTGAGTAGAGTAGCAGTTTCATGGCTGAGAGACTTCATTATGTTATTCTGCAATATGTTGAGAACTGCATCCTTAAAATCTGTACATTTGAAAGAATGAATCAGCAAACTTCTCACCTTTTTCTTTTACTGTTAGATAATGGCTAAACAAACTACCAGTGTAACCTGAAACCACAGACAATAAACATTCAATGAACATTGAAGGTTGGTTTCTGTTTTACTGGCTCTTGGGCTCCCACCAGCAGGAGGATTAGATGTGCTAAGCATAATCAAAAATGTTATTTGCAATATAACTCACAGCTCATTTATGGTGGGAATTGTGTGCTACTTACCACTCAGGAATTTTCACTTGGTTAAACAAAAGAGTAGCATTTCTTCGTTTTAGTACTTGGACACAGGAAAAGGATCCCAATGCCTTTTTTTCATAATCCGCTTTCTACTTTTGCTATGTAACATCATGCCTTGTGAGCTGCTGTTCAGTGACAAGGAGATAGATGTACTTTGATCCAGATCACTGTGAGGAAGATCCCCATAAACACTAACTGTGGGGAAGAGAGGACTGAAAAAAAGGAATTCAAACTTAAGAATGAAGCATTAAAACATTAAAAGAGAAGACCAAAAGCTACCAGCTGTTTTCTCAAATAACAAAAGGTCTAAGAGGCCAACTCACCAACTCAGTGAGTGATGGTAACCTCCCTGATCAGCTAAGCCAGAGGTTATTTTCACTGCCTCCTTCCTACTCTAATACATCTCAAAAATTTACAGACTAAAATCTGCCTGAAAGCTTAATTCTCCCTCCTGTCAGAATTTTCTCAGATTTTACCCTTCATATGTGACCTGAGTGCTCCCTCACCAAGCCTATATGGCCTTAAATGCCTCCAGACTGAGCTGTTATGTAGTCTAGCAGAGCATATCTACTGTACAGCCATGTGAATGGAACTAATGATCAGGTTTATAAAAACCTGCTGCACTGTCATCCTATCCCTTCTCACACACACCACCTGTTCCCTGGCCCATCTGGTTTTGGGTGTTTTTTTCCCCCAACCATCTGTTACACCTTCCACTGTCTTCACTGGTAAGCCCTATGCTCTGTCATTGTACAGTGACCAGCACAAACTAATTCCTGTTGGTACTGAGGTATAATGAAGTTAGCAGTAGTGGGATAATAACAGGACCCTGGTCCAGTACAATTTTCACCTGAACCAGTTGAACACACTTACCTAAAGGAAACAAGGGCTGCTGTTCCAGAATTTTATGTATTCAGGATCTTTATTCATGGCACAATTAACCATTTCTACCATTAGAGACAGCACTGCTCAGTTTTATTTGCACAGCAGTATATCTTTACTGCACTGATCAGTAAAGCACTGACCTCGAGGTAGGTAACAGCAGACAGGCTTGCTTTTTCTCTGTAGCAGTGACAGCTCCCTGCAATGCTGTAATAAGCATGCTGTGACAACCAGTAATGACACCAGCCAGAAGACAATCTGAAAAACATTACAGCAGTGTTGAAGTGAACAAAATATTTAACCCTGCAATCTCTCTACACAGAACATAGCCATGAACCCACATCCAACGGCTCACTGAAGGCAGGACCCCATGCAGCTGCTCAGGGCTGGACTAGGACAGTGCCCATCTTGGGTGTGCAGAGTATGGCAGGAAAAGAACTGTGGGTGAAGACTGAGGGGTTTCGTTCCTTCCCTAGCAAGCAGAAGAGTGTCCCTTGTAAGTCACACACGAAGGAATGTTTGTACACATATGTATTAAAATATGTCCACACAGTTAACTACCTCAGCATAAATTAACTGGGGAACCATGTGCCTTTCTCCATCTTCCCAGTCAAGTGTACATCACACAGCCAAGGTGCCAAGAAAGCAAACCTGCTCAAAACAATACAAAGAGAGGGAATAAAACAAAGGGCCTTCAGACTCCAAGGACTGAGTGAGTTGCCCCTTACAGCAATTTTATGATACATATTTATATTTTTCATACAGAGCTACTGGCACTTCTTGAAGTTCAGTTTACATTTTGACAGCTCCAGCTGGCAGGTCAGTGCTGCAGGGCTAGAGAAGCTAGGTGGGTCAGGGCCATCTCTCAAAGTCCTGGTTATTTCAAAGTTTGTAGCTAGTAATAAAGAAACGGAATTTTCTCTTTGAAATACTACACTAGAGACAATTTCCTTTTGATTAGTGAGGACATATAGCATTTCAATACTTTCTTTCTCATTTATTCCATCCCATTTGTATCAGAGATTTCCATTATTTTTCTTATGAACCATGGGTCTGCTTAAATTTTTCAGCCTTCTTTCATTCTCGTTGTAAAGACGGAATTATGGAGCAGATTGCTCCATAAGAAAATGCACATGAAATAAAATGTGCTTTCCCTGAGCCACACAGCTTGTTCCATGGAAAAACTAGGTAAATGGGTCTGCATCACCTAATACAAAAAAGAGTACCCAAAAGAAAAGTGACCTGCTCTACAAACTACTGGTACAGATAAAAGTATTACTCTGTGCAGGTATCTAAAATGCAACACTAGGCTCAAATACATATGTGCCTGTAGCTTTGCTAAAGTTACAACACAAATGCTTTTGTCTCCTCTGCTTTCTTTAATTAGTGTCACATCCGTTACTGAGCTGCAGCAATACTGACATTTCAGGAAAAAATGTCTGGCTCTTGCTAGTCAGAAAGAGAACTCCAAGTCTTGCAAGGAGAGATTGCTTTTAATTTGTACCTATGGGATTCTGATATTGAAATACTGGCCTTAAATACCTGCTCCATGGGGAGTTACTGCTGCACATTAATTCTGAAATTACCAGTTGTTGAGCTGCAACAAGACAAAAAGGAGCAAGGAGTGGCATAATGTTAAGTGACATAGCACAGGGAATGCTGTAGCATATGCAGGAGTGCACTGACCCATGAAGCACACCACACCAATGCTCACCCCCTACACACGGCCTGTGCTATTAACTTTGAGGAAGAACCACCTTCAGGTGGCCCAGCTTTACCACAGATCCACTCCTACATACACAAAGTTATATGGAACAGCAACACACCCCATTAGAGAGACTTGGGAGGCTACCATCAGGTTTGCCACTTCCAGGATTATTTTCCATGGCTATAATGATTCACCAGAGACATTTCATTGAGTCATCTTCCATGGAGTGTTTAGCAAAAGGAAAAAGATACCAGATAAACTTAAGAAAGTTTTTTGAAGTACCTCCCTCCAGCTTAATACACTTTTTGATTATGCAGCTTCCCATCTTTGTTGCAAGGTGATATGAGGACATGGTCCGTTCAAGCTGCCCATGTTTTACTACATTCACTGTTGGAAATGGCACTCCAGAATGTCCTTCAAATTACACAGTCAAGAGTAAAACCTTTACACCATATTTAGCAAGTTTCAATTCCCTTTTTTGTCTTGTTGCTGTGACTTCTCATACTGGAACTTTTCACAGTGATGGCTGTAAGATGGAATGCTGACTATTTTTTTAAGGTGCAGAAAGACAGTTAAAGGGCCTATCCTTTCCTTAGCACTCTTGCTAAAATATATACCATTACATTTGGGGTTTTAAATAAGCCTGTATAAAGTACATCACATTTCAGATTTCCCATAATCTATGTGCAAAAATATTTCTAATACCAAATTGCAGCAAAAATATATTTTGAAAAATGCAAAATGACAAGGAAGTCCCAACTGGATGGAGATAGAAGCTCTCCTTTTCTCAAAAGATAAATCTTTACATTTGTATATCTTCTATTATGATTCATTAATATCTCATAATTATTCACATCCTTGTGGCAGCTTCCTGAGGAATGGTAACGCTGCTGTGTCTGCTTCACAGAGGAGGAGCTGAAACACCAGAGACTGAGGTTTGCCTTACTGGACTTCAATTTTCTTGATCTAAAGCAGTAACCTGGGCCTCCCCCATCATGGAGAGAAAGTGAAGTGTGCACTTTCATAGAGGATAGTCCTTCCTAAACTAAGCAAATTGAAATTACACTCAGGGATTATCTAACCCTCAACTAGATACAGAGAGAAATTGGATGATTGAAGGATACAAGACAACTTTGCTCCCATACATGGGGACTTAGATTACAAAGAAAGTATGCAGCAAGACATGATTTGGAGCTTATATTTCACAAAAGCCAAGCTCACATCTTAACTACTGAGTAACATAAAATAGTGGACATTACACTAAAATACGTATTTGCTAAAAGTCTCCTTTGACGGATTTGATGCAATAAGGAAGTGACGAAATGAGTTCAATCTATCACTAACTCTGTAGCACAGTTATTACAGATGCAGACCAAAGCACCATGTTCAAAAACGTTTGATAGCTACAATGATGCATGAAAAAATGACTACATATAAGAATGGTAATACTAGTGACAAGGTTGAATACGACAACTTCTTGAAATTGCATGCAGTAGGTCATCGAATATATGGATGCATCATGGAGCTCTTTTTTCTTTTTAATCCACTAGAACATAAAATGAAAAAGTAAGGTCAAAAACCAGCCTGGATTTTTGGACTACAAAACATCTGATTCATTTGTTGGACATAATTTTACTTGTTTTCCTTTACTTTGCTTCTATTTCCTTGAAATATTCTCCTGTCACAAATCTTTCCTGGAGCTTTTGCATGAAATGTGTCAGTTTTAAAGTAACACAAGGGCAGGAGAAATGAGCTAGCATCCAAAGAGAAAGGAAAAAATGAAGCCACAAGAGTTTTAAGTGCATTACAGTCATCTTGTAAAATTCCCATCAGCTTGGCTAGTTACACTGTACTTTTTCCCTATTTTTTTTCCAGAAGAAATGAAGTGTTACACTGTGGATTGTGTTCAAAATCAACTGCTATCACTGATTCCAGTGGAACTCTTTGGAGTGTAAAGCTAAATGCAGAATTGTGGTCTGTCCTGTACGACTAAATGAAAACAGGTGCTTAGAATAGACAGAAATGGGGTGGGCAAACCATAGGTCTATTCAAACTAGTATTAAATGTATTCCATGTTTTGGAAACCAAGGTGCAGCCAAAGTGGTTTGGCTTTAACATTGTGAGTGATTTTATTAATTTCATTTTTACAATAGTTTGGCATTAACCAAGGTAATCAATTATGAATTTCAGATAAAATTCTGGCTCTGCTGAGCTTGTTTTTATATGCTATGGTACAGCTGAGAAACTTATGAAGAAGATTCCTTTCTTTTATTTACCAAACCTGACTGGCTTTCAACATTTATATTTATTCTGAAATCAATTCAGATTGACTCACTTCTAAGGAGCCTGCTCATACATCTACTAATTTAAAGAGGAACTGAAATGCTTTCAGATAAATATATTCCAAACTTTGCTTCACTTTGGTAACCATAGTTTACATACTGCACAGGCAATGAAATGTCAAAGCACTGAAATAAAAGATCAGAGAAAAAAAAACAAATTAGCCTGTGGAATTGCTACACAACTATACCACAGCAGCTACAGAGCAAAAATATCATAGCAGAGTGTTTCTATGGTTTAGATGAGTAGTTTCAGGCATCTTGTCAATACACTGGCTGTACAATCTCTCATGCTTTTTTTCCACATGATGGAAAGGCATACAATATTTGGGTCAAATAAATAATGTATATCTCATAAATAGTACAAGACAGTGGGTGTGTCCTCAGAGGTTTCACTGTAGTGGGCAACATTCGTATCTTGAAAATAGATGCAAGTTTGTTTTAACTTTTCGTATCAAGATGTGCCGGTTTGGGCTGGGGTATTTAATATTCTTCACAGAAGCTGGTATGGGGCTGTGTTTTGGATTTTTATTGGAAACAGTTGACCACAAAGGGATGTTTTTGTTACTGCTGAGCAGGGCTAACATAGAGCCTTTTCTGCCTCTCACTTCACCCCACCAGCAAGTGGGCTGGGAGTGCACAAGGAGTTGTGAAAGGACACAGCTGGGACAGCTGACCCCAGGGATATTCCAGACTGTATGCGTTCATGGTCAGCGTACAAACCAAGGGGAAGGTTGGCTGGAAGTTGCTGCTTGGGAACTGGCTGGGCATTGGTTGTGAGCAGTTGTTTTTTATTTGCATAGCTTATTTTTCTTGGGTTTTATTTATCTCTTCTTTATTATATCTTTCTTTTCATTACAAGTATTAAATATTAATATTATTGTTTTATTTTGTTTGAATTATTAAGCTGCTCTTATCTCAACCCACATGCTTTCTTACTTTATCCTTCCAAGCTTCTTCCCCATCATCCAGCTGCAGGGGCAGGGAGTGAGGGACCAGATGGGTGGTGCTTCATTGCCAGCTGGGGTTAAACAATGATACAAGAGTACTGATGATTTTATATAATGTTCCTCTTCTTTTTCATATACATATCCAGATGGTTGCACTTAGCAAAACAAAAAAACCCACCAGAAAAATAAAAAGGAAAACATAATGAAGGAAGGCATAAATGAAAATACACTGGGTCAGTTACTCTTCCTAGATCTCTTTCTCTCATAAGCAGGGCTCTTACCAACTCTTGCCTAGTTACTGAGTGGTCCAGATTTTTTCCTCCTTCACTAGCCACTGGTCTAAATTCTGAAATAAAGCCTAAAAAGAAGACTAGATTAATCACGTATAGAAGAATACACAAAAACATGGCAAGTTAGGAATCCAAATGCAGATAGAAGAGTTGGAACCCTCTAGCAGTCTGAGACCAACAACTGCACATTCCAGCTTCTATTGTACATGTATTTATTTCCTCTTAACATCATATCATACATTTTCCTAAAAATTATCAGCCTACTATCAGGGATGACCATGTGCTCTCTAACTCACTGCTTTGCTTAATAATGCACTTGCTGTATCTTCTTGTCTCATTTGCAATAGTTGTCACATTTCCAACTACCCATTTCAAGCAGCTAATTACAGTCATAATTAGGGCACCTTTCAGACCAGCATATATGCCTCATGTTTGCCATATGGTGGATCCAGAGCTCCCTGTCTTGTGTACTCAGCAAACATATAAAACCACAGCCTTTTTGAAACCTGTTGTAGGTCAATGTTTCATCAGTTTTGCACCGAGAATTGACTCAGTGACATGCTAAACATATTTTATCCCGATTTTCCACAAAAGCTTCTCTGATACCAAAAGACTATAGACAAAACATTACTAAGATTCTAATTCCCAAGAAGTGCAGTCTATTGCAGTGTGCCTATCTGAATTTTAAGAGGCTATGACAAGTAGAGGCAGTAACAGCTTCAAGGTCTGGACTCATTGCTCCGCATGGATACAGACCTAACATGTGTCTGCATCTCGAGTTTGCCAGCCCCTGTACTCACAACTTCTCCTGCTTAGCACATAAGGTAATGATGTAAAAGACAGGCTGCTCTCAAGACAACAAAGAATATCAAGAGAATTAATCAAAAACATCTAAGAGGAATAAATACTTAAGCCACAAGGCTTCCAGTTGCAAGGACATAAGCAAAGGTACATTTACTTTTTCCATACAATAGCCATCACACAGGAATTCAGAAGCTTCTCATGTTACAATTGCTCAGCATTGTACTCCTTCAACTGGCCACTTAGCTATCTTCTGTCCTGTTTTGTGGGCTATAAACCATCACTGTGCCACAGAGCTTTAGAAAGAAAGATGAAAAGAAGAAATGTACCAGTCACTGCATCCATAAATGAGGACAGAGGATTATTATAGCTTCTGTTCAGGCCATTTGTGAGGTGGTTATTGGCACACATAGCAGTTCTCCTGGAATTAGCTGAAACCTGAAGGATTATAGCAGCCCTTGTAGCAAGATTGTTAAAAAATAGAGCTAAACAAGTGAAAAGATACAAAAAGCAAGGCTTAATTCTTCAGTGCTGTGAATGAGTTTGCTACAGAGCGTGAAGCTATGAGTATGGGCTAAGTTTACACAAAGGTACTGGGACAGCATTACTTTAGATTCGGAAGTGGTGCTTTCCCCAGGGAAGGCTCCCAAGAGAACCACTTCCAATGGTTTTTGTCCCATCCTCCCTTCCTTCTAAACCCTGGGAAGAAGTGCTATATTTCCACTCCTCCTAGAGAAAGAAAAATGAGAGAAAAATCATTCTACCAGGATTGAGGTCCCCAAATGCTTTTAATGGTTATAATTTCCCCAGTGAGCAATTTTTAACAGAATGAGAAGATAAAATTACACTGCAAACCATCAGACTGAAGGATAGAATCTTCATCATAATCAAGCATCATTCTCCCAACTGTTTCATCTCAAGAATTCCTTGAATATTCATTCCTCTTAAAGGCAAGGGACAGAAGTCTCTGAGGGACTCTAAATACACGCTGTATTCAAGAGTTCCTTCTACACTTTATTGAATAGAAACCGTGGTTATATGTACTGGGTGTATATTTGCTGTTCCATCAGGGTAAGTAAGCCAAGGCAGCCCAGTGCTCTCAGTTACATGTGTACAGGAGCTGTACAGCTGTTCTGTTTACACCATTGCTGCATCAGCCCTGGGCTCCCTACCAGAACTGTAGGATAATTAAATACCACTCAGGCACTGAACCCAAATATGTAGAGCTGACATCGAGCAGTTACAGATTTACAGTCATATAAATGACATCATGATGAACCACCAGTTCTGCTCATCATACTTCTCCCCCTGATCCTCAATCCTTTCTAGGACTATTTTTTATTCATATGACTGCTGTGGGTAATGATTGCTCTTACAAATCTTCACAGGTTCAGATACTTAATCACACACCTCCTGCATCTATGACCAGAGTAGCAGCTCTATAGACCTAGATTTTTAAGGCCACGTTTCAACTATCAGCTCTATGGTCACGTATTTCACCATTCCTCTTTCCTTCACAGTTTCTAAATGTCAGATGTATAAAGCATTTGACATTTAGGGAAACACCAGCATTATAACAATTCCTCTAAGATATGACCATATCTGAATTTTTAGACAATACATTCTAATAAGCATGTAATTTCCCAGATTTAATTTCATCCCTAATGTACATAATTTAAAGTCACCAATGTAAAGCATTTTAAAATTTAAATGAGAACAATTGCTAGTCTAAAAAAATTAAATTATAAGCATGATCACTGAACCAAAAATATGAGTGAGTTATAATTAGCATGTCTGCATATAAAAACCATGGTAAGAACTAATACTGGTTACAAATAATTGATTTGTGAATAGATATGTTCTCTGTGAACTTCAGAAATCTGTAACTCAAAATCATTCTCATTACAGAAAATGGTCATCTTAGCTGAAAACATTTCTATGGACGAATGAGCCATGAAAATGAATCACTTTTATGGCTACAGAAAGAGGTTGTTCTGGGTCACTGTCCAGATAATAAAATATTAGAAGCCTGTGATCCAGTTTATAATTCATGATGGGCTATAGTTAGCCCTATACATATTAAAAAAAAATTCTTTCTTCTTCTGAAACAGAAATTGCTCCAAAGACCTCTGCAGCCTTATAGAATTTAAATGCCAAGTTCACCAATTTTGTTACTATTTGCCTGTAAATTACAACATTTTTGAAGAAATTGTTTATTGGGATTTGAGGTGGGCATCCCAAAGAAAATATGTCAACAATCCTAGCTCTTAAAATTTCAGCATTGCTGCAATCACATGAAAATTCAGCATAAGTTAACCCTCATCATTACGGCTAACAGTACAAGTATTCTGAAATACCTGACCCTACCAATATATTCCATGGGTATACAGTTTTTCCCCAAGCATCAGTGGATGTTTTGATAGTGCAGGAAGATCAAAGTTAATGATTACAGGAAGAAGGCAGAAACTCAGGTATAAACCAAAATCAAATCATCTGTTAGCAGATGAGCCCATAAGTGTTTTTCACCAATAGACACAAAAAGAAAAATTAATTTCAAGTACTATAGCAAATTATTTCCTCATATAAATTAACATTTCAATCATTTTTAACATTTAAAAGTATGTAACAAGGCAGATAATTTTTTTGTCTTTCCTTCTAACGTACATGACACACATTAAGCAAATGGCATTATGAATACAGCCTTAATCACTGCATTTTCAAGTCTGTGCTAAAGGTATTACGGTGAAGACTTTTCCATTACTCTAAACAAAACCCAAATTGTTTCCTTCTCAATCCCCAAAAGTTATTAGCAGTGTTAGTACCTTTATTACCACTTGGAACAATAACAAAAACTATTTTCAAGCACTGAAAGACATCCAGCAATATTTATTTATTTACTGTGATTTAAAAAAGATGCCCAGAGCGACAGTGGAATCCGAATCTCTGAACACACTGAAATTGGACATGGCCCTGGGTGACCACCTGTATCAGTGGATCTGCTTTGGACCAGGTCTAGGTACCACCAGAAGACCCTTATGGGCAATCTCATTCTGTGACTGATTGCACAGTTTCTAACCTCTTAGATTCTCTGACAAACTATTACCATTATCAAGTCAACAAACGTCTGTGGAGTTGCCCATACAATCAATTTTGGATCACAAAAAATGCAAGATGATGCCATTAATTCTTTTTGCCCATAAAATGAAGTAATTCTCATAGCTTTTCATCTGGGTCTGAGAACAGGGACATGGGCAGTTAGAATATCTCAGCCAACAAACATTAACTTGATAAACTACTGTCACTTGATCATGATTTTCTCCCCTCATAGACTGCCGAGAACAAGGACAAAAGCAGAGAAGAGACACCAGTTGTAAATAGGCAAACAAGATGAAAAAACATTTGCTACATAGTATTTTAAAAGGGAAATTAAGTTAGGAATTCTAATAGTTATGGTCAGAGCACCAACAAAAACTACAATAACAACTTTATTCCATGTGCTGGTTTAAAAGGTAAACTTGCAGGAGAAATGAGGCCAACACAAAAGAGATTATAAGTCAGAGTTACAATTTAATAACAATATTACAATAAATGCAATGGCACAAAGAGAAATTGGTTTTAATCCACAAAACCCAGAGGTATGACCCAGTACCCTGGGGCACAAACACAAAGGGGTTTGTAGCCCCTGTGCTGAACCCCACATGGCTCCCCCAAGTCCAAAATAAAAGGAAGTGAAAAACCTGTTGGTGCAGCTGACGATTGCAGTCTGGTGAGGAGTGGTGGTCTCCTAGTGAGGTTCTGGTCCTCTTCTGGATCCAATGAATGGTCCCAAGTCCCCACACCCCCAAGATTATATCCTCTTAGGTCCAGGTGGAACTGCCCAGTACCTCCCTCA
Organism: Poliocrania exsul; assembly: GCA_035041345.1. Classification (NCBI taxonomy): domain Eukaryota; kingdom Metazoa; phylum Chordata; class Aves; order Passeriformes; family Thamnophilidae; genus Poliocrania; species Poliocrania exsul. Next base: position 47,509,882 of record JAWWLZ010000001.1, on the reverse strand, counting down.
GGGTGGGGAGTTGCACAATGAGTGATCTCACTCTGTAAGTCATGGGGTATTTGGAATCATTGCTGGCCCCTTAGCAGGCATGACACCTCAGGCTGGGTGTGGATGTGCTAACAACTTCCTGGAAGGGAGTTATCACAGCTCTTATCTCACAGGTGTCTTTCACACCCAGCTCACACCCTGAGGAGTCGGATGTGCCCTGGGCAGCTGCTGCAAATGGTCCATTGTTAACAGTTCATGGGAAATGAATAGAAGGTGTGGAATACATAGCTTTGGTCACACCCACAGAATGATAAACTAGTTCCACCTGCTGAACTAGGACATTCCATTACTGTTTGTGTAACGGAGGAGTGGAAGTGCACGTTCAGATCCATCAATAGGAAACATAGCTCCTAAATGTTATCACACCTTCGCCTTCAAAAGGGAATTCTGGAATAACTGAAAAGTTAAAAGCCCATCTGATGATGTTTCATTATTTGTCACTGAGAACATGCTCTGCTGTCTAACGTCCAGCACCATCAATAACAGTTTTGTCTGTGCAAGAATTTGTACTGTACTAGCCAAATGTGAAAATGCTGCCTAGACAGGTAGTAAAAGCAGTCAGAGAAGCAGGAGGATTCTGAAGAGGCTATTTCACTAGATATTACATAAATTATGTAAAAAATACAGAAAAGGCTCATTAAATACCTCTGCTTTATAAAAAATAAGAACACTTTTGGAAGTGTGATATACCAAAGTAAAACATAACAAGTATACCAGCTACATACACAGCACATGGCAGTTAAAGCACAAAGATCAAATAAAACTCAGAAATCATTGAGATTCCTAACATTTAGGACCAGAATGTATATTTGGGTCAACAAGTCTGACCTATGTAAGACTTCAACTAATAATTCTTACATTTTAGTTAATAAATCAACAGCATTAACATTTGGAAGAGGATAATGAGGTGGTGGCAAAGATGAGTTAAGGGATGCACCTGTCAAGTGCCAAAGTGAGCACAGGATTACATATCCTGTAATATGTAAAATTACATATTACAGCATATGTAATATTACATATTACAGGATATGTAATCAATAGGTTGCAGAGGATGGTTCCAGAAGCTCATCAGAGGTAATAAACACATCTCAATACTAAATGTAACATTTCCTGAAGGGTTTTGGAAGAGAAAACCAGCTTGTCATATTTGAAGCTTAAGAGGCAAGAGTCAATGGTTATTAAGAAAAGACTGAATTGCTCAAAGCACTGCTGGAGGTAATTGACCTCTGCAGCACCATATGGGTAGATACTAGCTGGAGAAGGCTCCATTGGCTGAGCTTGGATAGAATCATGCTTCAGTCATGAGGGACTAGGCAAGACCCATCACCATGCAGGTGGTCAGGAAAGGCAGTATCATAATCTGAAGGGCATAGACTGATTCTGAATGCAAAGAGATAAACAGGTTCAAGTCAGATAATAATCACTAAAAACTAAGTATGATGGTGATTACTGACCAAGGCAGGAAACAACTGGGAAAGTCAGGCAAGGAGGTGAAACTAGCCATGCCAATCTAGGGAAGATTTATAACATTACTAAATGTGCTCTCCTTTAATAAAGTGAGCTTCTGCTCCTGCTCAGAATTCTTTCTTTCACTTATGCATTCCCTCATGAATACATACACACACATGTATTTCCTTCTTTTGAAGATAATTGGATGAAAAAAAGCACAAATTTTAACTAGTCTTTGTTGTGATGTCTTGACAGAAAACTTAAAAATAGTTCTTCTACTCTGCTCTAGAAACATGGTCATACACGGCACACATTGTTAATGTTCAAGATTTGAGAGGTCTGGTTAAGAAGTTTATACTAATCAAAAGTATATTCCTTTCAAGTAAAAGGTAACAGTGATGGTTTCCAACTCACCACTTCCCCACTTATGACGGTAGTTAATCAAGTTTCTGTCTGACCTGTCCTAAACTGAACTTGTGTTATTGTGCATTTGGATTCCCCAGTCTTCAACACTGGTATTGGCAAATAAGCAATTCAGAAAGGTGCTGTCATTCAGAGTGTAACTGCAAGGTTTTCTTTCAGTGGATTTGTTCCTGGAAAAAAAACCAATGAACTTTCATGTGACTACATGGATTAGAGTGGAGCTTAACTCTTATACATGTGATAATTCTGTGAAAGACATGTTGGATCCACCAAGAGTGTCTGAGATTTTTTAATTCAACACAAAAGACGAGGTCAAACTCTTCCATTCAGTGGATTTTGCCACCCAACAAGCTCACAGTAAACCCTTTTTACTGGACATCCCAGTCACAAAGCAGTCATCAGAAGGAGGAGTACATCTAGCTGGACAATCCTTCCATCCATCCTTTTCACACAGCTGATATTTTCCACGTCATGCACGGTTATACATTTCACTTCAATAGTCAATAGTGTATTCAATGACTTAAGTCAGTGTGATAACAGATCTTTAAGCATTGTTACCACAATTTCCACCAAGGTGCAAGCATGAACATTTATATGTCACAACAATATGGTAATTTGCCCTTTTGTCAGTGAAGTTGGCTGTCTCATCTATTGTAACTGAACATACTTTTCAGAACACTCTCAGAAATATTCCCCATGCTTTTAAGAGTCATGATGCCATTATCTCATTATAAAATAAGTAGAATAATCAATGTGTCTTGAATAATTTTCAACTGTGGGATATTACTTTGCCAGTAAACCAAATATAGCTGCAAGCCACCTTTCTACTTAAGCATGGTCAATATAATGGTTTGTAGCACAGACTTTTCCCAGGACAACATATACTTTTTAATATTTTTATTATGCTTGTCTTGTTTTCTGTTCCCTGAGGAGTGAGCAGAGTGCTGATGTCCTCTGTGGTCTTCTGAAGAACTTCAAGTACTTTGTGGGGCTCTAGAGAAGCTCAGTGCTGCTCACATTCATCTCATGCCTTATTCCCAGTAAGTAAGGACTGTCATGAAAGCACCTTTTGTACATGTAAAAAAAGAATAGTGAGGAGCTGCATAAAAGTAAAACAAAGCTTACTGTCCTCAGTTCTAGAATAATCCATCCATGATAAATCACAGAAAAAAAAAAAAGATGAGAAGAAAGTTATGTAAATTACATATGCAGAAGAAGTAAAAGAAAAACAGTATGGTGTTTTAAGGAAAGCAGGAAGGAGACACAATAGCTACAAAGAAAAGCATGAGCTACATATGCAGGGAAACATGTCCC
>JAWWLZ010000001.1:47496129-47506557 GCA_035041345.1 Poliocrania exsul | reverse complement strand
CACAGCTCTTATCTCACAGGTGTCTTTCACACCCAGCTCACACCCTGAGAGGTCAGGTGTGTCCTGGGCAGCTGCTGCAAATGGTCCATTGTTAACAGTTCCTGGGAAATGGCATAGAGGGTTTAGAATACACAGCTTTGGTGACACCCACACAGTGATAAACTCGTTCCAGCTTCGTGAACTAGGTCAACATCTAAGACCATCATAGTATCATGTTCTTTTATCTGAAGAGAAGAAACTGTGAGTCATAAGAAAATTCTCCTTGTTATAATAGCCTGCAAAAAGGAAAAAAATAAATTGCTAATTACTACATAAATTACTAATTTTGGATAAGATTTTTATTCTGGCACATCCCCATATAGACTTGGTTTTTATAAGAGTGTCTCCCAAAAAGGTGTTAAGCGGAAATGGAACCATTACTTGCCCTGGATATATTGTCCCAGTGCTTATTATCTTGCTATTAAAGATTTCGGCTTAGTTTTGAATCTGAACTTCTCTAACTTCAACTTGCAAACATTTTACCCTTTTCTGCTAGATCCAAGAGCCATTCAAAATCCTGGTGAAAGTATGCTGTAATCCATGCATCTCTTGATCTTCTTTTATGCTAACTACACAGAATAACTTCTACAAATTCTTTACTATGAGACATTTTGTCAGCTCTTCAGAATCATTTCTGTGATTCTTCCCTGCATTGTCTCTCATTTTTGCATACCTTTTTAAAATGCACTGGCCTGAACTGTATCAAGCCTCCATTCTGAATGATCTGTCTTCTTCGTTTATCATTACATCCATCTATCTTTATAACATGTCCATTCTTTGCCAGTGGTCCCGTGGGTTATTGAATAACTGCAAGTCTGGCACAGGCTCTGTTGGAAGCTAGTGTTTTAAGAGGTTGTAGGAAAACAGATTCTAAGCTCCTTCACAAGTATTTTAATGAAAATTGGTATTTCTATAACAACACACGATAAGACAAGTGCCTTTCAAAAATCTGTTGTACCTATGGGGGAATAAAATATATATTCCCATTGTAATAATAATATCACATCTGTGTGACAAGACTTGTTTTCTATTAAATTGATATATATTGGCAAGTATTGTTTTATGCTCGACTTTGTTTCCTTTGGAAATGGACAAAGACTAATTTTAAATAAAACCAAAATATTCTCTAAATAATCCCCACTTCAGTTAATTACTTTACTTCCTAATTGTTTTCAGTTTAACTAATAATCCAGAAAAAAATCAGTGAAGATTTCAACACCTGATACACCAATGGATAGGGGGAAAAAAAAAAGGCAGTTAAAAAAAAGAAGTTAAATGGATCGTGTGGTACCCAGGGTACACCAATTTAAGATTCTGAAAGGTCAATAATAACTGTGCACCTTTGCATGTGGGCAGAGTTTGGTTCATTACCTGAGTGTCTAAATGACATTCATGTAACACTGAAGATTAAATCAATGTGAAGCTGAAATCTGAAACAAAATTCTAACAAAAGCCATTTCTAAAATGCACCCAGGCTGCCATCATGTATTTGGGGTTTTCACACTTCCTTTGTACAGCAAACCATTACTATCTGCAATAGTTGTTACTAGAACATGAACTTGCTTAATTTTATTTAAGTTACTATGAGACTATGTATGGGGGGAAATAAAATCCAAAGGAAAAATAACTCCAGGTAATGAGGACTGTCCTTTGACTAGGGGCTTCTTCAGGCTGGCTTTGGTTATATGGATGAAAGCTTAGGAGCTGAAACAAAGGGATTGAAATAGAGGGTGCCTAGAAAGGAATAAGAGAAGCATGTGACCCTGTTGGATTTCATGAAGGGAGACCTGCTAGATGGTAGGGCCCCAGGTGAAGAATATGTCAATGTGTTATTTCAGGCTTTTTTTTCTATTTGAATAGAGCCGTTTGGTTTCTGTGGATAGCCCCATATTTACTTGCTGGGTAACTCAGGATGCATCCCAAAGCCTGATGCTTCTACTGGTCAGGAAGTCACTGGAGCAGGTGATGTTTCTCATGCCTCTGCTTCATGAAGATGCTTCCTATCCATGGCATGATCCTGGAAGCAGACTTGCCACTCAGGACATGGCTGGGTCATGGCCCTGGAGGAGCAGTAGGAAAGAAGTTCATGTGCTTATACTTATCCAAACCTCCTGGATCCAGCAGGTCAGAGACTGCCTGAAGAGTTAATAGCTTCCAAACTATGCCCAAGACAGGTAACAGCACTAGACTTCACACCTGATGCCTCAGGATATGCCAATATTATGCAAAGTCACATTGTGTTACCTGAGCTAGGTCACAGTATCTTTGTATATCACCATGGCAGTCATAGCGTCAGACAGGGATCCCAGCTCAGGTCCAAAGCCAGCACAGCCTGACCTCTGCATCCTGTTCCAGCAACTAGGCTGTTCTGTGCTAGTCTGAGGGTCAGCAAACATCATCTGTATCAGAGATACAGAAATAAGCAGCAAGGAAGTGGTACAAGAGCTCTTTAGCTTTTTTGCAACTGTTAATCTTCACTATGCCTAAAAAGATTTTCCTCTAAATTACATGTGTTCTGTAGTGCTACAGGATGAAATCCATGTCAATGTCATTTGCCCTAATGACAACAGCACTATCTCACTAAAAAGTGACAAACTGGCAATACAGGATACAAACATTAGCTTGCTTATAATGTGTTTTAATTGGAATGGAAATCATTCACAAATTAACTAAGTGAATAAATACAGTTCTCCACAGTCCTAAATTAAAATATTCAATTGAAACGCTTGTCTTCCCTGTTTGTGAAACAAATGTTAAAACATTTGAAGAAAAGCTTTTGCATTTTTATTGCAACTGTTCTAAATGGAAGGGTGACAGAAGATGAAACACCAAATATACTCAGTCCAGATCACAGGAAAGTATTTGTCACACTGTCACATAAGAAATCAGTGAATAAAACTGGAAGAAAGTGATCAGCAGCAAGGTGACATCCAATTGCAATCCTTGTTATAAAGCAGGAGGGAGGGGCACCAGAAATGCAAATGAATAATCTCGAATCATCCAACAAAGTCACACAAGGCTTAGCACAATGACTGAGGTCTACCTGAATGAAGGATGGCACCATGTGTGCTTGCTGAGCATCAAGGGAGAAGGAAATCTTCCCTCCAGATTCCAATCACCCCCTAGGGCCAGATTTTCCAAAGCACTTTAGGTATATAGTCATGTAAATGTGGAAAAAGAATGTTTTCCTAAAATTTCCCATGCTTTTCTATAAACTCACCCCACTGTTTTTATGTGCCCTGGAGGACATACTTCTCTCCACTGACTCTAGAAGAGATCATGGGAGACTAGCTTCGGCACACAAACATTGCATCTGGTGTCTAAAGCAGTTTTGTGTGGCTCCTCTACCCAGTGTCTTACATGCAAGTTCAGGTTCTAACTCAGTACAGGTCCCACTGGCCTGCCTGCACAACTCAATATGTAACAGCTTTATAAATCTGTTCTAGTAGCCCTAATGTCACCCTCCAGAGACAGCCACTGTTACCATGCCCAGCCTGCCCCAGATCTCTGCACACTGCCAGGTGCTACTTGTTCTAGACCTGACACTGGGCACCGCTCCTTCAAATCATTTATACCATATTTTCATTTTCATATGGTTACAGACCACAGAATCACAGAATAGTTGAGGCTCTAAGGTGCCTCTGGTGGTGCTCTGGTCCAGACCCACATCCCAAAGCAGGGTCAGCTAGAATAGGTCATTCAGGACCTGCCTGAAAGGAGGTTGTATCTGAGGGGGTTGGTCTCTTCTCTCAGGTTACTAGAGACAGGATTACAGGAGTTACACGACAGGAGGTTTAGGTTGGACACTACGAAGGAGGAATTTCTTTACAGAAAGGATGATTAGACAATGGAATGGACTTCCCAGGGAAGTGGTGGAGTCACCGTCAGTGGTGGTGTTGAAGTAAAGACTGGGCGGGGAACTTGGTGACATGATGGTGTTCGGTCATAGCTTGGACTTGGCGATCCCAGGACTTTTCCAACCTGACTCTGGCATTCTGTGATTCTGTGATTCATTTTCACATGGTTATAGACCACAGCATCACAGAATGGTTGAGGCTCTAAGGTGTCTCTGGTCCAGCCTTGCATCCCAAAGCACAGTTAGAACAGATCATTCAGGACCAAGTCATAGAATCACAGAACCACAGAATGGTTTGAGTTGAAGGTGACTTTGAAGACCATCTAGCTCCAAACCCCCTGCCATGAGTGGGGATGCCACTCATTAGATCAGGTCACTCAGGACCCCATCCACCCTGGGCTGGAGCACTCCAAGGGATACTGATGCCATCAGCTTTTGAGCATCTCCAGGGGCGGAGACAGCACAACCTCCGTGGGCACACCTATGCCCGCCGCTTCCATTTGAACAGCTTCCAGGAGGCTCTTGCTGCGAGGGCAGAGCGGGCTGAGCGCCGCAGGGCCGCTCCGAGGGCTGCGGGGCTGGTGCTGGGGAGGAGCAGGAGCCGAGGGCGAGCGCGCCGGGCGCCCCCGCCGCCGCCGCCGCCGCGCGCACCTGCGCCGGCGCGCGCGCACGCGGCGCGCCCCCGCCCGTTCACACACACACACGCACGCACGGGCACACAGAGGCACACGCACACGCCCTGCGCGTGCCCGCGGGGTGCGCGCACCTGCGCTACACCCGCGCCCCCCCTCCCTATCCCCCCTCCCCGCACCCCTCGCCCCGCGCAGCGCTGGTCCCGCTGGCGCCTGGAAAGGGACCGCGCCGACCCCTCTGTGCCTCCTCCTTCCTTCCTTCCTTCCTTCCATCCTTCCTTCCATCCATCCTCCGACGCGCCGGGGGATAAGCCCAGGTGAACCGCGGGCGCGGGCGCGGGGGGTGTGCGGGGGTTGTGCGGTGTCCGCGTCGAGTTTGTGAGTTCTCCGAGGGGGTAAAGCCTCCCTTCTCCCCCCGCTCCCACCCCGCCGCCCCCAGCCCGGGCAGGTTTCCTCACTGCGGGTCGGGGAACGATTTTCCCCGCTCCTTCCCCACCCTGTCCGCTCCCTCCGGGACCAAAAATAATACTCCCGGGTTGAATCGTGGCCGCTGGATAACGGGGTTCACGCCGCCCTCCACCCCAAATTCCGGCGCTTAAGGGGTCTCCATCTGTTCCCTGGGCTGCGTCCCATGCCTTCATCCCTGTGCAGGTGAAGGGAATTGCCGAAGGGACGCAGCCTCCGTGCGTCCGGCTGTCCCTTGGTGGATAACCGCGGGGAGTTAATAATATTCCACCCCCATCCCCTTTTTTCTGTTTTTGTTTTCTATTGTCACATTTATGTAACAAGTGCCTGCCTGCACATCAGGCTGGTGTGGCTGTCTAGGGCGATGCATGTTCTGGGGGGATGGTGTATCCAGTGCTGTGCCCGACCATTAAAAATAATGTCTTTCTGTTGAAGAAGACAGGGGTTAAAATGAATGAAGATCTGAAGGTTAATTTGAGCTGGCTGCCTCAGGATCATGTAGAAGCCAGCTCCACAGAGAATGCCTCAGCTGCAGGCTCCTCCCTGGTTCCTGTCGTAGAACCTGAGCCAGAGCTTTTGGTAAACCCCTGGGACATTGTCTTGTGTACTTCAGGGACCCTTATCTCCTGCGAAAATGCCATTGTGGTTCTGATCATTTTCCATAATCCCAGTCTTCGCGCCCCCATGTTCCTCCTGATAGGCAGCCTGGCGCTGGCAGATCTCTTAGCGGGCGTTGGATTGATCATCAATTTTGTTTTTGCCTACCTTCTGCAATCAGAAGCTACAAAACTGGTTACGATTGGACTGATTGTTGCCTCTTTCTCAGCATCTGTTGGCAGCTTGCTGGCTATCACTGTTGATCGTTACCTCTCCCTGTATTACGCTCTGACTTACAATTCGGAGAGGACTGTCACTTTTACCTATGTCATGCTTATATTGCTCTGGGGAGCATCTATCTGTATTGGACTGCTGCCTGTAATGGGCTGGAACTGCCTCAGAGATGAATCCACCTGCAGTGTTATCAGACCACTCACTAAAAATAATGCAGCTGTTCTTTCAGTCTCTTTCTTGCTTATGTTTGCCCTCATGCTGCAGCTCTACATTCAGATCTGTAAAATTGTGATGCGCCATGCCCATCAGATTGCCTTGCAGCACCATTTCCTGGCCACTTCTCACTATGTGACCACCCGAAAAGGAGTGTCTACTTTGGCCATTATTTTGGGGACTTTTGCTGCTTGCTGGATGCCTTTTACACTCTATTCTTTAATAGCAGATTACACCTATCCTTCTATATACACTTATGCCACCCTTCTGCCAGCTACCTACAATTCCATTATCAATCCTGTCATATATGCTTTTAGAAACCAGGAGATACAGAAAGCACTTTGGCTCGTCTGTTGTGGCTGTATTCCTTCTAACCTGTCTCAGAGAGCAAGATCACCGAGTGATGTCTGATTGGCAGCCAGGAGGACGCTCCTTAACATGTTACTTTCCAGGCATTCTGTCTTTGGTTTAGATGCATTCATTAAATGGTGTGTGATGGGTTCAGATAAAAACCACAGGATGGACTGACCTTTCAATAAACAGAAAACCCCAGTGACTGAAATCAATTGAGTGGTTTAAGGAAGATTTCCAAAATCAAATTAATCAGTGTTCTTACAGATTTATAATGTTGCTCAGGGTCTTTTTGTCATATTACCCAGACTTTGCCATGTTTGCCATGATTTTACATTAAGCTTTCTAATTAAAATTAGATTGAAACAGCATATATCCTTTGAAATTGTTTATGTGATTGAATTTAGTCATACTGCATTTGCAATCTGTTGTCAGGATATTTTTTTCCTCTTTTTTTTTTTAAACAGATAAAGAAAACACAGGTCCTTTTACTGCATATGGATATCATCAGAATGCTCTTCAAAATAATGGCCAATTGTACGGATTTATATGGTACTTATTGTAATAGTCTCAGTGTAACAAATTTGCTCTCAGTGAGGAAGTACTTGTACAGCTTTTTATTTTACATCTCAGCACGAATTAGGTTGATAATTGGTTTTATGGGTTACCTGTTTTCTCATGAGTTCCAGCTGGATGTTAAACCAGTTGCATTGCTTTCCTTTTCAAAAGTCAGCCATATGTTTTCACTTATATATGGGACATCAGAACTCACTATAATATTAATTTTAAAACTGACTGGGGGTGGGAAGTCTTTGAAACTGATAAAACAACATGGCCTCTTTTGGCTATGCATTTCTAATAGATCAAACAGTAAGTTTCTCAGACAAGTTTGTCTTTTCAAAAGAGTATAAGAAAATGCTTAATAAAATAACCTACAAATTGCTTGCAGCACATATTTAGCACTACATGAAGTGGTTTCCCTAAGTTTCTTATCAAGTCAAAATTATTACCACTTGTTTTCGTTGCTCACCTATGTAATTTTAAATGCTGACATTTATAAATTCTCAGAGCATATCTGCTTCATAATTGTATTTAACCAGAACTGCAAGATGAAACAAAAACAGTCTTTTCTCCTTTTCTGGCAGTTTCATCCACTACAGAATGTGATTCTTTGCACTGTACACATGTCAGTTCACTCCATTACAGTTCTGGTCTAAAAAGCAGAGCTTCCTCTCATGAATGGTTAAATTTCAAACTGCTTCTAGCCTTTCACTGAAACCACATTAGAATGCACCAGAAATAAAGCATTGTTTCCTAATTTGAAGACTTGATTGTCAGGGAGAAAATCTTCCTGGCACATCTTTGTGAAACTTATGGTGTACCCTCATGTCAGTGCATGGGAGTTTAGAGTACCACTTCCATTAGTGTTGATGGGAGCTAAATGTGTTCATGCCCTGGCATCGGTAGGAAGTTATTTTCCCTTGAATGTCAGAGTCAGCATACTGTATTGTTGCTTCACTAGCTTCCATTAAAAACCCAAAACAAACTCAAGTGTAAAAATAGCAATATTTCCAGTTCAATGAAAAAATACACCTGTGTAGTAGAGATACTAGACACAACTGCGTAGCTGGTCTGGATTTTTCCAAATGGAATCAGTCCTTCTCATGTGGACATTCAGATGACTGTAGCTTTTTGTGGCAAAGTTTCTGTGACGTTAAGAATCATATGCTATACACAAAGCTGAATCTCAACTGTGAGTTGTCTGTAAACAAGGCTCTGTAGAAATTTTTATGAGCAATAGTTAATTTTGGTTGCAATGCTGGGTTTAGATTCTATTATTTACTTGGTTCAACCTTCATGATATTTGGCCCTTACTTTGTAATCTGATTAGTTTAATAATTGCATGGCATGATCCAGTAGAGCTGTGAATTTAAAGCTCCCCTGGCTTCCCTGTGATTTACAGATGCTCAGCAGAGTTAGACTATGACTTCTGCTCAGTGTAAGATATTGGTGTTCTTTATCTACTTCTGAATGTTAATGAAACTTTAGTCATTGCATTTTGTTATGATTTTTTGTATAAGAAATACTCACTTCATAAGTATTCATGCTACATATGTATGCAGTTTTGCAAGTATGCAAAGTATTGAGAATTAATGGCAGTAAAATTCTTGAGATGAATTAGATAGGGAGGCTGCATAATGTAGAATGGCACTTCTAAAAGAAAAAAAAAAAAAGTCATGCAAAGTTTACCCCCTCTTTTTCCCAAATTTGTTCTTCTTTATCAAATTGCTAAAAGTGTGATGATGATAAAAAGCTACAACTGTGACCAAAATTCAGTCCAGAGGGCAACTGCTGTTTTGCTTATGCATACCTGTTCTCATCCTCTTGGATAACCTCACAGGCATCAGTGTTTTTCTCTACACAACATCTGTGTGGTAGGGAAGCCAGAAAAAAGCAGCACAGAGGGAGATAATGTCATCCTCTCTTCGCATGCTGGTTCACCTAGTGTCCTTGTCATCTTCCTCACTCCACAGGCTGCTCAAATCCACAGAGACTCTCCAGAGTGCTGGGGGAGCCAACCTTTTCCTTGTGCCAGAGCAGAGGGATGTGTAATTCAAAGCTTCTCTCCTGGGGAGCAGCCCAAGTCAGAGAGGAAAGAAGGATTAATTATAGCAGTTCCACAAAGGCTGGCTCACAGGGATGGGATTTGCCCTTGTTTGAGGAGTAGTGTGTGGTTGCTTTTCACCACATAAAGATGAGAAACATGATTCTGCCTCCCATGCTGCGGCTGTGACCTCCAGTGAGGACATTGTCTCTTCCAGAAATATGTTCTTAAATTAAGACTGTGCAGCATAGGCCAGAAAAACCTACTGGAAGTCAATGACACAGGTTTGCCTGCAGCTGTCAGGCCAAACTTTAACATGGTTTGCAGTACTTGACAGGTGCTATAGAACACACCTGTGAACGAACTCTGGGGAGCAGGGGCAGAGCTGTGTGTACAAAGCTGCCTACCTCACTCGCACAGAGGAATTGCTTGACAGCCAGGCACTTTTCAGACCTTGTGGAATTAAGCAATTCTCTACTGTCCCCATAGAATTACAGGGTTGACCCCAGTTCTCCATGATGAGGAGCCACTATCTCTCCAAAACTGGCAGAAATCCCCCCCACTTGCAGTTCTCTGATCTTTTGTTGTCCCATCAAACAACACCCATGCATGGAACCAGGGAGGTTAGACTCACCATTCTGCATACAGTGAAGTAGCTTTCATATCTCCCTTGTGATGACAAAAAATGTTTTTTCTTAATACCTAATTTAGTTTAAAGAGTTGAAGTTCATGTCTATTTATTAACATACTTGACCTAAAGTTAGTAACAGGTTGTATCTCAATGGGAAAAATTTACTGTGGTAATTTTTTTGTATGTTGATCCTCAAAGCTTGGGAGAGTAGTATTTTAGATTGTTGTCTTTTTTTTTTTTTACCCATTTCTCCTAACAGTAAGATTTCAGCAATAAGGGGAAACATGTTTTTAGTACAAAAGCAATAAAATCTTCCATGTTGCAGGTACTATAAACTGCTAAGAAAACTCAAAGCAATAGAGAGGAAGCAATATTACTTTAAAGAAAAAACAGTAACTTGCATAAGGACTTTCAATAAGCATAAGTCTTCCTTTGTTAAGCAGATGCTATCAGACCGATGGACATCATTGCTGGTTGATTTGTGTTACAATTACTGAGTTCCTGAATAAGTTACATAGCAATAACGTTTTTCCTTAATTCTTCGGTCCCAAATTTGTTCTATTGGCAAGGAAAAGTTACGTACTGCAGTGGGGATTTTTATTCTTTTCATTGTTTGGCATTTAGTTGTACAGCATTCTTTAGATAAATTCATTGTGTTCAGGACTTCAAATTGTAACTTAATATTGAGATTACTCAAATTTGCCACACTTACCAAGACAGGCATGATCAGTGGTGCTAGCCCATTCTGAAGACAGCTTTATTTTGGTATCAATGAGGAAAACTCCTGGCAATACCCAGGCTATTT
>JAWWLZ010000001.1:47464498-47478583 GCA_035041345.1 Poliocrania exsul | reverse complement strand
TCAAAGGCCTTGCTGAAGTCCAGATAGACCACATCCACAGCCTTCCCCTCATCCACCAGGTGGGTCACCTGATCGTATAAAGATTTTTTTTTGTTCACACCTCTTAAGCCATGATTCCATGGCTGAAACTTCTAACCTTTGGCAGTTACAAGTGAAATTTGTAACTTTTGATGTACATAAGCTTTGCTTCAGGTCCACTCTTAAAGATTTTAGTGCGCCAGGAAAAACAAGTATGTTGCTGCAGATGTGTCAAATACACCTTTTATGGCAGGCATGTACATGTGCTCACCTGGTGGCCAGTACAGGGTCAGACTCTCACCAGAGAGAACAGATCTTTACTGGATGCCAAAGAAAATGCAACAAAGCATGCACACATCAAATCCTAAAAGGGATTCATTGCTGAGCAGGCAATATAGGAACAGAAGAATGCAAAGAAGCCTGTCTGCTGTATTTCTTGCCACCTGTTCACATGAGGCTTTTTTAGCCTAGTTCACTTAAAGAACTGCAGTCATCTGGCAGAGCTGAAATGCAAACACAGATATAAATGTCAGCCCAGTTTTTTGTTTTGGCTAGAGATCTACGGAGATGGAAAGATATGATAATTGCACAACTCAAAAATTCTAAGCATTTCAATAGAGTACTATAAATGAAGTAGATTACCTCCAAAGAAATAATTAATTAAAATAACTAAAAGGGCTGCATTTAAAAAAAAATCCAGAATATGCTCTCTTTTCTATAAAGCATCAATATATTTAAAGGAATTTGCAGTATCTAAGGCTTTCTTGTATTTTATTTGCCTAGATAGAGCACAACCAAAGAAATCATATTAATTTCCCATGACAGCAGGAAATAAGGAATGTGTAGTTGATACAGGCTTTAAATGCTGCAGTAGAGATGCAGTTTTACAGAAAAAATAGCCTGTCTCTACATGGGTTTGCTGTACACGCAAAAGCAGATGCATTACAGAAGGTTATTAACAAAACTGTCTCAATACTCCTCAAGAAATTCTGAGAAAACCTTAGTCTAAAAAAGTCATAGTTTTGAGTAATTTACTTGGAAGCCATTACATGTTCTCTGAAAAAGCTAATTTTTCATGCTATTAAAACAGCCCACCTGAAAAGCCACCTGTTTGCCCACTCCCACAATTTTGTCAACCTCCTCTGCCTGCTTCAGTCCTCTTGTACCTGCTGGTTCTTTTTGCATCTTTGTAAGCACAGCAGATTTAAGACAGACGTAACTTGGTTGTGCAAAGCTGATTAAAGCCAGGGTGATATAAAGACTCTGAATAAAGTTAATCTTGGACCGATGGTTGTACTCATCATACAGAAGAGAGAGCCTGGGGGGAAGGGAGGTTGGAGGATAAATAGCACCACAACTTGGAGAAGCTACAGAGGAGCAGGGAGCGTGAATACTCTGGCACGTCACGTTCGCTGTGCTCTGCTACTGTGAATCACCATAAACTGCACACCAGAGATTTCATGTACCAGCCATGGGCATTCAGTCAGTTTTAATTGTATGTCATGTTGTGACATGGCTTTGGGAAGAAACAGGGTTCTGATTGAAATGTTTTCTTTCATTTTCACCTTTCCCACCTATTCAGAATCAAAGCAAATTGCAGAAAAATAGTGCCTAAAGAACAGAACAGCTGAAGCAGATTGTTATACGGCTCCAGTCAGCTCAAAGAAAAGAACAAATAAAATCAAGTGGTGGCAATGCCTTTCCAAGACACAGCAGAGACAGATGCTGTGCTTATATGCTATGGGCACACACAGACCAGAAGCAAGCTGGACTGGGAATCACACCATATGCTGTAGGAACACACTGGCAACAGGGTCTTTGCTGAGATGGCTGGATTTGATCTGCATCCACTCCCTACTTGATAGTATTACAGCATTAAATTGACTACACTTTGGTCCATGGCAGATCTCTCTGCTCAGGGGTGGGCTTTAAATCAGAAAAAAGCACAGGCTCCTATTCAGATAATGTAGCTGCCCCCCAACTACCCCTCAAATTCAGGTTAGACTGCAGGGACCACCTTTTCTTTCTGTTTAAACATCACCTGCAATTGCAAGCTGTTGGCCATAACTTCAAACACTAATAAACTGACAAGCCTGCAACACATTTCCTGTTCTGAAAGAACGAAAACCCCATCTGGAAACTGAAGTTATATCAATTTTATTAAGAAAGGATAAAATGATCCTTCTTATGCTATTAATACTATTGGCTTCTAATCTCTTGATGCTGTTTAGATATTATGGAATTTCAGACTTAATATTCCACCCAGAGGATGATATAAAAGCCACTATTGATTTCTGCTCCCTACAAGCAGGCTTGATCTCTATGTAAATTAAATATTCTATAATGTATTTCACAATATAGATTAGCTGTCATTCAAGCTTTGATTTATTCTCATTCCAGCAGGCTGACTTAGCGGCAAGTTCCAGGCAATAACTAACACACCTAACAAAATCTGGTTAGGCCTTTGCCCATTAACACCCACATCTACAGACACATCAAATATCTGAAGGAAAATATGGGATGTATTTCTTATGAGAGGAGTGGTGTACACAGCAGTGATGTAAAAGGCATCACTCACTGTCATTGTCCCAGAGATAATGTCCCTTTCTTTTCACCTGAGGAGGACAGGGGAAGACAGCAATGTTTTCCATCTACCAACTGTTTAAATCCTTCAAATATTTGGAGAAGTTCCAGAAAAGAACTGCTAAGCAGCAGCTTAAAAATGCTAAGGTGTTCCACATAGCACCCCAGCTGGCTTCTCCCCTGGTATACATCTGTGGACCAGAGAATGCTGGCACTGCCAACAGCTCCTCCCATACCACAGTGAAGGTGTTCCCTATGTGCTCTTCCTTTAGTGACCAGAAAGCATTTGCTTTCTCCTCTTCAGAGCAGTGAAGACAATGGGGGGACCCACCTCTCAGTCACTGCACTTTGGGAGGGGAAAGCTTAGCATCACCGTGAAGGTCCTTATCTCACACTGGGGAAAAAAATGAAAACATCTTACTGAAGGCATCAGGGACCACATCAAGCCTCAAGCAGCTTAGTCTGACCCGACTGCAAGACATTGGACCAGAGAGTTCCTCAGGTCCCCTCCTGCCTGAGTTACCTTAGGATCCTATGAAAGAGCAGACAAAAGGCATTCTACTAACTAGGACCCATTTCCACCACACAAAGGGGCACTGGAGTCTAAGGAAACAGCATTAACTCGTTGCTGAATTTACTTCCTTTCTTAGCTAGAGGATAGGTTTCAAAATACCTCCCCCAAACATGTGCTTGCTCACAAAAGAATGTGGGAAAACTTATGTCTGCCAATACCTCACTCTGATCCTCCAGTCCTTTTATAAAAGGCTGTCACAAAACTCTCTCCTCCTTAAGAATTAGCCTTATCAATGCCAACAAAGCCCTCAGATTATTTCTCATGAGGCTGCTGATGGGCATTAGAAAACCTCTCAGCATGGTGAAATTCAAAGTACATCACACAAGTAAGGTTGGAGAGGAACAACCAAGGTTTTCTATTGTCATCAGAAGTCCAATGATGAAACCTGCTGTGCAACTAACTTTTTTCACTTCGTGATTTTTATTACTATGTCACTCAGAAGCTGAATAGCACATCCACTGCCAGCCATACATCATCTTCCCTGTATAAGGAGGGACTCACAAGATTTTTAACTCAAGCATTGCATTTAAAGCAACACAGTTGATAAGCATTGATGCTCAGTATCCCTAGGGCTCAAGCTTGCAACTGAAGGCAATGGACACAAACTGACACCCAGGAGGTTCCCTCTGAACATCAGGAAAGACTTCCACTGTGAGCCTGACTGAACACTAGCACAGGTTGCCCAGAGAGTCTGTGGAGTCTCACTCCTCAGAGATATTCAAAAGCCATCTGGACATGGTCCTTTGCAATCAGCTCTAGGTCATCCTGCTTAAGTGGGGGGCTGGATCCAACGACCTCCAGAGGTTCCTTTCAATCTCAACCCCTCTGTGATTCTGTGAATGAAAAATCTAAAACATACAATACTAAGCTGCTGCAATTCACGCCCCTCTGCCAACTTCCTTGGAGGCCTCTTCATTTGTGCTAAGTCACATCACCTCACAACCAGGGCAGGCTGAGAGGACTTGTGAAGATACTTACAGGTGGGATCTTAGCCAAGGTGCAGTAATTTCCTCAGCTGTCACACTTTGCCGCTCCAGTAATTTTAGCTTCGTGGCAGTTTTACATTTCAGAGCACCTTGTTCCCAATTTGTCAAGGACCCTGAGACTCCGAGCCTCTAGCAGCCAGCACAGTTTTACATGCACTGAGATTTTGCTGTACACCCACTTTTACCAAAGTACCACTCAATTACTGAAAGAGGAATGTATCTCTCTCTCCATAACTTGAACTTCATCTCCACTCTCTGTCCTCACACAGCTAAATTTAATTAGAACAAGTTCTTATGATTGCTCCACTTGTCCACTGGGGGTCAGTGTCTTTCTACAGAAAGACTGTCCCTCTTACCTGGTGGGTTTGCAGGTGACAGAAATCTTAGAGCAGCACTTCATTCTTCTGTCGCAGGATTTTAGGGCTTCACGTACATGATGAAGACAAAAGCCTAGTGCAGGTCCATCACTGCCAAAGGAATGGCAAGGTCCTTGCAGGTCCTGTCCCAATTAAAGTGACACAAAGAATTGCAGGAACCTCCAACGTAGTGTTTTCCCAGATATTAAGCAGGCTTGATCCAAATGCTGCCGGTGCCCTCCTGCAGCTCTCCTGCCACCACTGCAGCATTGCAGGAGCCAAGTGCCAGGCTACCCTCTCGGGTGAAAAAGCATCTCGTTGGGCAGGGAATTCCTAACTGATGACTGAGCATCTTGAAACACTTTGATGCTTTCTGCATTATCTGGCCTTGTATTTAAATCAAATACTGAAGTGTGATTACCAGCCCATAGATTTTTACTATCCAGTGAATCCCACTTGGCTCGTTTGCCAGGATGAGCTCCAGAGAAGGCGGCTGTTTGTGCTGCTGCACAGGCTGCGTAGGAGAGGTGCTGCACCACGCTGCTTTCAGAAACACCCCCTCATTAGCGAGGCTTCCTCAGCTACTGACAACACTTGGCCAGACATTCAGTGCAAAGATTTGGTGTTTGTGTCTCCCAAGCTGAGCAACATACGATGTTGAAGGATGACAACAGTGGTGGCCAGAGGTGAGGGGGTGTGGCAAGGAAGGGTAAACAGCCACGAGAACAGGGCTGGTTGGCAGTCATGCATACAGCACAGACACTGCTCAGGCACTGGAATCTGTATCAATGGATCAGAAGCACTTTGGAAGCAAATCTGCTCACTCCCTCTCACAGCACTGTAATTCCCATTATGGAGCAGCACAAGAATTCACCTCCCCCCAGATGCAGCTCAGCACAAGACCTGTTCTCACTACAGCAGCAGGTGTTCAGTTTACATGAAGCAGAACTCCTGAAGCCTGGCCAGTGCTGACCAGCACCTACTGTATGTACCCTGCTCTCCAGACTCCCTCCCTTTCTGTCCCACTTCTGACCAGCCAGCTGACCTCTTGGCTGTTTAGGCCGCACTTCCACCTACTTACAGTAGGTATGTCATCATCCATGAATCTCAAGCCAATTCCAGTGAAAGGAAAGCAATGCTACCAGGGACTCTTTGTCTGCACGCCTCTAGTTTGTGCCCCAAAGGGAAAGTATGAGCCATTAAGACTGATGAGACAATTCTCAAGCCATGTATGTCAAAACCTGGAACTTTAAAGTTCCTTAACTTCTGTGCTAAGAAATTAATGGCGCCTCTATCTTCAGTTCTGTCCTGCCAAGACTACTGATGTTCTCAGAGGGAAATTTTGCATTTTCCATCCCACTACCTCTCCCTTTCATTCCACATATGCTTCCTTTCTACAGCACGGATATCCATTAGCATTCAAACAGTTGGGTTAGAATAAATGGTTGCTGCCCAAGCCTAGAAAGAAGCAATACCTGCAGCAGGCTGGTAATTACAGCAACTGTGCAAAGCTCACATCTGGCAGCCTTAAAACAGAGCTGCAATTTAAAAGTATGACTTACCCATGTATTCCTTACATACCCTACACCCTGAGTATTTTATGTTTCACTTTCTGAGCAGAAAACATTCCCAGCTCACCAGACTCCTTTAGTAATTCTTATATTCATGAATTTTAAAAAAGACCTATTTACTATTTCAAATGTCAGCTTAAGTCTGTTTATCCTAATCAGGTATCCAGGCCAGCAGCACCGTCAGAGTCGTTTGTACCCTCATGTCTCATCTGATCAGTGAAGGAAATAAAAGCTGAAGCAGGCAGATGGCTGAAGTGAAGAGAAAGGTCATTGCATACTGTAGCTGATAAGGTGAGGAGAATAAAATAGGGAAGAGTGATCTTCAGGGAGAAGGTTAAAACTTGGCCTCACCATTTGGAGGCTTCTGTATGGAGATAAAACAAAGGGAAGTATCATCAATTATTCACCAAAACATTCTCCTATTGTTTAGAAAAGTCCTAACCTTTCTCTTTTTCCCCATCTCTGCCCTAAAAATCATTATCTTTCTACCACCTATTTAAGAATGCCACAGATCTGTGGTGTTATTTTGCCCATTTAAGTGAGGCATCCATACTTAAATGCTTTTACTCTGCTAATGCACTAAGTAAGAAGCAATGCTATAGCAAGACAACTCCCACACCTCCTATCTCAAATAATTCTGTTGGCAGCTGCCTCACCATTTGGTATATTTTAACTAGGTTTGAAAAATCCCTGAAGTACGTATTTATTATCACTTTCAGCAAAGTACGAAGTAAATCTATCAAGCCATATAAAAAATTCATATAAATTCTAGAAACATAGCAAGGAATATAGGTCAGGAGGGGCACCAAGGAGAGGGATGGAGCATCCTTTAGTTAAAGCATGTGGTAGACCTAAATTTGGCTTCCTAGGCAGACCATGTCAACTTAAAGAATGAAGATGGCTCTTAAAAAAATTTAAAAAGCAATGGTTGACTTGATAGTCACTGAGGGTTTTGTGGATAGTACAGAGGATGATCAAAGATAGGATACTTTTTTCAGATAAGCACTTGTCTAACAGCAGTCGGTCGGGTACCAGGCTGTGATCTTGCTTATCTTTCTTAAAACATTTGTGAAATGTCACAATGGTGGTTTGCATGAGTTATGGCAAAATCAGTGACTGGTTTCTGGAAGAAGCAATGAGCCAGAAGGATCCATTTATTTAAAATAAACCCCTAATGCCCCATGGAACTGTTGACAAACGCCAGCATTTTGATATACACACTGCAAAATGGCCCTGCACACACTAATGTTCTCCTCCTACAGTCAGATAAAATATTTTGATGAGCCTATACAAGAGTTATTCACAGCAAGCCAGAAACTTCACCAGCTGCTGTAAGCAAAACATCTATCTTTGTTAGAGCAAAATGTGCCATAAATAGAAATCACACAGAAATACATTTATGGGGAAACTTTTGCAGCCTGCCTAGAAAGTGTTACTTTGGTTGTCATTTTAAGAATATGAAACAAACAAATCCCTTCTTCCTCAAAGACAGAAATAATGTTTACAACATAATGGTGATCAGAAGCAGTTTAGCCAGCTGTGTGAAGGCACCCTAAGAAGAGTTTTAGAAGAAGCATGCTAAATTTAGAAGGAAACCTGAACAGAACAGAACCATAAGCCAACCTAGTTATAGCTGAGAACACTAAAAAACCAGGTCTGAAAGAATATCCCAAGCAAAGTTAAGGTGAGGCCTCACATGGCTGGAATGAGCAGTAACTTCAGGAAGACTCACAGTTCATCACTGAGCTAAGCCTATGATAAGCAATCCTGGTATGACCCAGTGGAGCAGAAAAGCACTGTGACCTGAGGCAGCACCCCTTGTAACACCCACTGTTACCAGCACAGTCACAGAACAAAAACCTATCCCAGGGAAAGAAACCACAGCCAGCCAACCAGCCAAACTAAGTCCTGCTGAAGGAGGGAATGGAAAGATCCTTGGCAGGTGACATAAAAACTATTTCAAACAAGGAGCATGAGAATCAAGAGAAGGATGCAAGCCTGTTTCTGCAGAAAGAAGCAGGCTGCAAGTGAAGGCCAGCACTGGGCTAAATTCAGGAGAGCAAGGGCACTTCTTACAATGGCTGGTGACTGCATCTGGTTTGTGGAGGGTGACAAGCAGTGGGCACGGGCATTTCAGCAGGTCAGAGAAAAGTAACTGGGGACTAGGAAGTTAAATTCACTAGGAAGTTAAACTGACTAAGGAATTCATCAGCACTAGTGGGTATCAAGAGAGCCTGATTTTCAAGAACCAAGAAAACATAGAATCATAGCATTGACTGGGTTGGAAAAGACCTCTGAGATCATCAAGTCCAACCCTTGGTCCAGCTCCAGTCCAGAGAAGTTCTGCCATGCTCTTTGGTGCAGTTGATAGGAATCCTGTTTAGGGTTGCTGCCAAAGACAAAGGGGACAGACTACTCAGTATTAACTGGCACTAGGGTAACTTTGTCAGATTCTCAGGCCTCCCTTCCTCTAACCTACACTTCACTGGCAACACAAGTGACTGCTGAACAGGCTAGAGCTCTTACACAGTACAACAGCAGGCAATTAAAAATGCCAAGTGACTTGGGAAGGCAACACATTTAAGACAAGCAGCTGAGATACCTCAAAACAGTTGCCATCAGCTGTAATCTCCAGATCACTCTGCACATGACCCCTTGCCAATAGAATAGCATAGTACTCCTCCTTGCTCTGGCTAATCAGATAAGAAGTTCTATTTATCTGCAGCAGTAAGAATTAATCTCAAAGAGACTACTATATTTAGCTAAGAATCTTAGGGGCTAGTTGTTTTCTTCTGTAGCTGAAAAGCCCAGCCCAAACCTCAGACTGCTTTCCACATCTATGTCACCCACAGATGAGAACATATTGCTCCAGAGAAACCTACAGAAAAAACACTATTTGCTTCTACTGTTAGTAGAGAAAGCAAAATATGAAATTCCTTCTCCCAGTTTTGTACCTAAAGGACCTTTCTTTTCGATGTACTTGTTTTCATCTCTTCATCTCTTTAAGGAAAGACAATGGTCAGCTGGGAACCCACAGTCTTTCTAGAGTACCCACACTGCCTTTTAAGTCCAAGGGAACAGGGAAGGGTGTGCTCAAGTCTCCCCTGACTGTTCTGTGGCAGATTCAGGGCCTGAGGGATTCTAGTACAAATCATAATTTATTTTAATTCCCTGTATATAACTGACAGTGCTTAGAGTACCTAAATGCAGATCTGCCTCAACATGCTGAAAATCCTTGGACTTGTGTGCCTGTGCATGTGTGTCTGTGTATATATGTAACTCACTCCTACAAGAATGTCTCAGAATTAAAAATTCAGGCTCCCATGGGGCAAAAACCTTCCCCCAAAGCAGGTTACACCAGGCTGAATTTCTGTTTATTTGGTTTCTCAGAAGGAAAAAAGTGTAATGTCACCTTAAAATAAAATTCACTGTCAAAACCATCTCTGGATAAGCTGTTCTAGTATTTATTTTACTCTTCTGCTAGGAACTAATACCTTAGCTCAGGATTTAATTCATGTAACTTCAGCTTCCAGATATAAGAGTCTAATGAAGTCTTCATTATTATCAGGTTTATACTCAGTTCAGTTTAGAGTGAAATTTTAAGCATTTTTAGAAACTACATAGTTGCTGTATCCTTAGGTATGTTGTTTCAAGGGGAAGACACCACCTCTTCATTATTAAAACAGTGCCCAGGATGAGAAAGAGAACATACCTGAAGACCCAATTTCCCAAGGAGTCATTTCCCTTCCTCTCAACTCCACCTGCAAACAAGCTCAGTTTGGATCTTGTTCTCAACAGCATGCACCCCTCTTACAATAAAATTTTTTTTCTCCTCTATTCAATTGATTTTGGTAAAGAGAAATCTCAAATACCTAAAAATGCAGTTCAGCTTGGTTCCAAGTAAATTGTTTAATGTTCAAACACAACCACAGAAGCTGCAGAAGCAGCATGCTGAGTGCCCATCAGTCCTAACTCCAGCCCATCAATGAGCAGTTTTAACGCTTTACCAAGAAAACCTTTGAACCAAAAAAACTGCAAGCTCATTTATTCAGTTTCTACATAGAATTGGTGTCTTTGCTCTAAATTACTTGAGTTCAAATCACAAAATAGAAAATTTGAGAGAAATAAGAACCGAGTAGCAGAGAGGGGCTGGAGTTTTCAGCTGAACAGAGTAAAGATTAATTTGTTTTTCCCAGGAAACAACCAAGTCTAAGATGCATAAACAAATCTGTTTAATTTACAATGAGGCTACTATGTTACACAATTGGTTTATATAAGTTCTTTCCAGTAGGATGAAAAGCCTCTCCTGGTTTTAATCTGATTACAATTAAAAGATTAAATTAAAAACATTTTTATAGTAAGCAGCCATGGGTTTGCATTTTACAGTATTTTGCTTAGTGTCATTAACCTACAAAGACTCCTTCTTATTAAAAAACGTCAAAAGAGACCTGTTAATATAACTCATATTTTCTGCCTTGTTCTTTCTGGAAGCAAAGCTGATGTTTAATGCATTTCACTGAAAAAACCGAAACCCTAAACCTAGGGAAATTAATACCCATTTAGACCAGCCAAGAACTTGAACTTGGAGCTTGAATCAAAGTTGCAAAAGAACAAAGTGTGCATGTTAGGAGGAGCAGCAGAACCTTAAAGGACTCTGGTTTGTAGACTCCAGCCTTCATCCCAAGAACATCATGGTACTGTGGGATCACAGACAGCATTTGGAAGCCTTACATTTTCATTTCTGTTTTTAATCCGTAAGTTAACAGCAAAATCTTACTAATCTTAAGAATGAAAGACAGGCTCAAAAGTGAGATTTTATTCATATTTGTTACTTATTCACAACCTGAAGTATGATAAAACTGATAAAAACAGCCTAGAATCATGTTTACATCACTAAATTCAATTCACATTTTGTTCATAAAATATCAAAAGGAAAATGACAACATTGCAGGTTCAGAAAAACAGGTTGGCTACTATGACTGAAAAATCTACACTATCTTAACTGGTCACAACTGATTGGTTATTTAATGCTTATTTTTTAAAATAAGCACAAATTAAAAAATTTCACCACATCCAACTTCTGTGCTCATAAAATATATCTTCTGTTGTATCAAATTTCAGTAGCTTGGAAAGAATTTTCTGCTGAGATATTTCATTTCAGCATGTATCAAAAGAATATCAAGAGTACTGTCCCCACCTACAGTGATGTAACACTGAGGTTCCAGTTGCACTACCCATCCAAAGAATTATTTTGCAAGCACACCTTGATGGTAAAGACAAGCCATCTCTCATACAGTGATGAAAGCCACCATCAGGCTATTACGTACATTCTGTCCTCTTTGGTGGACATGCCTCAGACTCCAGGACACAAAACATAGCAGACTTCAGCTCTGCATTTTAAGGCAAAGACAAAACCAGCTCCAACTGGGAAGGAGATGAGTGAGTACCTTCAGCTGCCCCCAGTTACCAAGAGCTGTGGTTGCCCACCACAATGCAGAAACTGGTTGTACTTTGTGATGGATCTGAACACCAACACTGAGGCAGCATCTTACCCCCCTCACCATAAAGGGGCAGCCACCACAGATTGAAAAATCATATGCAGATTTAACAGCAATGCAGTAGCCAACAGTTTGCATGCAAACATTGTGTTAGACTGTTACATTCCCAGGACTAAAACTGTTAGTGGTGTAAACACAGGTTAGATAATCATCTTCCATTTCTCTTTTTATTTTACATACTTTTTTTTTTTTAAGAACAGACAGGGCCTCACAGAACAAAGGAGCTTTACCAAATTTTAAACCTGGAATTACACAGACTTCTGTTACAGAGATTAAAACTAATCTGGTAAGGAAAGAGCTCTTCCCCCTGCTATGAATAATTTTTTTTTAAAGCCTTATTAGGCAAAACAGCAGCCTGACTCTCAGTCCAGAAGAAAGCAAAACCAAAAAGCCACACCATTTTAATACTGTACTGCTGGAGGAGAAAAAAAACCAAAAAACCAGAGGGAATTATTTTTAAAGAAAACAGAGACAGCCAAAGCAGACTTTATGGCAGCAACTATTCCTAGGGAAGAAGCAAAAAAGTGTATATATATGCCATAGTACCCCAAAAGCCATTAAAACTGCTTTAACTGCCAATGTTTTATCCATGGGATGTACTGGAAAAGAAATACATTCAAAGTAAGAGTTCTGAGTAAATGTGCTACATGACTACACATGTACAAATCAACAACAACAGAACTTATTTACACACATTTATACCTACAGGCATAAAGACCAAGTTTAATACTTGTGAAACGTATCTGATTGCTAGATCCAGACTGTTCCAATCCTTAGTAGCAACAGTAGCATTTCTGCACTGCAATAACCATGTGGTTTTAATCAGGTCTATCCTGCATCCAGTTCATCTCTATCATAAAACCAAAAAACATTACAGGTATTTTAACTTTTATGTGTAACATAGACATTCATCTGCTACCAAGCAGAGACACCTGTCCCCAACACTCTTCCCAACAGACAGTCAGCAACCGAGAGCTGGTACTGTTACAGACATACTCCGTCTGCCTACCAAATGTTCTTTTTTGATCATGTGGATTCCTTCTTCAAAGTATACATTTCATCATCTGCTACATTTTTAAGATAAAAAGGAAGATAATATAAAATCAATTCTGTATGCATAAAAACTTAACCAGAAGTGGTTAAAAATAGACTAAAAGTTGGGCATAATTAGTAACTAATAAAAAAGCTAAAAGTCATATTTTATGGAACTCAACATTTCACTCAGTCATATACTTAACTCCCTCAAAGCCTAACAACCAGAACAATTCACAAGTACCTAAGTTTCTTACATAATTAAAAGAATAAGATGTAAAGTCAAAAAAATATAATTTATCCCTTCAAGATCAGGAAAGTAAAATATAATGCTGGTTCTGTAACAGTGCAACAACTGCAGCATATTTTGCACGCAGCACATGAGTTGCTACATTTAGTGGCACTTGAGTATTATGCAGTAAATACTGAAAGTAAGACAAGTTTCTGATCTGCATAAGCATACTCACATCATTATTACCAGAGTTGCTAAGCTACAGCATTCTGAATAATACCAATTCAACTTTAGTACTTCCATCACTAGCCTTAACACGTCAAGGTCCTGCTTTACATCTTGCTGAGAGAGCAATCACTGAAGCCAAGTATTTAATGTAGCTGCCACTGGGCTCGGGCTGCTGTGTTCAATCTGACCAGTCATTCTCATCAAACTCTGAATCGTCATCGGAATCGCTGTACTCCACCGCAATGCGCCTCGAAAGGATGGTCGCCACGTCATTGCCAACGGGCTCACGCTTGGCTTCCTGCTCACGCTGCTCCTGCACCTTCTTCAGCTGGATTCCTGTAGAGACAATTGCTCTCAGACAAAGCTCTCAGCGCAAGAGATTTTAGATTTCATATTGTTATTGGTGAGTTTGTTGTATTCTCACAACACACTCAGGAAGGAGGAGGGAAAAAACAGCGAAACTATTGATTAAAGAGAGCCTCCCTGAGCAAGAAGAAAGATAGAAAAGGCAGACTGGAATCCATTCTCAGAGACTGAAAGCTTCTGGACTTCTAAAATTGCCAACAACATGTAAAGCTTAAATATTCAAGACTGTATAAGTTCTTTTCATCTGAAGATGAAGGTTTTTGTAATTGTATTTGGAAATACCATTAGACCTACAGTGCCATATTGTAAGCAAAGTCAGGAAGAGTCACTGGTTAAAAAAATCAGTGGGCTGAAGCCTGGTGTTGGGTAACTTAGTTCTTCTGAACAGAAGCAAAAATCCATGTACATTTACGAGCACTTTACATAACAAAGGGGCAGTCCTGTGGTGTAATGGATACCCTGAATCCCAAGGTCCTGAGTCTGAGCCTCAGTGGGACCATCCCTTGGCAGTTCAAGCCTCCCTGCCATCCCATCCCGTCACATCTCAGATGCTCAGCAGGGTCAGCCCCGGTCAGTACCGG
>JAWWLZ010000001.1:47446887-47464398 GCA_035041345.1 Poliocrania exsul | reverse complement strand
CAGTTCTGTGCACGCTGTGCCTCACCTAAAAAATCCACTGTGCAGGCTGGAAGGGCACACCCACGTGGGGAGAGCCCCGCCCAAATCTGCGTTCACAGTCTGGCCATACACATAACAAAGTGCTGTTTCCATTTGATTACATTTGCACAAATACTCGAACATGCTTGACAAAGCTGTAAATCTGCAGGCATTAGAAAAAGATTCAAAATCAATGGCTGACAATGTCAGAACAGGTGAGTGATACCTGTGGCTAATGACACTGCCCAGCTGGGAAAAGAAGCCATGAACTCCTACCAGTGCAAAAACAGCACTGAAAAAAGAGAAATACCAAGAGATCGGTGTCCACTTACCCATTCTAATGGCAGCAAGAAGATCACTCCTTGCATCGCTTATGGGCGCCTGGGCAGGCTCGTGACGCTTTGCGTCTGATGCGGGAGGAGCGTGCATTGGGGAGGAAGAGAGGGATGCACCTGCAGCAGGAGGGCCTGGAGGGGGAGGAGGTGGGCCAGGAGGAGGAGGAGCAGTGACAACAAGCCCAGTAGAAGGAGGAGGATGAGTAGCTGCATATGTAGAGCCAGTCACCAGTCCAGGGTGTGAAGGTGGCACAGGAAGCTGAAGGGGACTAACAAATGCAGTTTGTGCTGAAGGAATCATAGGGGGAGGAGGAGGAGGGGGAGGACCTGTAGGATTGTAATAATCCACCATCTGAGCTGGAAGCATCCTGTATAAAACAGAACAAAAACATTTAATGCACTGAAAGTTAGGACTTAGAAAATCATCACTTTTTAAGCTGCTGTCATCCAACCTCAGCTGAAACCAAAATCAAAAGGAATTTACACTGGTGAGTTAAATATATGCAAGCGATTATAAACATGTGAACTGTCAAGTAATAGTAATACACTGAGCTTTAAGACAGATTTCAAAGTTAAAGACAGTGTCGTTTCCATACTCTACAAAATGAGCTTTTTATCTTAATTCTCCTGCCTAGTTCAGTACAAAGTGTTTGTTACTAAACACCTACTCTGTGGGACTATTCAGTACAAGGTCTGTGATGAAGAAGGGACCAAGAAACCTGCAGACTACAAGTATCAATTCCACACAAGACCAAATATTAGACAAATATTAAGACATAATAGGACACAGGCAAAGAGAGTACGAATGGAAAGATTTACCCAAAGGTATATCATGCATCTCATGTGTTTCTTCAGTCAACTTTATCAACTGAAATACCACTTAAAATAAATAGGGAGGCACAGGGAAGAGCTAATTTCTTTGTTACAATATCCTTAAAAGAAACCATAAGCACAAAAAAAAAAAGGATATAAGAGTTGTGAAGTAGGCAAAGAACTAGATACAGGAGACCAGAGTGGAAGGAAAGTGACTGATGACATTCAGCAAGACACATCAAGGTTTATGACAACTGCAATACCCTGACAGTGGTCATGGACCTGAGGACTAAGCACAGTAATGTGTTACACACTGGAAATAACAGAGAAAGGGCAGGTTGGAGCAGTCACTTGTAACTGTCACCTGCAGTGTGATACAGTCACGAATCAGGCAAATGCTACCCCAGGACGCATCAAGCAAGGCTGCCCATCCTTGGCTTGTCTAGTATAAAATGACACAGGCAAGAATGACCACAACTGTCCTGGGGTTACAACTTGAAAGTTTTAGCCATTTACACAAAAGAACAGACACAGACTGGTTAGAAAACAGATGTTTTCTTGCTATTGGAGAGCCAGTACTCTGGCGCAAGCCTTCCTTCAGAATGCATTCAGGCAAAACATCTACACAGGAGTTTGGTAAATTCCTATCTTGAATTACGGAGTGGCATTTGTCCTGCAGCAGTAGGGAATTTGTGTCTGAGGAGAGCCCTTTCCATTCTATCACAAGGTCCTTTAAAAAGTCATTTCAGGGATGCAACAGACTGCCATTAATCACAATGAGCAATACTTTCCCATGCATTTCCTGAAGTTTAAAATACTATTCAAATTATGCTGTAACTATTTTCCACTTTAAAGAAAAATTATCCCCTTTTTAATACTGTATTAGGAACACTTAGTATTTCACAAGCATATTGATTTCACCACATTCAATATACAGTCCATTATTTTTGCTTTCACTATTTCATTTAAATTCAGTTCATACACAGAAATTACACCAATTTTTTCTGACCTCCCAAGGAGGCAACTAATGTGTTTGGGGTCTTTTTATGTGATGCATTACACATTATGATGATCATGAAAAACACACATCCCTCTAATTTTATCAAGAATCCACCAGAATAAATCAGGAGATTTACCCATATTCTGCTGGTACCACAGGTACTGAGCTATGCTGGCCATCTGAAGGCTGGGGTGGAGGTGGAGGTGGTTGTTGAGGTCTGTTTAAAGTAGCATGTCGTACAGTGGTGGAAGGTGGTCTGTATTCATGCTCATGGCTTTGGGATGCTGCCATGTACTGTGGGCCATCTCCTGCTCCATATGAAGGCATTGCTATCTGCTGATGGAGGGAATGATTCGGAGTAGCAGGATAAGAATAATCTGTAACATCAGATGCATGGGACCTAAAATTAAAGTAAATGGATGCAGAAAAACAGGTTATGTGAATGTTAACAGAGTATTATCTAAATAAATGAAAAAAAAAAAAAGAATGCAATCAGCATTGTTTTTCTTGCAACAGGACTCCCTGATTATCAAGCACCACTCTGTTTTAAGTCCACAGAAAGCACAAGAACTTTAGTAGCCATAAGAAAGCGTACTGTTTTCGTCAACACTTTTGACAGTCTATTGTTTGAAATGATAATACTTACCAGGTCTGCCTTAAATTAACAATGGTAGAAGAAAAAGGAAAGCAATACTACAAACACTTGCAATTATGCAGAAGAATATGTTTTACCAATGCAGAGAAAATCAATTTCAAAAGTTAGAAAATGCTTTTTATTTTGTTTGCGCAATTAATTTTGTTGGAAAGGCTTAGTGAAACCAGGAAATGTAAATATTAGTTGAGCAGAGAGTTCATAAAGATACAAAGTCCAAGATGCTCTGTCAAATAAGCCCAAGAGAGGGAGCAAAAGGACCTCTTCATCCCATTACTGCAAATAGCTGTTTTAGTAATGAACTATGGTGCAGCCTGGCTTTTAGTGAACACAGTAAACTGATGCACTTATCTGTAAGACTGGAAGCAAGGTAAGCAACAAAAAGCCAGGGTTTTGAGGAAAACAAAACAACAAACCCTTTGGGCATTTTGTCCTCTTTCATGCTTCCTGCCTGTTCCATTTTCTTTGCGTCACTCATGAACTCAATGCCCATTTTCCTTCTCTCCCACTCTTCTTTTCTTGTTCTTACTTTTCTCACATTAATTTGCTGGTTTCTGTTTGGATTCAGCTTGTGTTTCTCTCTCTAAAGTACAATAAGTATAACAAATGCATTGTAAATTGCCACAGTCCAAACATTTGGATATCAACATTCAATGTGTAAGTGTTAAAATTAGCAAACAAGAAGACATAAAAGCTTTTTATCTTTTCTTTAACATTAGAAAAGGAACCACAATATAACCAAATACACTTCTTTTGGACCTTACTTACATAACACTGCTCATGCAGTAGCTGCCAGCGTAAGAATGCCTCTGAAACTAGTACTCAGTTCTATATGTATGGGGGTTTTTACAGCTTAAGACTACTCCAAGATGAAAAAATAGAAAGCCTTCTCTTCACCTCACTACCATTCACAGAATTCATGCGTGTAAAACAGATTTCAGCATTCAGTCTCTGATATTTGATTCACTGAAATGTAAAGTACTCCATAAATTATAAAATCTGAAAGGCTTATAAGTACGAGTTATCCATCATACCACACCTAGATGCATCCTACAATTCCTGCTTAAAAAATATCCTATACATTGTAAGCACTATAGGTACTTGCAAACAGCCAAATACATGTTGACATTGCTGGGACACAAAACCAAATCACTTGAATGATTCTGATTTAAACTCGGGAATCCTGGAAGCAAGGTATTAAGTCTAAAGAAAGATTCAAAATGTGTGAAACAGAACTCCTGATTAAAGAAATTCACATCTTCTACTAGATCAACCTATGGAAAGTATTGTTAGTCTGCAATGTTTCAGTAAGACTAACAGGAAACAAGGTTTTTGCATCAGAAACTGTGGGGAAAAAAAGACAAAGGCTTTTAGACAGAAGTTCTGAATACATTATTGAAACAGCAGTAGCAATCTTATTTTAAATTTTTTCAGTTAAAAGTTGATTACTCTTCACAAAGACCACATCATTACATCTACACAGCCCTAAGCAGATTTTTTTTTTATTTCATCTCCACTGGACAATGGACTAAAGGTACCAGCCCACACTTTTGTAGTGGTAGCAACTTCCTTAACCTAGCCATTCAACAATTTAAACATTAAATTGTTACAGACTTTCCAGTGGACCCTCTTTCTAACTTTACTGCTAGCACTTAATCATGACAGACACGGGAAATAAAATAAGATCAGCTTAGTGAAAAAACTCAAGACTTTCATGCACACCAGGAAAAGGTCCCACTGAGCTCCAAGGGAATCCCAGTCAATGAAGATGAATTCTGCTGGGTGTTTCCAAGCAGAGATTTCTATTATTTCAAGCAATAACATTGCATCTGGTTTTGTAGGTTGCTCTTTAGACTAATGTAACATGGATAAGGCTGAACTCTTCTCCTATTAAAGCATTCTGTTAGAGGCAAAAGTATGCTCGACTGAGTAGATCACAGAAAAATATTTAAGCTATCAGCAGCACACCAAACTACAAACTAGACACTAGGGAAGAGGTACCCACATTATCTACTTGGGGCAGACTGAAATGCTTTTGCAGCTACAACTACTTAGGATCAAATATAAAGCATGCAGCAAACACATTTTTCACTGCCGTGCATAACAGTGAGGACAAAATGCTCATGTGAAGCTGAGGAGGAAAAAAAAATCATTACAGAATTTATATTATTTATGCTTTGAGATAATTTTGAAAAGAACTTTAAAACATACATTGTATGTTTTGTCTAACTATGCCGATCCTGTAAAAACACCTAATTCTACTCAGCACTTCTGAACATACAAGTGTGGTATAACAAACAGCTTTGCTGTGAACAGACCTAGTATCTGGGGACAGGGATCCCTCGGAAGATGCTCCATGGTACACACTTTGAGACAACCTGTTGTCAGGTCTAAGCTCTTTGTCATATGCCATCATATTCCACTCCTGGCGTCTGTTCCTGGCTTTTCTAACCTTTTTCACCTCACGGGTGGTGCCATCTATACGCTTTTGCTCCTAATATTCAAACAAAAGAAATAAAGCATGCAAAGAGAGAAAAAAAGGAAAGGAAAAAGCTGGTTAAAATGCAGTTAGAATGCATGAAAACAAGACCAGATTTACAGATGAAGCCAAGTCTTAAAAAAATTTCTCTGCACTGAAAATGAGAATATCTCCTTATGCTATGAACCTCATTAGTAGCAGGACTGTTGATGTGCTGTTTTTCTGTAGGATGCACATGCTAATGAGATACCAACCTCCTTGTTTTCCCTATACAGAAATGTGACTGATTTTAAAAGCCAGAAAGCTGAACTACTTCTGACATCATGTATTTTATTTAGGTAAATCCTGAAACATTTCTAATTTTCATCTCCTTCAAATC
Source organism: Poliocrania exsul (assembly GCA_035041345.1). Lineage (NCBI taxonomy): Eukaryota > Metazoa > Chordata > Aves > Passeriformes > Thamnophilidae > Poliocrania > Poliocrania exsul. Next base: position 47,458,722 of record JAWWLZ010000001.1, on the reverse strand, counting down.
AGATTTCCAAGAAGTAGTTAAATATACTCAGAGCTATTCTGGCTCTTTCTTAGGGTCACAATCACCAGGGCCAGGGGAAGTACAGAAAAATTTGACACATTTTTCCATTTCATAGTCTATTTGATATTATTTTTCTTTGTTTATATTATATAAAAATTAATTGCATTAATTCTCTCTGCAACATGTCAGTAATACTTAGGCCAGCAATATATTACAGCTTGATAGCTTCATGATAAATCAGTCAAATCAGACAAATCTTCCAATGTAATATCAGGCTCAGTGTTCATCTTATTTATTTATCTTTACCTTATTGATAATAAGATCTCCTAATATTGGGACTCAATGCTTTTACATCTCCAAAATGTTGTCCTCACCACCTACTTCTGACTACTTATTATGAATCTAAAAACCACATTGGTGCTTCTATACAGAAAATGTCAAGTTTGCTCAATCCAAACTGAGAAGGGTATTTACGTGCCACTCCTTTTCTCAGTTTTTATGAGAGCACTGGATGTTTTTTTAATCAGCTCTAGATCCCATATCTTAGAATATTAATTCATAAAAAGGTTAAACATGTTTTATCTATTAATAAGTTGGTATCAGGACTCTGGCTGCTAGAAAAAGAGTTTCTCAGGCAAGAATTATATTGCTACTCTGAGAATGCAGTCATAACTTATTGAGAGAAGGGTTTGGTCAAATACTGGTATGCAAGCCCTTTATTGTGGAATCTGCACCTTCAAAGGAAGGGGTAATAGTCAAAAAGTTAGCTCAACAAAAAGTACCTCACAGATGAATATATGTTTTTTACTCCAACTGTCAAGTGGTACTGAGTAAATAATTCTGAAATAATGTATGTAGCATTACATAACAACCCCCCCCAAACTATCAAATGGCTTAACTGCCCCTGTTTGGGGTCTCTTTTTCATTCATGCATGTCTGCATGAGGGATCTCCTGATCCTGCCAACATCAATGACAGAGAAAGGTCTTTTTGAAGTCCAACATCCCAACGTTACACTTGCTCATTCTTGCAATAGGCAGATTTTTGGTCTGATTCATGTTAAGTGAACATCATCATTTTGGCTTTTAATAAATTCTCCTAATTTTTTTTTCCTCCACAAACTTTTTAGAATCACACTTATTTTACCCAGGTTATGTTTAGTACCACTTTTTCCCATCAAATTATCCTAGTACAGGATTTGGAGCAGAAAGGAGACAGATTCATTCATGTTTTATTTTAAACAAGTTTTGTTAATTGCCATGGATTGAATATATGCTTGTTAAAGGCTTTACACCTGTCTTTTTCAATTATTTGCTGAAAAATTCAATTTTTTTTTTTAACTTTTTTACTTTTATCCTAACTCATTTATTAAGATTTTGTTACTAAATCATGCCAGATTTGAGAGAGAAGTACAAGTCAGCCTTTTGGTTCACTGAAAACACCTAGTTTTGATCTTCTTACAGAACAATAACTTCATCACCTAAGGCTGACATCTACATATTTCTTCAAGGTTCTAGCTAAAGTAAATATCCACCTTTTGACCAATTTATGATGCCACTCAGAAGACAATAATTTTGATACAATTCCTGTACCATCAGGACTGCTTGCATGACCACTTATATATAATCACCTATTTAAAAGCTTGGTTTTAAAGAGATCCCTGTGGTTTTTTACAAAAAGGTAAATACATATGCATGTATAACAACATAAAATAAACACAAAGCTTAGTTTGTTTTTACTGGATCAGATTTCAGTGGGATAGGTTGTTCCAGACCAGCATCTGTAAGTGTGCTAATGACTCGATATGCTGGAATCCTTTTTCTCAAGCATTACTAAATCCTACTTGTGCTGATTTTTTTAATAAATATTATATAAATACATCTCAAACATTTAATTTCTTCCCAAACAATGAGGCAGGCCTATTCCTAGCAGCTGACAAAGCTACGTATACCTCTGATAGTAGTTTTAAGTTGTTCCAGTAGCTGTTTCATTACCCTGACATCTCCAGTTTTAGTACCCAAGGGCAATGACAACAGAGTTCTGGGGGAGCTGAAGCCTTTCAAGGTAACTACAGTAAAGAAATGTTTCTTAGCAAAGTAATATTAAGAAGAGTTACTTCCTTTAACCAATAGAAGCAAGTGGGTGCTGTAGGTTAAGCCAGAAAAGAAGTGTATCATTCAGCTGGTGGCATGAAATGATTTCAGCAAACACAAACACATTAGAGCCTTCAAACACAGCTGAGTTAATTTTAAGTTCGATATTTGCTGCAAGAGTTAGAAAATGCTATTTCAAGTGTCTTAATAAAGAATTAGAGCTAGCAACAGAAAGCACGTTCAGCAAGTATTTGTAACACTTTCAAAAAACTGGAAATGTGAGTGTATTTTCCTGACCACAAATCTGTAAGATCCTGTCAAAACACAAGTCATCAAGAACGATTTCTGAAATACAAGCCTTCCAAATTTAAAGATTTTTACCTGTTTAAATAGCTAATTAATCTCAGAAAAAAAAATGGGGAACAATAAAAACCAAATTAGAAAAACTTTCATTTGGTTAATAAAGAGTTAACAACTGGCCTACCACAGTCATTTAACTCCAGACACTACTGGTACACACAAAAGTCAAACCTACACTGAACTTTTAGATGCTGATATACTGAGAGTGAGAAAACAGATCATACCTTAAAGATTTTAAATTATGATTTTCTTCAGAGAGTTCACCTGAAAGAGCTAAATCTGAGGAAGCCTCCTAGATTTTTTTCAATTGAACTGAATACAGAAACAATTACATGAACTTTGAAGGCAGGTAAATGAAACTCCTCACAAACCTCTTGTCTGCAACAGCTCAGGCACTTCAAGCAAATTACCAAAATAATATTGGAAAACTGATTCTCTGGTGCAAGGACTACTCTCAGACTTCACTGAGCACTTGAAAAATTGAGGCTAAAAAAACCAACTATAATTGGTCAGCTGAGTAGGTAGGAGGGCATTTGCATTTCCAGCTTGTAATTTGCTAAAAAATATACATTTATTTCACCTGCAGAATTCTCAACAGCTTTCAAGTTTTATGCTACTGCAGAGCATGAATTCAGTAAAGAATTCATACTTAATAGATTCAAAATACAAGTTCAGCCAGCAAATTGTTAATAAACACTCTGGATTCATTTCTTGTCACTACTGTCATAAGGAGAACTAAAGAAAAAGGACAGTTGGTTCAGCAACCTGTGGAACAAAGTGTGCCTGGGAGACATCTCACCTAAACCCTCCAGCTCTCTAAAGGGAACAGATGATAAAATGCTCATTTGCACAACCAGCTTCTGGAAAGCTAAAACTGAGATTTCTTCCTATCACAAAATGAATGCTATCCATTGCAAACTCCAATCTGTGCTGCTTTCTTCTTAGTCAGATTTGTTATATATTTAATCAAATCAAACAGTGTTTCAGCTAGAATTTATCAAGGGATATTTCTGGTGATGTATGGTTATAATCCTACACGACTGAAAATGAGCACATTTACATTTGGCTTGTAGACTGTAATAAGACAATTAAAACCTAAAAAAAACATATCATGGATGGAAATAATCAGGATGTGTTGCCCAAGATAAAGTCTTAGAGTAAATTTATAAAGTAGTTTTGTAGAAATCTCTCTAAAGGAATAAAAAAAAAATTCAAGTGATATTATAGATTTTTATAAAAGCATTTGTATTTTTTCCTTTTTAATATTAAATCAGAATGAAAAAACTAGCAGTTGATAGTTTCTTTCTCTTCCCTTTCCGCCACTTCATGAACGTATCTAAACTTGAAGGGGAAAAGGTTGGAGGAAAAAAGCCTGAAAGTCTACAATTATCCCTATATATTTTTCATAAAGAAATACTAAACGAAATCTTAAAAAACCCCAACTAAACTAGAGAATAAAAGCTGCTTTAATTATCTCCAGTTTTTAATCAGCTGAGATTTATCATACTGAGAATAAAGTGGGATTATAATCTTGCATTGCACAGAAATTGTATTTCTATACAACCACACAAATAACCAACTGAAAACTTCCCAGTACTTTGCTACAGAGTAACTATTGAAGATGCCTACTCAGGTTTTCAATTCTAGTCAGTATTTCAATATTGAGACACCTGTCAAAACAGAAAACACTTTTGACTCCTAAGCCTAACAGGAAGACCTGAGTTAGTTCTTCAAGAACTTTTAAAACCGTGAATTCACCATACGTTTTAGTTAAACCAAGTTTTCATGCTTTCTATAAAAGTTCTGTAGTCCAGGAAGAAGGAATTAATAAAATTCAATCAAACAATGCTAAAGCTTCCTGGTCACACCCTACAGTTTTATTTCTAAGCAGGTACCATATGTGTTGGCATATATATATATGCAGTTGTATAATACACATGATGTACATACACAAATAGACATTAGCATGCATATTCATGTATTAGACATTCTGTACATACATGTGTATTATACATTTTGTCCGGATTCCTTTTATTTTAAATCCCTCATCTCTCACTGAACCCATCTATAAGAGCATCTTCCACCAGGTAACATCAACAGTCATTGCTTCAAACCTTCTTTTTTCAATTTCTTTTTCCTCTCCCAGAACTACCGTCAAAAATCTTACAGCCCTCAGACTTGATAAACATATTGACCATAAAGAAGCTGCAGGAATAGCAACTTACTTCTTCATTCACAATTAAAACCTATTAGGAGAATCTTGATTGCATCAGATTCTTTTCTATGAAAAAGCTTTTTTTCTGTTGGTTTCCAAACTTGGAGGAAACAAAGAATATTACTCCTAAAATCAATCTTTTCTTGCTGCTGGATCACAGAATAATTTTGCTGCATATTATCATCTTACTAACAACAAAAATATTTATTTCTGGATAAGCTCTTGTTTTGCTACAGGAGTTGATCCGACTAGATAAGGAACTATGAAAACAAAGGAAACTATATTTCAAATTGCTTCTCCCTCTCATCATAGTGTCTTTTTCCAAAGCACAACAGGGCCATTTTGCTTAGGACCAATAAGCAGATACTGGAAAAAGACAAGAAAGGATCTTGGAAGATAACCACGGTACTTCTAAAATTCAGTTTGCTGCCTTCTTAACATAAACAGCATAAGCTATAAGAATGGAACCAAGTGAATCTGCAATCACACATAAAGAGAGTAAATAGTCTTTCCATACACAAAAACTAAGTATGACCTAGCAATTTTTATGCCTGGCCAATCATACACAAAATTGTAATACATACGTGTGCTATTATGTATCTGCTTTTACCTTTTGTCTCCTCTTTTCTTTTCGCTTATCTTCAGTATCTTGTAACATTTTTTCTTTCCAAAGATCAAAAAAATAGGAAGGATCAGTATAAAACTTCAATCCATCTTTCTTATCATCCCTGGAAACACAGCAGAAGTTAAGAATATATGAATTAGCATGTTTTAAACACACAAAACTTATCTTTGCCCACCATCCAGGCTTCAGAGTGATCGATAACAACTCTGACTAACTGGATGCCTATAAATAAACACCATCATCCTCTGCAGAGAAGCAAAAACCACATCCTTCAATCATAAATCCAACAAATTTACCTTCCAATTAAAAGCTCTTAAAAATTAAATACACTGCAAACGCTCTGATGTTTTAGTCTTTAAAAATTTCAAATAATGCAATGCTGATTGACTGTTTTATATAGACACCTCACAACCTAGTACCTCTCAAAAGCTGAAGAACACAGTAAAACTCCATTGTCCACAATCCTTCAGGCAGACAAATTGCAGTAATTTCAAGAACAGCAATAAACTTAAAAGGAAAAAGGAAAAGAAAATAGAAAATATAGTCCTGCTTGCTGCTCTTCTACTCACTAGTAAGTAACCAGGAAAAGGAAAAGGTACAGATTGTGTATGTACAATGGGTATATGTGTTGGGGACAAGAGGAAGAATAGTGGAAAGGCAAAAGCAAAAAATCCAGCTTTCTGTATAAAGATGCCAAAGAAATTATTTTAGGGTTTTTTTTTTCACTTTGTATATAATCAGTGGCCCTTGCTGTCTGATCCTGTGCTGCCATGTAAGATCTATGTTGAAATATGATGATTTTTTTAGGTACAACTTAAGCTTTTATGCGTGGCAATATTTGTTTCCATAAACAGGAAGTCCCTGAAAAATGAAATCTCAATATTCAATATACCTTCTGCTGTAACTATTCCCTGCAAACAAGTAGGAGATGAAGGGCAAAGAACAAGAATGTAATCAATCAATATCTCCTTACCTATAAGGTGAAAGAATATTCAGAGGTGGTGGTTTGTCACTCTGATTATAAATATCAGCCACTGGGTTTGGAATGCTGTTCTTTGAAACTACCTGCTGATCTTGAATTGTTGAGCTCTTGAATGCTTTCTTCATGTTGATATCCTGTAGGGATACTGTTAGAAACAAAAATAAATTTACCACAGGTCCGAAATTAACTAAAGTTGATAAAAAAACCAGCCATTTTTCACCAGCTACTTAAAATATTTTCAGCAAGATATAGAATGACAAAGGAAAGATTTTTCTTTAGTGGATAATCATGATATTTAAGCTTATAGGCATGTAAGAATTACCACAATAAAACAGATTTAAGTCCCTCTTGGCTCAGAGCCTCACTTAAAAGAATGGAACCATGGACTGTGTCTTGGAATATGATGCAAGAATGCTGGCACGTGGTTTCCCCTTTTTACAAGGTTTATTCTGGAGTTATAATAGCAGAAAGACTGGCTGAAAGACTGAAATGCAAGGTCTGATATTGCTATGACACTGCATGGTATCTGCACACATTCAACCTCATTCTAAGTATAATTAAGTTATGGCTGGAATAACTTCCCGTGAGAAAAAGTTCCCCATCTTTAATTATCTTTCAGCTCTGAAGTTTCTCCATATAATTCAATACTCCTTGATCGTAAGTTTTTCTCATGTCTCTATTGAGAGAAATACTTACATTCTTTGCACAGCCCATTACATACTTTCATTCTATCTTTACACATACACAGTTCTGGGGGAAATGGTACCAGCCTTTTCATTCTTTCTTTTCAGATGAAAGATTTACATCACTTTTAATTGTTCCTGTCATTTTTAATAAGACTTTCTTTCACTTTTAATACAAATTTTCATGAGATGAAGTGACCATTGCTAAAAAGATCCAGTTAACTCAGCTCATCACCACTTAAGAGTGGTAGTAAGCTCTCCACAGCATCCTCCATTTGTAAGCAACCTGAAACACAGGGGTTTTTTACTGCAGTTCAACAAAATGCTGAAGTCTTCACTTTTACTGGGTTGTCTACAATGACAGCAACCACTTCTTGAATTGATACAACGATTTTCTTGAGAGTGTAAGCTGTAGGAATAGTGCAAACAAAATGCACTGGCGTCTTTTCTTTTTATTATCATGAATATTTCATCTAGTATTTCTTGCCCATTCATTTAATTTACAGAGTCTGCAGAACAAACTGTGAGAAGTTTCACAAGGTACCTGAACAGTAATGGCCAAAACTTTAGTATGCTGATGACCTGAAAAAACAGAAAGGCATCAAGTCTGACACTCTTATCCTTTGCCATGATGGAAACCAAATCCCACTCAGATTTGTCTACCTATTTTTGTTATCTGTGCTGAAGTCCTGCCTTCTCATTCTGAGACCACTTAGATGGTTCCATAACTTTTAAAGTAGTAATAAATTAAAAATTAAATTTAAAAGAATAGTTCATTTAAATTAGTCATTTCCTCCTCCACATTATCTGAAGTATCAAAACATCATTTTTCAAGGTATGTTCTACTTAAACCTGACTATAAGATAAGGTACTTAAGGCAGCTTTTTCAAATATATATACCTGAATTGTTATATTCTTGTTTGGAGGAAGACATTCAAAAAAGTAAAAATCCCACTTTTCTGGGGCTTTTTAGCATAAGCTATTTATAGTCTTTTGAAAACTTTACCTCAAGAATTTAAATTTTTTTCAACTGTATTACTATATATATATTTTTTTATATATACACTACTAGTTATAGCTAAGAATGTAAGAAATCACTGATGCACTCAAATTGAAAGGAATTTTTAAATCAAACTAAGCAAATGACAGTTTACTTAAATGCCTAAGCTATCCAGAAACATATTGACTATTAGTGGCAATACAATGAATTATTATAAAGACTTCAACTTCTACAAAATAGCTAATAAAATTTACCACTGACATTAAAGTGACAGCAGTTTGTATATATAGCTTATTAACAGGAAACATGATTAGCGATGCAAGAGTAATAACTGCTGTCAATTTAAAATAAACACTGATTAAATTCTCAGTCCATACATTAGTTTCCCCTTCCAACAGATTACTCTCCAAACTCTGGAAACTAGCCAGGAGGTATTGCTAACACAAATGATACATTAAAAGAAAAGAAACAGCAAAAATAACCTCTAGTGAGGACTGAGTTTCCAAAAAATGTTGGACTTGAAAGTCATGAAGACTGACACCATCCTCCTGAGCACAGAACAATTACAGTAGATGAGTATCATCTAGTTTGCTCATATTATATCACAACATGCCTTTAAAACTAAGCTAGTGATTCCATAATAGATTAATGTTCCCATCTAGCTCCTGATCCCTAAGACACCAAAATAAAGGTGTTTGTATCACAGAATCACAGAGTGGCTTGGGTGGGAAGGGACATTAAAGATTATCTTGTTCCAACCTCCCTGTCACTGGCAGGGACACCTTTCACCAGACAAGGTTGCTCAAGGGCCCCCACACAAACTGCCTTGAATCTTTCCAAGGATGGGGCATCCACAACTTCTCTGGGCAACTGTGATCAACTGTGATACTCCAACAGTTACTATGTTCCAAAAATCAGAAAAAAACCTTTGGACATGTAATAATTTTCAGACAGTAGCCAGATAAAATGGAAGGTTAAGTATTACATGATCAAATATCAACAGTAACATTTATTACTGGCACTAGCAGTAGTATTATTTATTTAAACTACACAAATATAAATGGCAAATGCCACATATAAACAATATAAATAGTACTATTAAATGTATCATGAGTAGCATTAACTACTCCTGAGTAAATAAAATACTATTGTTCTGATGTGACAAGCTTGTACCTTTCACTAAACATCACAAATCATCTGACAAGGAATATATGCAGTGGCTGGCTTGGACATGTAGCATGTAAGCAAAGATGCATGTCACAGCTTTTAGAGCTAGACAGAGAAAAATGTTTTACCTGCCCAAATAACTGCTTTCAAACAATATAATAATGTTACTTAAATCCTTTGGGTTTACTGCATATTTATGAAGTAAATGACAAAGCATGTAAGTGAGGCTATTACAATTTTTTGGAGGCAATACTATTTTGTCTAGAACTCCCTAGAGAATTTCAGCTAGTTGTTGCAAACACAGTGCCTCATTTAAATAAAGAGTATTATGAGATCTCAGATGATCACAGAACAGACATTACTAATATAGTTTGTGACTACCCTACCCTAAAATAGACCTACTGTCTCAAACTTTTTCCAATATTTTAACTTATTTCCAGTAAGGTCTAGGATTTACTCATTTCTGATTTACTATACTCACAAACTAAAAGTTTTCCCTGTGAAAAAGGCAGCTTAGTGGCTCCATTACTACAGAGGCTTCTGGAAGTAACACTAATGACAGCAGTTACAAGACTGAGGAATACTTTTTCTCACTCTGCTAACATGATTTTTCCCAGCTTACTTTACTGAGACAACAAGATGAAATATTGGTACAGGATTACTTTGAAAATACGGATACTGTTGTGTAATCAAATACTGTGGTCTTGTCAACATCACTTCTGGCTCAGTGCTTTCAGGTAATTACCTACCCTCCTCCACTGTTGAATCCAGCTGGGTGACTTTGACAGCAAGGCGATCAATTCTGTCCTGAAGGGAATTTGCTCTGATGTAGAAGCTGTTGGCCTCATTAAACAATTCACCAAATATGTCTTCAGCATGTTTGCCTGCATAAGAAAACAGACAGGGAAATCCTGTTGCTAGTGGCTTACAAAACACAAGACAAATGGCTTTGATATCACAAAGTTATAATAAAACAGTAGCTGTAGGATTCTAACAGCACAGTTTGTCATACAGCAAAATTTTGGGCAACAGATTTGTACAAGAATCATCAAATACACCAATAATGCTGCCTGAAGTCTATTCTCCTGGACATACTAGTTAGACTACTACTTGAAAAAAAACCAGACTTGCAAATTTTAATCCTTATGCAGCTGAGCTACTGCCAACTGACAGGTTACTGATCATCAAAACCTGCCTCTGTGAAGAAAAGGTCCAAACTTCCTGCTGGTCATAAAAGCTTCTGAAGTAAATTTTGAAATTAAAATCTTGCAGTCCATAGTTGTTAAGATTTAATTATAAGCATAAGCACAAGCCAACATCAAAATGAAGGCAGAGTGAAGCAGATAAAAACCAGGATCCTCCTGCAGGGCAGCCCACTTACCTCTACAAATGCTTGCTGCATACGTGTTGTTGTCACTGGAGTCATTTGAGAGGGAGAAAGATGGCACTGACATTTACCCACGGCCACACTGGATTTAATGCTCCACAAAAGCACAGTCTACAAGCTCTTCATCTTTCTGTTCCACTGCTGTGTGTTCTCAATCTTTGTGAGAGTGGACAGTCCAGTCCAGATCTGCAGCTTCAGGCCCTACCCTAAAAGTCCTCCAGTGGACAGGAGGTGCCTCATGATAAACCCTTGGTCCACAGATCCTTGTGCATGTCCATTCCTTTCCCAGACCTCCCACCTCCCAAAATACTGGGCACCCTCATCCACAGTTTGACTCTCTTCATGCTCCAACCCAAAACTCTCAACTACTCTGGATCAGTAGTTCCAGATTCCCAATTTAGGATGTCTCCTGACCCAGAACTTCCGCTACAAATTTCAGTTTCTGCCTCAATGTATTGTTCCCACCAAACTGACAGTCCCTCCTACCCAGATACTGCTGCTTCCATTGAAGATCTCCCCTCTACAATTTCTGCAGCCAAAATCCCTCAAAACATCCCTACTCTGTCACTTGTCCTTGCAGAAAGCAAAATCCTGCCTCCTGCATTTAACTGTGCTTTTTAAACAAAAGAAACATTTTAAAACCCTACATCTGAATTAAACTCGTATCTTGTTATGAGCTGTGTCAAGAAGAGTCCAAGGAGCAGAAATGAAGGGGAGGGGTAAAGTGAAACCTGGTCTAATATTGGGAAAAACATGGAATATGCAATAACCACTTAAACTGGCAGTGCCTTCCAAAAGAACAGCAATTATTGACATTTTAAGTTGGGTCCTATAACAGACCTTAATATTTCACAAAGACAAGTACAAACATAATGAAAATTTCAATTAAGATCCCATCCTGTGAACATCAATGTAAAAAAATAAGACATACTTAGTAAAACAAGAGAACCTGCCCCTTTCTTGGATCATTTATTTGAGGGGGAAGGGAGTAACAAGTAGACTAAAATGTCCAAACCCACTGTGAATTACAGAAAGTAATTAATGTGATTGCCTTCAAATGGAGTATCAGTAATAGATATCTTCACTAAGTAACTAACGCAAAACATTAGATATTCTGGTGTATCCAAACTCTGCTTCATGTGTATGTGGAAGGTGGATAAGCAAGGTGTGCTGTCTACCTGTTCCTAATCTCCTCCCCCTCCAAAACAAGACTCACACAACCACAGCATAGTTGAATTACAGGGGGAGGTCCCATGGTGTAAAGGAGAGCACTCTGGACTCTGAATCCCAAGGACCTGAGTTCCAGTCTCAGTGGGACCGTCCC
>JAWWLZ010000001.1:47416385-47439150 GCA_035041345.1 Poliocrania exsul | reverse complement strand
TGCCAGGGGACGGTCCCACTGAGACTGGAACTCAGGGCCTTGGGATTCAGAGTCCAGAGTGCTCTCCTTTACACCACAGGACCACCCTTATTGACGTGTAATTCATCAGTAAAACACTCTGGAGAACCAGGCAACCATTCCACCATGTTTGGGGTTTTGTGGGGGTTTGGGTTTTTTAAGAATGAGAATACATTTTACTACATGTTTCATACTCTCAGTTTAATTTTTTAACCCATCTTACTTAAATGCTTATAAGAGGCCAACAGAATCAAGCCTGGTTTCCCCACAGCTTTCTGTCTGGCACTCTCAGAGCTGGCCCCACTCCTACCTCCTGCATTCACCCAACTTTCCCCCACTCAACCATGCAACACGCTGGGCACAGTCACAAGGTGGCCACACACTGCCCAGCTCATTGCCTGCCACCTCCTGAAACACCTACCACACTGAGTATAACCAGAATGCCTCTCACCAGGAGATCTAATTTAAGTCCCTTCTCCACATAATGTTCTTCCATGCCTATAAAAGCTAATTTGAAGAAAACATACAACAGCAGTTTGAGCTTTTCATTTTCTCATCAATTCTTTATGAAATGGTCCAGTGAGTTCAAGAGCTACCAGGGGAAGCGACAGAGCAACCCAAGACATCTCATTTCTTTCCAGAGCAGGCTAAAACACAACACAGCAGGGCTGAGGGTGGCGGGAAATAAACAACATGAATGCATGATTTAAAGTACTATGGAACCACCTCATTTCAGTACAAAGTTTAATTCCAAAAGGTAAACTGAACACTGATGAGTAAATTTATGCAACAAATTAAGCAATCCATTACCTGTTTCTGATCAGAGGAAGAGGAAAAAAAAAGAACTCTGCAATTGCAATAAGTTTCTTCTAATTAAAAACCTTTACCTATCCGAACCAAACACTTATAGGCCTATTCAAATCCTAACCCATTAGTAAGTAAAAAGCTTGTGTCCTTACTACTAAAGCACTACCACCCTTTCCTTCACCACACACAACTCACTGAACGTGATCTTTCTTAAATATAAATTTAGGAAAAATGAGGCTAAATTTATTTCAAAATCTATGTATCAGGAGTTCAAACAAGAAATCAAGACCAAATAAGCCCCTGAATTACAGGATTTTCATTAGGCTCAATCAGGTTGAGGGGAGTGTGTTACAAGGTGCAGGAAACAGGAATTTGCAATGGCAGTTTTGCTGCCTTCCATACTCATCCTCCACCTGTTTCGAGTCACGCTCAGTCCCAGTTTGTTACTAGACAAGATATTCATTGTGATGTCACTGTATTAAACACATTGGGATTTAGCAAATGATACTCAATTTTACAGCAGAGAGGTTTAATAACTTGTCTTCCCTTCTGTTGTGGCTTCACCCCACAGCCAGGAACCAACACCACGCAGCTACTCACCCTCCCACCAGCTGGATCAGGGAGAGAATCAGAAGAGTAAAAGATAGAAAACTCATTAGTTGGAAGAAAGGGAAAGTAAAAGCCACACACTCAAGCAAGGCAAAACAAGAAATTAATTCACTGGTCCCCATGGGCAGGCAGGTGTTCAGCCATCTCCAGGAGAGCAGGGCCCCATCACACATAACAGTAACTTGGGAAGACAAATACTATCACTCCAAATGTCCTCTCATTCCTCCTTCTTCCCCTAGCTTTTTAAACTGAACATGATGTCATCTTGTTGGGAATATCCCTTTGGTCAGTTGGGATCACCTGTCCTGGCTGTGTCTCCTCCCAAACTCCCACGTACCGCCAACTTCCTCACCAGCATGGCAGCAGGGAAAGCAGAAAATGCCTTGGCTCTGTGTAAGCCCTTCTCAACAATAACAAAAACATCTATATATTACCAGTCCTGTGTGCAGCACAAACCCAAAACACAGACCCATACTCGCCACTGTGAAGAAAACTAACTCTACCCTAACCAAAACCAGTAGACCTTCCAACCACAAATAAATGAACAATCTAAGGCAAATAAGTTGCTATTATTTTCAAAAATTGTGTCCATTCAGAAGATAGGTCCCAATCAAAATATATAGTTTTTTATGCATTTTACCCCAGCTAAGAACATAAAGCCAAAGACTTACAATTGGGATAAATAGGCCCAACTTCACTCCCTATGTGGAGCCACCTATGCCTGATAGCTGGCTTTAAACCACCAGCTGCATCTGGCACAAGAGATACAGGATCTAGAAAGATGCTCTATTGCATATGTACAACTGGTTGCAGTAGAAATGCATGAGACATTAGTACCAAAACAGAAAAGGGGGAGGAGTCAAAAGGGGAAAGAAGACAATTAAGGCAGAGAGATGTCATTTAACATCGCATAAGTCCATGCGTGCCTCATTGGACATGGTGGGATAAGACATCTGGCTGGATTGAACTCTGACTCAAGTACAAACAGACACGGCTCCCCAAACCCTACAGGCATCAGCAACTCTATTTCCACACACATTCTGGAAGGACAGACATCAGAAGCTTGAATTAGCTTAGATCAACCCATTAAAAATGAGATTTTGCACGGTCCCTCAACATTCTCACCTCCCTTTTTCTTCTTTCACCCTTACACCCTCCACAACAACTTGCATAATTGCCTCTTGTCTTAGAATTAGAAGGCACTTATCCCAGTAGTTACTGCTGTGGAAAGAAGTGTGGCACACACAGACTTAAAGCATTTTTGCTTTTCTTCCCCTGCAGTTGCAGAAGTGCTGCTCCAGGTCAACTCAGACCACCTTCCTCTGGACAACAGCTGTTAAATGGGAAGGAAGAAGTCTGACACTGCCTTGGCAAATCAGATTTTTAAAAAATCATGTAGAAAGCAGCTGTACAGTAACAAACATGCAAGATGACAAACACAATGTGCAATCTTTCCAAACAACAGCAGAGCATGGCTATTGTAAGAGACGAGATGGGTTTTCCAAGTATTTGAGCAACTGGCAAAAACTCAAAGCTCCAGCTGTTCCCTCCAAACCTGCCTTTTGTCCTTTCACATCCCAAAAAAGGCATTGCAATTTACACTACTGCTAAAAATAGAATGGTGAATTTCATGGTTCTTTATTTTAAGTTCTTTATATACTCAGTAATACCACAAAACAAATGTCAGTTCATTAAACAGCCCCTCTACTTGTGAATGTTTACTTATTACATTTTGTCACAGACATTGTTGAATCCCTTTCTTAAGCTCTTCAAAGGTTTCTTCCTCTATCCTCTAGTAAAATACCACAAAGCTGAACATTTTACCATGAAAAAGAGCCTTCTATACATGAATCCTAATTTCTCCCTGAATGCATTCTATTATTCTCAGAGAGCTTCAGAGCTTTTCATTTTTGAATCTCATAGATCTCTACAGAAAGAGAACATACCATAATTCTCCTTCTATGGAGAAGAAAAACAACAGATGGATTGAATATGCAGCTTGTCATAAGTAATGTACCAGACGGGATTCCATTCAAGATTAAGCACCTGAATTTGTATGACTACATATATCTGAGCTCAGCAGAAGCCCAAAGAGAACTAAATCACTGCTCTCTTCATAGATACAAGAATGACATACTGAGCTCAAACACCTCATGTGTAAGCTGTGCTATGCATCCACCTAAAATTCACTGTCTGAATCTAGAACTTCATTTCACATCATAAAACCAGAGAAATGCTGTCAGTTTCCTCACCTGAAACCACAGAATGAAGTTACATACCTCCTAATCATAGTCTCCACATCTAGGGCATTTCAACATTTTAAACTTTTGCAGACAGTTAAGTTCTCCCATAGTCAATGTCCTAACATTCAAGTCAACACACAATTTCTATCTCTGCATGGCACTCACTTTGGTATTATTGCTCATTTTCCTATTTACGTTCATAATTCTAGATAGCCTGCCATCACCCACCCTTAAAATTCACGTATGTGCTGAACAGGAATAGAAGGAAAAGCAGGAAGATGAAAGACCCCAAGCTGGGTTTGGAGATTCTCTCCATCCCCACTTTTATCCCCTACAGAGTCGCCATTACCAGGGATCTCCCTGTCCTCCAAAGGCTCTTCATTCTTCCCAAGACACAAAGGACAGGCTACACAGATAGCATAAACTGCTATCCTGTTAGGAAGGAGGGGAATAAATATATCTTTAATGCATGTCCCCTTCTGTTTTATCATTCTCCAAAATGGCTGGGAACCTGATGTTTGTGAACCTTTCCTACTTGTCATCTCTGAATGTCTCTTACTACCTTATCAGTAAGGACAAGTTAAAAACAAATAAACTGGAACTAGCATATCATCTGGGAAGTATTAAATTCAAGATTTGTCTACTGCCATTCATCTGTACTTTTAAAAGCTTTTTTTTTTTTTAACTGGCTTCATTTTAACAAGAATTTGAATCCACATATTGTATACTGCAAAAAGAACATAAAATATTTAGCCATCAGTTATTATATAACAGTGCTCCAATGACCCAGAATTATTTGATATTTATCAAAAGGCACTAAACAAGACTGACTTTTAATAGCATCTTCTAGTTATTCTAGCTCTATCAAGTATGCAATTCCTCTCTTGGCCACATTACTATGTAACAAATATCAAAACAAAATAATGCTTTAACAATTACACCTTAAGCACTAAGTATTTTCCTTTTATTAAAGCTATCCCAATCTAAAGACAGTGTATTTTTTAGTTAATATACAATATTTTTCATGTTTTATATAATCTTTATTGCAACTCTTTGATTTTGATACGAGTTTGCTGACACAAGGGCAGACTTTTGATACAAGTATGTAGAAAGTCCAATAGAACTCTTCCTAAGGATAACTAAAAATCAAGAACATTTCTTATCTACAACAAACCACAACTTTCAACAATACACATAAAGTGAAATCCCTCAAAAATTTTCACCCCACTGAAATTTAATTATATCCAATTCTATCAACACCATTTTCATGGATCTTCCTCCTGATTGCCAGATCTGCATGAAAGGAATGGGAAGGCTGGAATGAAAACAGGTTTTCTCTTCTTAGCATTAGACCACCACTCTGATCTGCCTCTCACATCATACCAACCTAAGTATTATCAATGATGAAGTGAGCACAGAAATCCCTAAAGCTATTTTGTTTCTTTAACAGAGCTCTTTAATGTCTGTTGCAATAAGCTATTTCTGAAGGTTCACCAACTTGGATGGTTGTTTTGTTTCCTTTATTTGGCTGAGTTTTTGTCTGTGCTGAGATCTTCAGGGCAGATTTTATGGTCCAGCGATATTATGAAGGAAATCAAGACATTAAGCAATGACAAGAGAAAGGACAACAAGGAAGGGGAAATGGTGTTTAGTTTTATTTATTTACAACCTAAATACATTTTATGGATGTATATTTTTCCTAGTCAACCCTCCACATCTCCAAAAACGCTGTAAGAAGCAGAATAACAGCTGCAGTCAGTCAGCAACACAAAAGTTTACAGACCCATTAAAAGGTGAATGCATTAATTCAGAAATTTCCACTAATTAAAAAATTGGGAGAAAAAAACCCAAATGGATCTTCACAGTCCTGAATGTTTACAGGTACCTTAAACTTAGTTCTCATCTTATTTCCCATTAACTATAAAGAAGCATAGAAGAAAGAACATTCACTAATACAGGAAAAAGGAGGTCCTAAGAATGATTTAACCTGAAATGAAGTAGCTGTTCTTTCCTTAAGGGTACAAACTGTAATATAAGAGGTTTAATAATATTATCAACAACTAGAAAGTCAGAAATCTGCCTTATTTTCTCTAAAGCTTCCTGGATGGATATTTCAGGAGTTTTTCTGCCTGTGTTCTACAACCCCATCTTTGCGTTACCTGTTGCCTGTAGTTCAAGACAATCCTTGTACACCTGCCATTCTGCAATAGTGTCAAAGGTCTCATTAAGCTCTGCTTAAGTACTTGTATCTGCAGCTCACTGCCAAGTAAGAGTGCCTCAATGAACACGACTGAGGGATCACTTCCAAGTTATTGCATTAACTTTTTCATCTCAACAGAAATGAAATACTACTAAGCTACAATCTCAAGAGCAACTTTTCTCCTCCACAGTAATTTTCCCCAGCAGTTTCTAAGGAAATAAAACTCTTATCATTACGACGGACAGACAGATTGTGAAGTTTCACCTCCTGCTCCAAAATAAGGGATTGTATCCATGTCATTCAATTAAATGGCTTCACTGTTGTTAAAGGAAAAAATAAAGGTATTTCTCATTCTCTGCTACCAAAGCCAGTAACCAAAGTTACTACACTGATTTATCTCCATTTCCAGGTATGCAACTTTTCAGGCCCAACTAAAATGTATCTATGGAATACAGAATGTATTTCCTGTATTAAGTTTACTCACTGTCCAAATGAATGGATTCTGCAGTTTACACTCACAGCATTTCTTCCACTGCCCATGATGAAAAAATCTTCCCAGTAAATTACATCAGATTTTTTTTCCCCGTCATTTAAATCTTTATATTTTTAAAGAGGCTTTCTGAATTTTATAAAAATACAGGAAAACACATACACAGTATATTTTTCATATTGAAGTACTTTATTTTTAAACACTAACATTTACTTTATTTCACCCCCCCATTTCTTCAGAGGATAAGCTTTCCTCAGAGCACCTATGAATACCCCTCAGCTAGTTTTAAAGTCTACTCCTTTTCTCATGCTTACCTTTACTCTGAAAACTAAGATATTGGGTTGTGCCATTCTCCTCTGATTACTTTCTCACTTAGAATAGCTTACAGCTCACTACAGTAGTAGTAGCAGTTTCAGGCTTTAAGTATCTCATTTTCAAATAGCCTTCCTGAATCTAATTTCAGATTTCCATTCCTTTAAAATTCTCTTCATTGAAAGAAACACAAAACAATGAAAAAGTGTTCCCACTGAACCCACGTGTTAAGCTTTTAAATACAATTTCAACCTCACTAACACATTTTAATCTTCCTTGATACACTTAATGTTACTAAGATACCTATTTAAAAAAATATTTGCTTACCTGAAATCTAATAGAAGTTCACAGAGCGCACATGACAATAGCTTGCTGTAGTGAATCCAATCACACTGCCAGCATCAGATCCACCCACCCCTTTCTACTCATTCTGTATCAGAATACAGATGATCCAGGGCACCTTCACACATGACTAGAGTCTCTCGTTTCTACACCATACGCTGTCCTTTCTCTAAGCAAAATTTCATTCACTAAGACAAAACACTAACTACGTTTTGTCTCAAAAGATGTAAGGCTAAAGGGTACTAAAGACATCCAACTGAGTAACCTAAAAGACATCCAAATGTGCTATACTTGTTGCTGGGGAAAAAAAAAAAAGGAAAATCAGGGTTAAAAAATAAAGTACATGAAGAATGTGGACTGGAACTTTGGAAAAATATGTAGAGAAGCTCTTTCACAAATGAGTATATTTCACTCTATTTTCTCTTCTGCCTTCTTTCCATATCCACATGAATAATCTAAGCACACACGCAATGATGAGACCTCGCATTGTCTCTTTCTGCTGAACCAACAGTGACCAGTTTAAAATATCAACAAAAGATGCCGACACGTTAATCTTGTTCTCAGCGCAATGGCTGCTCATCCTGCTCATAGTCCCTTCCAGATGGCTCGGTGTGAAAGGGATGGTGGGATGGGGAAGAAGGAATATTCCATGCTGTTCTGAACATCTGTTCCACTGTGACCATACATTTGAAAAACCCCAATAAAAACCTTCTGTCCACTATCAATTTGACTATTTCAACCTAATATCACTATGCTAACACCAAATACAGTGTAAATGTTATGCATGTACATGAGAAAGGAAAAAAATATCTTTTCAAGTCATGTAAGAATGTTTAGATTTTGCTGTCTGAAGAATGGTCTTGTTTCAATCAGGAAGTACTTATGCTGCACTGAAAACAGAGTTTCCTTTCATATGAACTTCCCTGAAATCTGTATTATCCTCCAAGAATTTATTATCAACCCTTCTATTCAAGCAAACAGAACTGAACTGAGTCACCATTTGTTTCCCTTTAGTTTTATTATTCTCTTTAACTGAAAAGATTCACACTATGCATTTGTTGGAGCCTCTTTAAATTCTATTTAATCAGTTTTGCACAGCAACTCAACAGTACTTTCCCTGTGCATACGAAGAAATAGTGGTAGCTTTTGTTTTCAAAGCAGAGCTGAAAGAAATGAAAATATAAATACCTTACTATACCATACAGTCTACCTTTCAAGTAACATTCACCCTTTAAAAATGCCACCCCTTGAAAAGAAGCACTCAGTCAGAACTAGAAGAAACTCGTCACGGAGCTAGGAGGAAGAAGCAGAGGAAGAAGCAGTGCTTTGTCCTACAGCACAGAAAAAGAGACTTAGATTGATCATCCCCCCCTTTTGTATCATCTTGACATGTGCGAACCATACGGCTGCTGAATTATTCAGCTCTTTGTACTTTGAATAACCAACCATTACATGTATGAAATTTTAGAAGTACTGAAATACTGACTGGAAAAGCAGCAGATTGCAAAATCTAATTCTGTTTTAACCTTTAGTACCCTAAATGGTAACATTCAGTGAGGAGTACAAACCAGATGAAGTCAAAAGGAACAAAATCACCAAGCAGCGGAGAGCGAGTTACACCACTGAGCTAATTAGGTCAGGAACAGCCCTCCACTAGCAGGTCAAAATGTTTCCAGATGTCATCTGGAAAGAGGCTTGGATCTTAATCAGTTGTGAGCAGAGTTTGTTATGCAGACAGACACACACGGTTCGCACTCTCCATAGCAAAACTCAGCAGCCCAAACAGCTGAGAAAATGTCTACAGACCACTATTACAAAACTCAGAAGTATTCCCATGAAATATCCACCCACCTATTCCAGGATCTTCTTGGACCACAGTCTAAAAAGCAGCATTACAACACAAATTCCTTCTTCATCCATCTGACAATTAAAAATAAGAAGGCAAACAGTGGCTTTTCATTTCCCAATTTACGATAAACAACTGAGAAACTATTTGAAGTGTGCTTCTTTCAATACAGTCCCTTGAATGATGGCATTAAACATCTTGCAGTGCTTACTTTAAACCTGATTTGGCTGTATGGTGCACATACCTCTAACAGTTTAGTTTGGTTATGGAAAGCTGCATTTTATGGAAAGTCACATTTAATCTATGCTTTAGAAATGGAAAAAATCTGTAACGCAAGAATCATGACCATGTAATTTTTTACACTACTTTAGACAATGCTGGAACAACTCACAACAGAACACTGAAAGTCTGAGACTATAAACACGCTTTTTCTTAACGTTTTAGACTACAGTAATGCACAAACAGCTCCTGCAGACCATTTAAAGTGTACTTGTCCCAGCCTTCTTCCTTCACAAAGAGTAGTGTTACCAGAAGCAAATGCCTTGATTATATAAAGAAAACCTAAGTTGCAGCTAGGCATGCTGACTTACATTGATCCCATTTAACAGAGCCTTACTGGATTTAAAGTGCTCGAAATAACTGTCTGGGTCACAGTCCATGTGACAAAGGCCACCTGGTAAGGCCTCAGGAGCCCTCCTGCAGGGAGAACATGCCATTCAGATCCTCAAATGACCTCAAGCTAAACCAGAAGGAAAGTCAGTAATTTGTTTCTCAGAACTTCAATTAACCCTAAATTGGAGGGGAAAAGTACAAAAGGGATAAAGCATCCTCTTCATGTTCAATAATATCCATTTTATAGCAACACATTGTTCCTTATTTCCCATATCTAATATTTACCATTTCCTTTTAGAAAAGCATTTTTCAGATTAAAAAAATAAACCCATTTCTAGAAGTCTTTTACTCCATAGCAGTTGATCTAAAATATCACAGGGAAGTGTTAAGATTTCACATAGTTCAGTTAATCCAAAATCTAAAATGTCTTAAAGAAGTATCAAGTTCTCTTATGGATCTTTCCCACACAAGAAATCCTCTTGATATCATACTTGCATATACACACAAGTACAGTGCATAAACATATGTTTTATATATACACATACACTCACAGTTTATACACATTTATTATATATATATGACACACTGAGACAAGAGAGCAATAACACAGGACAAACAGCAAAGAAAAAGGACTTCATATCACTGACAATTCAACATTATTTTTTCCCCACCTCAACCCCTAACATGCCTCCTCCACTCCCAGTTCCCACCAGGCAGGAAAGACTTTCCCAGAAACAACTGCAATGATGCTTTATCAGGCTACCACACTATCACAATCCTTAAAAAAGCCTTTCAGTCAAGCAACTTCAAAGTCCACCTGAATCAACCACACAACAGCAGAAATTTCCTGGCATGTGTCAGGCAACACATGGACAACCCATTAAGACTTAAATTATTACAAAATTAAGCAACATCCTCATATTTCCTCAAGGTGAAGCTTTACTCGCACACCATGAATTTGCAGCAGAAAACAGGATTTCCCAAATTTCCCTGCTTATGACACTACTACCAACACTTCACTTTCTTTATATATGAGAAACCTGGAAATGACGACTTGTTTATGTGGGGAGAAAAAAACAGATTTATTTTGGGTGCTTTTATGGAAAAACTGAAATAAATATTTTGTGTTTGGATCTAACAGCTGAGTCTAAGTGAATCAACATCAAACATTCCCAACTATTTTCATCCTGAGCCAAGTGTGCCATCTGTTCCCATGAAGTCCATCTTTTGGTAGCTACCACACTACAGAATTATCACTAAGTGCCTTGCAATCAAGGACTGGCATCCACATCAAGCAAGATACTCTGAGTGATAGACAGCAACATGCAAGTATAAAAGAAAAACAACACAAAAAACCAACTAACCACCCAAAAGGTCACCACAAAGTACAAGCAGCCTTATTAAGGCCCCTCCATTAATGCAACTTTTTGTGTTGTGGTCATTTCACTCTGGTGCCTAAGAAGAGATGAGCTCTGGTTTTGCCAGCGTGGGGATGCATTTCATACCTTTCCTACATGTTATCTTCCTGTGTACCTGAACACTAATGATGTTCTTTCCCTCTTACAGGTAATCTTCCTCACTGTCTTCCACACAGTTAACATGTTCAAGTGAATCACAAACCATTCCTGTTTGACGCATGAGAAATCAGCAGTGTGTTATTTTTCAGCTCATAAAGTAAAATAATAACTATTACAGATGGCACAGCAGAAGATTCAGTGATCACAAGCACAGGAGGTCCCTACACCCCAACAACTGAATCACAAGCAAGTAACAAGTAGGGTCCAGCAGAAATCAAGATGGATCATACTCTTTTTCCTGGCCTTATCAATACTGAAGACATTTTTTCAAAACTGACTTATATGGACAGATATCTATTTATACCTTTCACCAGGAACAGAATACCATGAGAAATGGAACTGTAATAAAAAAATAAATCTAAACACACCTGATATAACTCTTATTAATATATAAGCACAAGATTGTAAGCAGCTACATCTCCCCAAATAAAAACCACTACCTTTTCTTTGTGTTTCTCTTTTGTGACAGATCCTCTCTCTTACTAGCATCCCAAATTCAAATGCCAAAGTTTTGCCCACTATCAACTTCCTAATAACTCAACATATAATCCTGATCTCGGATTTTTCTTTTTACTTTTGTTTTGGAGTTTTGATAGTGTTTGGGGCTGTGGTTTTTTGGTTGGTTTTTTTGTTAGGGCTTTTTTCATTTGGTTGGGTTGGGGGGGGGGTTGTGGTGGGGGCCATTAAATAAAGCTAAAATCAACATCCAGCAGTAGTACAAGTAACATGCTTTGATACAGTAGCATTGGCTTACAAAGTTTTATTTGCAACATTCAAGAGATTTCCTCATTACACATACAGTAACTCCCATTGTGAGACAAACAAGCTACTATAAAACCATAGTAAGTCCCAGACAGAATTCAGCAGTCAGTCTTCTCTAAAAATCCCCTTTCAAGACTTGAAGGCTGAAAAGTTGTGTTCCCTGAAATTTGGCATTGTATCAACACATCTCCATGGAGCTGGCAGGGCAGAAGAGCTCCAGAAACCAGCTTCAGGGAAAAAGCATTCTTACCATGTATAAACAATCACTGAAAGAAGGCTTAAGCAACTTTTTCTCCTAGCTAAAAATCATCACATCTTAGCTAAGATTATTGGGGATGCAGAGGTTACTAATGATAATACTAAATATTTTTTAAAGTCTGCTTCATTCCAGCATTTTTAATCAATGCACTTAAATATCCTGTGTGAAACCTGTGTAAATCAATTCTTTCTGGTTTTCTTCAAGACATAAATGTTTATGCCTCAAAAATGTAAACTTAGCTTTTTAAGAGTCTATGAAATTTCAGAACCTAACAATGAATATTTGAAAGCATCATATTGATTCATAGCTATGTCTGTAACTCGTCTTTTAGTCAGTGCCAAGTGTGGATGAATGCCAAGTGTGCCTGAGTTGGGAGGAAAACGGTATCACATATAATCAAAGCACAGTTGATCAAAATATATGGAGTCCACAAGACAGCAGCACCATCCATCAGAGTTTTCTGCTTGTGAACCTCTGGGGATGTTCAAAGACTTCAAAAGCAATTAGGAAAGCAGTAACTAAGACTGCATTAGCAAGTTGTATGGTACACAATAGGAGCACAATCACCTGAAGAGCAGAACAGTTGCTGCTGCTGATCCTACATCCATCCTGTACACATTTTTTGCATAGGGCAGCAGGATTATTTGTGCCAAACTAGCACTCTCCCAGTCTCATGGCCCATCAGATGCTGAAAACCATTACCTATGGTCCTAGAGAAAACCCTTTGGTTTTGGACTCATCAAAAAGGAGAAGAGTTCATACACTCCACATTTGGGCAATCTGCATCATAAATATAATCCTGGATCCAAACCAAGCCTATAGCATAATGAATCATAAAATGCCTGTTGTTCGAGCATGTTTGAATTAATCACGTAAAAGCTGAAAAAGAAGAGTTGTATTTTGGTTTTATCTTTATAAGGACATGGTGGAAGAAAAGAGGCAAATACTTAAAAAAAACCCTTGATCATCTAAGGCTAAAAACCTGTCACACAATATTTTTTACTTATGGCTCCCTCCAGTATTTGCAAGTGATGGCTCCACAGGAAAGCAGGGACTAAAACAATTCTGTGTGCAAAAGTCTTACCTTCACTGGTCCTCTCCCTCCCTACAATGCACTCAGCCAACCAGCACTTGGGGAAGGATTTCATCTTCCTCAGTGGCTGGCAGTGAAACACATACCAAATTCCTGGCAATACAGCCAACTAACACCCACTGAAGGAGCAACAGACTGCCTAAACCTGCCAAGTACCATCAGAACGCCTATTACAGCAAGGTTACCTAACACCTGTGTTCCTACAGTATTTGTACACCTTGACATTAGATTTACTCTCCAAACTTGAGAAGGCAAGAAATAGCATTCTCCATTATAGCACAAAGCCACCTGACAATGGTGACCAGCACACAATGCCTGTAGAAGGATCAGAAACTGGATCTAGATCACATGAATATTTAGCAACAAGATGAGTTATGTTTCCTTCTCAGAAGCAAAAGCCTCAGGATCCGCTCCACTGAAAGTTGTGCTTTTTAAGACAGCTGTAAGCCAACTGCTCCTTGATTTAATTAAATGGATTCCTTCCCCCACTCCCTGTTTCAACATTTGTGCTATTATAGCTGCTGCTCCTGGCTGAGCTGCTTCTAGTGCTGGAATCAGATTGGAAATCAGCAGAAACTTAATCCAGAGGAAAGAAGTCAAAGCATTTGATGGAATTACTGCCCTTATATCTGAGAGCACGCAAGTGATAGTGAGAGGACTCAATCTGCTTCAGCATTAAAAAAAAAAAAAAAAAAAAAAAAAAAAAAAAAAAGCAATTCCAGCTAAACTCCCATTTCTTACCCAAACATGACAGAGGCCATTCAAAACACCAGTTAAAATGTTTAGTTGTGCAGGTGAATAGCAAGCAAAGCACAAGTGACAAGATAAAAAGACCTGAAAGTTTAGTTAAACTGCTTCCTACAAGAAATGTCATCAATATTGTTGTATTAAAAGCATTTTAGTCTAGCCATAGAATAACCCGGGTCGGAAGGGACCCATGAGGATAGTGAAGTCCAACTTGTAACTCCACACAGAGTGACCCAGTGTTGTCCAAATGCTTCTTGAATTTTGACAGGCCATGACCACTTCCCTGTGGAACTTGTTCCAGTGCTTGACCACCACTTTCAGTGAAGAACTTTCCCCTAATATCCAATCTGAATTTCCCCTGATGCAGCTTTACATCATTTCCTTGCATCCTGTCACTGGTCACCAGATACGAACATCAGCAACTAACTCACAAGGAAGTTTTAGAGAGCAATAAGGTCACTCCCCAGTACCTTCTTCTCCAATTTAAACCTAGTATGTCCAGCTGCTCCTCATAAAGTCATGCCCTCTAGTCCTAGTCCATCTTATTGGCAGGAACACAAACCTACAACACTAAAGACCTCAGAGCTCTTGCAATTTTCTGTCACCTTCTGCTGCCACATTTTCCAAAATCACATAGGAGGCCCAGAAGGTCAACAAAAAAAATTCAACACTGAATAAAAGAAAATAGATATTTCTTATATCTTTATTCCTCAGGCTCACAGAAGCATCTGCCATGTCCCAGAGACTGTATTACACAACATCCCATATATGCATTGCAAATTCTGCGTACCTTGTTAGACACGTAAATGGTTTATGGCTGCATCATTTCCATCTCTTCTCTATGCTTTTAGTGAATACTAACCTGGTGTACATTGATTTCTGTGGTTTGTTCACAAAAAGAAAAAAAACAGCACATACTCATAAATATTTAAGGTCAAATTCATTTTACAAGCATGAAATATTAAATTTTTTTAAAAATAAATACAGAGTACTCTGAAATAGAAGAGTGAATAGAAACTCAAGACAAAAATTGGTATTCTCTTCTCAGGAAGAACAAGTCATCAATTTGATGAAAGGCACCACGACACCTTATGAAAAGCAGTTGTTCTTACCTCCTAGTAAATTGTGAAGCTCACTTGCTTCTTTTCCAAGACAGTAAGACAGAATCACGGACAAACAATTAAAAAAAAAAAAGGAATCATTCTCTATATGTTCTGGATCTAAAAAGCCTTAATTCCTACAATTCACAGAGAACAGAACATTTCTTTAATTGCTCACCATTACTTTAATCACCAGTCATAAAATAGTATGCAAGTAGATTACACTTTGAACTGATGAAATCCATATTTATTAACTGCAGAGAGAAACATTCATCTATCAAAATTAGCCAAATACCTGAAAAAAAGTTGCTCAGTTTTATACTAATGATAAGATGTCCTGCCCACATTTTAGAGCCACAGGCCATTTTCTTCCTTTAAAGGAAAGCTGTTTTTTCTTCTCCTTTCCTTCTAAGTACCACTGCTTTGTGCATACTCTCTACTCCAACTACCCATACAGCGAGGAGGACTCATGTCCTTCACACATGGTACAGCCCCCTTCCTCTACTGACTCAGACTCTGCTCTCCACACCTCACTTCTGGCAATATCCATTACTTTGCAAGTTGCCAGCTGGTCCAACAAGAGTTGGAGGCACTGGAGGAGAGGCATAAACTAATGCTTCCAACTACCCTTTCTCTGCTGCAGTTTCACATTGAAATGTTTGCCTATTTGGTACAAAAATTCTTTCTTTTTTATTATTAGAACTGTTTGCTAGTCACAGATATATTCTAACAACTTTTTCTTACTCTCAGAAGGAAGAGTCCAATAACTAAAAGAATGGGACAGGATGGCTGCTTCATCCCTCTCCCTATCCACTCCCCAGAGACATTCCAAACTCCCATTCCACTGCCAAGGTAAAATCTCTTATTCAAAGGCTGTGATATTATTTGAACATGAGAACTCCTCCAACAGGCTCCGTAACAGGTCAACTCTTTCTACAAAACCCTCAGAACTAAATGCACCTTCTCCTCAGACAGTGGGGAAAATGTACCGAGCTAACTAAATGCTGACAGGTTAGAGATCAGGCAGCCAGCTATAAAGACTTGGTGCTTTATGTTTAAGAAGCCATTAACACATCTTGTTAAACTGTTTTAATGCATAGCCGGGGCTGCATTGTAGCTGCAACTAGATAGTTTAAGGGCAGTCTGTTTAATCATAAAGGCTGTTCTTGGTCATGCAAAGCAATAGGACAAGAGGGAATGTGCAGAAACTCATACACAGAAGTTCCACCTGAACATGCAGAGGCTGGACCAGACGACCAACCCAACCTTACCTATTCTGTGAAATGTCCAAACTGCACATAAAAAATGAGGAAGCTTTAAAAGCGAATGTTTTATTTACAAGTAAAGGTATATGACTGCAGTGAGTATTGATAAACTACGCTTTAATTTTATTCCTGAATTTAAAGAAGAAAGAAATCATCTACATTCTGATGATCACTGCAGACTCTTTTGAACTTAAATAGAGCAGCTTGAAATTAACTACAGCACCTATTTCAAAAATAAAATCCCAACTGATTATGTTCCCCAGCCCAGTTCCACAATGGCTAGTACTGAACTCTGTCTTGAGTTTGCTTCTAAATATTTAGCATCATGGATGAAAACACTTTCCATATTAGCTATCATTAAATTGCTTTAAAGAAAACAGATTCCTAGATGTTCATTCTTAACATTAGTAAGTAAATTTTCAACCTAAAAACATGAAAACAATGGGGGGAAAATTAAATCCTGGAATATAAGGGTCCAGGATGCTTTTGTGTTCTTTAAACAAAGAACAGAAACAAAGAAAGATGCAGAATTCTGAAGTGAACCTACTGTAAACTTGTCCCCCTTCCAGCACCTGCTGTTGCTGTTCTACTGGTGATAAAATCTTCTCCTGTGAAATGCAATTATTAGTTTAAAACCCACTGAAGTGATGAGATCCCACAATCCAAGAGGAACAGATTTCTTAACTACAGCTGTAACCAGCTGCCTGCTGAGCAAAAAGACAACTGCTGCTGCCACCTCTGTGATGAGGCTCCAGGAGGCAATGCTGTGGTTGCTGGCACCCTTCCCAAGACTATTTGAGAATCACATCAAAGAAAGAAAGACCCGCACGGCTGCTGCATCCAAGACCAGAGTTTTTGTGGACTGATGGGGTAACAGTAGGCACAAAGGCACTAACTCCAGCTCTCAAAGGCTGTCATTTAAAGGCAACTCTGATTCCATGGATCTTCCATACACCCTATAACTTTAGTAACAAACCTATCAATACTTATTGCGCTTAACTACACCTTAAAATATTCAATGTGATTTACAGAGACTACAAGCAAGCTGCATGCATGAAAAAAAGGAAGCTAAGACTAATCTACACACAGTTCAAGACATAATTTAACTACATCAGTTAAATTTAGAAACTGATTTAGTTAATCATTGCACAGGCAAGATTTAAGCCTCATCTTCACACAGATCCCTACACACTAGCTGCATATTCAGAAAGGAAGTTATTATGATGCCAATCATAGAAAAAGTTCAGAGAAGAGGCCAATGACTGCATTTATTTCCAGTAATGAAGTAGCACTGAATTTCCCAGTCTCAGACAGTGACAACAAAGAATATTTCTGTATGTGCTTTTAACACTATCTTGAAAACATGATGAGTGTGCCAATGCTCTCACAGTGCAGATGCCAGTTTTAAGACACAAAAGAAGAAATTTAGTAACATCAAACCTATTTTGTCAGGCTGCAATTTAAAAATATAAAGCCCCTGAACTCCATGGAGTCAAGTCCAAAAGTGCAGACTGAATAGAGTTCAACCCAAGACAGGCAAAAGTTAAGCCCAAATATTCAGCCTTTTTTAATATCAAAACCAAACAGAAAACAAGCATGTAGAAAATGTACCTCAAGATCAGAAACTATGATCACTCCTCTACAGTGTTTTAAGTCAGTTTCTCCCAAACCCAGTTCCACCTCATTTTGGCTTTACCATTTTCAATGCAGGAATTCTGGGATGTTTTCTCCTCTCTCACAGGCCTTTTTTATTCCCCAGGAAATCGTGTGGAAAATTGTCCTGCTATTCCTCCCATCCACTGCTATATAAGTCATCTTCAGCTTTTGGCTGCCCAGGTAGTCCAAAACCCTTCCAATTGTTCTCCTGAGACTATTTATCTCTCCTGCCCAACCTACTTTTCACACTCTCTCCCCTACTCTAAAAAGCTTCTTTCCTTCAGGGAATGTGGAGATTAGAGTCTTCTGTCCAAGATTCCTCAGAAACTTTTCCTAATAGTTCGTTGTAAATTGAGAAAATCACTCCCTAGTTTACCAGCCACACATTTGGAAGCTTTCACAAACATTTAATATGGTATTCTTAGCAACTCTGACAACTTTTGAGGGCATTTATGTAAGCAAAACACATTAGGAAATCCAGAAAAGCAAGAAATGACAAGGCACAATAAAAATCCAAGTGACAAAATAATTAACATAATTTAAAATTAAAATGCCTAACTATGCATGCAGAACAGGTGAATTGCACGATTTAAATTTTTAATTATGACTTAAGTGAAATTCTTTGAAGCAGAATTTAAAAACAAAAAAACCCCCACATTTCTGTAGAAACCAATGATTATTTTAAGAACAAGTTTCTCATTTTACTGATCCCGTAGTTTCCAAATTGTATTTCCAATTAGAATGTTTGTGATACATGAATGATCGATGTTCAACCAAAAATTAGAATTTGTTTACTAAAATTAGGTTTTAATATTTTTTTAAAAAAAAATCAAAGGCTGATTTTCAAGCATGTTCAACATTGTCTTTAAATACCCTTCAGCTACACTAAACTGTAGACCATTAAGCACTAGACACTTCAATTAAACTCCACATAAAAGTCGTGCTTAACCTGCATAAAGAAACAGAAAAAATTTGATAATACTACACTGAGTATGAACAGCAAATATCTCAAAACAATTTTTGAAGTTTCATGAATAAATATAACCTATGTAAAATATTCCAAAACCTAGGTTCTTATTCCTGTAATAACTAACTTTTACAGCTTCCCATGAATAAAAGCAATGACCTTTACGTGCAGCAAGAAATGCAATTGAAATATAACAGTGCTGCAACATTCACTGCTTCATTATATAATAGGCAATATGTTAAGCTAATAATCTAGTAGTGAAGCATATTTTCAGTCTTTGACATGTCCATTTGGTTTACCAATTTTCTGCAGACTATTTACTTTTCCTGAGACACTTCCTCTGCTTTCCCCGCTTTTGAAATTCACAGCAAGGGATCTTTTCCCAAACAATTTCAATGTAACAATCAAGCCACCTTACCATTAAATGGGGAATGTGAGAGGAGTTAAGGGGGAAAGAACGGGTTTTCTTTCATCCTTCTTCAAGACTGTTGCTGTAACTCTCACATTTCTGCTTGCACCGTGTTGCTTACTTCATTCCTCGAAGGAAGGTTTACTACTTGGCACTGTGCACACAGGCATTTTCCAGAACTCCTCTTTTTCCAAACTTGAAATGCAACCTCTTTCAGAACATATATGCTGATAAGCATCTTGAATATCATCAAGCATGTAATCAGAACTCAAAAAATAAGCACATGGGACCTTCAGCTCAGGGGACAAAGTGTGGCAAAGGATCACAACCAGGGGGTTACAGAGTCAGCTCTGCAGGCAAAGCCAACAGTACCCTATACTTTGCTCTATACTTTGCAGTTTTTCATAGACCTTGAGGCTGGAAGTGTTTTGTGCCAAAGGCAGCACTATGAGGTGCAATGCAGGAAGAAAACAGTCTCTCCTACAAGTAGCTAATCCTACTCTTAACCTCACCCTCTAAGAAGGAAGGACAAACCTGCTCTCCACCTCGTTCCCCTGCTCAAAAGGTTTTTCTTTCCCACTGCAGTGGCTGACAAGCTGCAGCCCCCTAAATAAACACATACATATGCTTATCTGCTTTACTTATTCCAACAAAACTATCTGCACTTTGGCAGCAGCCCTTCATTACCAGCTCCCAGTGTGTCCCACATCTCCTGTCACACAGTGAAGGAAGTGCTGCTCTTCCCCCAACACAACAGAGACTCCTCACCTAGAAGTCTGTGGTGTGGAGTGTGGCAGCTGAGACTGGGGGAGGGGGATATTTCCCAGCAAAGCTAGTTTAATATCAATAAATATAAATCTTTTATTATCCGTTGCACTTTGAGGCAAATATTTAACCTCAGCAGATTTAGTTTAAATCGCTTAGACAATACATCAACAAAGTACAGATTATAGAGGGTAAAAGTAATTAACAGATGCAAATTTATAAATCCAGTATCTCACAAACAACCATGAATAAAGGAAATTTATTTCTGTTTTCTACACAATAAGATTAGTACTTAAATGCTACTAGTCTCCTGGGCTAGCAATGCCTTTGACATTTGTTTCAGGGCCTAAAACAGCACATCTTCAACATCACAAAAATATAAACCTCCTTCCCGATGCTAACTCAAAACCTTCTGAACAGTTTCCAAAATTCATCATGATCTTCAGTTCAGGGGACTTAGCACAGTCTTCAAAGGTATTTGTAATGGACTCACAAATGCAAAGTAAGTGACAAGGAATGTTTAGGAAGAGCTCTCTTGAACAACTTACCATCTAAAACAGGAGCACACAGAATACCTTCACTGTTCACACGTTGAGGAGACAGCTGTTCTGTAACTTGCTAGTCCACTCAGGTGGCTTTCCCTGCCAACAAAGACAAACTTGAACTTAGTCTTTCAGTAACAAAATAATTAAAGATATGCATTAAAAATGGATTTCGCTTCAATGATCAGCTAAAAAAACACAGTAAAACATGTATGAGCAAAATCCAGAAAGTTTTAAACGTTTTGTGCTAAACACTTCATGTTACAGCTTAATTTTTTTTCAAGGTAAGAGAATAGCTTGTGTTATTTCATAATCAATGCCCTTTTTTTAACTGGAAATATCTCCAGAGAAGGTAACATTTACCCACTTGAAGACTGTAAGGATGGAAAAATGAGATAACGGCCTACAGTAAAGCATAATAAACCAGCAGGTTTGAGTCCCTCAGAGATACTTCACAGTAAATTAAATATCACTAAACACAAACCCACTAAAACAAACAGACGAAAAAAGCAATCAATCTCTTGCAAAATTAAGTATTGAGATATTTCCATGAAAATATTACAGTTCTTAGCATCAAAGAATATTCTGACTTATAAACTAACATTTATTCATACACTAAGCTTTCATAAATTAAGGGGGTTTGCTGTTAAGATATAAATGCTCTTTCTGCAAGAACTGCACAAAACCAATCTCTAAACTAGATCACTTGCTCATAGGAGACTAATATTACAACTATACTTTTAAAGACTGCTGCTATGCATTTCTTGATGATCATGCTTAAACATTTTGGACAAAATTTACCAGAGGAAAAAATTCTCTATTTCAAGGACACAATTGTAAAATAGGATTCATAAGAAAGCCAAAGCGTCTAGACAAGCAAAATATTACAGCTTTAACATCATGGTACCCAAAAACCTTGATTCCAATAAGCACTGGTGCAGTGCTATTCCAAATATAATATTGCCCTCTAGTTAACTTGCTACCAAAATCTACCAGTTGGGTAAGGTCTTCATCCTCACTTAGATATTCACGTGCTTAGAGCTGAACTGTTCTGAAGTTACACATTATAAAGGGCTCATGTACATATAATTCATTCACATTGTCATTACCAGGATAAGTGTACTATGAGGGGAAAAGGTGCCTTCCAAATACAGCTTGACAGTCCTGAATCAATTTACACCAGACAGGATCCTATTAACATAAGTTAACATTAGAGGGACATGGACTTGCTGAAGGGGTTCCAGGAGGGCCATGATGATTATCAGAGGGGCTGGAGCAAGTCTCCTATGAGCATAGGAGCCTGCATAAGAGAAGGCTTTGGGGAGACCTTACAGTACCTTCCAATAACTAAAGGAGGTTGACAGGAAAGCTGGAGAATGACTTTTTACAAGGGCATGTAGCAATAGGACAAGGGGAAATGGCTTTCAACTGAGAGTACATTTAGATTACATATGAAAAAGAAATCCTTCACTGTGGGTGCGGTGAGACACTGGATCAGGCTGCCTAGAAATGTTATGGAAGTGTTCAAGGCAAGACTGAATAGGGCCTTGAGCAGCCTGGTCTACTGGAAGGTATTCCTGCCCATGGCATCCAGTTGGAACTGGATGCTCTTTAAGTTCCCTTCCAACCCAAGCCATTCTATCGTTCTCTAAGTGACTTCAACAACAGTCATTTATTTAAGTATACCTGTGGTTCAGGAAACAATAAGTCTGCTTTAGAGCTATTAGCACTGAAATTAAAACACTACAGAATAAACATCATAGAGCACTTACAGAACAAGGTGATTGGGACTTCATATAGAACTTAAACCCTCTAGTGTGACTAAGAATGCATTTACACATTGCATTAGCCTCAGTAGCCTAGCAAAGGCATCCAGAACCTTTGGAAAACACCATAAAATAGTCTGGTCCAATAAACACTAGAAGAAAAGTACAAAGATCAGTGTCTACAGAGCCACTGTACTGTCTACTCTTTTATATGGGTCTGAATCATGGGTCATCTACCGCTATCACCTGTGGCTTCTTGAACGCTTCCATCAGCGCTGCCTCCGTTCAACCTAAACATCCACTGGTCCGATTACATGACCAATGTGTCTGTTCTTGAACAGGCAGGGGTCACCAGTATCAAGGCCATGCTGCTGAGAA
>JAWWLZ010000001.1:47369335-47381006 GCA_035041345.1 Poliocrania exsul | reverse complement strand
TATTGGTGAAAGAAACGGAAGAATGTCTCAGAGAGACGGGATATTCCCTGAAGAAAAGACTGTCCAATCTAACTGCTGTATAGATTTTTAGGTTGTTTTGGGAAAAAAAAGAAGTGTATTATGAATATATATTAAAAAAGTTTTCATTGGTAGATTAGCACCTAAATCCTTTGATGAAGAAGTGAATTAAAGAGGAATTTGAGTGAGGAAAGTACAGTGCCGGGGACAGGAGACCAATTTCCTATGCACAGTGTATATGCTTTTATGCTATGCATGCATTTTCCCTGTGTTTCCCAACTTTCTTATGCCCTTTGATTTAAGGTTGTATGTCCTGATGGTAAATGTCTCACAGCTGCAGAAAGGAAGTCACAGACAGCCTGTAATTTACTGCCAAACATCACTCTGAAGAAGTTTGCAATTTGTGATAATGGTATTGTTCCTTCAATTTTGTTCTTGTAGCTCATCCTTCATTACACACAATGCTTTACAAAGCCTTCTGTGTTTAGTAGCATTAGCCCCTCAAGCAAGAGATTACAGTAAGAATATTTAAAATTTTATTACTGCAGCTTTTCTTTAAGTCCCTAGTGGCAGTAAATACAAGGTATGAGTGGGTGGTGCCAGGAAAAATCCTTCATGTTTGTGTCAGGCAACAAATAAACTAATACAACTTGACATAATAAACTGAGTGCAATTAGGCCTTAGATTAGTAATTTTATAACTCAGCTGTTCACCAGTGACTCAAACCTGTTGTATACCGTCCTTCAAGTAACAATATAAATAGCTTTAGCAAACAAAGCAGAGACTGCAATTTATTGTTTCAAAATGCACTTTTCTGTTCCAGATAGCTGATCTTTTTCCTGATAACACTGGAGATGATTTGGATTAAAAGGATGGGCTTTACCCAAAGAGGTCTGAAGCTCAGCTAGGAGTAGGTAATCTGTATTAGCCCTGAATGGACTGGGGAGGTGCACCCTTGTCCACCAGTAGGCCATGTATCTGGTAAACAATTTGCACTTTACTGCTTTGCCAGGCAAGACACACCCCATCTCTTACCTCTAAGGAGAGAGCGGGGGTGCACTGAGAGTCACTGCACAGAATCATGCAGGCAAAACTCAAAGCAGAGAGATTTGCTGTTTCTTTAGGCTAAAGGCTGAGATCTGCTTCAAATTATGATACTGGTCAAATCCACGTAGGATTTAGATTTGTGAAAACCAGATTTATTTTGATTTGTGATATTGGCCTTGTTGAGTTTGCCCATCAATGACTCCCTCCAGAAACATTCATTAGTGTCACCAAGGGCCTCCTGAGGAAGAGGGAGCGCTCAGCTCTGCTGCAGAGCTATTATTCACAGATCACATACAATTGCTCAGGATCTGTGACACTGCACATGGCTCACAGATTGGTGCTGTATTTCTGCATTTTATCAGTACCCAATGCATCCTCTAGAGTGTTCTACTTAAATAGTTAAGCTTTTCCTCTTCTGTGTTCCAGTATGATTGTTTCTTTTCCCCATCTGGGATGAATCTTTCCTCTAGAGAAATAATATCCAATGCCTTTTGAAGAGTCTTTGTTCCACCCTGTTTTATAAACCCACTTTATACTATAGCCCAAACTTTATATCCCATGTCTTTCTTCTCCCATTATTGTGATGAGATAGAGGAAGTCTTGCAGGCTAGATCCATTTCTGCTCCCTGGAGAACTGACCCAAAGCATGGCCTCTGTTCAGCCGAGAAAAGTTTTTCTAACTCTGGTAATATATATCAAAAGAAAACAGAAAGAGGAATATGAATGATACACCATTTGCATACCAATCATTAACCATATTTAAATTGAACACTAGGTCAGTAAAAGCTGGTGATCAGATAATTTATTCAAAGTGGAATGAACTTAGACTAGGGAGTCAAGCTGGTATGGTATTTGTGACTTTGCATATATTTTTCAAGAGCAATTTTTGTAAGGTTTTGTAAAGCTAATGTGATCCTAATGGTGTTAAATAGAGAGGTGATATAACTAAAAGGTAGTTCATAGTTAATCAATATTATAAAGTTCTCCAAATGCTTTGGTAGATAGATCATGGTTTTAAATAAAAATACGAGTAAGACTGGTTGAGAAAAAGCTGTATTTTCAAAGCAATTCTTTGGATGAATCTTTTTTTTTTAATGCATTTCTGTTGATAATTTGTGTGTGATCTGCCAGGAGTGAATCTAGCAGATGTTTTAGCCAGGCCCTATCTCATTGCAATGTAACAGAAGTAGTAAGTGTTCTCTGTTACTTTTTTTACTTTTTTAGTATTAGTATTTACATACTAAAGCAATTTCTTAAGTACAATATGCTTTATTGAACTCCTAGAGTATTCTAAAACAGAACTTTGATTTCTTCAGGAAGTGGTATTGTGATTTTCAGGGACCTGTGGCACATGCAGCTCTGTAGGTATGAGGCACCTTTGGGCAGCAAGGTCTGCTTTGGCAGCCCTTATATTCCAGGCACTGCCCAGCTTTCCTTACTCAGCAAAGAGCTCCACAGCAGCAGGGAGCCCCAGAAGACATCATGGAACCCGTATGAATAACATATTAAATACCAGTTGCAGAATAATTCCTGTCTTTACTCCCATCTTTGCATGTCTGGCCACATGCAGTCCAACCAACAAGACATGATTTTCCCCTCCCACATGAATGCAGTTGCAGCTCTAGGATGAGACATGAGTTCTCAGTGGAGCACAGACTGACCCCCGGAATGGCGCCCGGCACATTGCTGAGGTTGGGCTGCACATGGGAGAGCTTTTGGAAGGCCTTGCTTTCACAGGGCTGCTGGCTTGTGGCAGCATGACTGAGAACATGGGGTGACATGATTAGCTGGGGTGATGCTTCAGGTTTGCTGTTAACAGTGGGACACGTTTCAGTTACTAGTCCCTAGAGGGGAAGAAAGGGTGGGACAGATGTTGCTTCTGCTTGATGAGGACAGGTTACCACCAGAACTCAGCAATAAGAGATACCATCCCTAAGAACAGCCTTTTCCAGTTATTTTGTGAGGGACCTGATTGTATCTCAGGGTGAAGGCTCCCTCATATCTCTCCTCTCTTTGTTAGGTGTCTGTGATACCTGCAGATGAGCACCTCACCCTCACCTTACCAGGCTCCTCCTCTGAGCCCACCTCAAGAGTAAACACAGACACTGCTGGTAAGACAAAGGCCCATTTAACCATCAAGAGATAAGTTCAGGTTTCTGTTAGAAGATTGCCAACTAAATTGTCAGCAAAGCATTAACACCATTTTAATCTCAGCCCTGCAACACAATGTGTCCGTTTGCTTAGTTTCTCTTACCAAGACATATGTCTCTGCTCTCAAAAGAAGGGGCTGAAGGCACCATCCCACCATCATGGTGTCAAACTCCACAATCCAGAAGCAGAGACCAGTAGTGTTGCAGTGCTGATTTATAGACATCAGGACTGGAGTCAGAGGTAAAAGGCAAATGCTGAGGAGAGTATTTAGGCATCAGACTGACTTTAGCACTACTTTAAATATCTATAGACAGTCTTTTCCCTGGTCTCTGGACACGATAATGTAATACATTGCTATGATATAATTTTCCTGTAATTGATCACAGAAAAAAAGATGGTGAAACTCATACATTTAGCTGCCTACTTGCAGCCCAGATGCCCATTTAAATATTGCCTTATTTCTGTCCTTCTGTCTCCAGCAAATGTCACAATCAGCACTGCAGAGCTTCTGAAGGACTTGTTTTCCTTCCTGATAGCATGTAGCAACCCAAATAATATCAATGGGCTGTGGCCAGAAAGCTTTACTGGGGAGGAGAATTAACCCAGATGAATAAACATGGGTCGGCTTTGGCTATCACCCCAGGGTGAAATCTCTAGGTCACTTTGGCTGAAAATGACGGTATGAAATGGGTCAGACACCCAGGCCTTGGCTCCCCATTTGCCAGTTAGTCTGCACAGGCAAAACAAGCAGGAAATGTTTTCCTACTGTCCCACTGGGGTTAATGGGCTCTGTGAGGGCACAGGAGAGTGATGGAACCTGGGGAAGGAAGGATGGAGACAATCCATCCTCAGGGAGGACAGAGAGGAGGCAGAAAGGGAGCAGAGTATTGTTGCAGCAACGATGAGCTCCTGCAGCACCATCCGACTGCACCCCAGTTCTCTGCACAATGACAGAGAGAAATAACTGTGTTTTGCAAAGGCTGGTTTTAAAAGACACAATAAATTTCCTGACTGACACCTCCCTGGTAAACGTGTATAAATTCCCTGGGATAACATGCCACTTGGAGAATTATAGGCTGTGAGTGCCTGGGTGAGTTTTACTGCTTTGGTTTCAGTAGGCTGGCTAATGGCTGTGAAATTCCCTCCTAGCTCTTAGTCTGAACATTGCATCTGCAATTTAACAGCACTCAGATGTTTACACCCATGTTAGTAATAGAAAGGGGCTACACGGCTGGTATGGTGTGTTATACTCCATGATGGAGCTAAAAGTTCATTCCAACAGCAAGGCTGTAACCTTAAGTGAATAAATACGTAGAATAGCTTCTCCAGACGAAAAAAAGCATTGAGCATCAGGAATAATAAAGTCCTAATTCTGCAAAGATATTATCAGCAGCTTCTGCAGCACCTATTGTTTCTATTCATAAGCTCCCTCCCCTATCTTTGTCTCTTTTACTACATCAGTTTCAGGCTGAGAAATTCCTTGGTTCCCAAATCAGGCTCAAGCCACTGTAACCCCTGGATGCACTTGAAAGCTGCTGATTCTGATTTGGTTTTTGCTCTATTATCTCACATTTCCTCCTTTGACCTCTTCAAGAGATACCATTCAAACACTCTGAAAGGAAGCTCTGACTTGCTAGTTACATAAACTTTCAAACAAAAGGCATGCATAATTAGATTGCCCAAATTTGTGCAGTAGCAGAAGCCTTGTTAGCAGACAGCAGCACTAAAGAGATGGCTTTTTCTTAACCAAAGCAAAACTGCAGTGCTCTGAGGCTGAAATGCTGAGAACACTTGGACAGTACTTTGGTACTGCAGTCTTTAGATGACATAATGCTGTAAATTAATGGACTCCAGAGAGTGTCCTTCATTTGTCTTTGTCTACAAGCACATTTAACTAAAAACTTTTCTATCACTGACCTGAACTCTCTTCTAGGGATCACTTCTGCATTGCATTTGCTATGGAAATGAATACCCAGCACATGCACGGAGTAAAACAGTTGTATAGCAAAATAGGATCATAGGAAATTCTCCCAGCGCAGAGATCCACAGCAATGTCAGACAGCAGTAGGTGTTGTACACATTTGCACAAAGCAAAGCTAAAGCTCAGACAATGATGCAATGCCCACTTGGTTGTTACACAGCTAAAAAAGCAAACACAAGCTCCAGACAGGTTATGGCTGCTCCAGGCACGGTTGTTGTTCAGCTCCTACAAAAGCCTGTGACCTGCTCTGCAACATGGGGCTACCCCACTCACTGGGCTACGTGACCATCATAGGGAGAGAGTAGCATCTCCTGATGTTTCTCTGGGGACACAGACCAGTTTTGTATCTATGAATCTCTCCAAAGAGACAACATCAAGAGAAGCTGACACTGTCTAGGGGAGATAAGGACCTAGCTATTGTCTGATCATAGTCACAGTTTGGGACTGTGAAAGGCTCAAATAGCTTCATTTAGAATAATGTCCTCTACCAATGGCAAATGAG
The DNA here is from genome assembly GCA_035041345.1 of Poliocrania exsul. Lineage (NCBI taxonomy): Eukaryota > Metazoa > Chordata > Aves > Passeriformes > Thamnophilidae > Poliocrania > Poliocrania exsul. Next base: position 47,375,307 of record JAWWLZ010000001.1, on the reverse strand, counting down.
GAGAATGGAGGCAAGAAAAAACATCCTGGAGAGATCAGCTCATCTGGAAGGACTCCAGTGGCCTTGCACAGGCACAGTGTGGTGTCCTCAGAGGGTTGAAGAATGTGTTTGGTTCTGATTTTGCATCCCTGCAGACACACAGCTTTGGTGTGTTCTCTGTGAAAGCTGTGGGTGCACAAAAGGAGGAGTTGAAAGCACATCTGGGCCCAGGTGTGTGCAGGGACACAGAGTGTGCAGGGGTGTGCAGGATGGTGGAGTAGCATGGCATCTGAGTGTTCCCCTGCAAGGATCCACCTGCTCTGCCTTTGTAGTGAAGTCAGTCTCTGCCTTTTGAGAATGTAAACACAGTAGATATTAGCTTGGATATGTTGGATGCTTGGCGGTTGCAAAGGATGTGTCTGCACTATTTTTCTGGTTTGGATCACAAGCAAGCTTTAAAAAAAGTGATTCTCCTGATAAGCTACACGGAGCTTTCCATGAATCCTGAGAACACCCTAAACACTCCTTCCAGCAGCCTTCTCTGTATTTTAGGGGGAGTTTCAGGCAATCAAACAATTCTCAAATTTCAAAGCTTGACAAAGCAGCTGTTTCCCTCCCAGAAGGTGATACACTGCATTCTTTGTGGGGAACAGCCCTGAAGTCTGATAGTTGAAATCTGACCATGGCAATAAAGGACACCTGGATGAGGGTGGCAGTGGCAGATGAAGTGAGGATGGATTTAAGCCCTCATGCACTTCATGGCTCTCAAGCAAGTGCAAAGCTGACTGTTTCCTCATGGAGATGTGATGAAGCCCAGGCTCATCAGAGCCCCAGTCCAGCTGACAGACTATTGAGCAGCTCCCATCATTCCTTAACTGGGCCAAGGGCACAGCTGGGAAGAAGAATTCGATTTGGACACTACAGCCTGGTGAGGAAGTATTGATTTCTCATTCCCTTTTATTTCTGGGTAGACATTTGTCACCCAACCCTATTTTTTTGTTGGAAAAGAGATATTTCAACAGATAGCCCTCTGAAAGTTATAAGGAAAATATTTTCATAAAAAGAAAATTAATTTCTTTGGGTTCAAAACATCATGGGAAATTAATCTACATTGAATAAGAAGTTCAAAATCAAAAGGCAATGGATAATGAATTTTAGATTTTTTTTAATCTGTGTGGGCTCTAGGCAGGTCCCCCTTCTTTGTCAGAAGGAGGTGATGCTAGAGCTCTACATGAGTGCTCTGCCTGTTTGCACCAAAGGGTCGATCACCCTCTTGTCCTCCATCAAAATTATTCAACTTTCTGCAAAAAGACAAAGCAGGCTTTGCTGCCTCTCACTTTGCTGCCCTCAGCTAGTCCTTTCCAGGGTTTGGACCAGTAATTCTATCTTGGCTGTGTGCCTTGGGAAACCATGTGTTTCTGGGATTGAAATGTGGCATTGCTGTCAGCTCCCAGATAGCCTCAGTCACGGCCCACAGTTTCCTGGCTCTTCAGTGAGTCTCTTGAACACAACCATGTATTGTTGCTTTCATGTACACTGACTGCAAGCACCTGAGCAAGGGAAGCAACTCTGCATTTGATATCATGCAGCATTTAACATGATGAAGTTTAGGGTGGCTTGGTTTGGGGGTGTTTGTTTCGGGGTTTGGGTTTTTTGGAGGGTGAATTTGTTTGTTTGGTTGGTTGGTTGGTTGTTGTTTGGGGGTTGTTTTGATTGGTTAGTTTGTTTTGGTTTGTGGAGGGTGTTGTTGTTGTTTTGGTTTGGGGGTTTGTTGTTGGGGGTTTTTTTCAGAAGGGATCCTAGAAAGAAATACAAGAAGAAAGCAGAAGATGATGTTAACACCAGCACTTTGGAAAAGCAACTGTGCTCTGGCAAAGTGTGTAATGTAAAGGAGGTCTGACCTAGGCAGGTGCTCACTAGGAACAGGGTGACCCTGCCTTTTGGGAAACTCTCTGGTAGGCTGCTCATTCAGCCACTTTCTCCAGCAGCATGCTAGAAATGGAGCTGCCTTGGAGATGATGGCTTTTAGCTCTACAGAACAAATGCTCACAGCTCTGACTTCCCAGCCATAAAGGGAAGGCAAGTCCAGGCCTTTCCTTTCCTGGTTTGTTCACAGCATGATGATGCAGAAACTTCCCGTGGCCTAGTGAAACTCCTGCAGAGAGATGAAAACCATTTGGAGAGCCACCTGAGGAGCTGAAGAGATTAACATCATGTTCTGCAAAGCACATGAAAGTGTCCTGGTGAATTTGTTCTCTTTGAGAGTCTTTGGAAGATCCCACATAGAATCCTACCTTTTGGCAAAATATAGCTACAGTTCCTGTTCCCTTGTCCTGCCTAAGAAAGAGCCAGGGGAAGCTGCCTGTCTCTCTCCGGTGTCTCAGACATCCCATCTGATGTCCTGCCTGGAGAGCAGCTGTTCCTGGGCCCGTCCTGGAGATGTTCTTTCCTGATCTTGCAGAAGCAAGGGACATCAAGCAGCATTGGGGAAGTGGTATAAAAATCTCCCTTGACTGACAAGTTGGTGACTACTGAACTACTTAATTTTCCCAAGGGGGTCACTACTTCTGACAGCCAAAGAGCTTGGGGAATACTTGTAGCTGATGGCTCTCACTGTTACCTCAGGGAAGGAGAAAGCTGAGGCCACACTGTCAGTGCTGGTTATTTCCACCTGTCCTACTGCCCCAGTCAAACCTCATTTGCTGTTTTTCTTCATTCTTCTTTTTTTAAGGTGTAACAGCTGAGCGATGAAATCCTGTGGGTGATGTCCTGGTGCTGGTGTCTCTGGCTTGCTGCCACTTCCACTGCATCACGTAGGACCTGCAGGTTCCATGAAGCCCCTGGAAAAAAATCATGAGTTTGCCTTCATTCCCCTGAGCAAATTTGCTTCAACATGATGCCCTCTGAGATCTGGGAGAGGGAATCCTTCCCTCTCCTGCCAGTGCTCAATGTTAAACTGAAGGGCTGCAGCATCATCACTGCTTCATCTCTCAATGTCCAGGACCTGCTGCAAGTGATAACAGGAATGTGGGGAGACAAAACCTACCAGAGACCTGCTCCACTCTGTCCTTGCAGTCCCACCCTCAAATGCTTCCCTGCTCCTGTCTCTTTTGCTGGAGACCAGCCCACAGGTTTACTGGCATGAGACTTTCTTGCTTGGTGCCTGCCCACTGACTTTCTCTGACATCCCTTGAGTCCCCATTGTCTTTCTGCCTCCCTGCAAAGGTCTGGCAGCCCCAAACCCTTGGCTCAGCAAAGATGCTAAGGGGATTCCACTGCAGCATCTCATAGCAGGCTGCTCTCCTTCCCTCTGCCTTCTCCCTAATGCCTTGGGATGCCATACACACTCCACAAAGCCAAGCAGCCAACAGCAGCCTCCAGAAAGACTTTTTGTGACAAAGTATTTGCTGGAAGTGCCAGGGCACAGGAGGAGCAGAGGTGGCCACCATGCGTTGGACCATTCAGTTTGTTCTCAGGCCATCACAGAAACTTCCAAACTTGGCAAAGTTCAGGCCCTTTCCAGCTTCAAACAGTCTTGGCAAAACCAATGTCTGCTGCTCAGGAGATTGATGTGAACTGGAAGGAAAGGGCAGTTAATGTAATTCTGCTCATTAGTCTCCTGTGACACGGCTTACAGAGAAGGAAGAAATTAAAAAAAATAAAGGTGTGATGGGAAGAGGAGGAGGAAGTGGGAAATAGCTCAACACTTTAATGAAGACTTTTCAAAATGTCTCACGCCTTGTCCTTGAATTCAAATCTCCTCCAGAAATGAACACCAAGGGGCATGGTGATGTTGTTCAAGGCAGCCAGAGTGATAACACAAGATACTCACATCAGTACATATTGTTTGGTTGATCTGATTTTTCCCTTTTTTTTTTGTCTAAGTTCAAGAAACATGCTTCAGAAGGTCTTAGTATGCACTTCAGGCCTTGGGAAAAATGTTCCTTCCCCTGGAGGAGGAAGGCTGGGTTTGTGACCATTTTTTCTTCTGTAGGGCTACTAGAAACTGACTTGACAGAGAATAATGTTTAAAACAGATTGATTAGAAGATACAGCAGCCCTTTTTGTGTTGCAACACACTGGAATACCTGAATTTCTCCTTCAGATATAGAAGCCTTTCCAAGATCTACTGACAGCTCCCTGGGATAAAGCCATGGGAAGGGCATCGCACTCCCAAGATGGGGGATACTGAGGTGTCCTCTTCTTCTTGTCTCTGTCAGAGCTCTGTGCTCACCATGGCCCGCCTTTTCCACTGGCACCCACTACTCATGACAGAGCTACAGGTCCCCCAGAAAATCCACAGGGAATCATCTCCCTCTTATGGTGCGATCCCGTACTACACTTGGGTGCTCCTCTCCGGGGTCCCGTGTTTGGTGGAGGGGGCAGGGGGCCAGGCAGGAGACACAGCAACAAAACCATAGCAAGAATCATCTAACATGGGGATGGGCTGGAATTTGGAAGAGGGGATAGCTGCTAGCGGAGGAAAACGAGGGCAGGGAGGTGGTGATGAGGTTATTCAGTTTATGAGTAAAATGGTAGGGGATGATCACCTGTAGCTGCTGAGAACTGGAACCAGTGAGGCAGAGCTCACACACAGTCCAAACCATAAAGCTCACACACCAAATCCGAACACATTCCTTTGCCCTGAAGCCGTGCTGGCTGTTTCTGTGCTGGGGCATGTGATCCTTCCGCATGGATAAGGGTGAGTGGCACAGGTGTGTTTGCCCATCAGGCAGGTGAGCACTAACCTGGCAAGACTCAGTGCTAAGGCTGGAGCTGTTGCCATCACCACTTTGTCTAAACTCTCACAAATTCCTGACATCTCTTCTCGGCAGATTTGCTCTGTCTGACAGAGCTCTGCCTGGCAAGGAGGGCTGTGGCTGGGATGAGGGAGGGCAAGAGCCAGGCAGGCTGCTGTGCCCACAGCCCCAGCTTGCAGCCTGGCTCTACCCTGTCGTGATCTACAGCGTAGACCTTGTAGATCCCCACCTGATCTCTGCTCAGGGAAGAAGTCCATTAAGCTTGCCAAAACCATCCTTATAGCTGCAGGGAATGTAGGGAAGGCTGGGTCAGGACTGGCCTGCTGGCACAATGCCCATGTTGCCCCACTGAGACCCAACTGCCTGTCTGGGAAGCAGAGCAGCTCCCTGCTGGCCAGGAAAGCAGCTGTCCTTCTACAGCACCTGGAGGAAAGCTGGCATGTGCCCAGGTCCTGCCTAAGCCCCCTTGCCCAATAGACAGCTGCCTGTGTGCTCTGACAGTGCATACCTCCAGCACAGCAGTCCCAGACCAGTATTGCACAGAAGCTGAACCTGGTTTCCATTGTCAATCTGATCAATCAATCTGATAAATGGGAAACCTTCCTGGAGCAATTTCTGCTATGTCCATTCATCAGTCTTCAAAGAGGAATGCAGGAGGTTCCCTGTGTTAAGTTGACTGTCCCGGAGAACTCAGGCCAACTGAGGAGACCTCACTTCATGATGAATATTCGAAGAGAAAAGCCAACCTTAATTAACAAGAATTCACAGTGAAACTGGTTAATTTTAATAACCAAGCTGTCTCTTGTTTGCTCTTCACACCCTGTGACTTTCATAGACCTCTCCAGGGCTTGACTGATTACTTTTAAGCCAGATTATTTGTGTCCAGTTGACACAAGCAGCACTCAAAAATGCAGCGCAATTGTGGTGCTCAGCAGCAGCCCGGGGACAGGTGCCACATGCAGGTGCCAGGGCCTCACACTGTGGGGTGCATCCCCATCACAGCTCATGGCAGAGGCACTGCCCCTCCACAGAGCTCCTCTCTGCTTCCCACCTCCTAACCACACCTCCTGCAGCTCAGCTAATGTGACAGTAATTAAATACACCAATGGCCAGGTGCTCATCCTTTGAGATAGATCTGGGAGCCATCCAGAGGTTGGTTTTGCTTCCAAGCAGTGCTGCTGGCTGGGACTGGACTTCATGGTCAGTGCCCAGTCCTTGTCTGCGTATTTGGCT
>JAWWLZ010000001.1:47329332-47346872 GCA_035041345.1 Poliocrania exsul | reverse complement strand
GCCTCACCTAAAAAATCCACTGTGCAGGCTGGAAGGGCACACCCACGTGGGGAGAGCCCTGCCCAAATCTGCATTTGGAAGTCTGGCCATACTGCTGAACTGCAGTGATGCATTCTAAAAGCAAGTGTTTGCTATTTGAAAGGTCTGGTGTACATGCATATACTTCTCCCCATCCACCCAGTAATTGTGTGGAATATGGCTGAGCTGGACAAGCAACACACACAGGTACAATGAGATAACTTTTGGATACTACACAGAAAAAGGAAAACAGTGAGTTTCCACTTTTTGCCCATAGAATACAATGTCCAAGGCAAAGCTATACCATGATGTATTGTCAAAGACAACGGCCTTTAAAAGAAATATTACACTTTCAATCTTTAACTTTTTTTTTTAATTGTGGCTCTAACAAGATATGCTGAAACTATATATGCAAATAATATTAATTTTACATTTTCTATTAATACTTTTTATGGGATTCATATATTCACCTTTTTATAAAGATCCAGTGTCCTGATGTAAGTCTGAACAGGTCATGTCTTTTCAATAGCTATTAAGTGAGTATTCATAACCACAACACAGACCTCCATGCTAAAGTTAGGAAAATATAATTCTCTCCTCAGACTCCAGTTTTAATGGCATGGTTAAGAACACGATAGATATGTATTACCACTGTCAATCCACTTTTGTTTATCACATTGTCAACACGGACTCACAGTAAGTTATTTCAACCCTCTGATTAAGGTTTTGTAGAATATCAGTTTAAAAAGAACAATTCTTATTCTCTCAAAAAGCAATCCCAAGAGCCCAAAAAGGAAATGTCAAAACATGAGAAAGAATTGCCAACATGCTGACAAACACAATGAAAAACCACTGCAAAACCCTGGCATCATTTCTGGCAATTGGGCTGTAGAACTGTCCCTCACATGCTGACAAACACTGGTCATAATGAGTCACATAAAACAGAAAACACAACAGAAGTCTAATGATTGTGCAACCATTATCCACCCAGGGGATTGAAACTCCTGTTCTGCTCCCGCCTTACTCAGATGCCAGTGCAGAAGCCAATCTTCCACTTACCATTAAAAATCTTTTCTTTTTTAAAAACTGCTTGATAGAAAGATCACCAGGGGAAATGACACAAGAGATATGCACTAAACTTTATACATCAGCAAGGAGTGGGACAATCAGTAACCACACAGAAGATGCAGCATCACTCAATTAACCAGATGCAGCAGCTGTGCACCCATTTTCTAGGGCACAAATAAATAGCAAAAAAAGAAAAATCAGGAATGTGAAAGAGAAAAAAACAAGTAAGCTGCAAAAGCAAGAAGGAGCCAAACTTGTCTTATGTTTACACATCAGTTCTGCATGTGAAAAGGGAGGGGCCACATCCATGAATGTTGGTAAAGCAGGGAAAAAGTCTGGTTAGTTCAAGTTGGGAAACAAAAACATTTTATTTTTCGCAATAACAGCAACCTCTGGATTTACTAGTCTTGAAATTATTAGTTCTGGCATATTTTACAATAGCAGATGCTTTTTTAATGGCTCTGATGCAGAAAGCAAAAGGAAAGGTAAGATACTTGTATCTTAGTAGTTGTGAAAGAGTAAGATCTTGGAGTATCTTGGGGAAAAACTGGTACCAAGAGATTCACTGAAATTGTTCAGGCTGTGCTAGAGAGGCCTAACGTGTTCACCTGCAGTTCAGCCCAGCCTCAAACAACAGGAGTGCAAACTTAAGGCACCTTTAAATTTTGGCAGGTCCTGAACAGTGCTTTAAAATGCTATTTTGGAAAGCCCAGGGCTTTTAAACAGGATCTGATTTTGAGTGAATTATTCTGACTGACAGCAGTTAGCAACAAACTGAAAGATCCTATTCCAACTAATTATCTACAAACTTCACAGTACTTCTCTCACATCCATATCCCTGGGAGATAGAAACGAACACAGCTATATCTACACTACTTAATATCCTGCTGCTTTTCAGCTTTCGTGACACTGCTTGACATCACCCAAATTGCACAAAGCTCCCTCTCCTGATCTCTGTTGTGTGGAGCAGAGGTGGGTGAGGCACCACCAGTTGAGGAGCGTGTTCAGCCTGGGGTCCATGCTCAAAGTCCCCTTCTGATCCTACAGTTTGGTACTAACAGGTATGACCAAGGATGGAAGGGTGCTAAGAGGTCTGGTAAGGGACAACATTCCTTGATTCCACATTTTAATGTAAGCACTGCTTTTTGGTAAAAATACAAACATGCTGAACATACTCAAACAGTTATAGCCCTCTTGTGAAACAGCAGCGAGAAGAGAAAATGCTGCATTAAGTGTTTTAAATTATTCTCATGTGATCATTATGTGCCTAGTTTTGTTGTTCTAATGAAACCAATTTTCAATCTTGCAAGACTGGGAGAACAGATAAGAAATTTCAGATTGGTTTGGACATGGCAAGAGAAGCTAGTTCATTCAGAGAAAGTCTCTACTACGGACCTCCATCAGGGAGGACTGGTTTCCTTGCTTATGTAAATATCTCCAGTGTTTCACTGTCTTAACTTCAGAGAGCAGAGACATTTCACATAACAATGCCAATGCCAGGCAACTTCTTACAGTGATTAGCTGATTCATCTGATTTTACTTTGGGTTTTAATCTGAACTTGAATATATGCTCTATTTTATACTGATTGCAGTATAACCCATCTACTTGGAAATCTCCTCATACAGGATGCCACAAGTAGAATACTGCATCAGATCTTCTCTGACTGAAGGATATATTCCAAAATTTACATGGAGGGAAAAGTACTGAGCAGAAAAAAGATAGGCGCTTAAAAACCCTTGGGTCTGTTCATCAGAGAAGGTACAGCTTCCAATGATTTGAATAAAAGCCACATGGTACTCAGACACCCAGGCCTCTTAACCAGCTTCCCTTTTCTCCAATTTATTCCTCTCACCTCTAAGATGGAAAAACTTCTGTTTATTTCCCTCGTTCCTGCCCCCCTCTCAAATAATCTATTTACTTCATCATTCAAGCCTAAAAACATTTAATCTGAGTGGGAAATGTCAAGATCAGGAGAATGTCCTTTCAGTGAGATGAGATATCCTTAAATTCTTTTTTTTCCATACATAAATACATATAGAGTTTTAGTGGCTTGAATGTTCTTTAAAAAACAGCAAAAAGGCTCAATAAAGTAATTTCTGAAACACCACATTTCCAGGGCTGAGCAAGTGCATAATTTTAACTGGAGTCTTCACTAAAAAACTTATGTATTCTAGAGAGAAAATAATTCCTGTAAGGGTTCTATGAAGTATTCATAAGAAAGCTACAAACGATTAGTGCATTAGGAATACATATTAAAATTTTCCAAACTACATATTCATGTATCAAGCTAGTTTTCCTTTTAAGTCTGTAAGATACAAGCTTCTATAATAGAATCGTATCACAGAATGATTTGGGTTAGAAGGGACCTTAAAGACCTCCTATTGCCAACCGCTCTGCTGTGGGCAGGGACATCTTCCAGGTTGCTTGAAGTCCCATCTAGCCTGGTCTTGAACACTTTCAGGAATGGGGCATCCACATCTTCTCTGTGCAACCCTCAAGGTCAAGAATTTCCTCCTAATATCCAATCCAAATCTACCCTCTTGCAGTTTAAATCCATCACCTCACACCCTGTCACTGCCTGACCTTGCAAAAAGTCCTTCTTCAGCCTTTCTTCATGCCCCTTTTACATACTAAGGTCTCCCCAAAAGCTTAATAATCTTAATAATGAATATGTAAAAAAAATCAGGCACACAGGAATTTTTTAAAAGCAAGAAATAAGCTACTGAAAGTGTGCAAAGCAGCAAAATGGCTAAGAGTTGCAGCAACACTGCAAATATAATTACAAGCTAAACATGACTTCAGGACCAAAAACTTCAAAATTACTCCATACTGAACCCAATCCAGTGAATGACGCTCAGAATCATTTTATCAATGTGGAAAGATACAGTGATCTTGCAAGTCTCAGATTGCAGAGTATCAGTTATTCCCAACTTTATTAATACAATTAAATCCGTCACAGTGTACTTGGCTCCAGCTCAACTCTTACTTTGAACAACTGTAACTTATAGGAGGGTTTGCTATTTTTATGTATGCAGGAACTTACCAAGTGGAACGCCTTACTATCTGGTTTAACTTTATGTTTTTCCATATATTTGATAAGGCTGCAGTTGGTATACCTGGAAAAAGAGATAAAAGTGACATTTCTAATATGCAAATCACTGATACGGCAAAGCTTTCTCAGTACCCACAGAACATATTAATAAGACCAGTTTAGACTCCCTTGCAAATCCACTAAGCAGGGAAAACCACAACTACTAATACTAGAGATTGCTTAAAAATCAGACACTACAGAAAAGCATCTGTTTCCCTCGTACGCTTGTAAAAACGCATTCCATCCACATAAAAAGCACACTTTTAACCCACATGCAGACAGCAAACCATCAATTGGTGGATTTAAACTGCCTGTTGGCAATTTTGCTACTATACTATTTGATTCTGTATATTTCTCATGACAGTAAAGATGGAGATAAATAGTAAGCCCATTTGAATACCCTCCTGAAATGTACAGGTTGCTGCAAGGACATTCGTCAACTTACTTATTTGAAGAGGAGCTCAAAAGTAATGTTTCTAAATGGTAACAATAGCATGGTAGTTGCAAGAAATGTATGTAGCTGCAGAGCTCCAAACCCCTTAGCGTGGAAATCAAGCAACAGGGTGGCATTTTAAGTGCAGGTATTAGAACTCTGTCAAGGTGACAGCAAAGCTGAAGGGTACTTTTTTTTTGCTTTAGCCTTCATAAGCTACCCTAGACACCAAACCTTAAAATTACACTCACTGTTTGCTGGAAACAGTATAAGGTTACCAGATCCCTTTGATGCAGCTACTACAGAAAAATCATTTCCAGTACCACAGATCTGGGAACAGCTGTGACAAACTGCTTTGCAAGCTTCCCAGCTGTGTGGGATCTGACTGGCAACACCCGTTTCACATCTGCTGCCTTACCATTTACAGGCTGTCTCTGGCTACTCTTCTGATTCACACCATCTCAACAAGTTCACCACTATGAAACAACTTTATTTTCCATTTTTCATAATCTAAGTCATAACCCATGTCATAGCCCTTGTTTGGCATCAACACAGAAAACAACCTGAGCTTCAAGAAATTTAGTGTAGGAGGGAGGTATAAAACATGCTTTCTCAAGAAAGCTCAACTCAGACTTACGTGTTTCTCCGGAAATCTTTCATTAAAGTTGAATGTTCAGGCATCTTTTTTATGTCTTCCCAATCTTTATCTGCAAAATCAGTTATTAATTAGCTTTTTTCCCCTAGGTGAAACAAAGTGATTCCAAGCATCTCCATTGCCCTGATTTATTTTTTTAAGTCTACTTCTCTAACATTGCAGTTACTTCTTTCTTTATGTTCTTTATCTCAGATTGCTTCATCATCTCTTCACAATAAATCTAACCAACACCTGAGAGATTTGAGCTGTGCACTGATTAACTCAAGAACTTGAAAAAACAGGTAATGGCTACAGTGAACATCATCATATGCCCAAAACACAACACTGATGAAAAACTCATCAAACACTCTGCTTGAACCCCTCAGGACTGTTATTTAACTTAGACAAAGTTGTATCTCAGAACAGGAGTATGTAAGACTCCAGCAAATGCTGTCTCCAGATTCTTCATTCTGACAGCACTTTTATCTACAGTTAAAAGCCCAGAGGGGCTTGTGTAAAGTTCTGCTGTCTCAACCTAAAAAAATGCTTTTAGCCAAAAAAAGCTAGGAAAAAAGTAAAATTTGCACACTTAAATTGAAGACTATTTCATCTCAACTTCTTTAGAACCAAGGCCAAAATGGATTTAAAAATGAAACAAAAAAACCTTAATACCAGCACCCAGCCTCACGTGTATTACAGTCTGACTCCTGAAAAGGTTCTGTGGGCAACCACGTTTTGTTCAACTCAAATCTTTACTAAGTCTGACCACAACTGCAGAACACTGCTAGATTAAAAGTATTTAGTGAATAAATAAAACAGAGATTAATTATTTAAGTATTACTTAATTAAACAAAATATTCTCCTCTTTCCCTTTCCCCAAAGGCACGTGAAACTGTTTCAAATATGGCAAGTGTCAACTAAAAAGCAAAAAAATTGCTGCAATTCAATGGAAAGTGTTTCTTGGCAAGAACCAAAGATCTTGAAAGGTCAAACATAGACCATCAGAAAAGATTAATTAAACCAATCAGAAAACAATAATGAGAGTGCCATCTATTTATGTAAGCTATGTAAAATCCAAACGAGGTAAAAAAAGCATAAAAGGGTCAAAATTTAGGCTAAAAGCAGAAAAGAACAGTATTGCTTAAAGAAGCATAAGTAAAAGGAGGATTTTCCAGAAAATAAAAGTGCACAATATGCAACATTTCTGGGAATCTCATCCAGCAGGATGGATGCAATGAAGTACGTACATAAAAGAAGCCAAAGGTAAAAATAAGAGTGTTTTTAATAACAAAAATTGTAGAACCACACAAACACAGAGACTGCAAAATTCATGCAATAGGAAGAAGAAAGTCCACAAGAACAGTAAAGAAAAACATTACTGATTGTGAATGGACAACAGCAGGGAACATGAGCAGTGAGAAGAAAGATAATCAAGAGGTAAAAAGAAGGCCCCTGTTATTCTGACATCTGCAAACATGTGAACAGAGGAAGCATTAACTGAAGAGATGCAAGGCAGCCTTGCAGAAAAACAAGATATAACCAGCACTGAGAGGAAAATGCAACAAGTGATATCCACATTGCAACTTGTTTTGGCTCATGCAACTAGTTCTTTCTTCTGGAATGAAATAAGGACATTTTCACCACACCACAAGCTTTCTGCCAGGGTAAAAAAAAAATTAAATACCCTCTCCTCACTTCCAAATGTTCTAAAGGAACTGCATAACATTCATTAAATGCATATATTTTTGCTTGGTTTCATACAATTATGAGTTACTTTCCAAGGCTATAATCAGCACTGAAGAATAGTAGAAATACTCCTGATTTTTAATCACCCACCATTAAACACAATCTTTTAAAATAATAAAACACTGGTACATGCATACACAAAGATACTACTATCACTAATTTGACCACTAGATTCTATGTTTATAACTCATGAAATAAAGACTGTGTTTGAATAGCTTTGTTGCTTTGATCAGCTGCAACCTTCATATGCCAAGAAAGCAATACAAATATCTTTCTTTGAAAAGCACTGATAAAAATAAAAACCAACAGTATGTACCTGCAGGAAATCCCATTACATTGAATATTCTGTCCAGCTGGTCATGGTGATAAGGATTACTAGTTTTGATATCTTCTTGTCGACAATGGAATATTGGCTCTGATGTTAGCAGCTCTGCAAATATACACCCTATGGCCCAAATATCTTTAAAAAAGAACAGAAATTAAAAAAAAAAAAAATCAAATTAATTTTTCCAAAAGTATCTGGGTGAGATAGAATGTTAGTGTTTAGCTTATGAGAGATAAGGTGCCTGCATTGAAAATCTCAAATTTCTATTGCAGAAGTGCAACACTTCCTCAACTTTTTCTTTTAGCTGTGGATGGAAGTACACAATTCAGTAACCACACAGGAGTTGAGAGAGTATCATACAAGTTTTTGTGGAGTTTTTAAAGTGTAGTTACCGTTTCACATTGTAGTATCTTAACTTAGTTAAGAAAAAAGGCAAAGCAAACTATTTGGGTAATTGTGAATGCACAAAACACAAAGAAAAGCCAACCAGCATCTTGCTCATTCGCTGCCCCACTGGCCTGGCCAAGAGCTGTGTCGTTGCTGATCAACCACAGAGTTTTATACTCAATGACCCAAAATAAACAAGTTGAAAAGCTGTGATACTGGAATAAACCAAATGCTATCTATAAAACCTTGCAGAAAGAGTAACAAGAAAATTCCTCCATGCTCACATATCTCATCCCCTTTTTCTCGTAACGTTCGTTGAAAAAACCAAACCCAAACCTCATAACCTTTATGTTTTAACAGTTTCATCCTAAGCTTCAAATCAGATAAGCCTGCATTTTCCCAGTTGTTTTCTTGATTTTTTCCTATACTAATGTAATTTTTAACTTAAATGCTACACTGAACTTGAATGAACAAAAAAGGTCATGAACAAAGGACAAAAGCAAATGAAGCAGAGAGCATAACACATTACTCAGTGTTTTTACATAGTCAGTTTTTATCTACACTGAAAAAATTATGTACTAAAGGCTATGACTGCCCATGCAGTTTCACATGCTGCAAGCAGAAGAAAATGCCAGTAAAGTGAGGGAACATGCAAATACAACAAATAAAGCAGTTTAAATGAACATATAAAGAAAAGTATCTGATCTATAAAAGAAACACAGTATTAACAGAAAAGTGAATGAAAATACATTTAAGGCATAAACATTGGAATTTCTGACAAAAACACTAACATGACTTTTTAAAAAAAACCAGAAGACTGAGTTCTGAGGAAAGACTTTCAGGTTACAGAAACAACATAGTATGTTGACATACAACCTCCATGTCTGTGCAAAGCAAGTGCAGCATTGCAGGGGAAGTTATTTCTCCAAAAATGGTTGCCAGGCTGTAGCACATCTTTTAAACCAGCCAGCAAGAGAAAAACTTCCCCGTCCTTTTCTCTACAGTCTCTCTCTCTTCCACAGCAAAGCTGTTCACATCCAGTAAAGGTGAACCTCTCTCCAACCTGCTGTTGGGCTGTTCCCCTTGTCCTACAGCCCCAGCACACAAGGGCTCTGGCCAGCTGTCATCCATCTTTGAAAAAGACACAGAGAGGCTGAAAATGCAGCTTAATTTTATAGTTCTGTTTCAGAGCAGCCAATATATTCTCCATTCTGTACATTCCTTATTTCATGCATTTATTACATTAGATAATAACTTCTGCAGTAAAATTAATGCACTGTGCCTTGGAGTGATCACAGGAATATGAATTCTACTAGCAGTTCAAAGATGCATCCATAGTTTTATTGCCTTTAACAGCATTTATGAAAGTCTTGTGTGAAAGCCACATCAACTTAGATTGTATTACAGGGCATTTGGAGCTAAAATTCAGAAATATTTCACCCCTATATAAAGCCAGAGGCCACAGTAAACTAAACAATTTGTTGAAGATTAATATTTCTTCAAGAAACAAGTAACATACCTTTAACTCAGCTACTGTCCTTGAACTATTCATCAATACTTCAATATTTTGGTACAGATTACACAAAGAACCAAACAGTCCTTGTCCGATTTACTTACCAATAGCTTTGGTATAATGCCTTGCTCCAAGAAGCAACTCTGGAGCTCGATACCAGAAGGTTACAACTACTGGATCCAAGTCTGCTAAAGGCTTCAGAGGTGAATTAAATAACCGGGCAAAGCCCATGTCAGCTGCAAAATTCAAAGAGAGATGCTTTAAAATTTGAGGGAAACTACCAAATTTTTCTTTTCTTTTTTCTTTCTTTTTAAACAAACGGATTGAGTTTACTTGTTAGTGCTACCATCACTGCTAAATAAAATGCAAACACAGACTGTAGCAGATACGAAAACTCTGTGAGCAGATTTTCTTAAAGCTTTTGTTGAAGTTATTGGATGGCATCATCTATAAAGTATATCATTATAAATCATTACTAACATGAGCCATTTAGAACAAAGAATTAACCACTGTTCTGAAGAAGTGCATCAACTCACTTCCCAGGACACTGGTTAACCCTGATTTATTTTACTGATACTCTCTGGTAAAATACTCTGTTGTTACAGGATGATTTTTCAAAAAGCAGCAGTTTTTAAAGTGAGCAAAATGCAGGTTCTTCAAAGGTTAGAATGATTTATAATACATACGTGCACATGACAAAAGCTCCCTTCTCATGAAGTTAGCTGTAGCAAGACTTGCTTCACACAAAAACAGCAACTAAGCCTACAGCATCTGCCTCCCTGCTGATTTTCTGTCAAGATGTATTTCCAGTATCAATATACTAGTACTGAATACCATTTAGGCTATGATTTTAAAATTCTGGTTGTGGGCATCATATCATTAGAAGCTGATTTTTAGAATTGGTAGTATATAACTCCCTAAAAAGCTGTCTGAACTACCAAATGTAAGTCGTATAGGAAAAAATGGGCAGAGACTAAAATATGTAGCTTTCCCCACCAAACTGCTTTTCCAGCCCAACACTCCCCAAATCCCAAGACAGAGGGACTCTCTGGTTTAGGGATATTCACATTCTGAGACTTGAATGAAATGAGATGAGTGGCCACTCTGAGGAAAAAGGACCTACACGCTATAGCTCACTCGTTGAGGGAGAACTTCAGTGTAAATATGGGTCTCTAACTTGACTACAGAACCCTTAATTATTTTTTCATATGCATTCCTATTTATGATTGTTTTAATGCATTTAAAAAGAAAAACATTTTACCATTTTCTACATTAAAATAGTGATTACTCAAAATTGATCAAGTCATTAATAACTATAAATAATAAGCAAAATTATTGGAAGAAAGTGAGTTTATGACTCAGAATGACACAAAAAGCCTATAAAAATTATTTTAAGTTAAATCCCAGTTATGTATTTTTTAGAAAAATTAGTTACACTGGAAAAGTGGAAGCCCTTGGTATGAGTATAACTTCTGCATTCCTATGCTGCTGTGGCAATATCTTAATAAAATAAAATAAAATAAAATAAAATAAATCTACATTTTGATAACATACTTAGAAATCCAGGGTTCCCCTCCCTCTTCCCCTGCTGGGAATGGATGGCTCAGAGGACTGGTGGCCTGATACAGAATCTTTCACCTGTCCATCAACAGAGTGACTTAATTTAGTTGTTTTCTAAGTTATTCCCAAATTAATTCAAAACTATAAGTTAAGAAATAAATGGGTGGTCTACATGCAGTTACTAACAAGCAGTTGTGTACAGCAAATATCTCCACCACTGTCAAAGAGAATATGCCCAGAGGATGACCTACATTCTCTGTTTTGGAAGCAACTGCTCCATGGAGAATAAAGTAACAGGAATGATTTTTCCCTTCTGCTGTGCATGCTGTAGCTGTTTTCTATGCAGAAGACTTCAAACCTTACCATCAATCTTAAAGCTTAGAAGGGCATGAAAAGCTTTCAGGGTAGGATCTGCAGAAGTGTTCAGTCCTGGCCCATCTGCTCCCAGCATTTCCAAGGGCAAGGGAAGGACTAGAGCAGCACTGAACACTCAGGAAAGTCCTACCCTGAATCACTACACTAGTGTTTAACAATATAGTGCAGATAAACAAAATAGTAAGAACAGACCAACAATGCAAAAGAATAATCTCATAAAAGAAAAGCCAGAGGGAAGTGAGAAAGATGAACTAGCTTTAAAAAACCCTTCCAAACGGGGCTGCCTTGCCATAACTAATGTAAGCAGGCTGTGCATTAGCCGCCTGCTATCACAGCACTGCCATCATAGTGCTCGGCCCAGTGTGGTTTATTACTGTTAGACTACTGTTAATTTTTATTTATGTATTTAATTTAAAACAACTGAAGTTCTAGAAATTATCCTCTCATTGCAAAGAGTAATGCCCACTAGAAAATGTTACAATAGTGGGGAAGCCTTGGGTCCTTCCTTCCCTGGTACTCCAGGCTGAGCGTTTAGCAGTAGTTCTCACTAAGCATTTTGGATGGATTACTGTGTTTTCTGAACTTTTAAGATCCCTTGTGTTTATCCTCAAGGGACCTGCCTATACTACTTTCAAGAATATTTTGTAGGCTAAATGACACTTGATTCCATTAAAACATTTGAGGTTTCTAGCAATGAGTAGTTCCCTATTTAGATTTTCATAAGCAGCAGCAAGATAATGTCATGGCATTACAGAGGTAAATGGAGGAAAATTTAAAATCCTTTTTTCTTCCTCCTTTCCCCCTAGCTAGCTGTCATCTTTATCCCCACATGAAAATCCCCCACCCCACACAAACACCCACTTAAACAAAATATAATGACATTTTCCACTTTTTATTGATGAGGCTAAAGCATTTCATTGTCAGAATTGGTGCATGGGCCTAATATCATGAAGCCAGTCACTCAGAAAACAGCATTTAGGCAACGTGTCCAGGCACATACTAGTATTACAGTGACTACTTTAGGTGGTACAACTGCACTTTCAGAACATTCTAGCTTAAATGCTACACTGGGACTTATCAAAGATATAAACATACCAATTTTTACTCTTCCTCGCTCAGGACCTTCACCCATAACTAAAATATTAGCAGGTTTCTGTGGAAAAAAAAATAAATATACAATACATATACCACGATAAACCTAAACATTAGTCTCTGAAAAGTTAATTAAGGTTCGTTTTGCCAGTTTTAAACCAACTTTGTTTAGATAAAAATGACGAGTTTCTCTGTCACAGTAAAGCTGTGCAAGGATCCAGACACAGGCTCACCCTGACTGCATCTTCCTCGGTTTCTTTTTGGCGTTGCTGTGCTCCAGCACCAGGATCCCTCCCTGACACCCTGGGCTCTGTCCTTACCCTGCACGAGCTGGCAGCTGCTGAGACTGCTGCCCACATTGCCCCTATCCTTCTGGGGGTAGGCAGCCCCACTGCTGCCCCCCACCCCCAGCACAGGGATGGGGAGCCAGCTCTACAGGATGTTCGGCCCAGGGTCACAAGGCACATTTGCAGACACATTGTACACAAAAATACGCAAGTGAGATACAGGTGAAACATTACCATATCGCTTAATATTGGAGAGAAAAATGGGCTAATTAGTCCTATTTACAAGTGTTTACCAATTCACACAGCTGCAAAACCGGAAAGCATTGCCTTTACATTATTTTTCTCTCTGTCTTCTCTTTCTTTGTTTTACTATGGAGGTGAGTTAAAGGATTGAGCTAGAGCTCAGCTGGTTAGAAACATAACAAGTCACTTCATAATCCTCTATTTTCTGCTGTCCTGTTTCTTGTAATCCATTCCTGGCACCTGCAGTCAGAAGATTCCTCAAATGCTAACATTGTTTATACAACAAAACCTGCAGCGCTTATTTAGAGGAAAAAAAGTAAGCAAACTCACAACTAAAGCTGACAATGTATGCCAGACTTGCTCTCAAATTGAGTGATTAAGATACTCCTTCATTCTGTAAATCCTGGACAAAACAAGAGCTCCTATTCAGTTGTGACCTGTAAAACTATAATAGACTGAGTAACAGCTCTTGTTTTGCTTCTCCAGTTTAAATTGATCCAAAGAAAAGAGTTTCCCAGCAAAACAGTTTAGACTCCCTCAAAGTTAACATAATGAATCCTAATACCTTAGTGCAGTTTGCCAAACACATTCTAGGAAATTCTCAAGCCTCCCTTAATCTATTAGGCTCTGGTGTAAACGCATGCAAAGAGGCGAAAGATCACAATTTGGTATAAATGCAGAAGCAATTCACTTTGTGTAAAACAAGGCACAAAAAATTAGTAATCCATAAAAAAAGTTGCTTGAGAAACTTAATAACTGATGTTTATGAAAGACTCCAAAATGAATTTTTGAAACTCTACAATCCAAGTACAAAATATGTTAAAGGAATCAGAGTGTTGCATTTCTGAGAGGAGGTTAAAAATTGAAGAAAATATTACAGCTTGACTGTGATCAAAAAAGGTATGATACACCCCATTGTCTTTCCAAGAGCAGTAACAGATCCAACTTGTGCTGTACTAAGCTCAGTGATTTGCAGAAGAAATTGTCCCCCATGTCACCACCACCCTGTTCTGTTTTGTTTCTTAATAAAGGCATACACTCCAGGTAAGTATTGCTTCAGCAATAAAAAAATACAGTATGTGGGCACACAGCTCTCAAAACATTCCATTTAGGTCGTTTCTACAAAAGTTCTAGAAATAAACAAGCAGCATAACATCTTTAAATTCAGAGTTAATGTTGAACTTTGTGGCAATTCAATCTGCTAGGTAAGAAACAACATTATTTCACCAAACCTTTCTATTGCTACACTGTGACTCGAATAACAAAACTGCATCTTTTAAAAAAACCTGCTTCAATATACATGGGGGTGCTAATAAGCAACATGCGTAATTAATGTTTTTGAGTAGAGTTAATGATACATTACACAGGCACTAAAATTCTTCAGATATGTAATACATTGACCTAAAGTATCATTCCTCCCCCTGCAAATTCACAGATTACTAATATTCTACAAAAATGCTTGTAACATCCTCATGATGTTTTCACCTTACAATATTTTATTGTTTGGATTTTGGTAAGGACAAGGAACCCTACTCACACAAAGACTCCATTATACCAGATGACTAATCAAAAGAGCATTGGGTAAAAATCCCTGCATCAAAGATCTTAGCTACTCTAAGTTCAAGGTAAGTAGAGATGAGAAGAGAAAGCACAGTTAGATGAGACAGTAGTAGTTAGCAAAATAAGCATCAATACCTTGATTCACACTTAGATTTCAGGAGTTACAGAACATGTTTAATAATAGAGACAATTTAGAAATCTGTGTAGGAGTCTTCTAAAGCTGCAAAATGAAAAGAACCCCTCAGTTGGTCTGGAATAACCATTCACAGCAGTTCATCTTTTTTCTAGAGTCAAAGGCCCTTCACTGAAACAGCTTTGTTTGGAACGGAAGACTCTTCCCACAGAAAAAATATTTATATAGTCACATCACTGTAAAAATACAGCATCACAGTTTAAAAAAGGTAAATTTTAAATAAGATGTCTCATTATGAAGGCTCCCATTTCTAAAATCATTGCATGAGTAGCCTGGAACAACATTTTCAGTTGCAAGAATTTTCCAAACAAGACCAATCAATTTAAATTCAATAGGGAGATATCAACCAGAAAGCAGCACAGGGAGAGTACTGGTATGGGTAAAGCATATGCACTTTGAAGAATCCCTGAAAACCAGCAAAGTCCACTCCTAAAAGTCAATACATGGCTAAGGGATTCTTCTAAGGTATCTTTTACTCTAATCTACCGTCTGGAGGGAAAAAAAACCCAACCAAACCCAAAAATGAACACAGCTACTCAAATTTGCTTCTTATTACACATTAGAAACTTATTTGCAAAGAAAAATAAGCAGTCATTATTAACAGAAGGAAGAAATCTGGAAAAGCATTAATTTGTTAATTTTCAGTTTAATTTTAATTATCCAGAAAAAATGAAAGCTGAAATAGCTTATTCAAATCACTTGGGCTTGCTGAGCAAGTGAACAAAAATCTTTCTGCAATTTTTATACTGTATTCTGAAAACACACTACTTTAAGACAGCCTTTTTTTTTAATAACTAGAAAGGATCAACCTAAAGTCACTCATTTTTGTTCTAATAGAGGCATATTTACTTTTGTCATTAAGTAAAATCATTTGCTCATGCCAGACAAGCACAAATGAAAACCCTGTTATGACCCTAAACCAAATGTGAAGAGCCACACAATGTGCAGCTGAATTCTACAGCTAACAGAACAAGTTTCTGGCAATCCCACAGAACTACACTTAAGAAACATCACTCTTCCTCTCCCAAAACCCACCTCAACAGCGGGGGAAGAATTCATTCTCATGAAGGAATGGTTTTGTGACCATGGCACAGCACTAAATCTCATCTTGTCCTATATTTGGCTTTGTAGGACTCCTTGTTGTGATGCCTGGACAAATCCTAATCTTGTGGATTTAATCACTACTACTGTTGATGAGAGAATGAAGATCCTCATTGAAACATTTTTAGGTGCTTCTATTTTAATCATTATTTGCAAAGTGCAAAAAAAAAATCCTAAGCAGCAAGCTAATTTCAAACAAGGGACATAAAACCCCAGAGAAGACAGCAAGAACTTCAGGCAGTTGACCCTCACCCATCTGCCTGACCTGACACATGACACCAGTAAGATCCTGAAGTCTCCAGTGATGAAGGCTGTACAATTTCCAGGCAATCTACTCTCTCATTCTTCTCTACTGCAATGTTTTTCCCTTCCTTCTAACACAACAGGTAAGGTTATTCCCATTGCCTCTTCTCTTCTCCATTAGAAGGAACAGACAACCACTCCTTCACTGCAAGAACTTCTTACACTTCCCAAGACAAACCTCTCTCTTCAGTCCTATCCCTTAGAACAAAAAAACACCTCTTTCCTGCTCCATGTTTCCTAGGAGGTTATTTTTTTTTCATGTATGATCATTCTCATTGATTCCCTCTAGCTGTTCTGCCTTGGGCCACCTATTTATTTGAACTCAAGTGCTCCAAATTACACTCTGCTCCTGCTGAGACTTCACTAATGCTAAATGCAGTGGAGATTATTTTACATGCCTTGCACAGCACCTGCCACTTTATATGATCCCAGTATGGTATCCCTGCTTCACTCTGTAAGGCTATTGATTCATGTTAATGTTACCAGCCATGCATTTTCTTCCCATCTTTTCTGCAGGACTATTTTGATCGAATATTGCGCTCACACACTGCTTCTCAATACACACTGAAAATGTGTTCGTTCACACAGGGGAAATATTCAAGACTTCAGAACGCATGTATCTGAATTTCTATATTGAAGGTAAAAATGCAAACAAAATCAAAATTACACCAGTCTACGCCTTGATGAGATGCAACCCCTCTCCAAAAAAAAAACACACAAAAAACCACCCACAAAACACCAAAACCAGCATTCCTGTTACTCAGAGCAAGTTATAGACAGGAGCAGGAGATGATTACTTATTCTGTGTTTGCATAATAGATGTCTGGAAATCACAAGACATTGTCTTATGCTTCAGGAAAAGTATTTTGCTTTTGGGTCCTCTTCTCATTATGCTTTACTCATTGAAGCAAGAAGGAAAAAATGGGTATTTTTAGACAGCTTAGTCATTGCAATTTTTGACACTTTAATACTTTTAGCATCAAACCTGGTCTGCAGGAACTATTACTCTACATATTTTTTGCTACTAGTCTGTTTCTGAAATTGCTAGCTTTCAAAGATTGATTTTAAATATAGCCATCAGTAAGTAGTACAAATTAATTTGAATTTTCTATTATGGTATTATAACGTAGATGCTGCCTCCTCCCCACCCCCATTATTAAATCTTTGCAGTAGTCTATTTATATCTATGAACAGACTAATACTCTTTACACCTCAATTTTAATGCACCTTTTAATAAGGTTTGAGTATCATCCTAACCACTTTTCATTTGGATAATCCAATACTTAAAGAGTTTGGCTACTAAAACATTACCCCGTAGAAGGTTCACAGTGATGGGGTGTCACACCAGTGACTTTTGCTAACCACTGGTATTTGTGCATCATTAACAGTTGTGCCATCAATTTTCAGAACTCGCCAGGACATCCATTTCTACCTGTGACAAGCCAAGATAATCCATAAAAGTATAACATTTGTTTCCAATTTTTTAAAAAAAGCAATTTAAAAGAACAATGCGAAGCAAAGGGCTTTTATCGGTAAATTGTTTTGCTTTTGCAACCATGACCTCAACAAGGATTCTATTAAGACGACTTCTTTACATTTTAGACTTCAAA
>JAWWLZ010000001.1:47299334-47321550 GCA_035041345.1 Poliocrania exsul | reverse complement strand
ACAATACCTCAAAGCAGGAGTTCAGATGAGTTGCACAGTAGGAAGGCATTCACCAGCAGTATCCTGTGCTAGTTCACAAATGTTCACATCCACAATGACACAGTCTCAGACTAACTAGGACATGGATGTTACTGACAAAGGTTAAGAGACTGTCATTCCTTTGGCAAGAGATAGGAGGAGGGAAATGGGAAGCAGAAGCCCATCACTGTGTTAAACCTCTCTTCCATACCTGGCTTGCCAAATGGCAATTCATCTGTTCAACACACACTCACACTCCACACACAGGGAATATATTGTGGAGATTTAGAAACAGAACTTCTTTTATCCTACTGTCCCAGCTGCAGTGCAAGTAAGACCTGTGAGATTTCCTCTGTGGTTTTTTGTTTGTTTGGGGGGGTTTTTTTGCATGGTGGTGGTATGCCTTTAAGCACCGCTGCACCATGCAAGTACTTCAAATAGTTTAGGTGCACATTCTACTGTGAATGTAACTTGCAGACTAATCTTACTGTCACCACACAGATGCAGCAGAGGGGTGCTCATGTCTTAGCTGAGACTGGATCCTGACTGTGTAGACAGTACTACTACAAAAAAAATATTAAATAAAGATGTACTTTGAAATGCTAAAGAGCATGGGATATAAGTTACTGCACTGTGCAGAGGGACCTCTATTTTGAGCCCATTACTTGAATAAAACCCTTCCAAGCATGCTGCAAAGTGCATCCTCTCTTTCCCTTTGCTGTTGAGGTTGCAGATTGATGAAAACAGATCTATGGCTAATCTTCTGCTTCTGCTTATTTTTAGTGTGAAATAAGAACTTGGGAGTAAATGAAGCAATCCAATAGCTGGATATTATAAAGTGGAAAAAATACTAGGAAAAGCAGTCAGCAAAAAGCAGTATGTCTCAAGCATGCTTCATAACTAAATTCAAAATATTATTAAAACTGTAATTGATGCACTTTGTGGTAATTACATGAAGTGTTCTTATTTCCTTCCTGCTACAGTCAGAGCATGAATAAACAATCTGCTTTGAATTGCTCTCAGGCATGAAATTGAAAAAAGCTGAAGAATATGCAAGTCAAGTAAGAAATTTTAAAAGGGCTGCCACTTATTTGTTGAAAAATTCTACTGGTGTGCTTCAAAAGACTTATGGAAAAGCGAACTACTCAAGCACAGCAGTATTCAGCGAAAATACAATCAACATCTCCCTTGCTCTGATGGAAATGGTAAACTGGCTTTCAAGTATCCAGTGAAAGAAAAAAAAGCCAGTTACACATTTAAATAGTTATGTTACTGCAAAGATTTGTATGCATTTTCTTTGCAAAAGACAACCCATGACTACAAAATCCGCAAGAGACAATTACTGTCTTCCTACAGCTTTTGCTGTTTCATACAGTAAACAGTCACTTAACAGAAATCTTAAATGAACTATGATTCCTTGATTCCAACACTGGGAAGACAAATTTCAGTCTGAGTTCCAGTGATTTTAATAGTCACTCAGTTTTACTGCCTGGCTTGTGGATGCTAGCAAGAAAGGAGTTGCTTTATGCAATATGTTGCTTCTGGTTACAGAGAAGTCACGATCTCAAACTCCAAAACATTACCTATCTAAAAGCTAACTTCACTAAGACATCTTAAAAGAAAAAAACCCAACAACAAAACCAAACAATAGAAAAACACACCAAAAGCAGAAAATTGCATTTAGATGGAAGATCTTTTTAAAAAATCCTTATCCTATGAGAGAGAAGTAGCAAATAACAGATTTTTCTGCCAAAGTACTACACTCTTTAGTTTCCTGCCACCCCCAAGCACCAACACTCTTATAATAGCGAGTGTATGACACAAAAGCAAGCATGTTACTTAAGCAGCAAATGTGGGTGTATCTAAACCCAGGAAAACAAACCACCTAGAAACTACAGCAACACCTATCATTTTAAAGGCACAGTGGGAAAAACACAGTAAATCTGTCCAGCCATCCAATCTGGAGTTAAAATTGATGACTTAACACTGATATTCCTGAAGAGTAACATATCACATATTCTGGAACAGAAAACCACATCTATGCATTAATGTTGATTATTTTGCTTTGAATCACAACATAGGTGCCAGTGAAGTCCCAATTTTCAATCTTAACTTTGCACCACCCTGTCTTTCCAAGACAAAACACTAGGCAGAATTCTTGTTGTTATTCAGATTACTCCCAGGAACCCTGATAACAGGAAGAAAGCATTGGCAGGTGCAGTTCTGTCTTCTGTCCTGCATGAAACATGTGCCTCCTAAATTCAGCTCAAACAAGCCCGTTTCAAAAGGACAAGCCCAAGTTTTCCACAGACAAGGCAGCACAGGTAGCCCCTGCACAGCTTTTACAGGATTCTCACCAACACAGCTTGACATGGTTCCGGTGGGAAGACCTCTCAGTCTCTGCCTCAAGCTTTTGGTCTTTTCCTCAGATTACCAAAAGATAGCCAATTGTGATGGTGGATTTTCTGCTGGAAGAAAACTTCACGCTGGACTGAGACCACCAACTCATTTCATACAGATCAGAAAATGAGATGGTAATAGTTTTTTGCAGTTGCCAACTTAAGCTGCATTTGAGCTACAGACCTAGATGTGAAAGGCTCTGTAATAAATTACCCATCTCCTGAGCCATCCAGTTAACAACATGCATTGTTTTCTTTTCAGCATAACTGAATTTTCAGTTAATAAACTTTCTGAAACGGTAGAAAGTAAAACATCAGAAAAACGTGATGATTCTTGGTAACAGGTAATTTGCCTTCTGTATGCCTCTTAAAAACATACTGAGAGTACCACTGCAGGCAGAAATTAAAGACTACATTTTGTTTTCAAACTATGTTGTCTTAGTAAGATGCACTATATATTTCTATATTATGTTTTGCTCTCCTACTTTACGAGTCATCACAAAGCCATCAGAATATTTTTGATTTTTTCATTCAATGCTGAAGCTTTTGTTCCATTCCTAAAACCGGGAGCAAATTAGAAACAACATCCATACAATCATTTCAATAAAACAAAGCTATCTTGTCTTTCAGTTCTGAAAATTATGTTTAGCAGAGATAAATAGTTTCCCACCTGTTTAAACAGAGATACTGGCATTCTGTAAAAGCATTTATCAGGTATGACAATAGAAGACAAATAGCTAGTTCTTGACCATCTTCCCAGGAACAATATTAAAACCATTTCAAAGACTAAAAGTGACTCTGGAAGAGTAATAAGGAAGCCAGATTTACTGCACCAAATAGAACAGCACTGGTAACACTGACTCATGGGAATGAAAGCTCAGACCAGATGAATGATACTCTCAGGCACAAAAGAAATTTCAGTAATTAGAAGTACCATGAGTAGGTATCAAACTTTGATAGCACTTCTTTTTCAATTTACTTCTAAGAATTAGAGTTCCAGACAACCGGATCAGGAAAACTACCCAATTTTAAGACAACAGACAAGTCAAAATAAGGCCAGCTAGCTATGGGCATATTTCAAAGGCAAATATATAAGAATTGGTGAGATTCACCAATTTAAAAGAATTTGTTTATTAAAAAACACTCAAGTTCAAAACGTTTTGCTTTCACTGTGATTTGGATAAACAGTTGTTTACTTGCAGAAATCCTCACAAGTTGGCATAGCTGTATTTCTGGTAGATTATAAATATTAGGAGATAATGGCCTTCAAAAGTTACTTTCCTATGTAAAACTTATTTAACAGAGTTTTTATTTTTTCAGCAGCTCTTACAGCCAATCATTCTCTCCCCCACCTACACATAAGCCTTATTTAGTTATTATCTTGCCTTCAGTGATACTACCAGAGGCATTTTCTGTACCTCAATGTGCCTGTTATTTAAGTGATCTCTTTTAAAATAGTTTGTTTAGAAAATCAAAAAATGAGAACAGCCATCTGATACACTGGCCCTCATGAGCATATCAGATCACAGCCAGCTTTTAAAATTCACTCTACTAATCAAGGCTGTTTGACTGCAGTGTAAAAATACATATTGATAAGCACAAAGGTTTTTGTTTCCCAGTGATTTTTCATTAAAAAAAAAAATAATCCTTGCCCTCAATCAACATCCCAATGCTAAAACCCATTGTGGATCCACTTACCAGATCCCTGTGTAACACCCAGTTAGCATGCAGGTAGTGGATACCATCTAGGATCTGATATAACAGCGACTTCACCATTCCTCGAGGTAACTGAACTGGTTTCTTGTTTGCTTTAGAAGCCCTGTGAAACTTTATTATATGCTGCAAAGGGGAAAAAAGAAATTAAAATAAAAAAGTGTAATGTTTACACAAAAAGATTGTCATTGATTCCTTACACAGACTTCCTAGGTTTTTTCCAACCCCTTATCATTCATTTTCAAAGCTAGAAACATGTACCCATAAGTATCTTAGAAAATTAATACTGTACTAGGGAAAATGATCACTGTCCCAAGGAAATCTCTCAAAAATGAGATCAGTTTTTGCTGTGGTTAAACCCCAGCAGACAGCTAAGCCCCACAGAGCCACTCTCTCACTCCCCCACACTGGTATGAGGAACACAAAACCAATAGAACTGTCAAAGCAAATTTCCTTGCAGAATACTGATCCTGGAGGTTTTAGAGGTATTTTCATTTGGGGAGTCTTTTTGCCAAGATACGCTGACACCTTGTACCTCACATCACAGAATTACAAGTGCATTACCTCCTACACTATTTTACTTTTAGGTTTTCTCCTGCAGTAATAACGACACTGTGATATTCAAGACCTAATGCCAAAGAGAAATTTTTACAAACTGTACTGGGAGTTTCTACCATTTAAATCAGAAGCCCAGATTTATTCTTTCTTTATTCACTACACCCTTAAAACACAGTACTCTCAAAACAGAAGCTGTTGACAGAGCAGAGCTATAGATCTGTCCACCTGAAAGTCAGCCACCAGGTCAGACACGGAATAAACCTTGAGCAATTATAAGTGTACACACAAGCAATGATGTCTAGCAACAGTGAGGAGTCCAAAAAGGGTTATGTTGTCTTAGCACTTGAGTCTCAGGTGTCACTAACTTCAATAGCAAGGTGTGTCATGGGAAACATTTCCATATTCCTCCTTCACAGAGAGAGAGGCAATTTCTAGAACAAACTTCTTAATGCTCTCACACTTCTTTCCTGGAATGGCTTGCACTAGTGTGATCATCAAAACAGCCCTGATCTTGACCATCCAAAACCTGGCACCAAACTTTTAACATGTGTTCTTCCCACCTTCCTGAACTCTCATATTCCAGGCGCCAATCAGCTAACTCAACTACCCAACACCCTTCGGGAAACTGCCTTTCCTCTCCTGCTGCATCCCAGCTCCATACAGCCTGTCCTCCTTTGCTTCAGGCACCAAGCTTGGCTTTCCTGCAAGGAACAGGCACATTCCTTCTCTGACAATGATAAAAATGGAGCTGCACAGAGGAAAGAAACATTGATGAAAAGGTGACAGTCCCTGCAGTCAGGCCAAGCACCACACGCATGAGCAACCCTCAGCCTGAGCAACAAGTTTTGCCTCCCACTTTCCGCCAACTCCAAAGCAAATGCTATTTTTCACACAGTGGACAGAGAAATGAATCTTGAGAGATGGCAGTCCTGGACTATTTTTGTCCCTGCTTTAATAAACTCTGTGCCCTTTCCCATATTTACTTGAGACCTGCTGTGCTAAATATGCACAGTGCTGGCAGACTCAGTCCATAGCCAGCTCTCTGGGGCCCAGAGCCAGCCTGGACACTGCAGATTAGTCTCTCTCATCCACACACAGTGAACAACCAGGAGCTGGTATTGCTGGGGACTTCTGGAGTTCATACAGGTATGTGCATGTAAGCATAAAGGTCATTCTTAAGTTAATGAAACACTGGTTTGTATATAAGTAACAAATACTTCTGTGGTGATTTAGGTTAAGTATGCAGGAATGCAGGAATGTATAAATACAAACAAGGACAGCAGGAAGAATCATCCTAACAAATATAAAGCCTTGTAGTACATTTTGAAACAACATAAAAATGAACTCAAAACATTACTAAACTTCTGTAGCTTAGCATATTATAAATATGGGGTAGCAGTGAAAAAAAAAGAATGTGCTTGTTTTCATCCACATTAAAAAAAACCAAAACAAAACAAAACTAACTTTACTCCATTTTCTCAAGATGTTGTGGTTTTTGTTTATAAGCCTTTAGAATGCCTCAACATTTCAACTGTTTAGTAACTTTGTCTCTAATTTTATTTTGGTAACAAAATCCCAATACCAAGTACCAGAACTTTCAAGACATCTAAGAGTGAGAAAATATCTTTGATTTAGCTTAGCAGAAAGAAAACTGACACACTAGCTTACAGGCAAATGCTACTGAATTACTCCCAGCTACCAGGAACACCATTTTCCAGAGAAAGTAATTTTCCTCTGGTTTGTGCTAGGCTACATGCTGAGGAAAAAACAAATCATAATTAATACTGTTAAATTCTTACATAAGCACACACACAAAAATGTCCATCTCATTCCAAATTGCTTCCACTGCAGCTTTTGATCCGAATCCTAGTATCCTTTAAGGTCAGTATTACAATATTTGTACCACTGAGAGCAATGCTCAAAAGGTATGTCAATAAATATAAGGCACACACACTTTTTTTCAGGGAAGTCAAGGTTGCATGATATTTTTAATTTTTTATGATGCTACTTTATTTTTCTAAGTACCCCAAATGGATATAAACTTAGAAATATTGAGTTAACAGAGGAAAATGGTATGTATCTTAACACCAATATACTTTGACTCCAACATGTTTCTATTTTAAAGCTGCATCTTCCAATTAGGAATAAACAGCTTTGCTCCGAAATACATAGAATTTCTGCAGAGGAGTTGAGTAAAAATATTTCGCACTGAAATGTTTGAACTAAATTTCTATTATATACAGTTTCACTACTCTCACTTCATGTATTCATGAATAACAATCAATGTAAACTAAAACTCTAAACTGTCCTATTCAGAAAATAAATTTGTCATTTTTCAAAGGGAATTCACCTGCATAATCAATTACATTTTCCTGCACCTTACTTTCACTGTAGTAGAGGGTTATATCTATATTTATTTAACTAGATTTCTAGCTACTGAGAGCTGATTGTGGATTTTCATCCTCTTAAATGAGATCACAGGTTAACTGTGTAGTGTTTACTCAAAATTTTCCATTGCTTTTCCATTAGTACTGAAAATGCTTCCAACAAACATGGAGTGTGTTTAAAATTATGTGTCTTCGCTGACCTTTGCCTCAGCTAAAACTCTAAGCCTGGCACCTACAAACAATTTACCTTACCCAGAGGTCATGCTCAGCGTAGTCAAAGAGAAGCCACACCTTCCTGTCAGCATGAGAAAGAAACACCTTTTGCAGAGAAATGACATTTGGATGCTTGAGCTCCCGCAGCAACTGCAAAAGACAGAAAGTCCACAACAGTTATATCCACACATCCAGAGCTGGAAAAGGGCTGGAAAGATGAACACTTTAATAGTCAGTGCTACACACTCTACAACACAAACAACAAAAGTTGAAATTTGCAAGCCACAGAAAACCACATATTCTATCATGAAAGAACCAGTCATTAGCTTGAAATCAAAGCTGAAAGCAAGTCATAACCCTCTAAGGGCAGTCACTTTCTACTCATTTCCTATAAGTCGAAGTCTACGCAAACCTCATTATTAACCAGGATCAAAACCACCCTGTAAACATCCAGCTGTAGCATCTGCCTTTTCCCACTGACTAAACTTCGACAGTGCCATTTGGGGTATCCAGTTTTCTCCTAACAGTTATCTGAAGAGGCTGCATTGTGGTTGCAGTCATTTGAGACTGAATGGGATGACTCAGAGCCCGTCACTGTAGGCAGATAAATGAAGATGTGGTTTGTAAGGTGGAGTCAGCTGATCTACAAGGTCCCCACTCCCTACAGAAGGTCCAACTCCCTCCCACAACACAGATCACATCAGTCAGTGCACTCACAGCACCTATCCACAAAACTCTCCCAGTTCAAGAGAAAACTACCCCAGACACACAAAGGTAATGATGACCTGCAGCTGAGCTCTTGAGCTGAAATGACCCAGAGCAGTAACAGCAGAGACACCCCAGTGAAGGGACACAGCTAGAACTTCTTTCAGCAGCAGTGAGCCATTAAGCCACACAGTTGCTTCAGAACCTACAGCTTTCAGTCCACCAAAAGGAAAGCATGGATGAGATAGAACACAACAACCGAACACAGGCAACATCAGTCTATTTGAGTTCTACCAGTCATAATACAATCATACTGTACTCACTCAATTGCTAAGAAAGAAACAAAACTTTATCTAAGCAAACTATGGTAAAGCGTGGCTACTCAAGACTAGACGAACTCTTGCCAGCTCAGTCTGCCAGAAATTATGACATTGTTAATAAAAGGAATGGTTAGGATTTTTTTAAGCCAATGGAATTTTAAACTACTGTTTGAATACAGAATTTTACTTCTGAGAGTGAATATTTTCAAGAAAATATAATTTTCCCGCTACATAATAGAAGAAACAAAATAATTCATTCCTTCCTACTGATACCTTCATCATATATGGTAACTTTTTAGCAGCTACTGAGACAGTAAAATGGAAGTGGATATCTGTAAGTTTGCTTCCTTCTTTTCTATTTCATTTGAGATAGACTCCCATCCCTACTCACAGGCCACTCTGCAGTGAGGCATTTCTTGAGCAAGAGGACCTATAGCCCACAGAGATCTTATCTCAAGTACAAGATCAAACAGGGAAACAGAGTTGAAGAGACAAAGCAACAATACAAATCAATGCAGAAGGCAGTAGTTTCAGCATGGCAAAACTCTTAAGATTTGTAATAGCATTACACTGATGCACTTTCTGGCAGGATCCACAAGAAGTATGGAATTCTTTAAATGCCTATAATTCCTACAAAGCATAGGATCAGCATGGGAAAACCCAAGAAATGTTTATTTGCAATTTTTTATCAATTACAGGTGGGAAGTGCCTGTGGGAAATTAACCCCAGCCAGCAGATAAGCCCCACATTGCCACTTTCTCAGCACGCTCAGTCAGTTGTGAGCGGAAGAATAAAAAAAAGCATGAAAATTTGTGAGTGCATATAAAACAGTTTAATGTGTGAAGAAGAGAGGAAACACCAAACCCACAACAAAACAACAGAGGAAATGCAAAAGCAATCATTCCCAGCTTCTCACAAGAATAATGATGCCTTGCTAGTCTCCAAGCAAAGCCTACCTCTCCAAAGGGAGGAGGCGCAGAGTGGGAAACAAAGTCTTAACACTGTCAGCCAAAACACCAGTGCGTTATCAACACTGCTTTAGCCACAAATCCAAAACGCTGCACCCCACAGGCTGCTATGGAGATCTGCATGCCAGCCAGACCCAGCACAGCACTAAAGACCAGCCTCTCAGTGGTGAATGAGGTCACAGGGTTAAAGGATACACTGTGCCAAGTCCTGGTAACACGAGAAATTTTTGTTTAATTGGCATAAATTCACATCTTTAAGTTATGCTAAACATCTTGATGAATTAATAGTACCAGAAGATTGCATGGCAGTGCAGCAACTATGCATCCATACCAAAATGTTGTCAGATTTCCTGTGGCCTGATGAACATATCTGTACCAGATACAACAGACTACTCCTCAATGAAAGAAGCAGATACTAGTCAGAGCTCTAGAAAATAATGTAATTTTCCCTTTTGCCCCTTCCTATCACATTTTAATTCTGTCCTACTCCTTATTTCCCAGGCAGCAGCTATCACTTACCTAAAAAATCCAATCTCTTCACATAAAATGTGATTCAGCTTGGAGAATACACAGAGAATCCACCACCAAAGCTGGTCCAGAACACCACAGAAAGATGAGAAACTTTTGAGTACTGCGGCAGAAAGGTTCCCTTCTGTACAGTGAGGCAACATAGATATAGCTCTCATTTGTTTGTGGTAGAGGTAGTCAGTCTTGCAGACTTGGAGATTCACAGCACTCCTTTGCTTTTTCCTCCCCAGTGTACCTTGATCACTCCCTTTCCTGCCTTTTATCTTTTCTCTAAACATCCCAGCAGTTCTCCCAAATACCCAATAAAACATCTGTTCTCCTGTAAGACATACAGCGACCTGCTTTCCTTCTCATCAGTTACAAAACCCCGGCTGGCCCTCCTCAAGGACACACCTGAGAACTTCCTTTTGTGGCCCATCACCAATGGTTTAAGAGTGCTGGCCTTTGTTACTGTCACTGATGGCAGCTGTTGCTGTTTGTGCTTCTGTGTACTCATTATCATTATTGCTGGTTTCTGCTTTTGCCTTTTGCGCTGATTAGACATTAACTACAAATTCTTTTGGTCTGCTTAAAAAACCTGACGGGTCTGGCCAAAGCCAGACAGCCACAAGCATCCCAGTTAACAGGGTGGCTAATACACATTGGCAAAATCATCAGAATAAGGAAATGTTCGCTGCAGTGGTGACAGATGACTCCTGAATCACGTCTTGGAAAGGTTGAAATGCTCACAAATGCAAACACTGTCTGGAGGGCAGAAAGAGCTCATGCAGATCATCACACATCACATGGTCTGTAACAAGCATTTTCAGCAACCTCAGTCTCCACAAACCAGGCCTCTCTAGCCTATATGCCACATGCCTCTCCTACCAGATGACCCGTGTCCAGGAGCTGACTGAGTTCAAACAAACATAGCTCAGGCAAAGCAGACTGCAAGAAACATGGTCTGACTATAGGTATGATGCCTGCTAATGATAAAAGCTATTTTTTGGCCTAATGACCCTGATACCTAATTGCTTCTGTCTATCCTAGCTCAGTTCTCATAGAACACAAAGAGAAAGCAGACAAAAATTATGTGTCTGGTTCTCAGTAAATTGTCCTCCTTTTCATTTGCATATCACAAGATGATTCAAACCTATTCCCTCAACCAGAAAGGTTTCCTTACATTAATTAGTCTGGGTACCCTTTTATAAAGAAGGAAGACTCAAAAGACCTTTAAAGAAATAGAAAACACCAAATGATGAAGATGCCAATACATCTGGTTTGACTTGACTGTTAGAAACCCACGTTGCCCCGACTGGTCTTGATCTTGCTGTCATATTGTTCCAGATCCAGCAAGGGAAACAGCATCCCTTGGTGCACGTCCTGGGCTCGCACTGAGCTCCCTCCACCTCTCTCTCAAAATGCAGAGACAGTCATTCCACAGACACAGGGCAGCTGAGGGACAGTAACTGAAAGTGTCCCAACAATGCATAAAAATGTTAAATTGCTTCATGAACAAGGACAGAGTGGAGTAAGCCAGGATGTTATTAAATAATCAACAGCAGCATTAACGGAGCCTGGCAAACTGCTGCATGACTAAGGCCAATATTCTTGCACTAACAACAAGTATCTTTCACATCAAATATGAGCTGAACTCAGCACAATTCTTTATGAACATGACCTCCTTCCTCCGTTTATGTTCTCACATTTCCCATAAAGCTCTCCACCACTACAGCACTTCCCATGAGCCAAGATGATGCACTCTTCACCTAAGTGAGGATTTCTAGCTATACTGCAAATGCCATTCCTCCCCTGCTCTTGATACTTCCTAATCTTTGTGGTCTGCAGGGAATGTTTAACCTGCACAGTGCTGCAATATTACCTTGCTTACTTCTATAATTCAAGTTGCACTGGGGAGGTTTAGATTAGTTATCAGGAAAAATTTCTTCACCAAAAGGGTTGTCAAGCAGTAGAACAGCTTGCCCAGAGAAGTGGTTGTGTCCCCATCCTTGGAAGCATTTAAAAGACATGCAGATGTGGCACTGACAGACATGGTTTAGTGGTAGACTTGGCAGTGCTGGGTTAATGGTTGGACTTGATGACACAGGTCTTTCCAAACCTGAACAATTCTATAATCCTGTAATTGATCACAGACTCATCTGTTACAGCAACAGGCCAAGTGACCTGGCCCAGAAGGAGTTTCTTCAATGTCCTGCTCAGGATATTAACTAGGTTAGAAAAAGCAGCTCCTTGCCCTTACTGCCTTTGTTTGAGTGCTATGCAAACATGTTTCTCCCCAAAGCTCAGGACAGTCAGAAAGTTGGCTACACACAACTCACTGGCAGTACCAACCAAACACTCATTTAAACAAAATTCACTATTGAGCTATCTTGCTAGTTTGATGGCATAAATTCAAACTCTAATCATCATCTCATTCTTCAGAAAGGTTCACATCACTTTCACCAAAGGATCCAGCAACAAACAACATATATTAACAGTCACATTATAGCATTAGGATGGAAAAATGGGCAAACTGGGACTTGAAACAGAAAGCAGACTGCAGTTAATGCAGAAAAGCGCTTTTCAAAAAGCAACTGAAAAAGATTTAGTCATCCTGTAACAGATAAGATGGCAGTGGAACTACTGCTACAACAGATGAATATAGGTTGTAGTGAGACTACCTGAAACACCATGCATAATTCTGGCCAGTTTAGGGAAGATTGTTGCCAATTGCAACAGGGCAAAGAAAGCCCAAGCCTACACCCAGAGGAAGAGAGCCTACTGCTCAAAGGAAGCCACCAAGCCAAGCCAAAATCATTACAAGCCTACCAAACTAAAGCCAGAGAAGAAACAGTCCATTTCTCTCTCTCTTTAAAATGAAAGCAGAAGAGAAGAGCTATTCTAACTGATAATATTCTCCTAAGTACAAATGGGTATGAATTAGTCATGATTAATTTTGGCTTAAAGGCTGAATAATGTTTATAGAGTCATTATTACAATGAGATTCAGGAACTGCCTTCAGAGATTGTTCTTTTCCTTACAAGTTTAACTTGTAGTTTGCTAAATTTTGGAAGGTACACTTGGCTTGTCTACAAGAGCAAGAGCAGAATATGACTCAAGAGATTTCACCCAACTCTAAGCCACAAAAAATTCTAAAAAAAATTTCAAATCACTATTCTTGGTTTCCTAACAAACTCTGGAGTTCTACTCAAGTACTTTAAACTTGCTATTTAAACTAAACCCCAAATTTTATTACCCAAGTTCTTAAATCCCAAGTTGGCTTAGCTGCTACCCAGCAGATTCGAGATCTGCTTGTTTTAATGTAAATACAATTTTATAGTTTTATATTCTCATGAGTCAGATATTTCACAGTACTAAAAAAAGAACAGAATACCTGCTGAAAGTACAAGCTGTTTTCCTTTCAGAAGTGTTCAAATGAAAGCTTACAAAGGCAATGTAACAAAGTTATAATGCTGCTCACTCTAAGAATTTATTATGAAGCTGACAATACATTTTTTGAAGCTCCAGTTCTTCAGACAAAGCAACAATTTCACATGGTTGTATATTTTATTCTTTTGATTTTTTTAAAGTCTTAAATATATAAAAAAGAAGCCTGACAACACAAAATGTCAAGAGGAATAAAAGCTATTTCTAACTTCCACAGTTTCCAAAACAAATGAGTCCTACATGATCTCACATGCAAGTCAGTATTTATTATCACCTCCTGTGTCCAAACACCTTCAAAGTACCAGAAGAGGTGTTATTAAAGGTCCTCTGAAAGTAAGGAGGAGGATGAAGAACCCAGATGAGACACACACTGGATGTCAAGCTTGGTCAAATTCTGCTGTTCACAGAAAACATTATGATTCCTAAGGATTCCAATTCCAATATTTAATCACAATATCTTAGTATCTTTGTCCCACTGTCACAGAACTAAAAGTAATGCTACCCTCCCTTTACACAAAATATCTCATGAATACTCTTTGCAGCCCAGCAGCTTGATAAAGTACTTACTCACAATGTAAATATATATAAAACTTTTACCTATATAAAACATATATAAAAACATATATATAAACCTGTATGATACTACTATTAAATTAAAGCATTTGAAAATCATTAAACATGACAAAAAGGGTCAAATCAAACATCTGTCTTCCTTGAGACCTTGTCACATTTCACTACATGGAAAGATTGCCAAGAAACCACTGCTTGTCAAGATTGCCAAGAACCACTGAGTGATTCCTGCTTGGTCTTGTGGGGAACTGCATTCACTGGGAGCATGAAATGGACACGACAGCCCTCACATTAAGGGACCAAACTATTGCTCCTTATCACACAGCTAGTACAGGATCTCTTCAGGCAAGCTCCCTGGGACAGTTATTTATTCTTTACCAGGGGAAGGTGTTAAGGAGTCAGCCAGTTTCAGCTTCTGCCTCTGGCTGCTACAGAGGCTGCAGAGTCCTTGCTCACCCTCAGACTGGCTCAGAGAGACCCCTCACATCTTTCTTCCAGCCCTTCCACTGGCAGAGGAAAAAGAAGCTTGGTAATTATGTAAAGACATCTTCCTCTCACCCAGGGCACAGAAGCCCCAGTGTGTGGGGAGGATCACTGCACCTCCAGAGCAGCTCCTCTGCCAAGGTCAGCTCAGGCAAGACCACCCATTAACAGCAGCTCCCTTCTCATCTGCTACAGGGCACAGTCCACTGCTCTAGCTCTGCCACTACCTCTGCCACCTTGTAGCCCAGAACCTGAAAAAGCAGGTGATGGAGCAGATGCAGAGGTGAGCAGGACTCTCCCTTCCCCAGGAGTTATGTTAAACACCAGTGCAGCCAAAGGATGGTTAAACTCAGCTTGCTCACTCAACAGAAAACTAACAAAACTGCTCATTTTCCCTTCAGTGAAGATTAATGCCCACAGTCTACAGTCAAACTATCACTAGAACCCACACACAGGACATTACCTTTTGTGGTGATGCATTTGTTACAATAGGAAACCATAAACCCCATAAAATCCTAGGAATGCCTCCAAGGCAGACCTAACAAACAGAACAATCACAGAAGCCAGCTGCTTATTGTTCTGTAGTTTTCTGTCCCAGCCCTGGCAGCCCCAAGGCTTTTCTAACTTGCACAAGCTGGATATGGTGTTTGAAGGGCTTCACACAGACAGGAGACAGCCAGAACACAGCACTGTCCACACCTCAGATCTGCTTTGTTACATTCAGCATCTCCATCACAGAAAGTGTCTGCTACCACACCTAGCACGTTCTCTTCAGAGCCAAGTCAAAAATTAATGCTATCATATAAAAAGACTACGTGGTATTGTCCCATACATAACAGCTTTTCAGGGATATTGATCAACCAGACCAGGCACCGATAAACAAATCTACATGGAAGACCTGTAAAAAGAAAAAACAAATAATCTTCCCATAATTAAACAACAAAAACCAAACAAAACCCCAACCCAAGCAACTCCTCACTAGCCAAAGAAAGCATATACAAGCAAAGTACTTGCAAAACTGCTTAAACAGAACAAAAAATGCTAATCAACACAAAAAATGTCAGCGAGTCACTTGGTTGCTTCAAAACCTAAGACTCCTCTATATAAGAAACTGCCCAAGCCAAAATTCTGAAGCTCTATTTAAAGCCTGGTTAACTACTCCAGCTTCCTACAGCCTTGAAGAACTCTCCTGCTTTGTGAACTGTGAAGCAGCATTTGCTGCACTATTCCAAGTGGACAGGCTTTAGTGACTTTCCTCCGTGTGATTAAATCAGAAGACGAGGAATCAATCATTTAGGTCCCGTACATTTTGCATATTTTTATACAAATCTTCTCACCATTCTACCCCTCAGAACTCCCATCTAACACAAATTCAATTCTTGGCATGCTGAACATGCAGTTTTTAGTGCCTGCTTAAATCCTCAGAAGGGAAATTGTAGATCACAAAACAGATACCCAGCATCCCAGGCAGCACAGAGATCTGCAGAGAACAAGAGATGAGCAGCCAAACATTCAGTTAAGGTTCTGAAAGAGGCAGGATTCACAAATGTTTATCACAGTGGACTAATGGGGGAAACACAGCCAAAAAGTTATATTCTTCCTTATCTTGATATTAAACATACTGATTCAATTAGCACAGTGACTGCTACTTCCACTAGTTAAACAAAACAGTTCACATAAAATGATTGGAAAAAAAAACAAACAAAAAACCAAAGAAACGACTTCTTACTTAGGTTCTTGAACATTAGGTCTAAGTTCTCATGCTGTAGGAAGCAGAGAATCATATGAAGTCTTTCACATATATATATATAGAGAGAGAGAGAGCTCACTCCATTATCAAGTCAGCTGTTTAAACTCAGGTCTCTGACCTAGTTCAAACCTTTCCCTGTAACTGATGAATTGCAAAAATTGTTTTATTTTTCTGAAGATCTTACACTGTTCTTCACCTCAAGTGTCTGTATCACACTGATGTCTTGAAAGATTGAGTTACAGGCATTTTTAAACGTAAAAGTAACTCAATACTCCAAAACTGAAGTTGCATAAACAAGACTAAAGCCACAGCAGAGCTGTAAAAAACCAGAGTTCCCTTGGAATTTATACCAAACTACACTCTTCCTAGACTGTCACAGAGTAAAATACACAAGCTTCAGCTCTCTAGAGAGACTGAAATAGATATAGCTCACATGTAAACCAAATCATCCTAGTTCCTTTTAATACCACCATGCTCATGCATTACTTTAGGTAGTCCAGAACACACTGTAACAAGGTCTGAATTGCAGCCTTCACTTTTTAAGTGCGATAAATAATTTTATTGGTTAGATGTACAGATGACATGTTAGGGTACAAATGTTAACTCTGCAGCATTTTCATATATAAACAGTATGACTATTATTCTCAATTCTATCCATCTCCATATACAGTTCACTTCGCTCCTTTTAAAATATTAATTGATAGAAGGGGTGGGGGAAAAAAATCTATTTAACAGAGCACCATGGAAAACACCATTTGGGAGTGGGGGTGGGGGGGAAACAAACTCCTGTTCACTCCAAACAGCAACATCAAAAGAATGGCAAGAAAAAGAGATTCAAACCCTAGACTTCAATGTTAAATTATTAATTCAACTGTAGGAGAATTCAGCCACAGTCCTAGGTGTTGCAAGCCTGGAAGCACAATCAGAAACGAAGTCAATAACAGCTCAATACACACTGCTTCAGGTTTCTCTTTCTACCCCTACTCCTGCTTTTGGGCTTCACTTCCCTCTTTGCTCTCAATATCTGCTTTCTTGGCATCTTTGGTAACTTCAGTACGTTTCCCTCCTTCCCTCACTAACCCTGTCCCACCTGGGTCCTGTTTTGCACTGCTGTTCTCTTCAAAGGGCAACGCTGCAGCAGCTCAGAGAAAAGAGAAAGCCTTCCTGCTGCTCTCTCCTTTTCCATCAGTCTTGGGGACTTTGCTGCACTCCACAAGCCACACAATGAGACCAAATTCTTCCTGACTGTCAGCCAAGGTAGTGATTCTCTTAATAAACATAAAGTGAGTTAGGGTAATATTTAGAGCAGACACCTTCCTAACATCAGCCAAGCTTCTCCTGCCAAATTCAAGCAGAACAAACTCTTCAAATCTTTTTAGATAAATCACTGCAGAAAGACAAAGTTATCCCAAATCCCTCTGAAATTGTAGCTGACATTTCCCAAAGGCATTCATTCAGAGTCACAGTATTTGGGAAATTTCTGCCAAAATGGTTGAAATCAGCAAAATATAAGACCCTGTTTTCCACTCTTTTAGTTCAGAGTGAATGTCTGCCACAGTGGAAGGCTCACCTTTCATAAGTGGACAGAAAGAGCATCTCCTGAACAATATTCTTTGTGCTTCATTTTTTTCACCTCAGTTCAAGGACTAATGTTTTTGGTATCACAAAGCAAACTGGAATTTGACAAAGTGGGAAAGCCTGGTACTAACTTCAGTCAATGAAAATGAAATCAGGCTTACGTTTTACACTCTTGAGGAATATGGACTGAAAATAAACTGTTCCCTTCCCACACACCCCCTTAAGTTATGTGCATTTCCTTTTAGTAAGCAATTTCAGTTGAAACATTTCAAGAACAATAAACCCAAACGGCAGTAACATAAGAACATAAAACAGTTCAACTTCAGAATACTGGTTTTACAGTATTTCTTTGCAAGCTTGTTGCAAACTATAACTAGACCACACTATTCATCATTTCTAACAACATGAAATACACAAACCTGAAAAACAGAATAAAATGTTTGAATGACATTCATGGCTGTATCACAGCCTCTGAGGCAACTTCAGTTTTGTCTGAAGTCTTTGCTTAAATAGAAATTAAAATGTAATCACGGTAAGCCAATAAAAACTAATCTCTTCAGGAAAAGAATGAAGTACTAATGCAAAGAGTCAGATCACATGTGCAATTTAAGTCACTAACTCTAACCGTGTTTTTAAACCACTGCATTTAAATATGATTTGCCCCAAGGCAGGCAGTAAATTCTAACTTAAAAACCCTGTTCTTTTTAGACAGCAAATAGAACAGGTCCTTAAAATCTTCCATGACGTTTGTACTTATTTTATAACTCTACGATAAAGCCATTGCACCCATATTAGAATAACATGATTCAGCAAACAAAACCCAGCATGCATTCAATCAATACTTTCAGTGAGTCTGTTGGCCAGTAGAAAGAAGTTACTTACTGCTATTTCTCTGCATGCAGACATAGATATTCCAGTACCTTCTATCTGCTTTAAAGCGTAATCTTTATCATCTTTCCTGTGAAAGAGAAAAAGAAGGTTGTGGGTTTTTTTTAAATTGCACCAGGAATTCTAAGTTAGTTCTTCAACACCATTCAGAGGACAGTTTTTAATTAATACAAATATTGCATCTTACTTTCTTTTGATTCTTACTAGTTTAATGTCTGAATAACAAGCTAAACCTTAGGCTAACCACACCATCTTGATAGAGCTAAAATATGTTTGCTCTCACTACACTGAGATGTTTTTAAAACTTTTTTAAAAATACAATGGTTAACATTTCTTCCATTCCTTCCTTATTAAAAAGAAAACAAAGCAAACAAGCAGCACACACGAGAAAAAAAAGCCTAGCTAGGGTTGTATCTCACATAAATGTATTACTCTGGGATACAGTACATTTCCCACATTTTAATGAATTCTTGAGTAGCCCAAACATCTTACCTTATTTTTCTTCTACCAAAATGTGCCTTAAAATTTTGTTCCTATCAAGCTAATAAAACTTGACATAATAATAAAGATTGATAAAAACCCCACCAAACATTTATGTAACCTGAAGAATCTAGAAGTGGAGTCCAGCGAAAGGTGTCCCTGCCCATGGTAGGAGGGCTGGAATTAGAAGACCTTGAAGGTCCCTCCAACCCAAACCATTTCATGATTCTATAAATTGCCTGTTCAGCTTGAAACATACATAACACAGAACCAAACTGCTATCACCTGTTTGTACTTGAACCAGCATGTACCTTACAGTCACGTATTTAAAATGCAAGCCTGTTAGTAACTCCAGATACCCAAAGCAAAATGAAGAAGAGAGACACGGCAGCAAAAGAAGATATTGAACTCTTGCCCAATCTCAGCCTCAAAGACTCAAAACTTTTAAGAGATGGAGTGCTTGTCCTTCCCACTTGTGGGCTGGCATCCACAGCACCCCTGGGGGCACGGCACTTAACAGTATGTGGAAAACTGCTATAGCCTCAAATCTCCAGGTTACATAAGAAACCTTATTAATTTTTCATGATCCAGCTTTCACAGCTGTGAAGAGCCACCCTAAAAAAAATGCAACTCAAACACCCCAAAGGCAAATAAAACCAAACTGTAGCTAAGCACTGAAAACATATACACTTGTTTCCTTTGGCTCTCTATTTGCAAGGCTTTGAATTGCTTTCCTCCTACACGAAATATACACTTACCCCTATTCTACCGAGGGAAGGGCGAAGTGGAAAGTTAATGGACAAAATCTGAGCACAGGTCATTACAAGAAAGAATCAAACAGTGGATGGACAAAAGCAGATCTCAGCAAGAGACCAATTATTGCATGGATGCAGCAAGATAAAAGAAAATATTCATATAGGAGCTGACACAAATAGGGAAAAAAAAGTAGGTAAGACAACAACAGAAGGCCTTAAAACGCTTCCATATAATAAAGCCTGAAACTTGCCAGCCTGGAAGAGTAAGAGTCAATACTGAGCACACACTCCTATATGGCCAAAACAAGGTGTTATACAATCCCCTGGCTCTCACCATAGAGAAAAACAAGTTGCATGAAGCCCAAAAACAAGAAGCCATTATGGTATTATGCACATAATTGAACAATGCAACTCCTGATGACAGAAGATTACAGGAATCAAAAGCATAAACGGATTTAAGATCAAATTACACAAATTTGCTGTGGATAAGGGAGTTATGGACAACTCCATGAACAACTACTGAACATAACTCCAGTCTGCACAAATATTTTCTATGCTGCTGATAGAAAAAGAGACAGGAAATTTTTCTCAGATGAAAACTGTTTCACCCTCTATCTGCCTTAGATAGCAAAGGTCTGCAGCTGTAACTGGACAGAAATGTGAAGCAAAATGGGTTGGACTAGAGGTTATTCTCATTGGCCTATGTGCTCATCTACTTGGTTTTGGGGTGTTTGCAGAGATCTCTATTTCATGAGCAGTGCTACCACACAGCCGCTGCTGTTATAGGCATTACCAGTGACAGAGCAGGGAGCAAAACTGGCCATACTGAAGGCTGCTTGCATGGCCCTGTTGCTTATCTGCTTAGATTTGAAGGTATTTGAAGGACAACTCACTGTAACAAGAAGTACTACCATGTAACTGGTGGTATTACAAGCACTGCTGGTGGCACTGTCTACAATAAAGCCTGCTATACATCTAAGATGGTACAACTATTTTTAATTGGTCAAATTTTTGCCAAATTAAATATGGACTAAAATTTTCCATACCAGATGGCAGACTTTCTCTGGAAATTTTTAGAAAAAAAAATAGCTGTATCCTAGAACAACACTGGAAGAACACACTTTCAGCCGTGTTTGTTAACTCTTTCACAATCAGTGCTTTAACACTGAAGTCTGACAGGCTCCCTTAAAAACAATGCAGTTGATCTTCTCAAAGCAATGGATGAGTAAGAAGTCTCTGAAGATTATTCTGCTCACATTCAAAAGCCAGTAAAAGAGCTGAGATCCAGAGCTCCAATGCCCAACTTTGCTCTGCCCTTACAGTGACCCAGGGCTGTGGGGAATGAGCTGCTTGCTCTTTTCCTCTGCCCAGGTGCTGCAGGAGGGAACTCAGAGCAAGTGGCGTCTGCCCTGTCCTTCACCTATCCAAGCAGTCTAGAGAGAAATATAAGCCTGGTGAAAAGAAGGAAAATAAATTACAGTTTAGGGATAAAGATAATTTTTAGCACCACATTACACTCTGCTCCAGAATGTGAAACAATAACCAAAGGCTTCCAAGACTTAAAATCTCAGAATTGTGCTCACACAGTTCCAA
This sequence comes from Poliocrania exsul, assembly GCA_035041345.1. Classification (NCBI taxonomy): domain Eukaryota; kingdom Metazoa; phylum Chordata; class Aves; order Passeriformes; family Thamnophilidae; genus Poliocrania; species Poliocrania exsul. The sequence goes on along the minus strand of JAWWLZ010000001.1, from coordinate 47,300,218 downwards.
CCCTCTCCAACATCAGTTCTACTCTGAGGCTGCTAACACACCATGGTTACCCATTACACCACCAGTACCAGCTTCCCAATTACACAAGCACGAAAATCCTGCTTCCACCTTTGAGCTACGTGAGATTTCTTTATAAAACCTACTGTAATTCTTTGGGAACCAATGGAACTGGGGGAACGGCTTTCAAAGGGAGCGGTAAGAATTTACAAAAGTGTTAGGAAGTGCAAAGACAATGACCAAACTCATTTTACAAAACTTAGAAAAATACTTTGCCAATAGTTTGTTTAGAATCATCATGGCAGCCCAAACAGCTTCCCCAGGATTTTGGATAAGGGCAATTTCCTTCTCTGAAGGTAAAGAGATGTTTGATGATAAAGAGATGTTCAATTAAAAAAAACCCAAACAAAACACAAACCAAAAAAAGGGAGAAAAAAGCAAGCAATAAGAAAAAGGGGGGGGAAAGCCCTGTTTATAAACAACTTCCACAGCAAACTGTGAGTAACAAAATGGGCCACTTAGCAGCTTGCATTTTAAGGGCCCAGTAAGAGTCATAATTCAACAAAACTTCTTCCTTCTAACAGAGAGGTCATCCTGGGAAAGTCTGCTTTCTCTGCTGCCTGAAATTAAGCATTAAATAACTTCAGCTACTCCTCCACCTATCAGCAAGCTTAGAAAAGCTGGTCAACCTGCAAATTTCTTTTTGTACCAATTTATTCTTCCTTCCTACACTTAAGCAGGCTGGTATCTTCAATGCAGTCATGCTCCCCACCAAGGGCGGTCCCGTGGTGTAATGGAGAGCACTCTGGACTCTGAATCCCAAGGTCCTGAGTTCCAGTCTCAGTGGGACTGTCCCCTGGCAGTTCAAGCCTCCCTGCCATCCCATC
>JAWWLZ010000001.1:47257164-47271556 GCA_035041345.1 Poliocrania exsul | reverse complement strand
TGAACTGCCAGGGGACGGTCCCACTGAGACTGGAACTCAGGTCCTTGGGATTCAGAGTCCAGAGTGCTCTCCTTTACTCCACGGGACTGCAATTCGGCTTTGCTAAAACTACCGCTGAAGACAAAACAGCCTCTGTGACGGCACCGGGGGAATAATTTTTCTCAAAGTTTTGGCAGAAACGGAGAAGGTGGGAAGAGTCCTGCAGGAGGGAAGGTAAACAGAAAGGAAGGAGGGAGGGAGAGGCAGTCACAGAAAGGGGCGAAGCGCCCCGTTTAAAAGAGCACCAGGCCTGGGCAGTGGGCACACCGACTCCCAGTGTTCCCGCTCCTCCCGGGAATTACCAGGGAATGCTGAGCGCGCGTGCGCCGCGGGGGCGGGGCTGGGGCCGTCCTCTCGCACGCTCGGAACCTCCGCCCGCGGCGCCGGCAGCTACCCGGACCGCAATCGGGACTGGAGCCGGGACCCGGACCACAATCGGGGCTGGAGCGCGCTCTGCTCGCCCATCCGAGGGGTCAGTGTCGTCCCGGCGGAGGCGCCTCTACTGCGCCAGGAGGGCAGGGGAGCTGGTCGGGCCGGGCCGGGCTGGGCTGGGCTGGTCGGCGCCGCTGCTGGCAGCAGGCAGGGACGGGGTTTGGGGTGTCCCCGGCTGCGCTCTCGGCAGGTCCCCCCCAGCCGGGGCAGGTGGCAGGCATGGGCGCTTCCGCGGTTTAGTGGCGCGGGTGCTGCGGGCATTGGGGGGCGGCGGCGCGGCCGGGCCGGGGAGCGGGGGAAGGGGGTGGGCGGGTGGGGGGGCACGCGCCGCCAGGCCCTGCGGCCATTGGCCGGGCTGCTGAGAGCTGGGCTGCTCATTGGGCGGGAGCCGCGTCAGTCACTGCGCGCGCCCGCCCCCTACCCGGCACCAGGGCGGCACGGGGATCCCGCACCCATAGCCGGGGTACGGCCCGGCCCTGTCCGGCAACAGGGCGGCACGGGGGTCCCGCACCGCAACCGGGGTACGGCCCGGCCCTGCCCGGCAACAGGGCGGTACGGGGGTCCTGCACCCATAGCCTGGGGACGCCCCTGCCCTGCCCCGGCCCTCCCCGGCAACAGGGCGGCACGGGGGTCCCGGACCCACAGCCAGGGTACGGCCCTGCCCGGCCCTGCCCGAGGGGCTGCACACCATGGGCACCGCACACCGTGCGCCCTGCGCCGCTGCGGTTTGCAGGCCCTGCTGCGGGGTGGGAGCGGCCGGTCCCAGGCCCTGGGCTCTCTTAGCTCCGGGTGTCCTGCGGGCTCTTCCTTCATTTTCCTCTGACTCTCTCTTTCTCTCTTCTTCCTCCCCGCCTTCCCCAGGCTCTGTGCATCGGGGCTTCTGGGTTTGATTTTATTTTTTTTATTCACTCCCGAAGCTGGTGAGATCATCCTGCCTGGAGGCTGCGGTGTGACAGAAATGCTAAGTAGCCCTCGGGCTCGGGGAGGCTTTCGCAGCTAAACTCCGTAGTTGACTCGCAATCAGGTGGTAGTCGGTCAGAAAACGAGCACCTGATTGAATGGGGTGGGTAGTCCTTCATGGAAACAGGCCCGAACCTAAAATCATAAAGTATATATTGCATACATAAAAATAACTGTAAACTTGGAGGAATGGGCCAGAGTAGCTGTGCATTAACTAAAGGAGTAAGTCTGAGGCTGAAAATTCTCGAAAATGTAAACTGTTAGCATGTGGGCCCTGTCTCTGCTAAGGAAGAGTAATCCTAAGTCATAACTGGCTTTTGATTTCAGTTTTTCGGTTAATATCCTTCACCTTATAAAACTGAAATATTTTAGTCACTAAGGACCTCAGTTTTTGTGCAGATAATACCCTTCAACTTTCACAAACATTTGAAGTGCTAAAGTACTTAGTTTTGATGGCATTTGATAAATAAGAATAGTAGTTGTCATTCCTGCACTTCTGTTAAGCAGATGGGACAACTGAGCACTTCACACTTCTTAACTGTTTCTAAGTGAGTCATTTAAAGAGTGTGACTAATCATCCTACCATACAGTTGTCAACAAAAGAGTAAATTTTTTCCCTACCACCCACAAAATCAGAGATTTCCAGATTTTCTGTGGATGGTAACTGAGAGGTGAAGAAGTCTTTTTTGAACACGACTTGAAATTTAGATGGAAGGGGACTACTTGTGATGGACTTGTCATCTTAAAAATGCATATATAGTTTTGTTGCTGTGCAGCACTACTGCCATGTACCCAGGAAGTCGCTTGACTTAGTGTGGTCATTGTGGACATGCTAGTTGTTTAAAGGTTTTAGACTGAATAGCAATCTCAGGAGAAACGAAATTAATTTTATTTGTCCTCTTGCCCCCCCTTGCTTGGCCTGCCTCAGGTTGTAAGTCATTTAGGACAGAGACACTTCAGTATTTAGTGCCCTATGGATTGGGTATTGTCACGGTAATAGTCAAGTGATGGGTGGATAATGGTAACTGGGCAGGGGGGTTGGGGCTTGAGAGGGAACTGCTTTTGTTTTGAGGAGCCCTGGGTAGGGAGAGGAAGAACTGGCTGAGAAATTTGTATTTGGAAGCTGATGTGAGAAGTGACCTGATCTGAACATAACCCTTGTGGGAAGTGGAAGCCAACATTTAACTACAGCTTGTGAGGCTGGACCAAGAGAGCAACTGTGATTTTAAACCCCCCACAAATACGGGAATGAAAAGTGTCTTGAAGGGGAGATACTCACCTTTAATTTTTTTTTTTTTTAAGTTGAGTGAGTTAAAGAGCTGGGAAGGAGGTTTTAAATGCATTAAAATGCAGTGTTAGACACAGGAGGAAGATGAGTGGAATGATTAATTGGGAAGAGGTGTTTAGAAGCGCAGTTACCTGGGGCAAGGCTGGCAGGGGGAAGTAACATATGGGGTGGAAAATAAGGAGACTGAGGATACATCAGAATGGATCTCACAAAGAACATAAGAAAGGTATATTAAATGTATGCCACCTTCTGCTGTTGGCCAATACATTTTCCGATTCTTTGTATCTGTTTGCAGCATTGATAAAGATCTGCTCTGTATTGCTGTTAGTTGTTTCGTGTGGTCTGTTGTCTCATCACCTGTCCTGTGAAGACTAATTACTGATCAGGAAAGTGCTGAGAATTCTGTTCTGTGTTTTACCTATAATTTAAACTTGAAGTGACTTGTATGTGTGTGAACTGACAAAAAACCCCAAGCAAACAAAGGTATTTCCTAATTAATTTATCCATGTTTGCATGTGTGCAGAACGGTAGCTGTGGTTGGGATCTTTTGGCCTGATGATCTCCTTTTTAGAGACGTGATCTCTTGTCAGGTTTCTGCCTCAAGAACAGGTTTTCTTTAACAAATTGAAAAGGGGTAGTTTGAGGTGCTGATGGGACTCAATCCTGGGCCACATCAGAGAGGTGGTCATGGCACAGAAATCAGTGGCGATGATGCCTCTTTCTGACACTAGAGGGTTATTCTTGCCTTCTAAGTGTGGTCCCACTGGTTCAGTGTTCGGAAAGTGATGAAGAACTGTGGGTAAAATACAGCCCTTTACCTTCTACACTCATTTTCTGGACATGGGTATCCTTTTGGTAGCTAATCCTTGGATTAGAGGGTATAAGGAAAATATACGAATGATGTAAGATTGTCAAAAGAGTCATCCCACCAAAAACAAATCTGTAGGCTTTGTGCTATGTGAGGGGTATTCCAATGGAAATACCCTTGGAAATCCCTCTGAAATATATAGTCTTACCTTACTTGTTGTCAGAAGTCTACATTGGATAATTGTAGTCCAATAATTAGAGAACCATGTTTTTAATTATACTTCATCTTTTAAAATACTGCACACTACTGTTGTGTTTTACTTAGGAGAAGGGACATAGATGTTATGTTATTCCTTTAACTTCCTAGAATATCCTTACCTAGCTAAAATCGAAATCTCTCATTGTTTTTTTATGTTAAAGTTGCCATACCCACCAATATGCCCTTTCAGTCAAGAAAGGGGACTTGAAACTGTTTTTCAGCAAACTGGAAGTAAAATATTTGCATAATGAACTACACTGTTCACTTGGCAGATAGCATGGACGTTTGTTCACCTTAATCATCTTTAGCTATTAATAAACTAATTTCATTGAAAATGAAAAGTTAGGTAAATTCTTACTGTAGTGGCTGTACAGTCTGACCTCCTGGTATTGTTCAGGACAGCTTGGCATTATCACTATGGATCGCTCCCGACACCGTGCGGGAAACGGCAATGGCCATGAGGCGTCGTCATGGGAGCGTGGCCATGGCGAGAACGAGAGGCAGCGACAGCTGGAGCGCCTCGGCAGGGAGGAGGCTTATTACCAGTTCATTAACGAGCTCAATGAAGAAGACTACAGGTTAATGAGAGACAGCAACCTGCTTGGCACTCCTGGTAAGATGTGGATACCCTCATGAAGTTACATTCCTGCTGTCGGGCACCACATGTGGTAGTAGGACTTGAGTAGCTTGACTTCTGTGGCTCTGTACAAAAGATAAAACCTCCATATGGAACAAAAGTATAACTCTTTCAAACGCAGCTTCTTTGTATACAGGTAATATCCAAACCCAAATAATTAACATTTGGTACATTAAAGAATATCTATTGATATGTGGCTATTTTGGGGGCCTCTAAGTTGTTACTGAAAGCTGGCATAGTCTTTGACACATTCAGCATCTTTTTTTATTCCACCCCAGTACCTACTTCCTCCGTTACCTGTGTACCTGCATTATAATCTTACACTAGTGCAGTTTTCTTTCTAGTTAAAACACTCAGTTTTATCTGCCTTCTGAAGAATTTCATTAAGGTAGAAACTGTTACTTCTGCATGGCTGTGTTGAGGCAGTTACAGTGTCTTATGTAACAGCATTATCAAAATCTAAATTCTTTCAGGGGAAATAACAGCAGAAGAGTTGCAGCAGCGCTTGGAGGGGGCTAAGGAGCGTCTGGCATCACAGTCTGATCTGGATAACAGAGAAGCTGAAGGTAGAACTGTTGGAGGTAAACCTTCTTCATTTGTATATATAGCCACACACAGTACATGATGCACAGATATGTGAGAGAAACTCATCTCATGTCTTGTTTTATTCCACTGTGCCTCTGTGGATTGTTAAAAAGTAGGATCTTGAGATTTTCCTAATGATAGGAAAACAAACTTGAAGTACTTGATGAGAACTGATTTATGTTAACTACAAATTATTTGCTCCTATTTTTCTTATTTTCCTTTCTTAGTAAATGTAATAGCACAAAAAAAGTTAATTCTTCAATTCTTAGAGGCTTTTATCATGTATTAGAGCAGGTGGAAAATAAGTTAATTGGAAAACAGTTCATCTCTCCACTAGTTTGCTGGTTTTGTTGTTGTATTTCCATTTCTTTTAGTCAAGTGAGGCTGTTTGTATTATGTGCATTGTCTGTCTTCAAGTCCCCAGCAATATTGGCTTAATCCTTTGGCCAGTTCTACTCAGATTTAGGAGAGGAATTGGCAACTCAGAAATGAAGATACCAAAGTTCTTGCAGGTTTCATGACATGGGGATATGATGGAGTAGGGGCAACATAATCTGATCCCTTCAAGGGAAAACCTTCACTATGATCATGACCATTGGCCTGCTTTTATACACATAGTTAGCACTAACCACAACAGTTGTATCTGTTCTTGAGCTTGTAGTTGGAAATTTGGAAATGGAGCTGTGGATATTGTAGGAAAAGAATATATTTGCACAAAAGGAGAAAATCTGTTGAAACCATGCATCCCACCTGGATGAGCTATGTTGTCACCTGCTCTAAGTGAACCTGCCTTTGCAGGGCAGTTGGACTAGCTGCTCTCCAGAGGTCCCTTCCAACCCTAGTGATTCTGTGTTCATTTATTCCACTGCTTATGGAAAACAATTGTTTAAAATGTTTTCCAAAAGAAGACAAAATCTGTTACGCTTTTCCTTGCTGTATCAAAAGTGAGCTGACTAGAATACCCCCAGATTGATAGCTAAAGGAAGGGACTGATACTAGACAAATACAACTAACTTTGGACTGCCTGAATGTGAGTGCTTGCTCAGAATGGGTCATCTGGGCATATGCATTTCTCAGTGTTTCTGCTGGTAAGACAAAAATTCGAGGTTAAACTGGTGAGTTTCACTTGCATTTTTATGTACTGCATATTTTCATACGTTAGCATAGAATCAGTTGGGTTGGAAGAGACCTCTGAGATCATCAAGTCCAACCCTTAATTCAACCTCACTTTAATTACTAGATCATGGCACTCAGTGCCACGTCCAGTCTCAACTTAAAAACCTCCAGGGGAGTTGTCTTCCTACTGTGTTGTTTCTGAACTCAGAGCGCAGCAAGCGTAGAGGATTTGGAGTGCGTCATTGTGTGCTCAGCATGCAGTTGTATGAATGTTTGCAATTCTTTTGTTTCCCTCAGATTCTGATGTTCTTGGAGAAAACTCAAATGGCGACTCTTTGTTTGAATGGCTTAACACATTTCGTCGCACAGGAAATGCCACTCGCAGTGGACAGAGTGGGAACCAAACCTGGAGAGCTGTGAGTCGAACAAATCCAAACAGTGGAGAGTTTCGGTTTAGTCTTGAAATCAATATAAATCACGATCATAACAGTCTTGAAACTGCTGGTGAGGAGTATGTGGATATAGATGCTACCAGACTGTATTTGGAAAGAAGACGTCAACTAATTGCTGGTTCAGTACCCCCACGAACAAGGAGCATGGCTGCAAGAGAGGCAAACAATGAAGCTGCAAGGACCAGGTTTTTAAGACATGCCATGGCACTAAGGTCTGAAATAGTCTCTCATGCAGTCTCTGGGAGGCTCAGGAGTAGAACAAGGGAGTTGACAGGCCTTTCCCAAACAAATAATACTACACGTAATAATTCTGCAGCTGCTGGTGAACGAAGAGAAATGCCAGGAAGAGTTGCTTCCACAAGAGTCAGAAGAGGTAGAGCTAGAACGAATGCTCGGATGAATACAAACCAAAGACTAGAAATTCTGCGGCTGAGGTCTACCTTAAGTGGTCGAAGCCGCTCTCCACTGCAAAGGCAAGATGATGCTGCTCATTCTGAGGAACGTGGCCAGAGGCAGGATAGAAATGGACAGCAAGTCAACAGAAGTAGAAGACAAACAGCTCAGGCTTCTCCACAGCCTGCTGAAGAGCAAGCAAGAGGCAACACTCAGGGTCCTCAACTTTCCAGTGTAGCCCCGTCCTTGGGAGTAACTTTGGAAGAGGAGCAACCCAGCAGGCCAGCAGCTTCTGTCAGAAGGCATCCAACAATTACATTAGATCTTCAGGTGAGAAGAATTCGTCCTGGAGAAAACAGAGACCGGGACAGTATTGCCAGTAGAACTCGTTCTAGAGTAGGAATGTCAGAAAACACCGTCACCTTTGAAAGTGACAGTGGGGGATTTCGGCGTACGATTTCACGATCAGAACGTGCGGGTATTCGAACCTACGTCAGCACCATACGGGTACCTCTTCGTCGGATTTCAGAAGCTGGGCTTGGGGAACCCTCATCAGTGGCTCTTCGATCAATCCTTAGACAAATTATGACAGGCTTTGGAGAACTGAGCTCTTTAATGGAAACTGAATCCAACTCAGAAGTGCAGAGAGGTGGTCATCCCTTATCTGATGCACAGAGTAACTCCAGCTCAGCAAACAGCAGTGATCCAAGTGAGGTTTCATCTAGAAATGGCAGCAGGGAAAGAAGTGGACAGAGGGATGGTACTCAACGCTACGGGCGCCACAATGAGCACCAAGATAACAGGCAGCCTCAGGATGCAAACAACCTTGTAGAAAATGGAACGCTGCCCATACTTCGACTTGCCCACTTTTTCTTGCTGAATGAGGATGACGATGATGATCGTTTAAGAGGCTTAACCAAAGAGCAGATTGACAATCTTTCTACACGGAACTATGGGGACATTCACACTGAAAACGAAAGAAGTAAAACATGTAGTGTTTGCATTAATGAATATGCAACAGGGAACAAACTAAGGCAGTTACCTTGTAGGCATGAGTTTCATATTCATTGTATTGATCGCTGGCTTTCTGAAAATTCCACTTGCCCAATTTGTCGGCAGCCTGTTTTGGGGTCTAATGCCACAGACAATGGCTAGAATTATTCATACTGCTCAGTTCTCAAGAATTTGCTTCTGCTCTATTTGTAATGAGTCAGATGAATTGACTTACAAAGGGTCCATTTGTGGGGGGATTTTTGTTAAATTTCCTTAAAAATTATAGAGAACTTGTTTAAATCTAGCAATGTAAATACTATTTTTTCCAACAGGTCTAGGAGTACACATAGAACCAAATGATATTGGTGAACTTTATATTTTTTTAGGTAATTTTGTTATGCTAAGCACTTTTGTAAATACAGAAATGCAATAGTTAATCAGTCATGCTTAATGTATGTTTTTTAACATTGTAATGAACATGCTTTATTTAGATTACAAATGGTTTCACACAGACCCACCACTGTGTTGAAAAATTAGTGGCTAAGTAGCCATTTGTTAGCTTTTTGTTCTAAGAACAATTTCTTTTACAGAAAGTTTCTTGCTGGACATGTTTGCTAAAGATATTTAAGTTACTTGAAGTGCTTATTTTAATAGACTTTTTTTTTTAAAGAAAGGAAATATCCTTTCCAAAAACTTGCCAGTTTGGTTCTATTTAAAAAAATCTATTGCAATTTTTGCATGTAGGTTTACACAGTTCTTAATGCTGATGAATTCTTACTCAAAAATTGATGGGTTAATGACATTATAAAATGTACACAATTAAGTGCTGTCTTTGACAATCTCTCTTTTCAATAATGACAGCAATCAAATCTGATAATTCCAAAAGTCTGTGTCTTACTTATTTGCTCAAAGAGTAAATGAGCACTGAGGAAGCCTTTTTACTGTTCTAAATTACTGAATTGATATTCTTGGGGTTTTAACTGCCTTAGTTTAAAGAGGGACAATATTTCCTTGACTGTTATATTGTCTACAATATGCATGTTTGGGGCATTGTACTCAGAAGAACGACTTGAAGTGTTTTTGTACAGAAAATAAAGGTACACATATAATATTTGTCGTCTTGAAACATGCTTGAGGACCAAAGGGCAAAAGACACTAAAAAGGACAAAATAAGCTTCCCTGAAAGTCCCCAGTATCTGTATAATTAGATACTAAGCTTTATACCAATAACTTACACTGAAATAAAGTTGCAAAGTAAACAGTAGAGGCTTTGTGTGAATTACTGTTGAGCCATATCCTGTAGATTAGTAAGAAGATTTATTATTCTTGATATTCAGTCTCAGTTTTCACTTTGTTCTTTCCTGGTATTCCCCAACTCTGTTTCTGTGCTTCAATAATGCCTGTTAGCTGCTACAAAAAAGCCCAAGCACAAAGCACTCTTGGGGTTTCTGGAAGAAGCTGAATGTCAGAAAGCTCTTCTGAGCAACGTGCATCTTGATCCGTGGAGAAAGGTAGAATTGGATAATATTCTGGTGTGTGTGTATACTCTGAGCAGTAAAAAGGAAAGTGAAAACTCATACTGACTTTTTCTTCTGCAGGTGGTGGCCTTGACAAATGGGCTTCTTTGTCAGGTGCTTCAGTTACATCTGCTTGTGACATCCTTGAAGAGTAGGTATAATATCCTGTGTTGAGCAGTTGGATGTCTGATCTGATTTGGCAAGTGAAAAACTTGTGTTACAATTTCCATGGAAGGACTTGTTTGTATTCATAAGAGTAGTTCTAAGAACTCTCATGAGATTTAGGTGAGTTTAAGGATATGATTAAGATCTCTTCTGATGTAATTGGGGCTGTTAATTACTGCAAACATTGTTGACCCTTTTCTTGAGTGCTTCCTTAGTTGCAGTAAAGAGCGAAGAGATATAAATGTGATAATCAGAGCTAGCTTATTTTTTGACCATTTGGTTTTTTGTTACTTCTGTTGGCTCCTAATTTTGACATTATATAAAGATATGGATGCCTTCTGCTTCTTGCTTGTCTCCTTTCAGCTTTCCTTTATGTTTGAAAGCTGCCTGATTATGTTCAAAACCTGCTTTTGGCTCCCTGTTGCCTTGCTGGCCGGATCCTTCAATGTCAATTTTGATTTTAATCCGAACAACTGCTTCACCAGTGCCCTAAAGGGAGATTCCCTGTGCCTTCTTTCATTCAAGGGGGATTTTTCTGCGTAATTTTAGTAGCACAATTATGTACATGGTTCAAGACATGATCCTCTGTGACAGGGTATGTTTAACTGAGCTGTTACGAGGGGAACATCCAATAGTACAGTGTGAACTTTCTGTAGAAGTTGTAGGGTATGCAATAGGTAACATGAAGACTCACATACTATATTCCTGCCCAGCCCTATTTGAGTTGTCAAGTATTTCCCTTCCATTGGAGGAGTATCCAATGTGTTCCTCAACTTTCCTGGGAAGTTGTGTTGATAGGACCAATTAAATATGAAGTGATTCAGTTTGGTATTGGCTTTTTTTTACCTGCTTTCCAGTGATACAACTTAAGTTCTATACCACCACAACCCCCCAGACGCTCTTTTGCCTTGTCTGTGACTTGGGAGTTTCATGTTCCTACAGTCATACCTGTGTTTCAGAGCTTTGATATTATTCTGCATGCATTTCCTAGCACTTCTCAAACCCTGTGCTTTTGATCTCTGCAGCAGCCCATTGCAGAGCTACAGTTTGGCTTTTGTGAGAAGTACTTGTTTCGTACTTTAGGCTTTTTAATATCTCTTATGCTCCCTTCTTCTTGTACTGTAAGAAGCAATGTTACCGTAACACATCTCCAGTCACTTTGATAGTGACTTAGCCCATTCTCTTCCTTTCTTTCTTTCCTTTTTTTAATAACTTTGTTTTATAGAGAAGCTATTCTGATATAACTAGTCTTGTTGCCCTTTTCAAATGGGAGGACTGGTGCTGATGCAGAATTCAAGATGTAGAGGCATTTGGCATTATATAGTGATATAACAACTTTTCCCTTCTGTGATCTTCCAAATAATCCCTATTATTTTGAATTTACTTTTGATTGCTGCTAACCACTGAGCTGATATCTTAAAAAGTTATGTAAAAGATTTCACAATCACTTTCATGAATGTCCATTGCTGATTTAGAATGGACTGGCGCATGCGCTTTTTTGTGTACTCTTTTATCTTTCCTTTTTCTCATGGGTTATTTTGTATGTTGGGCAAATCCAGTTTTCTCTGTCCTTTCATCATGGTGGACACCTTGCCTCCCGTTATTTGTCCGTTTAATATCCCAGTAGTTCTGTAGCATTTGCAGATTTCATCACTCTTTCTTATTTCTTCTTTCTGATCACTTATGAGTATGTCACATACCACAGGTATTTCAGTAACAGTTTCTTCTAAGTCAGGGTTTAGCCATTTATTTCTGGCTATTTAATCAGTAAATTTGTGAGACTTCCTTTTTTAATACACAGGGACTAGAGGCAAATCCATGAAGAATTTCAGAAAAGTATGTTAATTGTCCTTAAGCTGATACTTGTTGAGAAGAACTTGAAGTCTAAGTAAAGCACTGACAGAATGAAGCTTGTTTGTTAATTATTAAATTCCTTTAGTTCTCTCAGTTGCATCTGATTAGGGGAGCTAATAACATTTTTATTCTTTTGCCTATAAAAGGGCTGAGGAGAGGAGCAGTAGTTGCTTACTCTTCATGAATGTCCAGGAAAGGTGCCATAGCCTTTACCTGTGTTCTCCTCCACAGGAAAGCTTTATTATGTTACTACTTGTCATTAAAAGAAAATCTCTGATCAGTAAATTAGCACGGTGATAAGACACTTGGCTGCCCAGATTTGTCTGTAAAATTAGAAAGATATCAACATATATTTGTGCATCACATTCATCATCAAGAGCAGGATGGAATTTGTGTTGCATTCTGCCATCACTGGAATCACCTGTGGTCAGACACTAAAGCAGGTGCGTAGGGGTAACATTGAGATCACTTGCTTTGCTATTAGTAGCTTCATTTTTGCAGTATCAGTTGATTTTTGAATAAGTATAAGCAGTTAATATTCCAAAGTGGCACAGGATAGGTTTGTTTTTAAAGTGCTTTTGTGAACGAATGTATTAAAGGTACAAATGTCAAGAAAAATTGGTTAAATACCTAAGTTTTAGATTCCTATTTGTTACTTAGACTGAAGGTCAACATTTCCTGTATTGTCCAAGATCCATATTTGAAAACATAAGCTCTTGACATGCTATTGAAGTTCAGAGATTTCAACATTTATTGTTTTTAGTCCTTTTCCACAAATACCAAAGCCTAGAGTTGAAATTCTGAAATGCCACAGGCTTTTTATATTCTTTTCTTCTTCCCTCTAATTCTTCATTTTCTGTCTTATAAAGATGCAAATTATCCAGTAATCTGCTGTGTTCCTTTCTCCTGAAATTTCAACATAATCTACATTTTTCTCATGGATATTTTAATTACATTTACTTGATTTACAGCTTCCAGTTAGAAGTTTTCTCCCAGTGAAATTCTCATCTTGTTCTAACAGCTCCCATTAGCACATTTTTCTCGCTTTTCAAAGTAACACTTCAATTGCTGTGGGATTGTATTTATCATCTGTGTTGAGTTCCATTTCATGAACATATCTTGTCTGCTCCTGGATAACTGGCTTGCACGGAAGGCTGCAGGACCGGGGTACAGGACCTGGGTACTTCCCAGCTGCGTTTGTAAGAGAAAAACTTATTAAATTAGGCTATGCAATCCCAACACCATACTCGGCACAAGGAAGCTCAAAAATAAATTTGGGCTCTCCTTTAGTTGTTGTCTTGATGTATCTAATGTGGAATCCATAACCGGTATGTGGTGGTAGGTCCACACACTCACCTTGCACCATGTCCAGCATCAGCTGTTGCATCAGGGATTCACCTGTTGGACTGACCCTGCACCTCTTGAGCTTTTGATTGAAGCCATGAGTGATGATTTGGTTATCTGTGCAATTCCTGCCTGTCAATTAATGTGAAGTTAGCTCTTATTGCTATAGAAATGTGTACTGTACTTTGTGACTGTGTATCGGCTTACCTGGCCCACAGCAGAGAGGTGCCTGGTGCTGAGCTCTGCCTGTTCCCAGCTGTGTTGAGAAGATGGCCTGTCCTGGATCAAACCTGCCACCCTGTTCATGTGATAGGCAAGAAGATCATGAGAAACTAGGGGCAAAGAGAAACTGCTGACACAGTGGGGTTTGAAAGGCCTTCTTAAGGCAGCTGGGAGCCAACTGTATGGGAAGTACTGGGCAGGAGAGTGAAGGAGAGGGTTGTTTTCAGCAGCTTTGAGGGTCAAGTTTGTGTGCAGAACCAGTGAGGGTGAGGGAGGCCAGGCAGGTTGATACCTCCACAGCTGTGTTGAGATGTTCTCAGGGAAAGACCCAGGAATTAGCAGTGGGGTGCACATGTCTACTCGTGTATGACATGGGTCCTAAGAGTGAAGGTAAACTGTTTAATCTCTGAAATCAATGGAGGGTTCAGATAAGCTGGCACCAGGTACTAGGCCAAGGTGGCCACCCAGTTGGTCCAGCTTTTGGACTTTATTTTCTCATCTTGCCTAGAAACCCAAGGCAAATTAGTGCCTCATTCAGTTTAGACTGAGTGATATTAAACACCTGAGAATAACTTGGGAAGCTGAGTATGGAAAAACTGGGATATGTGAGAATGAAGCTTGCCTATAGCATCTGAGGTCAGCTTTCTAGTGCGTCTCCCTCCCTGCAAGTGTGGTCTCAGAGCACCAAGTGGGGCAGGTTCACTTACTGACCTGCTAGGAAATTTTTCCTGGTCTGTTTTTATGTGCCTTGGAGTCTTACTTGCTCTGTGCTTCTAAATTCCTGCCTTTAAAGAGTGTATATTCTTCTTCATGAGTTACTCCATGATGCTGATTTTTCATGGTAGTTAGTTGCTCATTACTACTTTTGTGAGAGAAAAATCTGCTTTGTACTCAGAGATTTTACTTTTCATGGTTTTTGGGGTTTTTAATTTTTTTCCCTTTTAAAAAAATTATTTATCGGCTGTCTTGTATGCAGGTATTTAATAGAATGTAGCTTACATTAGTATAATTGGTATGGCATAAAAGAAAGCTAAAAATAAAGAAATGTTGCAGATGAACAGCATTATATCCTCAGGCTAAAGGAAATCTCCAGTAGACATTGTGTATTGGTCAGCTCCTGCTCTAGGGTGCACAGCTATTGGTACTGGCATTGAAATTGCAGACTGTGTGTGCCAGGGCTCAGGCACTGCAGGGGCTACAAGTGCACAAGTGTCAGGGATCCCCGTGTCAGGTGCAGTCAGTTCTGCTGTTGTGCCAGGTGTGTCCCTTTGTGACACAAGTGCCCTTAGGGGCCCTTTGGAATGTGGAAGATGTTGTTGCCCAGAGATG
>JAWWLZ010000001.1:47225420-47239902 GCA_035041345.1 Poliocrania exsul | reverse complement strand
CTGCTGAGCATCCGAGATGTGACGGGATGGGATGGCAGGGAGGCTTGAACTGCCAGGGGACAGTCCCCACTGAGACTGGAACTCAGGTCCTTGGGATTCAGAGTCCAGAGTCCTTTACACCACGGGATCACCCAACAGTGGGGTATACTTCCTCAGCAAATGCTTCAGTTGCCCATGAGCACTACCAAGAGTTACTGAAACATCTAACAAGATGATTGCAACCACAGCATAGGGACACAGAAATTGTACCCTGAGAATGTAACGAGAAACTCCTCCAGGTGATGACTAAACTTCCAGTAGTTTCGTGGTAGAAGTACTCCTAAATAGACTGCTTCAGTACATGTGTGTTCATGCACACACTCAAACTGCGTGGTGGTAATTTTGTGTAAGTGTTTCGGAGCTCCCATTTCTTTTCATCCGTGTTTAACAGGCATGTAATGTAGTATAATGTGCAGCTTATTCAATCACATCAAAGGCCCCATTCCTATTTACATAAACACCAGTGACAATTATGCCTTTTGACAAAGAGCTCACCACAATAAACCCCACACTTTAGGTTACTGTGTTTCTATAGTAGCACAAAAGGGAGTCTACTCAAGCAGTATGAGATCTTGCTCAGCTGTAAAGTGAGGTGGTGACAGTGACAGGGCTAACTGAAGGCCAACCCGAATTTCTGCTGCCTTGGGTAAGTCACTTAGAGCTTCCTTGGCTGTGATGAGAGTTAGCCTGCATTAAGATAGGAGGCAATTTAAAATACTTCTGCTACAACACTGGATTAGAAAAAGATGATGTATGCACAGTTGCTGTGGAACAACTCCATAAATAAACAAGGTCCTAAGTAGTGTGGCACAAGAAACATTTTTGTGCCTTACTGTGATGGGGGAGGTGAGATCATGAATTAATCTATTAAAGATCAAGCCACTCAGATTATGAGGAATATGGTTATTTAGGAGTTAATTGCGGAGATAAGAGATTTAACTAACCTTCAGTTCCTAAGATTAAATAAAATGAATGTATTTAATAAAAATAAAAAATTCCACTCCACTGTATGGCCAATATATGAACTCTCTTATGTTATGCTATTTGACTATTCATAAATACATTGCAGGTACACGTACTGTCTATTTATAGGAACTGCTTTATTCCTTCTCTGCCCCACTGTCTCCACAGGACTTTTGTTTCAGATTTTAGTTCCCTAGTAATATCTGCTTTTAGCATACTTGCATGTGCTGGGTAAGTCAGTGTTCTCGTTTTCTGGGTAGACCTAAAAACACTGCCCTGCTAGAGTGATTTGGCAGTAATGCTGCTGTAATTCCATGTAGGATTAAAATACCTAACACTAAAATGATTGCAAGGAAAACTGCTTGTCTGTTCAGGGTTCTGGAATATCATAAAGACAATGAAACTGCTGGGTATACTTCTTGAATAAAACTTACTGGGTATAGAAAAAAGAGTCATTGCCACAAGGTTTGAGTACGGTCCTGATCCCTGCTGGCGTATTTTTACATGGAAATCTATGGCTTCAGAAATGAAGTTGCTCTAAAGTTTGGGGGTTTTTTTCCCTCCTCAAGAAATTCCAAGCTGATAGCTCACGTTGACCCTACATGGCAGTTTGGACAATAATCTGAAAATTGATGTCAGCATCTCAAAACTGATCATTCTCCAATTAGTTAGCCACTCACAAGGCATGTTTATTTACACTGAAGCCTTGCTATAAACAACCATGTCATCATTTCTGCTCTTCTGGAAGGTTGTCAAGTCATACTCTGTAGACTTGTTACACAGTGGTGCTCTTAGCTGGTTCATTTCCATTTGACCATTCTTCTTTGAGTTGTCAAGTGTATCCTTTAAATAATCTTTGAATCTCAGAGAGTTGACTTGCTCCTTGTGAAGCAATATACTAAGCACCCATGTTAGCTTTATTACTGTAACAGATAAGTTTTTCATATTTATTTGCCTGTACCATGTTACATTGTGGCACATTTTAATTAGTCTGTAGTAGTACAAATATCAGATTATCTGTTACAGACTGTATTAGTAGAGCCTGATTGCCAACATATTCTTTAAGGGATAATTACAAAGTCTTTCTTGTACCTAAAGCTGGTAGAGCAAACGATTTATTAGACTTGGAAAAGGCAGTTGAATATCTCTGCAGCTACAACTTTCTGCTTCTGGGACAGCCCTTAAGTGTAGCTTGCCTTTTTGTGCACACAAATATTTTCCTTTCAGTCTCTTACCTTTGTTGGCTAAGCCTTTTGGAGCAGTTGCAGGTATGTAAGACATGACATCTGAGAGCTTTAAATAACACATTTTCAGCTGGTTCACTCAAAGCATAGTTAGGGAGAGATTAACGACATTGTTGAAGATTGAGGGAAAAAAGTTAAATTTTATAAAGTTTGTTTGGGTTTAGTGCAAAATAAAAAATGAATTATCAATATTTAAAATGTCTTATTCAGAGTTATTCCAATATTTCTTGGGAAAGCTCTCAGATTTTTGATTAGCACTATTGCCACCTTTTCCTAATGAATATTGGCTACTAGAGAAGTTCCTGGGCAGTTTCTTTCCAGCATCAGGAGTGGATAGATGTCTGCCTGTTTGAAGGGTCCTGTCTCTCAGAATGCTGGTTGAGACCCACATTTTCTCATGGCAGTAATTCTTGATTCTGGACATTTTTATTATAAGATTACTGTAAGCTAGAATGAAGTGAGCACACCTGGAAACAGAAGATGCAGGGTTTTGTATTTCAACCCCAAGGCATGATAAGGCGAAGTTGACATGATACAGATTTTAATGAGTAACCCAATCAAAGTAGGTATTGGACTCAGAGAAGCCACGTAATCCATATAGTTAGAATACCACATCCATATATATGACATTCAGAGGAGGTTTCCCCTACAGCTGGAAGTTGTCCTTGTGGTGAGCACTAAACCCAGTTTAAATTAAAAAGAACATGAAGTGTCAGTACATTAGTCTCAATACTCTCATGTGATGAAGACTCACAAGACATACTGTGGATTTTTAACTATATTTCCACTGCTACTCAGCCTTACAGAGGATATTTTTGTTATTTCTAGCTCTAATTAGCAATTTGGAAATTGTTGCATTGGTGCATCAGTGGAAAGAGCAGATAAATGAGAACTTGTCTTCCACTTGACTAAAATCATAAGAGCCACGGTTGTGTCAGACTCATCGTTCATAATAGATCCAACAGAGTGTATCAGTTTATTTTAGCCAAGGGTTTGGTCTGATGGACCTACCTGCTTTTAGAGTGTTGAAAACCAGGAGTAACACAACTGAACTTAGTGTATATATTCTATAAAGCAGAAAAGGCAGCCTTATATCTTGTTTAACATTGACCACAAAGTCTTGACTTTTAATTCCTAATCTCTTGAATGCAGATGACCAAACCCATTTATTTGATTTCATTAAATAAGCAGGTAGTCAGGAAGAGTGAAAGCAAACATGTTTCTCCCTTACAATAACATCACCCTGATTAATTTGCTACTTTGACGGGAGGAAGGCTCGGGTGTTATCTCTGTTGACCCAGCACTGTTCTGCCTATTTGTACAAAACACAGTAAAAGCAATTTAAGATCCCATGCCTGTGAGATCTAGGAACATTCAACCCAGGGCTTATACAATGGTTGTATGAAACAAATACTGCAGATTTTTCTGTACTCTAAGCAAATGTCTTTAAGTACTCTAAGCAAATATCACCTTAATAGATGCATTTTATTTGTAAATGGAAGACAAAAGATGCTAAAAGAGCATATACAAAGCCAGTCTGCCATCGTAACTCTGAAACAGATACAGAGGCTACATCTGCATTTGTCATATCAGTTGCACAGCTGGGAATCAGGAATGAACCTGGAAGCTTTAATCTGAAATCCAGTTGACATTTACTCTACATTTCTGCATTGCTGGGAAGGCTCAGCATAGTTACTGCATCCGTGGTACTGTGGCTACTGAAATGCATTGACATCGATCCTGGTGCCTTGTTTTGAAGAGGGACAGAAAGACAGGGGAATTAAAGAAGAACAGGGAATTAAAGAAGAACAGGCACATGGTCCACAGACGGGTGAGGGAACTACTCCTGCTTAACAGATTAACAGTCAAATCTTTTTCCTAGAGTTTCAGTAATGCAAGTGTGCATCTGGAAGCCATCCTTGTGCCGTTTGTCTTCCTGGTCATAGAAGGAAGAAGGAGCTTTCATGAGAGCTTAGCAGACAGAAAGGAGGAGAGAGTGCTAGTCTTTTCATTCCAAACCCTTCCCTCAGCCAAACTAATCCTAATCCTGCACTACCTGGAGAGAGAGGCCTATTCCCTCTTCACTCCTTAACTAAAATCTTGGCCTTTGCTGAAGTTTTCCCACAATCTTAATGAAGCAAAAAGGTTTATATCCTCTGGTTTTTGATCAAAGTCATCTTATTTACCAAGCTGAAATTTGCTTATTTGGTCTTTAAAAAGTTTTAAAACCCTACAGGTCTTCATTAAGGTAACAAAAGGGAGTGATCAGTCTTCAGAAAGAGAATGTCTAAAAAGATCTGAACTATTTTGAGGAGAAAGGGTTGGTTTCTTACGAAAACCCCCAAATTATTTTGGGGGTTAGGGTCCCCAAATTAAGACACTTCAGGAAAGTGCAACTACTAATAAATTTACTAACATGCAAATGTGCAAAGGAACTCATTATTTTAGAGTTACTTTAGATATATTACATCTCCTGAAACTGGAGTCAAGTGTTGTCCTGGTTTCAGCTGGGGTAGAGCAGTGAGCAGCTGCATGATACTTAGTTGCCAGCTGTAGTTAAACAATGGCAGACAAAATTTCAGATGTTGAGCCCCTAAAATAGCACAGATTAAAAATATATTTTCTGGAGAAAGTGAGTGCAGTATCATCTTGTAACATACCAGATATAACATACCAGATAGACCGACATTACTGAAGGAGCCACTGTTGTTGATGTTTTGATTGTGATAAAGCTCTTCAGGACAGAATGTGTCCTTTCAGTTTAGTCAATACTTTTGTATTTATTGTGACCTTCACAATGTTTTGGTACTTTACCTACCATTTACCAAACATAAGTGTCTGTCAGGCTAACTATCATCTCAACAGTGAAGTTTCTGTACATACAGTCAAGAGAAAGAAAAACTATTTTAACTAGAGGATAGTGCTGCTGCAAGAACAAACTTTCACAGACATTTAGTCTGAAAAGTAACAAGCATATTTCTAAGTATCAGAAAACTGCTCAGAATAGCCTTCTAGAAGGAGCGTTGGGAAAGAAGTTTAGCTTGATCTCATAGCTGAGTTTGATTGGTTATGTAAAGCACTATAAAATAATAATAAAAATCTCGAATAGGAGAATGTGAACTTTTAAACAGGCTTTTCCTTCTAGGCCTGTGTTTTTACACACCAAGTAGAATGAGGACTTTCATGGGCAGAAAGAAGACTGATCTTTCCAGGAGCAGGTTGTAGAACAACACCTGCACTTAATATCTGATTTTGATTCAACAATAACAGCCATAAAGTGCAGTAAGTTCCAGTACTTCATTTTTACCATGCTAGGATTGGAATGATCTGTGATGTCTGCCATCATTTCAGTTTCAGGTTAATTTCTTACCCAGAAATGACCAATAATTGTTTTGGAAAATAGTGAAAAGTGCGTAAAGGCAGTAACATGGTAATATAAAATAATGGAGAGAATGGTGGCAGAGAGTGAAAGAGGGAGTCAGTATGCTTAAATATCCTGCCAACATGAACAAAATAAATCAGTTTCTCTGGAAGTCAAAAGAAGGCAACATGAAGTTACTGCAAGCAGCACAACCATGACTGTCCAAGGAAGTAGTCTGAACTAGTATGTCCCTACAAGCCATGCATAAG
The DNA here is from genome assembly GCA_035041345.1 of Poliocrania exsul. Classification (NCBI taxonomy): domain Eukaryota; kingdom Metazoa; phylum Chordata; class Aves; order Passeriformes; family Thamnophilidae; genus Poliocrania; species Poliocrania exsul. The sequence goes on along the minus strand of JAWWLZ010000001.1, from coordinate 47,234,026 downwards.
TACAGAATCTCTGTCTTTTGATTTCTTTAATGTGACTGTGTGCGGAAAGAGATTGACTTATGGAATTATAGAATAGTTTGAGTTAGAAGGAACCTTTTAAACATCATCTAGTCCAACCTCCCTGCAATAAGCAGGGGCAGCTTCCACTAGATCAGGTTGTTCAGAGCCCTATCCAGTCTGACCTTGAAGGTTGGCAAGGGTGGGGCATCTACCACCTCTCTGGGCAATTTATTGCAGCGTTTCACAACCTTCATTGTAGAAAAGTTGTTTCTTATATCCAATCTAAATCAACTATCCTTTGGTTTAAAATCAGTATCCCTTGTTCTATCTCAACAGGCCCTGCTGAATATTTTTCCCTACCTTTCTTCCAAATACTGAAAGGCTGGAATAAGGTCTCCCCAGACTGAGCCTTCTCCAGGCTGAACAATTCCAATTCGCTCAGCCTTTCCTCATAGGAGAGGAGCTCCATCCCTCTGATCATCTTAGTGGCCTTTCTCTGGACTCACTACAACAGGTCCATGTCCTTCCTGTGCTGGAGACCCCAGAGCTGATGCAGCACTCCAGGTGGGGTCTCACCTGAGCAGTGCAGAGGGGCAGAAACCCCTCCCTTGACCTGCTGGTCACACTGCTTTTGATGTAGCCCAGGATACAGCTGGATTTCTGAGCTGTGAGTGCACATTGCTTGGTCATGTCCAGCCTCTCATCCTCCAGCACTCCCAGGTTCTTGGCAGGGCTGCTCTCAGTCTGTCCATCCCCCAGCCTGTATTGGTCCTGGGCATTGCCCTCACCCCGGTGCAGCACCTTAGGCTTGGCTTTGTTGAACCTCAGGAGGTTCCCATGGGCCCACTTCACAAGCTTGTCCATGTCCCTCTGGATGGCATCCCATCCTTCAGGTGTGTCAACCACACCACAAAGCTTGAGAGAGATATAAACCCTGAGAGTGTCCTGCTTCCTGGACTATATTTTCTGACATCCTGAATTCCAATCAGTTTTGGTTTCTTTTTTTTTTTCATTCTTAAAAATGGACAGCCTTTGGATAACCAAAGGAGTTTTATACATAACCTACTCCAAAGGTAGGATGGCACATGTCTTCCAACCTTCTTGATACCAGTTTATCCAGAGCTCTGTGCTCTCTCCCTGAAGTGAGCTTAGCTGTGTTGGTTATGGTTCAAGTTAGATGCAAAGGGCCATGTCTGACATGGCTTGGAGAGTGTTCCCAACTCAGCAGTCCTAAACTTTCACCATCAAGAAAGACTGGGCTCCAAAGGAGGACATTCTGCAGTCCTTAACACTGGATGGTTTTGTTGAAGTTTTGGCCTGCCAGCTGATTACCTAAACCATTTTATTTGAGGGCTTTCTGCCAAAACTCCAATGGGAATAAAATAGCTGCAATAATAAGTCTGGTATGATTTTGTTGAGAGAGTGCAATTTTGTGTTAGTGCTAAATAGCATGGGATTTAAATAATTTAGTAGTCCTTTTGGCCCTTTTGACTGTGTTAGACAGGCACAGTCCCAGGGTGTGTGTGTACTTGTTCCTGCTAGGATTGTTGTTTATAGGGACATTGAACTCTTCCATCAGTGTCATCTTCTATATAGAGAAATCCCAACAACCAAGGGCAAGACTTAATCTTATACCTTCTTCCTACTAGAAATCCCACCCTTTTAAAAAAAAATTAAAGTCCTTTGTAAGACACCCAGCACTTTATGAACATCTTGCTGAGTTTCTGCATCACTCTGTTACAGGTTATAAATCAAATCAGAACAGTTTTGCCCACTGATGAGATGATAGGATTTATATTTCTATGTCCCAGTTCACATCTAGTCAGGGCAGATGGTACTATTGGAGCATACACTGCCATTAATTTAGGACGCAGTAACTGTAAACAACCATATTTTTTATTTCCATCAGAGTTAGTACACGGACTAGAATTCAGTAATAAAATAACAGTATCCTGAGGAGAAGCCACAAAATTTACTGAGGCAGAGAAGGACAACAGTGATGTGGCAGCTTCTGTCTTTGTGGGGAGCTAAAGCTGTCTCACTTCAGTTCCAAGTATTTTGTCATCAGTGTCTCCAGAGAAAAGGAATAACTTTAGTTACGTATTTCATAGGGCACTATGAAGATTACGGGCAGCTACACAATATTTGTATGGTGCTGGAAAACAGAAGGGGATATACAAATATATTCTAGTCAAGTAAGTTTACAGCCATTAGAATGACATTTATTTTCATAGTTGCCATCTGGCTTTGGTGATATCAGACCTCATAAACTTAAGTCCACATGGATATTCTGGAAAAAAACAGAACATGACCTTTTATTTTATCTTTTATTTCTTATAAAGGTTTATTTTTACAAGGGAATTTTATAATCTGTACTTCTGTAGTTTTTTGACATTTTTTATTGTTTAAACAGTTTATTAACAGTCATTCTACACTAACATAAACACTTCTAATAAGAGAATTGATATACCCATTTTTATAGAGTAAAATTTGAGAAGAGTGATTAACAACCTGAAGAAGGGGGAAGGGAAGTCCTACATTAAGAAGATTGGCAGTGCTTCAGCTAGAAGACTATACTGTGACTGTGGCTATAGCCAAAAATAGAACTGGATTAAGAGAAGAAAAGCAAGTAGCTAAAACTAAGGTCAAAGCAGAAATAGATGCTTTAGAATTATCTCATACACCAAAAGATAGGAAAAGATATTCAAGGAGTTTTCCTATTATATATACCTGTAAAAAGGAAAAATCAGTTTATAATAAGAGGAATTGTGAAAGATGACTCAAATAACAAGTCAATTAAGAAAAACTAAGCTCTAAAATATGAGTGAAAATTATTATAACCTTTTCTGATTGTTTATATAGGCTTTAACATACTATTAAAACTAAATTTTAAAAAATAGCTGTAAGAGATAGCTATAGTAATGCCAGCACTTAAAAAAGAAACAGTAAAAATAAGTTGTCTAAAAACTCTCATTCAGGTGGGGTAATATAGTGACCAGTCAAACTGAATAGGTTGTGCTTTAACTCCTCACCAGAAGGCAGGCTTAACTAGATAACAAGTTCTACCTGTTGGCAATTATTACAGCTTTGTTTATACTAATGACCCCCAGATCCATAATTTGTGGGTGAGAGGAGCTAATGCACAGATAAGAAGAGTTTAAAAGAGGAGAAAGGTAGTAAAAGGATGTATCTGTAGAGGTTTTGGGAGGATAAATTGTAGTTTGTAGAAGTCTTATTTATTGTAGCTTTGAATTTCAGTCTAGTAAGTTTGTTTGAAAGGAGGGAAAGTTGCACTTAAAAAAAAAAATTCAATACCTTAAAGGTAGATAATGACTAGAGGTATATAATGATTATCCTTATCTTTTCTGCAATTTTCCATGTGAAAAACCTGAAAGCCTGTTTTCCTGATAGGGAGGTTTATGTATCAGCAATGAGAGAATTTAGTAGCAAGCAAAGCCTATGTCTGCTTTTCATTGTAATTGTTTTCTTCTTTTATCTATGATTACATACTGCTTGGTAAAAGTATAGCTAAAACTTAAATCTGGAGAGCAGGCAATTATATATCTATATCAGAACAATTCCTTTCTGTAATCCTGTGTTCTGTTGTCATATGCACTTAAACTGCGTGACAGGAGCACTACAGTGGTGGCTCTCAATAGCTGCTGTAGTGGGAGATATGTTAAAAATAACAAGTGTGCTTAATGTGCAAGACTTCTTGAAATTTATTAAGATGTAAGACTTATCAGTGGTGAGGAACCGTTGTCTTAGCAGTGAGCCCAGTATTAAGATAGTAACTGAATGGAAGGATTTCTCTCCATTGAGTAGTTCTACTAGTCACAGCAAAATACAACACCTATGTGGTAGTAATTTTTCTAACAACCTTTAAACATGGTATAACAAACTAATGCTTACCAGTTGGGGACTTGTGTTCATATATGACCAAATATCCTCTGTAACAGTCTGTGGAGTAAAAAGAAAAAAAAGCTTTTAGGTTTTCATGTTTAAAAAAAAAAAGTGAAACTTAACATTGAGGACACGAATGGCTACTTCCCTTTCACAATGTCTCTTGTCTTTCATGGAGAAGCTTGAGCAACCTGTATATAATACAGGAATGTCTATAGATCAGAACTACCTGAAACTCTGTCCTAAAGAATTTAGCACCAGTTCTGCATCTTAAGTCCTTCCTTGCACTGAATAGAAGGAGAGAGAAAAGTGACTAGAAGTCTAGCTGATAAGTTGCTAAGAATGAGACACTGGTGCTTACTGTACCTGGATGGATGCTCTGTCATTGGAAGTGGAGTCAGCCAGGTGGTGATATTCAGCTTTCAGCAGTGGTTGGCTGGTTTGGTCTTGTTTTTTTCTTTTTTTTTTTTACTTCCCTTCCTCTCCTCCCTAGGGCTACTTTTTAATGAAAATCTCCTCCAGTACTAGCATATGAGTCATAACCATAATTTCCTCTAAATTCACAGCAGCCTGTGCAATACTAGATAATTAAATATTGAAAAGGTCTGTGCTTCTTGTCTTTGCTCGTTCTAGAACCAGTTGCAATAAAACTGCCTATTACAGGCAGGTACTGGAATGTCTCAAAAGTGACAGATGGACACAATACTAATGTACTTAAACCTCAGAAATGATGCAATAGGTCAAACTGGATCCTGATCTGATGGTAAACAACCATTTAATGTTTTGGCAATGACAAGCCTAGTAGGAGACCTATGTGGTCACAGCCCCAGCTGGCCCAGTCAGCATAATTCTACCTAAATCAAATTCACTGTCACAAGTGTGCAGTAGTTCAGGGTTTGATGTAGAGGCTTCCCAGAAAAATCTGTAGAAACACTATAATCTATCTTTTAGAGGTCAAGCCACTGAGACTGTTACCTCTCTTGGGGCAAGGAGGGTAGAGGGAATAGGAAAGAATATTTTTCAAACTCATTAAGTACAGATGCTTCTGACAAGATAGTTGTTCCAGGAAGAACTAGCTTAAGATGGCTTATTATCTTGGGGTTTTTTTTAAAGAAGAATGCTTTACTGGGGAAAATGTCTCCAGTTATGCTTATAGTATAGGATTTCAGCATAACAGTAGCAGGTGGCTGCAGCATTAAAATAACTGGTAATTATATTTTTGATACAGTGTGCTTCAAAGGGAAAAGGAAGAATCCACCTGAGTTTCCACCTTAATAAGGTTTATTCCCATCCTTGATCTGGTCTTCTGACTGAGGCTATGGAACAGAGATAAGACTGGATGATACTGCAGACCTGTAACCTTCTCTTATCTGTCACTCTCTTCCTTCAGGGAACAGGCAGAGGCGTGTGATGGCAGTTTTTTCTCTTGTCCTTGGTTAAACATAGAACTGCTGTTGAATTTTCTCTTTTGGAAGTCTGTTTATACATTCATTAAACTGAAAATAAACTTTGTACTACACCAAAGATGTTCATAAAGTTCACAAGTCCATTTTGAGCTTCGTGCAGATGTATGTCCTTGTTAAGCTGCCTTAAACATGATTAACTGTGTTCTGGTTTTGGTAGTCCTTGGTGATACAGTTCAGTTGTAATCAACATGAGAGCTTCTGCACTGGATTCTACATCTGGTGCTCAAGGCTGGAAGTACAGGAACTGTTGTTTTAGGTCCAAATATAAGAAACCTGAAATGCAGACACGCATTCCTCCACTCCCTTGCTGTAACTCTTCCTTTGGGGAGGGGGTGGTTTCAGTCTAGCGTTCCAAGTCCTCTGGAAACCACCAGGTGGTGGGGAGGGCTGCTAATTCTCCCATCAGCGTATTTAATCCTGTTTGAAGGTGCCTTAGAAAGAAGAAAATGTCTTTTAGAGCCAGAAAATGAATCTTAGCCATGTGCTACCTCTCTGCATATGCCCTGTGTTGTGATGATGATGCAGGACGGTGGAGTCCCTCTGCTATGTACCTGTTATTCCTAGAGCTCTGAAAATAGTGTGAGGTTTATGTTGTTTTCCTGCTGGTAACAGTCAACTTCACGTTGTCCACTCTGCACTGGGGATGGCGTTTCCTGTTTCTCTTGCTGCAGCAGTGTAATGGGTCTGTGTGGGTTATGCTCATAGCTCTAGGATTCAGGGCAGTCTTCTGCATGAATGTGAAGTGTGCCCTTCACCATGTGGGACTGCTGAACAGTTCTTGTTCTGAAGGGGGAGGGCTAAACTACTGTCTGATCAACAAGACAGTATTAACTTTGTTCTTGCATTATATCAGACTTCAGTGTAATTAGTAGGTATTACATTAGGGAAAATACTAAGACTTAAATAAGAACATGATAGACTAACTTTATTAGTTACTACACTAGGCAGTTACAAAGATCCTGTTTCCAGCAAGGCATTTGGATGCTGCCTGATACAGCTGAAAGTATTCTGCAATTAGAGAATGAATTTGCTGCCTATTTCCTCTCTTGAATGCTTCCATTAACAGTCCCACTAACAGCTGTAGTGAACCTTTAATGAATACAATAACCCACATAAACCATGCGGGTTGGTAGATGGAGTGGTATGTTCTGCAGTGGTCCCATACAGTCATGTTTTCTGTCTGATTTGCGAAGTGCTTTATCAACAACTTGAAATGATTTTTATTTAAGAAAAAAATTTTGCCTCGGTGAGAATAGACTGTAACTTAATTTTCACTCAGTTTTTTTGTATCTACTTGCTTCTGTGTTAAGCACATTTGGAGAAAGACAAGTAGCAGAATAGTTAGGATATAGTTGAGTAGTAATGTGCTGTTCTCAATTTAACATTCAGTCCTTAGAACTTGTGGTGTGATGCTGGAGTACCCTCTTGGGGAGGCTCATTTTGGTGGCTTGTAGAAGCAGTGAAAGCCCTTGGCAATGCAGACAGTATCTGCTCCATGCAAGTTCCAAGGCATATCAGAGTATCTAAGATGAGTACTTGGAGGCATATATCTGTACCAAATAGCAAAGCCTTCATCTAACAGAGTCAGGATGAGGTAAAATTAGGCCTTGCTTCTGCAGTAGCCTAGTCATTCCTTCCTTGTTGTCTTCTGCATTGCGTGACGCTTCTATAAAGTAGAGAGAAATGGTTTGAAGAAGTGCTGGAAGGAAAGACTGACTGTGCTGCCTGACTGTATCCATTAGTCAGTCCTCAATGATCAAACTTAATTCTGGATGAGACTTAATAGTCTTTCTTCCCCTCTTGCAAATGAAGGGATGGATATATGGATTTGAAACAGTGGGATTCAAGGGAGTTTGTTTTAACCATAGTTGCCTTCTCTGTAGTCAAATGTCTCCAGGTAAAGGCAGCATCAGCTGTCTTGTGTGGCATGTAGGTGTGCTCAAGCATTTAATGCATGCCTGAAGACTAGTGTTCTGCTAACATCCTCTAGAGTGTGGATTGATGGATTTTGGGGTGTTATGTTTCTTTTTTGGACAAATGCGGATGTACAAGGTGAGACATCTGTGGGATTTCATAAGGGTGAGTTGAGAGTTGCCCTCAAGGGTGCTGAGGGAGCTCACTGTTTCAAATAGTGAGCTCCACTTTTGTGTGGGGCACTTCCATCACGATGCCATAGCTCCTGTCAGCATTCAGGATGTCAAAGCTGTCAGCAGCACTAGTGAGGAATGGGAGTTCAATAAGACATGGCTGGCTTGCTGCTGGTTGAGCTCTTTCCAGTGACAGAAGTTGGCAGTGGTAACATGAAAGACATGGTGTTGGATTTGCTGTGGTTTTGCAGTAGGATCTATCACATAATGTAGAGGCACCAGCATTAGTTTGGTTGGCAACAGAGCTGCAATCTGCTGTGGTTTTTTTCTTAACTGTTAAAAATTTGCAACAATACTGTTACCAAGGCAGTGAAATGCCATCCTGACTCCTGATCCCGTCAGATCTCGGAAGCTGAGCAGGGTCAGCCCCGGTTGGTACTTGGATGGGAGACCTCCTAGGAATACCAGGGTCTGTGGGTTCTAGTCCTGAGGACTTCACTGTCACTGTCCAAGCTCGCTCTGCTGTGGCAGATGAACCTTAGGAGCAAAGTGTGGGGCCAGTTCTGCACACGCTGTGCCTCACCTAAAAAGTCCACTGGGCAGGCTGGAAGGGCACGTGGGGAGAGCCCTGCCCAAATCTGCGTTCGCGAAGCCTGGCCATACATACTGTTACCAACCCGTGTCTGATCAGGGCAACATATACATCCTTGTGTCTGCATAATAGATAAGTTTCACTGAAGAAACTGTGCTTTTCTTTATGTTGAACTCTTCCACAATACTGTACCCATGTGTGCAGACATGAGAACAAACATGACTCTTCCTGAATTAATTGTTATTTCCCAGTGCTCTTACAATTTAATAAAGCAGTAGGCTTGTCTTAGTAATCTAACTGCTATTGGCTGAAGGCAGTTTAGCAACTCTACTCATCATGCCTGTTGCTTTTAGCTACAAGACCCTCACCTTACCCCATTAAGGGTAGGATCAGTTGTGTCCAGCAAACAGCTGGTTCAAACTGGCTTTGACAAATGCAATGAATTATCTGCAGCCTAGTCTGTTAACCGTTGGGGTGGTCTCGTGGTGTAATGGAGAGCACTCTGGACTCTGAATCCCAAGGACCTGAGTTCCAGTCTCAGTGGGACCGTCCCCTGGC
>JAWWLZ010000001.1:47211332-47225320 GCA_035041345.1 Poliocrania exsul | reverse complement strand
TTTTGTTTTTTTTTTTGTTTTTTTTTTTTTTTTTTGTTTGGGAGGGAGGGTGTTTTTTGGTGTGTGTGTTTGTTTTTTGGTGGTTGGTGGTTTTTTCTCCCCCTTTTTTTTGTTTTAAAGCCCAGTGGGTTTTGGTATGTGTTGAGGATTGCTCCTAAGGGAGTTCCTATGGATCCATTAATCATTAGAGCAACGTTCACAAGGAGAGTCTTGGGGCTGCCTTGAACCTGCAGGGAAGAGGCTGTACTTGGTCTCCGTGCTTCTAACTATAGTGTATCATCTTTGAGTCTTTAACTGCTCAGACTTTGGCCAAAGGCCAGGAGTTAGGCCACAGGGCTTTGTTAGACAAGAATTGGTAAGTGATGCAGTTTGCTTCTGGATTAGTGCATGTGTGGCTTTTCCTTTTATAAGGCATTTTTTGTGCTTGTTTCAGCTGGTAAGTGAGTTCTTGTGTGGTCTGTTAGAAGGCAGCAATCTCAGGCATAGGTCAAGTGCTGCTGCCACAGGGTATGAGAAATGCATTTCTTTGCTTTATCCTGCGACTCTTGTTAAGTGTTTTAATTTTCCCCGTTACAGTGATCTAGCATTCTTGCCTCTAGAAAGAAAAAAAAAATAGCTAAATCAGCTCTGTAACATTTTTAATGCTGGCCTCTTGTAAGTGCAAATAAATGCAGGAAGCTGTAGTGACTTTAGGCTACTTAAAGAAAATAGAATTATTTTAACATAATGAATATTTGACTTTTGTTGTTGTTTACTTAAAAGGATATTGAGTATAAGGATGAAAGAAAAAAGCCTGTTCTCTTTATGGATAGTATTACCTTGTTTGCAAGAATTTAATCTTCTTTATTGACATCAATATTTTGGCTTTCTAAAGTAGAAGGCCTATCTAATGTGGAAGCAACTGCAATGATAGAGACAAAAGCAGTGATGACTGGATTGCAAGGATTGTCTATTAATAGTCATGCTGCTTTAGTTTGTTTTGGTGGCCCAAGTTAGCTAAACACAAGCTAGGTGGCTTTAATTTTGACTGTGATTGCTTGATAAATAATTGTTTCTGGACAGGAAAGCACTTTGTAAACATCAAGGGTACTTCATGTAGGGCTAAGCTAATCTAGAAAGAAATGTAGTTTTATTCAAAATTTGTTCTCTGTTCCTTTTCACGCCAGGTGCCTTAGAAAATGCATTTTAGGATGATAGCTGCACTTGAGTACGTGTAGATGGGAAAATGTTTGCAGCTGTACCATAAGAAGCCTCCAAGGATGCACACTTATGTAGTGTGCAAGCAGCACAGATTCGGTGGTAGCTCTGCCTTGTTCTTGTCTTTAGAGCTTGCCTAATTTGATGGTGTATTTTTGTTTATCTGTGAATAGCAGTGAAAAACAGTACTTGAGCAAGATGCTTTTCTTTCAGACTACTTATGGGGGTTTCAGGCAATAGTGCTATCTCTGTTGTGGATTTTAGTGTGCTGCTTTGCTATTAGCCTCGAGATTAAGGCTTCAAGTAAAATTTTTGAAGCGAATTAATGTTTCAGGACCCTGCTGGATTTCTGACAAGCCATGTCAACAACTTGGAGGACTAAGTTGTTCAAACTAGGAAACCTCTCCAAGCTGCAGCAAATTATCTTCTCTTTAAATTTGGAACTTAGTGGTTGCTGTAAGACTGATCTGAAACAAAGGCTTCTAGTGGATGGGATCAAATGCCTTCAGTGTAGTCAAAGGGTGCCTCACAAAACAGGAGGTAGCAGCCAGGCACTCAGCAATAGGACAAGGGGGCACGGGCTCAAGCTCTGTCAGGGGAAATTTAAGTTGGATACCAGAAAAAAATTCTTCACAGAGAGAGTAATCAGGCATTGGAATGGGCTGCCCAGAGAGCGGGTGGATTCCCCATCCCTGGAGGTTTTTAAACTGAGCTTGGCCGTGGCACTGAGTGCCATGATCTGGTAAATGGACTGGAGTTGGAGCAAGGGTTGGACTTGATGATCTCAGAGGTCTTTTCCGACCCAACTGGTTCTATGATTCTATGATAAATGAGCTCTTTTTTCAGGTTCCCATTTTGCTCTGGAAAAGACACTGGCAATTTCCTTTCTTCCCTTTACCTTTTGAAAAGGAAATATTTGAAGTATTTTTTTTTCCAGAGAGAGGAATATAGGAGGGCCTCTTTTGGATCATTACTAGATTGTGGTGAATCTCACATTTACTGATTTTAATATATATTTAAATAAACGGAATAGATATGTAAAAACCTGAGTCCTCTGTAGATCTTAAGGGAGGATGGACTTTGGTGTACAATCAAGAAATTAAAAAGGTTACACTTTTTTTCCATTAAAATTTCAGAAATATGAATTAGCCAACTCATCACTAATCTCATCAAGACTGAGACCTTAATCTCACTCTAACAACATTATAGCTCAGAGTAAGAGGCTAGAAATTGATTTTTTTCTTCTTTGTACTGCATGTGTTTGCATACATGTGCTTGCTGTTTCCTGATTTAAGGCATGCTATCAGCAGCTTAGAGATGATCTGATAAAAATCAACTTAAAACTGAAATTTCTGTTAATGAATTATTTGAGGTTATGTTCTCAAATACTGAATTATTTGAGGTCTCCCTGGCTGCTGAGCTGCTCTGAGAATTAATTCCCTTCCCAGTATATGGTAGGGAACATGAATCTTTGATTATACAAGCTAGAGAAATATATTTAAAAGAGAATCTGTTTCATTATTAACAAATGCCTGTTAAAATAATGGTCTTCATGACCCTGCAGGCAGTTCTATGCACATTTGTCCATGTTTGCCATCATGGAAGCACAAAAGTAGTGCTCAATGCAAGTGTTGTTTCAGGACTCTTTTGAACAGGTGCTTTATATAAATCTTAAAGGGATAAATACTGGAGGAAGACAAAGAGCAGGTTCCTGAACTTAAACAACATCCAGCTAAGACAAATAGAACAGAAATTGGTTATGCCTTAACTTTTGGCAGGGAAATACTCTCAAATGCAAATGCCAGTAGCAGTTACTGCACTGCTTGTTACTTGGATTTGTAAAGTTGATTTCCTGACTAGGAACATTGAGCTTGAACTAGTGGGGTTTGATACAACAGTACAATTATCTTCAATCAGTTGAATGCACTGATGCTACAAGAGCTATTTTCTCACTGTTCAGCTACTCTGTTCCCTAAACAGCAGCTTCAGGAAAAAAGGAACTAGATGGTACCCCCACCAATCTGATATGTTTTGAGTTGACATGCTAAAGCTTTTTAACCTTTTAGAATTAAATAGCAATTAAGGTAATAGTGAGTGGGATGATGAGGTGTGGTAAGTGGAGAACTTGTCAGTTCATCCCAGCACAAGTCCCATGAATTCTGGTGATATCAAGTGTCTCTTGAAATTATTCAAATGTAGGCTTTCTAACTTTAATGTTTAAACAAAATGTCATATTTCTTCTGTAAGGTACTAAAGACTCCAAGTAGTTATATAACAAATACAATTTATGTCTAAATATAACTGTGAAGAAGGACATTCCAGACTTGAGAAATCATTAGCTGCTACAAGACTACTAATTGCTAATTAGTGTGGTTTGTGGCTAGTACTCATGCAGTCACCAGAGTAGGAAAAATGCACTTAAGCCTGTTGTGGTATTTGTTTTCTGGCTTTTAGTCCTTCTTATTGGCTTGCCAGAAACCTGGCCTGTGTATTGACTTGCTTTCCACACTGAAGTACAAAGAATGAAGAGATATTTGCTTTATTGCAAGTTATTAATTGTGTGAAACTTGAGGTTTTTTACCAGCTTGCAGCATTTTGAACTCTGCTTGTGGCTGTGGGCATTATGCTGGTTTCCAATGCTGTGCTGCATTTCTCTTTGCCTGTCCCAGGGACTGTGCTCAGGGCAGGTGCCCTGCTGGCCACCACCTGGTAGATACACACTCTAAATCAGTAACTTTCTGTGGAATGAAGGTGCTACAGGTGCTCAGCACATGGTGAAGTGATGATGTATTTGAGGGTGTGGGCAGAGGAGTGGCTTGAAATTGGAACTCTAATAGAGTTAAGCAGTTCAAACTTCTCTACAGAGGAGTCTTCTTTGAGGAGCACAAATGTCTTACTTCCTGCAGAAGGAAAAGCTCTCTACCATTTTTTGGTCAGGAAACCAAAGTACAATTTTATGCAGAGGAAAAGAGGATGCAATACTATCTACTCGTGGATTCATCTGTGTAGGGAATAGATAATGTTCTCAAACACTGTTCTGGGATGTTTTCCTCATGCATTATGCAACGTGCTTCCCTAATGAAAGCAGGATAAGAGCACCTAAAATTTTGAGTTAACCTTCCTCTCCTGAGGAAAAAGCACTTACTTGTAGCCAGCGGTGTCTTCCATGGTTTCCTGTCATTATGTTGCTCATAAATATTTGATCTCCCTTATGTGATTGTCTCCTCCCAGCCTCAGTGGTGCCAGTTGTCAGGTCATGTTCAGATTTTCTGTTCCATGCAGCTTCCTGTTCATGGAAAGAGGTGGGCTTGATATGTCCCTCATATGTGGAGTCTGGCTTTGCACAGGCACGAACAGACTAAACCCACAAGCTGATGGTGTAATGTTAATGTGCTGGGAGCTTCAGAAAGACTGATCAAGGTGCAGTTCATACTTAGCAGCCAGTGGTGGTTCCTGCCTTCTTCCTTGCTAATGTGGTCTGGCTTTCTTGGAGTACACAGCTGTCCTAGCATAACCAAATAGCAAATATGCCACTTTACTTTGGCCCCAGGGAAATATTCTACAGACCTAATATTTTGCTGGCATGGTTGCTTCTGATACAGTTCAAAAAGCCAAATCCTTGCCTCCTCCTATGGCTGTCTTCTGAGGCTTTAAGCGTACTGCTGATGTTTTCTTTTCTATTCCCTATCCAAAAAGCAAGCAAAGAGTTTTGGAGGGGGGCAATGGGAAGAAGGGGAGACAGACTGCCAGGGAGGAAGGACCCTGGAAGACTGTTCTTATTGCTTGATAGTGATGCATGTAGCCCACAAATAGGATTACTAGTGATGGTTATCCAAGGTGCATCTGACATAAGTGGATGTGACTCTAAAGAGAGGCACATACTAATGGGGTTACTACAGGTGAACAGAAAATGAAAACTACTCTTTCCTTTCTTAAAGGAGAGGGAGTTTTATTAGCTGAAGTGACAGCTGAAATAATTTTTAACCTTTTCATTTGACACAGCCAAAATACTTTGCTATTAACCTTGCTCATAGGCAAGGAAAAGTAAGTTTAAAATAGTCCTTGAGAACCACTCATCTCTGCAGGTATAATGACCTCTCACATCATAGATACCATCTCTGGTAGGAACAGAACTTGAGCTCTGCTCTACCTTTGTATTAGGATTTCACTTGAGAAATTGTGCTTTGAAACCTGATGGGGAGGGGGTGTGTGTCCAAGTCCAGGAACTGGGCAGGTCATTTTTTCAAGTGCTGAAATACAGGATGATGCTGAATTTCTTTGTGCATGGGTATAACAGGCACCTACTGCACACTTGCCTTCTGTGAATCCAATGCAGAGCAGTTTGAAAGTGCAAACATATATTTCACAGATTACCATGGGAATCACTTTAATCAGCTTTGAGACCTGCTAATGCTGTAGAGATCTTTGAAGGACTACTGCTGTTTTCATCTCCATGCAGCCAGTGCAAGAAGGAAGGAACATCATGTCTCTGTGCCACCGCTGGAAGAGATGCTCCTCTCTAGGTAACTGTGCAATGGGCAGCTGCTGTTGTTGTGCACTGCGCTGAACTGGGGGCGGACAGAATTAAGAACAACAGCTTTGGGAACACTTTAGAGCAAAAGGTCACTATGTATTCAGTAAATCTTTCTAATCTAGTGTTGGCTAGAAGCCAGCATTACAGGCCTCTGGGCTTTTAGCAGAAGACAACAGATAGCTTTAAATCATAAGCATATAAATAGAACAACATTTATTTTTCTTGTTTAAATTGTTCTCTTAGACATCAAGATCAGCTGTGCTTGCAGCTGATATGCTTAAAGCTATTAGTAAATTGTTACAGAGCAGATGCATTACAGAAAGGAAAAAAGCACTTGGGTGTCAGGATGCTAATAGAATTATGATGTGCCAAGGATATTTTTAGCTTTGACCAATATTAATTCAGGGAAACAGGCCTCAAAGGTGGGAGGAGACCAGGCTGTAACTGCTGTATTCTACAGATTAGCTGTGACTGTCTGTTGTGCTAAGGAGGTTTCTGATGGCTGTTTTTGAAATATTTGAAATGTGTACCTGATAGTTATGTACATGGCCTCAAATGGGATTACTGGTCATGGTTATCCAAGGTGTATTTGACAAAAGTGCTAGAATTTCAGCATCTTGTTTGAGCAGTGGGATTATTGACTGGAGAGATGCTTATTTTTGTTTGAAGTATAAAAGTCAAATTTAACTGTAGTTTCTGCCACCTCATGTTCACTTTGTAAAAACTGTTTTAACAATCAAATCTGATACATTCCAGGAACTGCAAATAATGAGACTGGAAGAACAGAGTAGACTTACTGGTTTTGCATTGTCAAATGCAATGGTTTCAGGGCTTTAATTTTTTTGCTTTGTATAGAAAGACTTTTTTAGCTGATAATTCGAAACAAATTTATATACAAAGTTGTTTTTAATTCAGAGGCTGAGAGTGCATGTAGAATAAATACAATGTGTTTTTACATGTTTGCCCAATTAATCTGCATTTGCCCTGTTGCCTTGTATGTAAAAATGCTTCCAAGTTGTGTTAAATGAGTAGCTCTAAATCTAGTACCCCCTACAGTGTTTCAGATGCTGAAGACTTGTTCAGTGTGTTCTAATGTGTGCACGTTTTGAATTCCATTAACAGCTGGTAGGCCATGCTAATCCAGAAATTAAAAAAAACCCCACAAATGTTTGTGAAAAGAGCAGTGAAATATTGACATGTGACATAAACAATAGGTGAGCAGGAACATTGCTCTCCAGAGTCTCAAAAGCACAAACCCCCAAACAGAACACAGAAACAGCTCCTGGTGTATCGGCTTCTCACTGAACCAATGCCTCCATTACCTCCTGCAAAGCTTCCTTACTGCTGCCTCTTGTGGGGCTTGTTCAAGACACGTGCTGTTGATTGGAAAGAAATTGATAACACATTTCTTTTAGGATGCCTTGGTGTCTTTATACTGTTTGCTAAGTTGTTGGAAACCTGGAGCAGATGGAACTCATAGGCAGCTTTCAGAGCTCAATCTGAGTTTGAGAAGTCTGAATAGCTTTAAGAAAACCTCTTGCACACAAAGTGTTTGGATTTAAATTTAAGGGGGGTTTCAGTGACAGCTTGGGAGGTTCCTCAAGCTTATTGGATCTGCAGTATTATTTAAAATTCTGGTGTTGAACAGTAGTTGCTGAAGCTGACGATTCAACTTTGTGTCAGGGTATTAGATCTAATTCATACGCTGCCTGAAATTTATTTTTTCAGGCCTCAGACGTATCAGTGGTTCTTATAAATCAGACACGTGTTGTGTATGCCAGAAAAAACCTGCTTGAAATTGTGGTGACAAACTCCTAGCAAATTCACGAGTGAGTTTGGAGAACAGAAGCAAAGAGTAGAATAGGAATGAAGCAACACCATTTTTGTTGAAAGCAATATGGGAACTTAAAACTAATGACAAACCACTTGTTTTAACTGGTGTCAATTACTAGTGCCCCGAATATTTTTGTAAACTTAGTCTGGAAGCTGGGGCACAGGAAGAAGGAATTAACTTTTTCACTTACTGGTGATACCAGTTCAGCCTTAGGATTTAGCTGACACTTGTGGCTATGAAGCTTGAGGCAGAGTAAGAATAGATCATGTGCAGTGTTATTAGCTCAGCATTATCAACAGAAGCTGCTTGTTTCTGACATTGAGAAGGTACAAAATTACTTGGGAGATGGAGAGGAGCTGTTTTAGGCCAAGTGCTATTGTTGTGGTCTCACCAAGGCTGTGTATGAGGATTATTAGAGAGAATAAAACAGCAGGGTTTTATTTTGCCATTCCAAGATGCAAAAAGGAATGAACCAAGGAGACCTTAGTTCAAACTACAGGCAGCCCTAGGCACCTCTGCTCTTTTCTACCTGAAGTGTTCTGCCAGCTCATTGTTCCTTTGAATAATGTGGCTGTCTGCTATTCCTACAGAGGAAAGTGAATTTTATTGGATGAACCTGCTTGTTATCCCTTGCCTCACTAAGAGTTCTGTCTCTTGGAAATACGCGTATTTGTGCATGACAGTGCCTCTGAATCTTTGATATGTATACAGTTTCTGCCAAAATCTAAACTCCTGAGGCAGCATAATTCTGGTTGCTGCTGTTTAGTTCCCTGAAGTGTCTCTAGTGTTCTGCTACGAATCTGTTTTGTTTGTAACAACATTTAGCTGCTTCATTCAAATGAACTTGGGCACGTGCATCAAAATCCAGGCTCTGGCTGTCTCTGGCATGCAATTCCATTTTCAACTGGAGGCTGCTCTTCAAAACAAGCAATGTTCTGTCCCTTGTATTTCTTAGGTTTAAGAACATTCTAGTTAGTAATGTAAGATTATTCAAACCATTTTCATTGTCAAATTTAGTTTAAATCTGTGATAAACACAAGAAAGAAGTGATTTCACAAAGCATGTACTATTCCTTTTTAGGCTTAAAGTTATAACAGGGCCAAGCAAATGGGGTTCTTGTTCTCCTAATGTCTTTAATGTCAATATTTGCTTTTACATCATCTAAGAGTACCAGAAGTCTTTCATAAATGTGTGCAGTTCCAGTTAAGTGAGAGCTACTGATGCTGTTTGTCTGTTAACATGATTGATCAATTGATTATGAAAACGACTGATCCATATATACTGTGAGTATCTCTGTATCTATTATAATGCTGCAGTTCTTCTGTAGTTACATGACACCAGTGGATTGGTCCTCCTTGGACTAAGCAGTACATCCAAGCTTTTCTTTTGGCTTAGCTGAGCTCCCATTTTATACCAGCACTCCTTGCAGTGATCCCTGCAGTGCACTGTGAAGTGTTTGCACTGTAGGAACTTAAATGTTCCTGAAGACTGGATTAATGCAGCTGTCAAAGACTAACAGTTGTAAACTGCATGTAGCAATCCAGGCTTCAAAGTAAGCAATCCCAGACTAGAAGCCACGCATCTGTCTTGAGCTGTTGACTGACTAAATGACATTATCCCCCAAATTGGCCTCAGACTAGGCTGACAAATGATCTTTCTAATATGACAGCTTCTCTCAAAGAGAGAAGCTTGATGGAAGCTGTTTCTGCATAGTAGCTTCTCTTAGTGGTTACTTACTCTTACAGGCAACTACTTTTGAGTATTAAGCAACTTCCAAAATCCATGAGCATTATCACATTTGATAACTTTTCTGCCCAACAATACCCTTCTTAGTCTTGTTAATTTTAATAATATACACACATTGCATAGGCATGAAGAGAAAAGGAGCTGTGTTACAGACCTGTGTCTAATTTTTTCTGCAATTTCTGAGTCAGCTTGATGGATGACAACTTCATCCTTGCATTCTGGAATCAGAAAATAAGGTTCCTTTGCTGAGTTGTCTCTTGTTGTGCTTCTGAGGATTGATTTAATATCCTTTTGGGGCAACTATCTTCAACTGAGACATCTCCATCCGATTCTTACTTTGTTTATTGGTCTGTATGTTGCACAGAAAATAAGTTCTATCTTCAAAACTGATTTCCTGCTATGCATTTCTAGAAGATCTGCTATAAAGGTATGGATGTCGTTCTGAGTTCTGATTTGAACAGAGAAGTTACTGGAGAGCTTTGTGTCCCTGTCCCAAGTTTGATTTGTAGTAGGGCTGTCCATAGCAATCTCAAGTTGCTTGAGCTGAACACACATGTTTTTTTTAACTTCAGCTGTTGACAGACACAAATGCAGGTTAACTTTTAAGAATAAAATCTAGTGTGAAGAACTCCAAACTGATGTTTTTTGCTCATTTAGTATTCTCATAGTTTTGCTGGAACATGCAACTGCTTAAAAAACCCCAGACAACACCAAACCCCAGACAATTCTCAACTGCAGAACTCTTCATTTGGTGACCTTTTGCATACTCAATTTTTGACAGTAATCCTGTGAAAAAAGTGTTTTCCCAAGAAAGTTATGGCATTATTGAATCTGGGTGGTTTGTTAAGAATAAACTTTGTATTTCAGTGCAGGGAAAACTTGGCTGCCATCTCTCTAAATATGGCTCTTAGCTTCAGATGTTCACTTTGCTGACTCTTTCTTTGAGGCTTAACCTGTAACAGAAAAGCCACGTGTTCTGTAAATTACAAAGTTTGAAGGCCTTTGAGGTTCTGTTTTGCTCTGAGGAAAGCTGTCTGTCTCTTTATTCAAAACTGCCACTTAATGCACTTGGGGGGATACAGAGGACTCTGTATGGCTACTTAAACTTTGACTGACTGGATAAGCTTAGAATCATTTTTGTGATTAGAAAGGACCTCTGGACGCTGAGGCCAAGTCTGCTTAAGTGGGGGCAGCTTCTTTAGCTGAGTATCCTTTCTTGTCCTAGAGCCTAGTCCTGCAGTATGCAGAATCATAGGATGATTCTTGGCTCTAAACCCTCTTAACATTGCTTTAGGTTCTAAGTGACATGAAGAAGCCTGTTTGCTGAACCTCCATGTACAAACCGGCTGTTGCTCATAGCTGGTGGTTCTGCTGTTTTGATGAGGGGCTTAATTGCTCTATTATCACTTGTTCTTAAAAATGGGACACATGTTAGAGCAATCAAGCACATCACCAAGCCACAAGTAGTAACTAGCTGGCTAATCTTCTTAACTCCTGCTGAAATTATCACTTTTCTATTTTCTTGTGACTTCTGACAGTTGGCAAGCATCCCAAGTGACTCATCTTTAAAAACACTACACTTTATTTACTGGTCATACAGAAGCTATGATTATTACTGAGCAGATATGGATGAGACAGATACATATGGAAAGTGTCATCTTTGCAGGCCTAGTAAGAGTATTAAGCCGTAATTCATTGCTTTTCAAATGATAATAAATGCCATGTGAATTTGTGAGGGCATCAAGTCTGGTTTGTCTTAATGATGAAAGAAGGCTATAAAATCTCCTTATTTTTGTCAAGCTTTAATCCCATCTTTTTTTAGAAAATGAACTTGTTAAATAGGGTCAAGTAAGCCTTGAAGAAATGAATGGCTTTACAAAAGGACGTTTATCAAACTCAAGTCTGACTCATGGAAGTTCGAAAGCATGGTGTGAAATACCTGCAGTGTCTCATGCCTCAGAATTAAAGCAAGGTATATTAGACAGTGTTTAAACTCTAAAAGGATTTAAGTAGTTGAGTTAACATCCCTGGAGATGTTTAAAAACGTGAATGTAGTGCTTTGGGACATGGTTTAGTGGTGGACTTGGCAGTGCTGGGTTCATGATTGGACTTTATTATCTTGAAGGTCTTTTCCAGCCTAAACAATTCTATGATACAGGCTTAAGATCAATGTAGTTAGAACATTCCAAATCTGATGTAGCTAAGCATGCAAAATGGAGAGGCTGTGAGGGACAATGGACTACTACTAGTACCACTACTAATTGAAGCATGAATAGTTTTATGCCAGGTAAATTGTGTCGCAGTGTTGCAAATCCATGGGTGAGTAACAGAACATATGCAGCTCTTGTGGGAGAGACTCCTTCCCAGAGTGGAAAGTTGGTGTGCCCTGAAGTCAAGTCTATGAGTCTAATTCCTCTGGACAAAGGGATGTAAACAATACTATAAGTAAGAGCTGCTGGGATTTCAGTTTTAAGTTCCACCACTGTAGAAGGTGCTGAAGTCTGCTGTATTTATCCATAGCTTTTCTGAAACAAGGAACAGAGGTGAAGTTGCTTTTGCGTGGCTGAAGTGATGGTCTGCATGTGGTTAGGTGTCCTTGAAGGAGATGCTTTCTGAAGATGGGGTAACCCCTGGGACTGCTCCCTATCAGGAGGCCCTTAGAAGCTCAGGGCTCCTGATCTTTTGTAAGTGCAGGGAAGGGAGAGCATCTAGTAGTAAACGTCCTTGTATGGAGGCTTTTTGGTGTGATCTTCTTAGTAACAGGGGAGGGAGGTGGAAGACATTCCTGATGGGCAGGATTACTGGATAATCTTCCAAAATGAGCCTTATTCCACTAAGAGTTGAAGCAGCTGACTGGAGCCACTTTGAGAAACAAAGACCATTTTACAGCTGTGTCTACATACTCACAATTCTGCTTTGAAAATATTTCAGTGCATCCAAAGAGTGGGGCAAGTTATCCTTGTGGCATGTGTTTTGGAGAGAGCAGCCAAGAGCATAGTGTTAAGTAAACCTAAATAACTGAACTTTATCAGCTGTATTGACTCAGTTAATCCTTAAAGTTGTAGGGTAGTTTCATAATACTTTGCAGAGAGAACTAGTCAGCAGGAGGATTTCAAGAATCAAAGGGAATTGTGAAAAAACAAACCAAAGAGGGTCTTTGGAAAAACCCACAATTTTTACAACATGTTTGTTCTAGAATAATTACACTTCTGTTCTGGAGCTTGACTAGGAAAAGAGATGAAAGCTGCTTCTTTGCACTTAATGCTCTTAAGGGTACTGTTTGATCTCCTTTGCAGTTACACAACATGAAATCAATGGGAAAGGACAACAAGTATCCAGTAGTGCTCTTAGTTCTGGTTTTTTGAAGAGGGAGAATGCTCAGCAAGGTTGAGCGGTCCTCTGTGTTGTGGCCAGCTTCTTAGGCTGAGTAACCTAATATAGTATCATAATGGCATTGCCTTGCATAATGTATAGTCTTCATATTTCACTTTCTGAATTTGTCCTTTTTCACGAAGCAGAAATGATCAGTGTGGCATATTTTTGCTCTCTGAGTTAGTCTCAACTGTAATGAAAGAATATCAATTCATTAGTCTTGTACTTAAAATTCAGCTTGATGTCTCCGAAGCATGAATTCATAGTGTGCAACGCTTGCCTTGGGCAACTTGAAAGCACATCAGTCTGTTAATTACATTAGCTTTATTGGCCGGCTACTAGCTCCACAAAATTACTGAGCTTGACTGTATCCTACTATGAATGGGTAACGTTGCCCTCCAGTGGCTGACAGCTACAGGATGTAGAGCATGTTTGCACTAGCAAGAATCAATCATTGTGAAAGTCTGCGATGAGTAGGATGTTAGCTTAGAACTATATTCTGTTTAAATAGGACAAATTTTCATACAGTATCAGTACTTAAGTTTTCAACATACTAAGGCTCTACAGGACTGAAGGCTTTCCCTTGAGCTTTAGTTAAGGAGGATGTAATAGCAGGGGGCTCTCCTGTTCACCTCAAGAGTCCTTTTTAGCTGCTGTCTGATCAGATCAGCTTGTTTTGTAGTAGTTTTGCATGATTTCATAAAGAAATCAGAAATAGATTTTGCTTTACTGTAGTTGCTTCTGTGTGTTTACCTTTGAATGAACTTTGCAAATCACTCTAGCACAACTTTACTAGATTCTTACAAAACAAGTTGTTTTACTCTTGTCCAGAGCCACCTGTGCTAGGTTGTAAATCCATGGCTTATTTAATAAACTGATGATCTTATATATTTACAGCTCAAGTAACTTAAAGTATCTCCATAGCTCAGAATGGAAGGGAAAAGCAATAAATCTATCTGCACAACGTTGGTATGTTTTGAGGCTCCACAGGGGGAATAGCTAGCTCCTTTCCCTTACGTTTTCCCATTGTTTCAATGCAAAGCTAATCAATGGTTATGGAACTCCATTCACTCCAGAGCAGGTGGAGGTGATAGTAAGCCCAGGAAGCCTGAAGTCGAAGCTGTGAAGCTTTAAGTGTGAAGCGAGACAGTCTCTTTGTCATTTCAGTCGGGGCTGGTGCGCCGCATCCCGAGCGTGCCCGGGGGCGGTGTGGCGGAGCTGGTGCGCCGCATCCCGAGCGTGCCCGGGGGCGGTGTGGCGGGGCTGGTGCGCTGCATCCCGAGCGTGCCCGGGGGCGGTGTGGCG
>JAWWLZ010000001.1:47141967-47194435 GCA_035041345.1 Poliocrania exsul | reverse complement strand
AGTTCTGCGCATGCTGTGCCTCACCTAAAAAATCCACTGTGCAGGCTGGAAGGGCACACCCATGTGGGGAGAGCCCTGCCCAAATCTGCGTTCGTGAAGTCTGGCCATACATGCATAGATAAACCAGACCAGACTGCTTGTAATCCCAAGTGAAGCACCTGAGGAGCATATTGCATAGACATAGAGGGCCTAGAGACTGTTCTGATGCATTGATCATCTCATTGTCCAGTAACAGAATTAAGTCATGAGCACTAATGCTATATGGGATGCACTTGAATGATAGACATGCGCAGGGCTAGCAAGCTGTGGCACAAGACTGATGGGAGATGCTTGTCCTTCAGAAACGGCACTTGAAATGGCCCTCCATGTGTAGGAGTGAGTGAGAGCATTAAGTCCTAGATTTGGAACATCAGTACACTGGGTTTTAGTCTTGAAAAGTCTTAGATAGAAGGTTTATATTGAAATTCTGGTTTTGAGTTGGAACAGTCTTTTTTTTTTCCTTAGGTACATGTCCTTCATTACTTTAACTGTTTTGACAATGAGTAATTAATTGATTTTTTGTTTTGGTTTTTTTAATTATTTTTATCCAATCAGTAAGTATTATAGAGTAGACCTATTCTTTTCTGTCCTTTGGAGTAAAACTGGGTTAAGCAAAGTAGAAGATGCAAAATTACAACCACAAAATTTCTGGACTGTAGTATGTCTAATGGAAGCCTTTTCTTATGAGTTGAAAAGAAAGTAGTTGCTGCAGTAATTTGCTTGGCTATTTAATTTTAATAGTAAAATTGGTTTCAGTAAATATGAAAGTGAAATTACTATTTTCTGAAGTAAACTTTGTGGAACTTCAAGCTGCAAAAGATATTCATTGTGTGTGAACATGCAACAATGTCAGCTGCTTGTTGAAATGTCTCCAAAACTTTCTAGTGTAATAGGGAGCTGTTTTAAAGCAAGGTACAGGAGATGCTAAGTGTTGCAACTCCTCTCTGAGGGTCAAGGCTGCAAGTACTTGGCTTTTCACTTGAGATTCTGGATTCAGGCCTTCCCCTGAATTCTGAACTAAGCAGAGCTTGATTCAGGCATAGCACAGAAGAGGAAAGGAACAGGTACACTAGAACTGTTTTTCCCCTAAACTGCATATACTTGTTTGGCTGAAAGCTCAGTAGTTTTTAGACACATCATTGGCAGTGCTGCCCACTCTTTTTTTTTTATTTACTAGTTTACTTCACTGTCATCTATCTATTCACTGTAATATTAAATATCACAATTCAGTGCTCTGAAGTGTGTGACCTGATGACAGGTATCAAGAGATGGGTTTCTTGTACTTGATCTGCTCTGAAAAGTCTTGTGTTCCCATTTGTGGAGTGGCCTAACCTGGGTAGGATGGCTGAGTCTGTATTCAGAAGTTTTCTTCTGGGAATATGATATGGTTTTCAGATGAGCTACATGTATGAATTGCATAGAGCAGAGGATAACATTGTTTGTAGTTAAAATAGGGAACTGACCTCTTGAACTTGGATCTGTTGCACACTGCACTTTTTGAACAACCTTGAAGACTGCCTGGAGCTGCTTTCAGTGAAGGTGAACTTGATGTGCTCAGACCTGGACTGGATTTGGTTGCTCAGCAGTAACTGGGCCTGTTTGACCTTGCTGTTTTGGCTGGAGTAGTATTAAGTATGTAGTAGAATCATCTAGGGGAAGTATTTGAATGGAAAAGCATGTTCCAGAGTAGAAGACCGACAAGTGTGTTAAGATGGCAATATAGGACTGGGGCTCTACAGAAATCAAGGTGTGTTTTAGTATACCTTGTTTTCTTTTTCTTATTTCAATGTGAAAGTCAACAACTAGAATTTACCTGCCAGAATTGGTCACTTATTTTCAGTAGGGCTTTGTGCCTGCCTGGCAGTTAAGACTCAGTCTTAAATGGGCAATTGGTAATGGTAGTGAGGGTGGATGTGTCAGAGTCAAAACATTATCAATGAAATGCAAAGAAAAAGGAGGGTAAATTCTGTGGTAAATCATACACAGAGTAAAGATGCTTCCTGATACTGGTTGACTGTGACAGGAATGCCCTTTGTTTTAAGGAAGGTCACTTCTCAAACAAGAAACAATGCAGCCCATCTGCAGGTTACTATGCAGTGATGCCAAGAAGAAATCAGGCCACCAACTGTTGTCTAGCAGGTGATAAAAAAATTACATGAATATGAAGGGCATTTTCGTCCTCTTTCTTGGATTCACGTGCTTTTTACAGCTGTGGACAAAAGTATTGTCTCAGCTTCTGAAAAGTACAGGTCTGATCTGAGAGTTAGTTCGTATTCTGGTCAGTGTTTGCTACTGCTGATACAGTTTTTTGAAACTTTATCTGAATCGTGGCTATCTATTCTAAAATGTGACTTTAAACTTTCTTTCCAGTTCTAAGAAATGGGATGTGGCAGAACATTATGTGGAAAGAGGTAAATAAAACCTGGGGACGAGAGGGAATGAAAGTAGCTGTTGGAGAATTACTCTTGCCAAAATTAATTTGGAGGCCAGGAATTAACATATGCTCTGTGAGAATTCTGTCACTTGGAATGGGGGCGGTGGGAGGGATCCTTTCTGGTGTAATAGTCAAAATAGCCCTGAGCAGGGCACCTGAGTACCCATCTTTAAATCCTAGTGCTGTGTTAGTGAAGTGCTAATGAACTGTTGTGGTTTTGCTTGTGCAGTTATTAAGTAAACTGTAAACAGTATCTTGTTTGTAGTGCACACCCAGAAGAGTAACTTTCACTGCAATGTTGTACCTCTCCTGCAAGTCTAAAGGCTTAACTTTGCTGCCTGTGCTAAAAGGTTCCCAGGTTTTGAGACTAATTAGTAAGCTGCTTGTTCAAGTAAGGAACACAAGCCCTGCCATGGCACTTGGGAACAATGTTCTGTGAAGCCCTGTGCCAGGATCTGGTGAGCTTTGTTTCTAGGACCTGGAAGTTGCTGAAATGCTTGAGGATGTATTGATCTAATTGTGGCTCTTAATGCCTTTTAAAGGATAAAATTAACTCTCTTGGCTAATAATGGAGGAGAAAGTGCACCCTGTTAAAACCTCTGGGAAATGAGATCAGCCTGAAGACCCCTAAAAGCAATCCTGCTGAAGGGCTAGGCTGTAGTAGAAACTGAAGATTGCTAGGGCTTGTGGTGACTAGTGTTGGTTCCTGTTCATGCTGTTCCATGTCCTGTTTTTGTAATCTTAAAGCTGAACCTGGAATTTGTTTTGTGGTTTTCTGTTGGTTTGGTTGGTTGGTTGTTGTGGGTTTTTTTAAATACCCTTGGGCACTTCCTGAGTTGACCTGTGTCTCTATCTTCATACTGTCCAGGCTTGTGTCTATTGTTAGGGAATAACAGTTCTGTACTATCCACCTCGATCACTTCAAGGCAGACTTGTCATGGGAGTGTATTTGTGCTGAAATTGATAGGGAATTTATTTTCAATGTGATCAGAGTAAAACTAATGAAGCTGCTTGTTCAAATATGCCATCTGTTTCAATTTGTGGAAATTAATGTCTTAAGTATTTTTAAGCCCGTTTCAGACTCTGAGCAGTGCACTGGCACTAAGCAGCCTGATGCTCATCAGACGAATCTGGTTTATTGTTTTGAGAGTGCCATTTGGTTCTTTTTAGAATGGAAATCCCATGCTTGTGACTAATTAAAGGTGCTGGAAAGTTTTTGGCCTTCTGTATTTCAGAATTAAGAACTCTGCATATCTCAAATGTAACTATAAGGCAGGGAAGAACTGGATTATGTTATGTATCTGTAGAGATGATACTACTTGCTAGTGACTAGTACAAGCACTGCATCTATGGAGAATTAAGGGAAAAAGGTAGTGAGGATTGGGTAGGTAGTAATATAGGAAAAGAATAGAAGAAACTCTTGATACTTGAGGGAGGTGAAGTTTAGAGGTGGATTTTTTTCCCCCCTAGTGAAAAAGTTTTCTGTATGTTAAATAAGACTAAAGAAAAACCCTTAAATTTGAATAATGGCAGAATTATAGATAAAGTAATTTTTACTGAATATAAGCCATGGAAGTTCACAATTGCAGTGAAAAGTACTCTGACTTTCAGAAACACTGTCTCTAGCTGTTCTGTGCATGATGCTGTTCTTCTGACTGGGTGAAAGAAAATAACAAACTAACATTCCAGACAAGCGAACTGTTTGTTTTTCTTTTCCATGCTACTGTACTGCTGACCACAGGTAGCAGTAGGCGATATTGTGAAGGTCACCAATGGGCAGCATCTTCCAGCAGACATGATCATTATATCTACCAGGTATCCAGAATGGGTGTGGAAATGATGTGTCTGATGAACTGAGGTGCAGAGGACTTGAATCTCTGTAGTTGCTGTTAATAAAACCAGACATCAGATGGCACTGATTCTACCCCACATTTAAAATCAAATTTCAGCAATGTGAAAAGACTGCTTTACTATGCAATGATTCATGTATCATTGTAGATAGTCTCTTCAAAAAGAAGGCTTCTTCAAAACTTGACTTTGTGAGTTACTGATGCTTAATACTATATATTGATGAGTTTGTTGGAAGACTGAAGGTCCTGTACATAAACTTCATGCAGTCAGTGGCTCAATGGCCTTCTGAGAATCCCTCCACTTAATTAAGGAATCTTAAGTTTTCTTCCAATTAATTCCACTGAGTATTCAGCATATTTTCCTGCCCCTTAGGAATAGTTTCTCCTTCAAATAGTAAATCTAAAAGGGCCTGCTGGTATCAAATAACAAAATAGCTTTTTGACTTAATTTACTACTTGTCTTGGATACAATGCATGTATGGTCGATCTCTAGCATGGCAGCAACAGTAACCTGTTGAGTCCTGCTTGGTTTAGTTTGAACTATGGGACAGGTTGTTCATCTGTATATACTGACAAATGAAGCTTGGTCATAGAATATCCTGAGTTGAGAGAGACCCACAAGAATCACAGCAATCCAGCTCCTGGCCTTGCACAGGACTCACTATTGCACTGTGTGCCTCAGGGTACTGTCAAATGCTTCTTGAACTTTGGCAGGGCTGGTGCAGTGTCCAATTCCCAGTGTCCAATCACCTCTTTCAGTGGGTGTAGAACCTTTCCATGACACCCAACCTAAATCTTCCCTGATGCAGATTCGTGCCATTCCTTGGGTCCTGTCATTGGTTACCAGAGAGAAGAGATTGGTGCCTGTCCCTCTGCTTACTCTTGTGGGGAAGTTGTAGACCACAGTGACCACTCCCTTCAGTTGTCTTCTCTCCAGGCTGAATAAGCCACATGTCCTCAGCTGCTCCTCCTATGGCGCCCCCTCCAGACCCTTCACCATCTTGGTTACCCTCCTTTGGATGCTCTCTAATAGCTTAATATCTGTATTATCTTGTGGCATCCTAAACTGCATACAGGACTTGAGGTGAGGCCGCCCTGGTGCAGAGCAGAGTGGGACAATCCCCTCCATTGACCACCTGGCGATACTTTGCCAGTTGGCCCTCCTGGCTACCAGGGCACTGCTGACTCAGATTCAACTTGGCATCAACCAGGACCCCCAGGTCCCTTTCCATGGCACTGCTCTCCAGCATCTCATTCCCTACTCTGTACATACATCTAGGGTTGCCCTGCCCCAGGGTGTAGGATGTGATGCTTTGCTTTTTAAAGCTTCATACAGTTGGTGTTGCCCTAATTTGTCTGTCTCTTAGTTTCTTAAAGCATTTGAGGGGTACTTGACTGCTAATCTAGATCCTGTGTTGTGTAAAATAACTTGAAACCAAATCAAGACTGCAGTCTGTTTAGACAGATGAAGTTTAAATATAAGACAATATTGCACAATATTGTTACAATAATAGCAGACAATAGCACAGTTCCTGTTCTTCAGCACATTTCTTATAGCTGAGTCTTATGAAATGTTGCTCTTGTCCATAGTTTTCTCCTGTCTGTGTGCTTTTCAACTGACTGTAGGCTGCTCTGGTCTGTAGGTTACAGTTCTCTTACATGACCCAACTTTTAAGGGAACTTGTTTTTCCAGCTCCTCTATTTTCTGTTCCATCCTTCTTGTCTGTGCTATTCCTGGTAGTTTTCATTTTTTTCAGAGCTATATGTAGAAACTCAGTATTCTTGAATTATCATATGATGAAAGATAGAGACATCTTCATTCCATGGTATACAGTATTGCATTTTTTAGAAAACAACCCCCAAACTTCAAATAAGCAGTTGTCAACCTTAATGTGCTGTTAGGCTAAACGTTGACATCAGTAATTGTCTGCTTTACCATTGAGGAATATTCTACCTAAGAACTTCTCTAATATGTCACACTAAAAAACCCTTCTGATTTATTTCTTGTGTGGTTCAGCTTTTTATTCTACATTAGTCTCCTATTCTGTTCTACTAACCTGCTATCACTGATAACCACATAATAGAGAATTTAACCAAACGCATGTTGATTTGGGAGAAGCTTTGCTTGAAATAAATAGCAATTTCTATGGCAATGCTGCTTTACAATTGGTATTTCCCATGATTCCTTTAAATGACAATACTAAGTCTCCTCAGTTCACCAGAAAGCTCTGCTTGCTCTGAAGGGGGTGGGGTCTTTTGCCTGTGTGTTGATCTTCTGTGTCTGAGCTGATGGTCAGAGGTGAAATAAACAGCTGTTTTTATCTTGACTTTCTTCTCCCACATAGGAGAAAAGGTGACATAAATTAATTTTATGTAAAGAATAAATTTACATAAAGGAAAAAAAAATCATTTGAATCCAAGCATAATTTTGAATGGAAACACTTCCACATTTTTGTGGAAATGAGAGCAATTGTATTGCAAGAGGTATCCCTTCTGGCCTAACCACTGGATTTATAGTAGATAAGGTGTTTGCCAGAGTTATTGGAATCAAGCTGGACTTAATAAGTGTCTTTCTTGGGTTCAGATTACACATGTAGGAGTAGACAAAGAATAGCCTCTAACATTTTTTTATTATTAAAGAAAAATTATTTGGAGACAATAATCTAGTTCCTTACTGTGTCACAAATGTACCTATTCCTTTCTTAATTATTGTTTTTGTCCTAAGGAGCCTTTATTCTGCTGGTTGAGTACTTTTGCTGTTTGAGCAATTGGAAAAAAACTAGCAACATATCAAGAATGAGAAGTGATATGCTGAGGAAGCATTTGTTTGAATCCAGATAGGAAACTGCTATTCCTTAGCAGCCTGATTACGCAGTTGGCAAAAAAGTGGTTTTGGTGGTTCCATACAGAGGTTTTAAATCTTGAGTGGGATGTTAGGAAAAGCACTGGTAGAAGTACTTGTCCTTAGCAGAGGTGCTACCTATGCAGAGCCCTTCCATGTTAGATGTAGATAAGAGCTTGACTAATGGAAAATTCAGTTCTACAAGCAATATTTTTGCCCCTATCTATAAGGGCAGAAACATCTTTGGAAAATGCAGATCACAGCCCTAAGTCTTAATCTTAATGAACCTTTTTCTGACGCTCAAAAAAATAGCTGTTTAGCACTGACTTCAGATGAACCTCCATAAGCCCCTCAACTTTATGACCTTGCAGACATGGCCTTTTGTGTGTTCTATTCACAGACAGAACTCAATAGCAGAAAGCATTACCCTCTGCATCCCAACATATCCCCTTTCTATATTATTCAATACTTGGTATTTCATCCATAGGTCTTGCAGTCTGAAACAATTTTATAGATTGCAATTCAAAATAATCCACATCAGGCATCTGAGTTTATCATGACTGGTTAAATTCTTATAAATCTTCTGATTCAGACTTGTCTTTCTCTGTAATTTGTTGTATTACTGTGTTCCTATTGAAAGACATCTCTCTTAAATATGTGCTTTCAGCACACTCTGATGTGGCTGTATACCCCCAATATGGTTTTCTATCTTCTGCAGTGTATTGGAAAAGTAGACTATATTAGTGCAAAAGGAATACACAAAAAGTACTGAGTTGTAATACTGAAAATCTTATGCTCCTTACAGTGAACCACAAGCCATGTGCTATATTGAAACAGCTAACCTCGATGGGGAGACGAATCTTAAAATACGACAGGTAAAGGAAACTCAATTTTATCTTCTGTTTTTTTCACTTAGATATATGTTAGCTAGGAAACAGCATCTACCTTAAAAGACAACAATGCAAGTACTTTTTTTTTTTTTTTAAAAAAAAGCACCCCTTTATAGGTGGCTGTAAGCTGCCTTTTCAACAGCAATAATGCATCATGTACAAGTGTAAGGAACTAATCTGGAGCAAGTATTTTAAGCCCTCAAAGACAAATCAAACAGCCCTCAGTTGTGTTTCGCCAAAGGTCCAGTAAATGGGACTTGAGTGCTATACATGTAAAGGAATATCAATTATGCTTGTGATAAGAGCTGCAGTTTCTCCTCTCACAAGTACCATTCTATGAACATTATGCAGAGGCAGAAGCTGAAAAGAACCTTCTATATGTTTAAGTTGTTACTTCTTTGTGGTAAATAGTGGAATTTATTTGGATCTTTGTAGTTTTGTTAAAGAAATAGTATTGATTATAGTGTTTAGAGGTAGTTAAGTATCTTTACCTTTTTTCATTTAGAAAGATTAGGATTTTGAAACAGATTATTTCTTCTTGAAAATCTGTACATTTGCTGCTTCTTTACTACATTTGTGGAACTGTGATTTACTGTTGCAGATCTGCCTAGTAAATGACATGTTGACTTTCCATAAGATCCTACTTGCTTCAGGACACGTGCTTAAAACACAAGGATATGGCCTTGCTCTGGCTTACAGTGCTGCAGGCAAACCTTGGCAAGAGAAACATGAAATGGATCCCTCCGTTCATAGATGAAAAGCAGTGGAGTGCTGAGTTGAAGGAGCACTCTTGAGATGGAGTAGCAGTACATTATTACATTGCAGTTGCATGGAGGGTTGATCATTAACCTTGAGCATGATCTCAGGGCATAATGGCTGCAGTGACCCAAGAGACTACACTTAGGAATGACTATATTTAGCAGCAATAAAACATTAGTGGAGCTATACTTTGAGAGAAAAGCCAGGCCTGTTTATACTGCTTCTCTCTACTTCCTTCTGCATCTGTGCAGCTTTGTGGTTTGCGAATGGGACTTTTCTTCTGGTTAAAGAGAGATCATATAGGAAATGCAACTGTCTTGTGTCAAGAGTTTAAGTCAGTTGTATGTTAACAGGTTCAAATGTATCCATCATTAATCTTCTTTGTAGGAAGGCGGTATTGAATACATAATAAATCAAAAAAACCAATCCAGAACATGATAAAAATCAGCACAAAAAAAAGTGGCAACAAAAAGATCCCACCAAAACAAGATCCCCACCAACAAACCTCCACACATTTCATCACTCTTGGTATCGTAAATGTTAAAAAAGCGCACCATTTTCCTAGATTGCCTTCTAGTAATAATTTTTGACAATCTCCTTTGGGTTGGTCTCTGCAGGGCTTGTCTCAAACTGCTAGTCTCCAGTCCAGGGAAGAATTGATGAAAGTGTCTGGGAGGATAGAATGTGAAGGACCCAACCGTCACCTTTATGACTTCACTGGAAACTTGCGCTTAGATGGTCAAAGGTATTAACTTGTCAACCAAGCCATAAAGTCGCTTGATTAGGAAAAATGTTTGCTGTGTGCTTTTAGTCTGTAACACAGAGTACATGCATGTTTTTGCTATGGAAGAGGAGGGTAATAATTAATAATGGTTAATCAGAGCTTCAGTGTAAGGTAATAGTGCAATCTTTGTAAGGAGCCTTCTGCTTGTTATGGGAATATAGGTTTCTTTATAATGATGATGATTTTTTAAAAAAAGTTGCATCTAAAGGAGTTGGGGAAATGATTACGTGTTTTAGGGCCTTCTTGTTACATGAGATACAAAGAGGAAATGGAAACCTATCCCTTCCAGCTAGAGCCAAAGGCTGCACCAAGGTCAAGTCTACAGAGAAAAATGATCCCACAATCTGGAGGCTTTATCAGTGTGACATTCAATTGTTGCAACTCTTGGAAGAAAAGTACTTAGTCTTAGTACTTGAATTCACAGATTTGCAAGGTCAGTAGGAACTTACAGGTTTCGTTTGGCTGTATCTGTTTTACTTCACAAAACTTGTGTTACTCGGCCAACTTAGCTATGTAGTGACAGATAAAAGAATAACACATCATCACTTGCATCCCACCTGAAAATCCTGTGGGTAATACAGTTTTTCCCAAATGCTTGTGTAATGTGTATGTGATACAGTGTATTTGAAATGGATGGTCTCTTTGCAAGTGTGATGCTTTTCTGTCCTTGATGTGAGAGAGAAGGTACTAGCCAGGGTCAAGTGGAAAACAGGGTCGTGGCTGCCATGTAAGTTCTCAAGTTTTGGGTAACTGGAACAGCTTCCTTGTATCAGCTTTGCCCTACAGTGCTTTAGCAGTAAGTAGGCTTACAGAGGTTTCAGTGCTTTCTTCGATTGTGTGGACAATCTGAGGTCATGGTATTACTTTCTCTTTTATTTTTTTCCTTCCTTCCCACTTGGGAGTAAGTCTGAAAGTAGAATTACTTTCTTTAGAGTGTTACCAAGAATTGAAAGATGTACTTCTTGCTTTGCAGCCCAGTTCCTGTTGGTCCAGACCAAATTTTGCTGAGAGGGGCACAACTGAGAAACACCCAATGGGTGTTGGGTATTGTTGTGTATACAGGACATGATACAAAACTCATGCAGGTAAAGTTTTTAAGGAGATTTAGAGCATGTTTTAATAGAAGATGGTTATCTTTCCTGTGTTCTCCTTGTCAGTGATTTGATTTTATGAAATCGTTTAACTCATTATAGCTGTTAGAGACCTGGAGGCCTTGAGGAGTACAAGGGTACTTGCATGTGCACATGTGTAAACACTTATTCCAGTATTTGAAAGCAGTTGAATATATAAGGAGACCTAATTTTCATTTTAATTTATCTGGTAGCTGGATGACATTTGAAACTGAGGTTTAACAGCTGAGGAGATAGTAATGGCCGTGGAGATGATTAGGTTAATACTACTGTCATGTATTGCCTCAGTGGCAGGGAGTACCTGGAGAGACCAGCAACAACATGTGTGTGTTGCTCACTGCTGCTGACCATCAGTGGATGGACAGAAGTGCCCTAATGGACTCTGAAAAATAAACTCTGAGTTTGCCTCTGCAGTTTTCTATAAGCCATTGCCTTGCTCTATTTTTTTTTTTTTCATTCCTTACTGCTCTTTAGAATTCAACCAAAGCACCTCTGAAGAGATCAAATGTGGAGAAAGTGACCAACATGCAGATCCTGGTTTTGTTCTGTATTCTCCTGGTAATGGCCCTTGTGAGTTCTGTAGGTGCCTTATTATGGAACAGAACACACGGCGAAGTCGTCTGGTACCTTGGCTCCAACAGTGAGTATGCAGGCATTGAGCCAGGAGTGTATCAGGCTGTAGGGCCAGCCAGGCTCTTTGCTCCACTAAGTGAATGCATAAAATAAGAAATAGAAAAAGAAGAAATGAAGCCCCTTGCTAACTTTCTGGTGACAGAATTTTTTTTTTTTTTTGAGAATAGGCTGATGTAAGTGAATGTGCCAGTGAGGCTTCTGTTAATAAAACCTTCTAGTTAGGTAAATATCACTGGACTACCACCCGTGGAGCAGGGCAGAAACAGAAGAGGGCAAGAATTATTACTGGATATCTGGTGTTTGTGTTCCTCCTTCTTTGGGGAGGCACCGTGCACAACTTGACCATACTCAAATTTATTCTGGAAGAAGGTCATGTATTGCTGCTTTACATATGTGTGTGACTGCATTGTAGGGAGTATCAGTCTGATGATACTGACTTCAATTTCATGCTTATTATACAGATGCAAAGGACTTCTCTAACTTCTTTCAGTCAGAAATGCTGACCTGCTTTTTTGTAGAAAACTTAAATGCAAAATGGTTAGAATTGTTGTATCTTGGATAATGTTTCTGTCTTTAACTTCTGTTTTAGTGTGCTTATTTGAAGGATTTTGTTTGGTTTCATTCTTAGTCCTTGAATTTATCAGTTCAGCATCAAAGATGGACATGAAGAATGAAATGCTCTCCAGTAGACTTCCATTTTGAGGAGGTTACATTAGCTATAAAATGTGTTGTTAGAAGCGTCTTTAAATGCAGATCTTAAAACAATTATCACAAACTGCAAATGGCTTGTCTGCTGATGATTGTGAAACAGATGGCAAGTGTATCTTGTGTGGTTTAAGAATTGCAATTGTGGTAGTAATAAAAAAACTCACATAGCAAGAGCATGGAAATGCCTCATTTTTGACTCCAGGCTTTCATGGTTGTAATGTCTTCTACTAGCAGTATCAGCAACTTTGAAAGTTTCTTCCCTGCCCTCCCCCTTGTTTCTAAATGATTAAGTTTAAATTTGTGCCTTCCAATGGTGGAAGTAATACTAGAAAAGATGAATGCAGTGAACTCTTGAACTTGTCAT
Source organism: Poliocrania exsul (assembly GCA_035041345.1). Taxonomy (NCBI): domain Eukaryota; kingdom Metazoa; phylum Chordata; class Aves; order Passeriformes; family Thamnophilidae; genus Poliocrania; species Poliocrania exsul. The sequence continues at coordinate 47,182,002 of JAWWLZ010000001.1, read as the reverse complement.
ACAAAACATGCCATTTGCAATAAACTAGGATGATAAAATAGTCTGTATAGATGCCTTTTTGTAAATTGAATGTCAAGTTTCTCATAGTTCTGTGACTGCCACACAAAGCAAAGACACTTTTTCAGATTAGGTGGGTAGATGTTAATTTTTTGTTAAATGTTTAATCTCTGTAAAAATTATATTGGAAGATGTTCCAATACCCAGTATGCTTCTGTTTTCTGGAAACTTTAAAAAGTTACCAAATTCAGGTGTACCCACACTTGGAGGTGCCTGTGTCCAAACCATGATCTTCATCAGGCTTCTGCAATTTTCTCCAGATTCTGGCTCCTCTTAGTGGGCTCCCCTGACGTCTAATTGACTGTAATGCTGAAAGCCCTTAGTTGTGGACTCTGCCCCCGTTGTGCTGGGTGTTCTGACTGTAGTGCCTCCCTAAGCTTCTGGGGAAGTGAAGAGCATACAAATGTGAAGGCTTTGGTTGAAAAGAGGCTGTGGGAAGCACCAAGAGCAGGAACTCTCATCCTGTGCCTCTGCTGAGCCTTGTATGTTCCTGCTGGCTGTCTGTAAATGCTTCCCCTTGCCTTTAGGACCAGTTGTGATGGCAGACTTACTCAGGCAACTTGCCCAATGTTGTCACTGTTAATAGCAGCTTCTTTGCTTAAGCGGGATGCCTTAGTTCATTTACTAGGTGTCTGTTTAGCAATCAATTGTTCTCTTAGATCTTTTAGTGTGGGTAACTTCTCAATTCTGACAATGATGTCAGATATTAGAACTAATTTTAGTGTTTATTTTTTGTTTCCTAACTCCACTGAGACAAGTAGGCACTTTTTGAGAGTTCTATTACTAGTGATATTGGTGGCTCTTAATTAGACTGTTGACACATCAGATAAATGTCTAAATTTGGGTTATGGTGGGGAATATTGTACTTCTCACCATCTGTTTAGCAAAAGTTGTTCAGAAAGTGTTCTGTTTTTTTAATATATAGCCTCACCAATGTTGCCCTTCTTCACCTGGCATAATATGCTGTGTATTCAGGCATGTGTTGTGTGGGTGTTTTATATATGTACTATTAAAATCAATATTAGAAAAACCCTTATACTAGTCATCAGCACACTTACTCATTATTTTAGCACTGCTAAATTTGACTAGGGCAGCTGCATAAAGTTGATTGCCCCTATGCTGTCCCTACACCGCTCAGACTTCTGTCTGCTGATGTCCTTTGTCTTTTGGTCCACAGAAATGCTGTCTGTCAACTTTGGATACAATCTGCTGACATTTATAATCTTGTACAACAACCTTATTCCAATCAGCCTTCTGGTGACATTGGAAGTTGTCAAGTTTACTCAGGCTCTTTTTATAAATTGGGTAAGTGACAAGAATGACTATATCTCATTTCTGGATGTTGACATTTAAGAAAACAAACACACTTAACATCTTTAAGAGATTTTTAATTACTTCTCTGATGCAACTTCTGGGAAAGGCAGGGGAAGCTCACAGGATTTATTCTCTATCAGTTCTGTGTTTCACAGGAAATTAAAGGAATGAGTCATGGGAGGATCCCCTGTGCAAATGATGACTTGTATTCTAGGCTTGTAGCATGTGAAGTCTCAGGTCTTGCTTCAACGAGGCCTCTCTTCTGACTCATGATCAGTAACTATCTTTTGAAAACTCTTTTTTTTTTTCTTTCAATCCTGAGGCTGACCTTGAGATTATCTCTGATATGGATCATATTTTTGTGAGGAGATAAGTTGGTGGTGCCTCATGCAACCAAACAGTGATCTTGCTTTGACTTCAAGCTATGACTTCAATATGTCTTTCTCTAGTTGTGAACCAAAAATACTGTAATGATGTCTCTTATGCAGAAAAAACCTGAGAGGAATAACTTGTTATGGTGTGCATTAATCCTTGGACTTTCAGTAGTATAGTAGGTTCTTACAAATTACAAGTAAATGAGGTCTGTTTCTTGATCTGCTTATGATGTAGTAGAGGTGCTTATCTGAGAAGATTCATTTGTGTAGCAGCTGGGTTTTGTACTCTCACAGTAAAATGTAGTAACAGAAGGAGCCACTGAAATGGTCCCTTCAGTCATGGATGTGGCTGAAGCACCTGATTGTTGTAACTGAAGACCTCTGATTAGCATGACTAGTGCCTGTTAGAACTTCCCACTGTACTGTTATATTTTTTCCTGCTGCCTTTCCAGCTTGTTAACTGGTTGAATCTGGCTCTTCTCATGTACATGTAGTGTGGAGGTTTACTTTGGATAGGAGGCACCCATGTTCATCTTGGGACCATGTTTGTCTCAAGCCTTCAGAACTTCCACCAATGGGATTAAGACAGGCCAGGTTGGAGCTGACTAAAAGAAGAACAGATACTTTAGTATTTCATTTGAATAACAGCTGTCTCATTTTGCTCTCATTTCAGGACATAGATATGTATTACCCTGAAACAGATACGCCTGCAATGGCCAGAACCTCAAACCTTAACGAGGAACTTGGGCAGGTAAGACAACGTTTTCTTAAATGTTGGATTTGTTATTTATTCTGGCAAGATGGAAGGTATGAGAGCAAGCTGTACAAGTCTGCTTTATTCTGTTGCTCTTGGCTCAGGCGAATAGGACATCTTTGTCATTAGTTCAGGTCTTACTAGTAAAATAATGACAGGTCACAGGATTAAATTTAATGTCATATAGGCAGTTTTATGCTTGGGAATTGAAAGCCTTTCCTATGTTCACTCTAACCTGACTTTTTTCTCAAAGGTGCTGGGGAGATGCTCTGTGATTGTGACTGTCTATACCTGAACAGAATGCATAGGATTAAGCTTGACTGAAGAGACCAACAACCTCAGACTATATTCTTAGTTCATAGTGTTTCTGATCACTTCACAGGAGATGGAGGTTAAAAAATGCAGTACTATTCCTAATTGTGTTCCTTCAAGCATTTCATTTTCCAACCACTTATAGTTGATGTAGATTTATTTATTCTGCAAATGACACTCCTTCAAAATGGAATGGCCTCTGAAAATGAGTTTACTGGAAAATACAACTTTGCTATTGGAGTTTTGTAGTACCATTGAGAAATCCTAGGTTTTTTCATTGACTATCAGTCCCAGGTCTTTAACTGAACCTCATTAACTTTGTAACTTGTGTGATTTGATATTGGAGATAGTGTTTATATATTTAAAATACAGAATTATTGTGTGCTGCTCAGCAGAGTGGTAGTCAATGTTCTTCCTACTTAAGCTGATTGGTCTTTCTTATGAATGCTAAACTTTGATTTCTGTTTAGATTTCTTCGATGTGAACTTATCAACCCAGAAATTTTGCCACTGTTTTTGTCTGAAGTAAGATATGTGGCATAATGTATGTTGTTGGTCCATATGTAATTTTCAGAAATCACTTACTAGTGATTCTGTGTAACTAGACTGAGTTTTTTTATTCATTAATTGAATTACCTGTTCACAGATACATTTAAAATTTGTGTTTTGTGGTAGAGTTATCCATGACTTGAAGTTCTTCAAATGTTTGGATACCCACTTTGACTTCTGAGTTGCCCAAGCTCCATTTCCAATGTATTCAGCCAGTAGAGTAGAGCACAACTGAAAGGGCACCTAACCAGTACTGTGGTGCCTTGTCTTGAACTGAATTGCAGTTATTGAGGAAAAGCTGTTTTTCAACTCCAGGCAAAATATTTTGGTCTTTTTAACTCCTGTGTTAGCAGCATCCATTCCTACATATTGCTGGTTGAAAAATTTACCTGGTGCAGAGGTACAGCTGTGGTATTTAACTTGCAATTATTTTTGATCCATTGTGGCCTACTGATGGTGGGAATCTTGAATCTGCTCGTGCTCCAAGAAGTCATGTTGGTGTGTTGGGGTTGCCTCCAAGTTCTACCTGAAAGCCATTAGTTGCATTAATGGATTACTAGTTTGGGCAGTGCTGACTGTGGCTGCGTGTCTTGCACTTCAGGACTGCTGTGACTGGGTAGCAGGAAAAGGAGCTTTTGTTTGCCTGCAGAATACCAGTAGGATGTACTCTAGTGTATTTCTTGCACGTTACTCCTTAAGGAAGGGGGGAAAAATCCCAAACAAATTCCCAGTGATCTTTAGAACACAGAATTTCTTCATTGTGTTAAATTGTAATGGCCCTTCAAAAGTCTTGAGTCTTTGCTTCTCCAATCTTTTCTAGTCTTGTCCAGACTTGCTCTTTGACATTGGTGTATTTGCAGGATTTGGTAATTTTCCAGCTACAATGACCATGACATCTATAGTGACCACACTAGTACCTTGGCAGCTGATACCTACTATTTAGAGATGAAGAAGAATTAATGCCATTAAATAACTTTCCTGATTATTTTTATAGACAAACCAAGCTGTAATAAGCCTGCATTGGCTAATACTGTGACAGTTGAGTAATATGTTGCTTAATCTGTTTTTCACTTTGAGTTTTGTTACTTCACAAGTTGAGAACTAGACTTGGTTGTTGTTTTTTTTTTCTCCCGCCACAGGTCAAATACCTGTTTTCTGATAAAACAGGCACTCTAACATGCAATATCATGAACTTTAAGAAATGCAGTATTGCTGGAGTGACATACGGGTAGGTATGACTCTTCTAGAAGCTCTGTAGTTTGTGTGCTTACTCCTGGTACAAACTTCTCTATTGGAAAAGGATTAGAATATTCTGTTCTTCAATTTATATTGTTGTGTATTTTTTGGTCTTAATTAATTGTTTCCATTTTCATGTCCTGCAGCACAAATTATGAAAGTACCTGGGGAGTACATTACATGATGTAAAGTAAACTTGCTTCCTAACTTACCTGATCATAATTTAAACAAAAGCAGAAGTGCTAAATAACCCCTGGCCTTTCAAGAGGGAAGAAGCTGCAGGCCATGGGTAGCAACTGTTAGCCATGTTTCTGTGACTTGCTCAGATGAACCATGATTTTGATAGAACAGTGTAACTTTAATTGTAGAGTTCAATAGTTCCTGTATAGGGATAACTAATTACTCGTTTTATTCTGTTTCTGTCAAAAGGATCCCTTTGAGTCATGTCAGTATTTCATAGCACTTGGCCTTTTGAGTCTTGAATGCTAAATCTTTGCATTTGCTTAGTTTTAAATGGGTAGTTTTAAGATCTCTGTGAAAGTTAACCTTTGAATTTCATGGATAACTAAATTAGATACCTCAAAAGGGAGAACTTGATTCAGATGTATGAACAGCTGAACCCATGGTTCCAACATATGTTTTTGTGTGATGACTCAGTGATCATCTCCTTCTATATACTTTTTTTTGGTTACCAAAGTGGAATTAATGTTCTTTTCCTCTTTTTCTGTCCCTCAGTCACTTCCCTGAGCTGGAAAGAGAACGCTCATCAGAAGACTTCAGGTAAATATATTCCAGGATGTTTGTGCTCTGTATAGCAAAGTGGGTACAGCCTATATAAAGACTGCTTTCCAATTTGAGACTGGAATAAGCCCAAGGGAGCAATGTGTTTGAGTAAAATGGTCTTTCAGTGGGAGCCTAATCCAGAGCTGGTGGGTGGTGATGCATCTTCCCTTCTGCATGGAGAGATGGTGTGTGAAGGGGGTGAGGAATAGGCAGTGGCGGGGGTGACTTGGGTGCTAATGCAGTGCTTATTTATAAATGTAGACAGTCAAGTTAAAAGCTAGAAGTAAACTACTTTGCCCTGAGCTAGAGACTTAATGTTACTCTTTTTAGTCACTAAATTCAGATCTGATGAGAAGAGGAGAAGGGACTTGTTTATTAAAATGCTATGTTTCAATAGTGAAACTGGGAGAGAGCTTGATACATAGGTGTGTCATGACAAAAGGATCCCACTCCTTTTTATTCAGAACTTTAATGAATAAGGGTAATACATCTGTCCCATTTCATAGAAATGAATGAAGACCCAGGGGTGTTATGGGGTTGTCAGTGTAGCATGTTGAGATTATCAGGAAGAGGAGGAAGAGCTAGAGAGGACTGATGTGGATTTGCATGGCAAATATAGGCAAGAAGTGAGTTCCCACCCAAGAAACAGGTAACAGCTGAAGGTTGTTAGAAAAGCACCTGCTTATGAGCTAAGCGAAGCTTCTCACTGACTCGTTTTTATGGTCATCTTTTAGGAAGGTGACATGATATGTTACTATTTCTGCTGAAATGTAATTTCTATTGACATGGTTTTTTCTTCCAATACATTGCTGTTTCTGTAACTGCCATCTCTTATTTCCTTGTGCTTTTCTTTTCTAGTCAGTTCTCTGGAAGTTTCTTCCAGGTGCTTTTATGGGGTACTCAGACTTAAAATCCTCCAGCGGTCAGCTTTTGAAGCAGAACTTTGACTAGGGAGGGAGCTTAAGGATATTGAACTTTGTTCTATTTTATAAGCAAATTGCCTTGAAATCCATTTATTTCAAGTATGCTTAAAACCAGGTTTTGCTGCATCTGTCCCAGGAGGTGTATTGACACTTGAATCTTCGCAAGTACACTGTCAACTATAACTGTTTCTTGATGCTGCTTATTTTAGCACTTTCTGCATTACTCACATCATCTTATCACAATACTTTCAAGGACACTGGAGTCTTCCTTTGCTTTTCAAACTTGCTTCCTGAGAAAATAGATGAAGTATTAAGATTGGCAATGTTGCCACTTGTTTGAATATGCTTGTTTTGCTCTGCAGCCAGCTACCTCCTTCCACCAGTGAATCATGTGAATTTGATGACCCAAGGCTGCTGCAAAACATTGAAAATGATCATGTAAGTCTACTCTTTGAATACCAAATACTCTTAAATGCCCTATTCTAGGCCTGTCTGGAATTGAATGATGAATAAATCTATTTCTGTGATGAAGTCTGCTCCACGTGTGTCATGCAAGCCCAGAAAGGGTAAAAAGCAATCAAAATAGCTCCCTCCAACGCCTTTGCTGCCCACTTGTCTTACTGCTGAATTAAAGAAGCAATGGCATAAATGTGGATAGCAGCTACCTATAGAACAGCTATGTATATGCTGGTGTGTATGGAAAATAATGTTTTTGTAGCAAGTAATGCTAGAAATGGCAATTCCTTAAAAGAAAATCTACTGAGTGTTCAGACATGTGTACTGTTAAAATACTGCTTCTGACAGTAATCCATAGCATTAGATGGTGCTTCTGGTGTAAGTTTAGCTTTAAGTATTGCAAATGTTGAGATTCCAGTTATGTAAAGGATGTAAGAGATGGGACTCAATTGTAAATCTAAGTTTAGCATGAGGCTTACTGATTAGTTAGTTTAGCCTAAGTTGCTGAGTCCTAAAGGGACTTACTGTGTAGTGTGTCAATTCATTGTTTATTCAGAAATAAATTGACTGGACACCAGACAATTCAAACACTTGCAAAAAGCATGACCCTTGTTCTCTGCAGGTTGTCTGTCTCACAGTATGGGATCTGAGCATTAGCAAGCACAAACTCCATCAGCTGATGTTTCTTCTTAATCAGTTACAGAAGTTGTATTGTTTGAGTTTAGTTATGAACATCTGAAATATAGTTAGAACATGCTGTTTGTGTGCAGGAAAGCTTTGCTTTCTTTTCTGCTGTACAGTACTGAAGAACTTGAAATGCAGCATGGTCTAAGTACCTGAAGGAACACTTAATTACTTAATGTGGCTGTGTGTATTCCTCACAGTGATGGAGCCTAGAGGTGACTTATGTGCTCCAGCCTCTATCAAGGTGGCCCTCCCAGGCCAGTGCACTGGTTTCCCGTGTGGCTTTTGTAATCATGTGCACTGGAAGGATTTTCCACTAAACATAAATTGCAGCTAAGATTTGGATACCCTCCTGTTCATTTGTGTCCTCTTTGGTCATTTATGGTTAAAGTTATGGCTTATGGCAGCTGCCGACTCCAGGTATTCATTCTGGTTTAGGTGTAGGCTGCAGGTAAAGTTTGTTTGCACTCTGCTGGCTGCTGCTTTAGGCACCTGTACAGAGAGGTGCTTCGGTATATTTAATAGACTCAGCAGAGAGAACATGTGTCAAATGAGCTGTGAGATGGAATTTCTTATCTAGCCTTGAGATGGCCCCTTATTTTTGGGCTAATTATTTGCTCTCTATGTAGAGTTTGTGCTTTGGGGGATAGAAAAAATATTTGCTCTTGTAGCAGGCAAATAGAAGGTTTTTGTAGCTTCCTTAGGTGTCACTTAGTCTAGACAGGTCAGAAGTCTTTGTTCTTTACATACTGAGTCTTAGGTATCAAGCTTGCTTGTGGCTGGCAGCTTAAATAGATAAATACTGTTGTCATTGCACAGCTGGCTGTTGGGCTGAGCATACAATCAGTGGGGAAAATTCTGGCTAGTAAGACTGAAGGTGTGTGTAGGCCAATGATGTCCTTCAGAGCCTGACTGGCATGTGGAGATTTAGGTGTATTTGTCAGTGTCAGAGATGAGGACTGAATTCCGGGATAGTTGGTAGAGGGAAGAGGTTTTGTAGCTTTTTGCATTTGGTCAGTTGCTAACACTCATAAACTGCTGTTTTCTGTCTAACACTCTGTAGTGTCTTATTTTTCATAGCTGGTGGATAGCTGAAGATGCTGTTGGCAGATGTCTGATGATTTCTACTCATTTAGGTGATAAAATTGAGGTTTTAGCACAGGTGGGGTTAGGTGGTGGTGCTATACTTAGTTGGGCAACTGATTCCCTTTGAACATTTGACCTTTTGCAGCTGAAGCTTTGTGTGATCTCTTACAAACTCTCATTAAGTGCTCATTGCTCTGGTCTTGAAGATTTTAGTTTTTATTTTTTCTGTGCAGTCACAAGTGTTAGTTTAGAGCTGTCTCAGTGCCAAGTAATTTTCTTTCCAGGTTGAAAATAAAAAATTATGTACTTGTACTCATGAGACTGTCTTCCATCTGCTAGGAAGATTTTTAGCATCCTGTGTCACCTCTAAATTTCATAGCTCTTCTGGGCCACTGGTGTGTTAGGGCTGACTGATAGCCAAGTCCACTCTTTTATAGCAGTTCAAGAGTTATTGCCCCGTAGGAAATGTTCCAAGGAAAAATAACTTGTCTTGAAAACATGTGGAGGTTTCCCTTGGCTGCTCTGGGATTTTAATGTACAAGAAAGTACCTGGGTTTGTCTGCCTGTACTTTTTCTTTGTAACTGCTTCTGTTGGATGAACTCTGCAGCTGTACAAAGTGCGTGATTCTGTCTTCTCTATATAGAGACAATGGCATAAACTCTTAGTCTAGTAAGAAAGTTTTCTAAGACTAGAAGGAATGTTTGAAAGTGCTAGTTATCTAGTTATCTTGGTGCTTGCTAGTTGCATATGTGCTGTGAATAAACTCAGCATGGAGACGCGGTGTGGGGTTACATTTTACCTGATAGGAGAGCAGGGAAAAGGAGGTCAAGAAGTGAAGGAGCTATAGACTTTGATCTCATCCTGGACTCCTGCATCTCCCCAAATTCTCTCTGAACTTCATCTACACATTCCAGTTTGCCTAAGAGCTTTGTTCTATAGCCCCCAAATTCTCTTGGCCAAGAAACAGGAAACATGGTGTAGCTACAAATGCATGAACTGATTTACGGACTATGTGTGATGAGCAGTTTAGCAGCTGGCCTGGCAGAACAGACAACTGTTGTGCTTATGTTGAGCCTTTACTACACTAGAAGTGTTTGTTTAGACCTTGCCTACATGCCTACTTATTTTTGTGAAGTGTGTGGAAACAGAGGCTGTTGTCCCAGCAAGCTTTTCTGAAAAGACAACTGTCATCAGCTGATTCTTAATCCCTTAGGAAAGCAGAACCAGAAAAGTGTATTACTACTAACTGGGATAAAAACCTGCAATTTAGAATACAGTAGTGGGAAAATATGTTTAGGTGGTGAGAGCCTTTGTGAGGCTCTAGTTCAGAAAGTAACTGTTGCTGGAAAACTCTGCAAACATGTAATTTTATAGCTCACAACTAAATTGTTAGAGTTTGGTGAGAAATATTTTTCATTCTTCTGCTGTAGTGTTGTGCTGGTTTAAAGGTAAATCAGCAGGAGAAACGAACCCAACACAAAAGAGATTATAAGTCAGAGTTACAATTTAATAACAATATTACAATAAATGCAATGGCACAAAGAGAAATTGGTTTTAACCCATAAAATCCACAAGTATAACCCAGCACCCTGGGGCACAAAGGGGTTTGTTAGCCCCTGTGCTGAACCCCACATGGTTCCCCCAAGTCCAAAGTAAACGAAAGTGGAAGACCTGTTGGTGCAGCTGACGGTTGGAGTCTGGTGAAGAGTGGTGGTCGCAGTCTGGTTGAAAGGGATGGTCTCCTCCTATCGAGGTTCTGGTCCTCCTCTGGATCCGACAGGTGGTTTCCCCCAAGTCCCCAAACCCCCAGGATTATATCTCCTTAGGTCCAGGTGGGACTGCCCAGTACCTCCCTCAGGGTGGGGAGTTACACAATGAGTGATCTCACTCTGTAAGTCATGGGGTATTTGGAATCATTGCTGGCCCCTTAGCAGGCATGACACCTCAGGCTGGATGTGGAGGTGCTGACGACTTGCTGGAAGGGAGTCATCACAGCTCTTATCTCACAGCCTGAGGGGTTGGGTGTGCCCTGGGCAGCTGCTGCAAATGGTCTATTGTTAACAGTTCATGTGAAATGAATGGAGGGTGTAGAATACACAGCTTTGGTCACCCCCATACTGTGATATACTGGTCCCACCTGCTGAACTAGGACAAGTGTGTATTCTATGTGGGACTTTGCTACTGTTGTTCATGTACAGGACAGTATCTTTAATTATAGGTCATATTTCATTGGTTTTGGACAAGATAAATTTGCATTTAACTCACTTGATATTCAAATGCTGGTTCATGTTCTCTTTGAGTCTGTGCCTGACATATCGTGGTCCTCTCCAGTCTTAGCAGCTTCTCTGTTCTGGAGGTGCCCAGCATGGCTGGATTCTCAAACTGCTCTCCAGATATTTTAGTGAACTAAACAGGAGGAAGTTCACATCTTTTTAAGATGATGAGTCATAATTCTCCTTGGTGATCAAGTACATAAATATTTTTGTAGTTTTCCTTGGCAGAATTTGCCACTGTGTGAAGGAGTAAGCTCAAGTTGTTATAGACACTGCTTTAGTATCCCATTGGCCATTTCTAGGCCACTTGTTCAGAAAACTGTCAGTCCTGTCCACCTGGAGATACTATGAATGGTGGCACTGATCTCATACTGCTACAGGTAAAAGGAGAGATGAAAGCATCTTCACATGCTACTTCCTTGTAATTTTATTATACTCTGAACAATTGACTAGAGAAAAGTAGTTTGTGTTCAGAGTGATGAGGCCCAGATAAGCACGTGTGACATACATGCAGATCTGTAGCTCTGCAGAGTGCATTTTGCTCCCCAAAAGACTGAGGTTTGGCTCAGTGTTTTGTTCTTCAGAATAAAGGAACTGTGAAGGAATAAGCAGTTGTGATGCAGCTCCCTTATCAGTAGTTTGTTCCTTACTTGATAATGAATAATGCTGTGCCTTCTAGATGGCTAAATGTGGCTTTCACTGAGGACAGTGCTTTGTAGATAACAATCCAGAAACTGCTTCCAGAAATAGGAGATTGTTTCAATGTGTGTATGGTTCTTAGCTTGTATGGTCAGTACACAATTTTTTCACCGACATTTGGAAAAAAAAACCCCAAACCAGAGAAAGAAGTGTAATGGCTTTTACCTGGGGTTGTTGCCACAGGGAGAAAAATGTGGGGGGAAAAGGCACTTAAAATGAGAAGTACTTGTTGGTAGGACTGATGAAAAAGAGACTAAAACATGCCAATTTTGTTACAGCTACAGATAGAGATGAAGAAAAACAGGATGGGACAAAATAAGGCTGGCTGTAACAAATGAGCAGGCAGGAAGTGTCTCTGAGACCATTAGTAAGAATTTGACTCCTAAAATGTTGGAGACTTGATAGAGAGAAAAAAAGTAATAAAATAGAATCAGTTAACCTGTGGGACTTCTGTCATGCTGGGGTTAAACTTCTCTGTTGGAAGCAATGTGTTGCTACAGAACCCATTAATGAATTTTCTGTTCACAGGTCGGAAGTAGAAATTTGAATGCTCTTCCCCTGATTCGTGCCTGTGCAACAAATACTGTCAGTGCTGGGACAATATAGAAAGGAAACAAGTGACAGCTGTGTGGAGGAGCTGTTGTGATAAGCTGGGCCTCTGGTGCTCTGTTGCCATAGAATTGGAAGATTGCCCTGTAATACATTGTGAGCTGTGAAAATATCAAGACAGCAGCAAATTATGTTGCTGGCTTGAAAACATAAATACATGCATAGCAAGGATTAAAATCCCTGTCCTTACTGGAGGCAGGTTGTTTGCAGCTGATAGAGCACATACTACCAAAGCACATTAAGGGGCTAGGTGATAAAAATGTAAGAAGCACATCAAGGTCTGTAGCAATAGATGCTGAAACAAGATTCTGGCAGGCTGTGCATTTTGAGATGGTGATAAAACTTTATTTGCTTTCAATGGAAATAATGGAGAAGCAACAACCTCCTGACCGTAACTTGCTGCAGACTTAACATTTTACACACCACTCTCTGATTATATTCTGTATGTTCATTTTCCTGAACACAGCCTCTGCACCCCTAGCATGTCAAAATTTGTTATTTTAGTGGCATGTGACCACACAATTTGGAAGTTTCAATATGCAAGATAAAGTTTCTTTGTGAAAGTTACTTTGAAAATCTTTATGGACAAAGTAAATGAGGATATGTCTAGGATCTTCAGTCCTTTTATTACACTATTTTCTAATATACTCATTTGTTTACACATGTTGGCGTAATGTTTGCCAGCTGACATGGTTTTGTCGCTTTTACAGTGATTTACTGCCTACTAATTAAACCTTGATATTGCCAGCACATATCTTGTGCTAATAAAAACTTCAGAAATGGGATGATATTTTTATATGCAAAAATTCTGTGGAAGTTTGCACAGTCAAGTAAGGCTTTCTGCAAAGGTAGAACTACTAAGTTCCTGTCTGACTGAGTCACTGAGCAAATGGCTGCTGTGACGAAAGACACTGATGCTACCAAGTGGGCATGTTACGGATATGGGAGAGTTGGGGAAGGGGAACCATGCGTTCACTTGAGCTGTTTCAGCCAAGCATCTTAAAGATCTGCATGAATCGTGGATGAAGTTGGTAGTGCTGGTTTTGAGCTGGGCAGCTGTGTGCCATTCCTGACTGCTGTGGGGCTATAAATACTGTGCCAGAGAGAGGGATGGAAAAGCGCAAGTGGGAGGAATGAGTCCCCCATCCCTATTTCAAATTACTACAGCTACAGTTGCCAGAGATGGCTGATCAGAGGGCTGTGTTTGCTGAGTTACAGACCTGGTGTCTATTCAGAATCTTGGGGATGGCTGTGAACATTGTTTCCTGTTCTATGTCCTCATGATGCTGAATGTGTAGGTACCATTGATTTTTATGCTTGGCTGCATGCTATATTCCTGTAGAAGGGCACATGAAGTTGCCTTCTACTGGCTATTCAGCTGCTGTTGGCACTGGATGTTCATTGCTAATGGTGCAGTTCCATCAAGTTGAGTTCTGCAGTGGTTACTAACACTGTTGGAAGCTGCCATAGTAGCATTTCCTATTGCTGGGTTGTCATCATCTTATGGCAGGTTGCCTATATGAGGCCTGGGGTGCCACAGAACTAATGCTTTTATATTTGGGGAGGTGAGGGAGTATTCTGGCTGCTCAGCTCTTTGTAGCTTAAGTGATGTCTTGATCATTAGCACTCTTAATTCATCAGACTGCTGTCTTGATGTTCTGGACCAAAACTGCTATACATGGAGAACAGACTATATATATATATAGCTGTGGTACCTGTGTTATCTTCTCAGTTTAGCAAAGAGATGCCTTAGTTTGTGTGTAATGCTAAACTTCACTCTCCTGATATCTTGTCTAGCCCACAGCTGTACACATACAGGAGTTCCTCACGCTACTGGCTGTGTGTCATACTGTTGTTCCTGAGAGACAAGGAAATACTATCATCTACCAGGCTTCCTCTCCAGGTTGGTTGTTGCCTTCTTTTTTGGGAGGGAAGAGGCTGAAGGAGTAGAAGAATATCATTGATTTTGAAAGCAGAATGTTCCCCATGTTGCTAGCAGTAGGTCTGGCATCTCCTGCCAGCATTGAGTGTTGAAGCAGTATAATTTCTCATTTATGTCTTAATAGAGTGTCTGAAAAGTAGGGTGAAGAGCCCATGTAAAGAGGCTCTGGTCAGTGTGATGAACCATGAAGAGACTAAGGGTGCTGTAGAGACATTAGGGTTGCTTGAACTGGGCACTAAATCCACATATATGATGATTTCACTTAATAACACTTGCTTCTTAATGAGGCTGTGTAAGTACCTACTGGGGATACAAGTGTTGGCTCTGGTTTCAGCTCTGTTATTTGAGTTCTTACTGATACTGCCCATTCAGTCTGCATTTCTATAGCAGCTGAACTTAGTGCCTTTACAGCAGAAAATGGATTAAAGGCATATTGTAGGAATTAAGGGTAACATAACTTTGATCTTGCTTTCAGAACAGGTATTTCCCCTTTTTCTTGTAGAAAAGTATGGTTTCTCCCAAGAACAGAGTTTAATGCTTCAGTAGTTACAGGATGTTTTAGATGGATTGAGTACAAAGTTTGTGTAGTTGATATTGCATGGCCTTTGTAGGACTAAGTGTTGAATGCTTTTGTGGAAACACATGCAGAGCTGGGAAAGGGGGCTTCTGTTTCGTCAGTCTGGCATATTTAAGTATGAGTCTTATACACCAGCTGAAATTTAGCTTTTTTTTCCTGTTTGTTTTGCCAGATGAAGGGGCATTAGTGAAAGGAGCAAAAAAACTCGGTTATGTCTTCACAGGACGGACTCCACATTCAGTTATCATTGATGCGGTAAGTGGTAGGTGTGTGGCACAGATTGCTGAGCTCATGCAGACCATAAATGAGTCCCCTGTGGCTCTTGTAGGGCCCTTTTCAGGCTTTTGCACACGTGGAGAAATTGTTTTATTCTATCTTTGCCCTTCTGTGTGTCACGGGCAATAGGAAGTTGTAGGTGTATATGGGAAATAACACCCATTGTGCCTGAAAATACTTCCGTTGTCTGGGAAGCACAGATAGAAACACTCAAATTAGAAGCAAATTCGTGTCTGGGAGGTTTTCTCACTGTTATGTTTAATGGTTACAATTCTTCCAAGTGTTTAATTTCTTGTATTAAAAGGTTTTTTTTTTCCTCTGAGTAAGATGTTGTGTATCTTCTTAAGAAGTATCTACTTAACAAGCTCTGTATGCAGGGATGTGTAGTTAATGGGTTACAGTTGACAGACAGTGTCAGACTCACAGGGCCATGTTGAGATTCAAATTACAATCTGAGCTCAAGTGGCTCCAGATTTACACATGCATCTTCTTACAAATGATGGATGTTTTTGTCCTTCCTCTTGGGCGTGTTCTAATTCAAATTTCTTGGTAAACTGCCAAGCTAAGCACTTAAAACACATCTTCTAGGACTTGTCACAAACTTGAAACTTCTTAGTTCACAAGGAAGAACTTTGAGCAGTCATTTAGAGCTATCTAGGTGCTTCTCTCCTATGCATGAAGAGCCAGGCCTACCTGGCCTAGTTTTATACTCATAATACCAAGTTGGGAGCATGGTGAGTCTATAGCCAGCAATAAAAGGTGTCAGTCTGAGAGGTTCCTGTGCCTCCTCATTGCGTGTGTCAGTGGCAGCACATGTAATGTGGGTTGGAGATGCCTTTTATTCTTGGGGATATTGCTGAACTGACATGGCCTTGTGGGACTTAGATGTGTACTACAGTTAGATTTTATTGCAGCATTTTCTTTAATGGCATGCTACAAACACCACTGGAGTCCTGATACTCCAGTAACTTCTGTTGCTCCTTCTGTCTATTCTACAACAGAAATGGCAGGTGTTTTTACATATTTTTCTTTCTTCACGTGGGTCATGCTTAGCCCCAGCAGAAAGTTTTTCATGATAAGAGGAATTTATCCTCAGTTAACTCTTTTTTGCCATAAAATAGTCTTTTAAATTCAAGTCAAAGAAATATTAAGGAGTTCAGTCAAAGCTTATTGCACTACTAAATCTGGAGGGCATGCTTTTTTTTATTTAGAAAAGCACTTACAGCCTGTAATACGTCTCCTAATTGATAGCTGCTAAGAACTAAATGTGCAGCTTAGCTTTCAGAGCATGGTTCTCCTTTTGGAGTAAGATACTGATTCTGTGCAATGATGTAGCAATAGCAAATGAAGGATGCTGTTAATACTGGCTATTGAAGTTAGGGTTCTGCATCAGTGAACCAACAGAGGGAGCCATTGCCACATTTATTCATACTGGAATGTGTGAGAGACACCTGACCAGCTTGTGTGTTTGCACGTGTAACAGCACAATGCAGATGGTACTAAAAATAGTACATGCTTTCTTTTGTAGCTGGGGAAAGAGAAAACCTTTGAAATTCTTAATGTGCTGGAGTTTTCCAGGTAAGTTTTTCTCTAATACACTAAATCCAGGGTGATAAGAATACCACTCCTGTTAACATGTTATTGAGAGAAGATACAGCTGATGCAGTAGAAAAGTAGCACTTCCTTAGTCTTTGTCCTGCCCCTCCAGCTTATCATTGCTGATGTAGGATGGTTACAGAGCTGGTGGCTGTTGGTATGTGAGCATGAAACTCTCCCCTACCGCTGCATCTCTGATTTACTGATGTTGCTGCCCTGAAAGTGTATTGCTGTGACTTGTGGATATCCTGATGTGTCACTTGTCTGCTTCAAGAACATACTTGGAGATTGCCCTTTAATAGGTCTTCTGTCAATTACTTACTTTTGAGTAGATGGAAACTACAAGTGGAGGTGCCTGTTCTTAAGAAGTAACAGCAGAAGATACTTGAGTTACAGTAAAGCCATTGTAAGCACTCCTAACTTACCAGGCTAATTCGGATGGGCATTGCTTGGGTAGCAAGAAGCTTTGTTTAATGAATTGTGCCCCAAAATCACTGGAGATGGGAAAAAGGTGCTTTTTCTTTGTCAGTTGACAAAGTGGTAGTCAGCAGTCTTTTCTGTTTTTATTCTTTCCTGTTCTTACTGTGGATTAAAGCCTTGAGTTCTTGTTCTCTGCTGTCTGAGTTGGCTGATTTTTCTCAAAAGCACTATGTAAAACTAAAGATAGGGAAGACTTAGGTAGGGGACTGTTCTTGTGTCTTGGCTTGCTTTGAAAATTATTCTTCACTACTTTCACCTTTCCTGTGAGAATGTAGCTACTTAACGCTACTTGTGAGAAGTATCTAAAAAGGCACTAGAAGAGTCTTTGAGGGTTTCTGACAAGCTGACCACAGTACCCTGATGCCTATAACAGGAGTAGCTGTAACCTGCATGTAGCAGAAAACAGCTGTCTTAGTTCTCCCCTGTGTGTAGCAACTTCCCATTGGACCAGTGAGAGGGTTCCTATAATTATATTTCAAAAAGTGCTGTAGCTTCCCAGTATCATTAGCATGTTGCAGAAATTCTGGCCACAGCTAATTGCAGCCCTTCCGACCCCTCTTTAGAAAGTATCAGAAAGGATTGGTTTGTCTTATGGTACATGCCAAGAGCTTGCATACTTACATGTCACTCTTGATCTCTGAAAAGAGACTACATCTCCCAGAGGAACTTCAAGAGGAGAAAGAAGATTGCTCTACACTCTGATCTGTTTGTACATATTGGCAAAAAGGGAATGAGGATGCTTCTGAATTGTCCTTTAGCAAAGGAAAACGTGTATATGAAACCACATGTTCTCAGGGTTCCCCTGATGAGAGTTGATTTGCTTGTGTCTGCCTCTTATAAGTTGTTTTTTTTCCAGTGAATCCTTTAAAGGTGAGATGGATAAGTAAAATGCCAAAAATTATCTTGGAAAAAAAATTATTCTTGCCTATGCTTAGTTGTTAAATGTCTTTATATGGTATGCTACTGTCTGCCTTTATTTTTAAGATGTATGCCAAGCTCGACTGTTTTGATAAGCAGCCTTGCTCAGGGGTTCTGGCTTCCTTCTACATAATGGAGCTATGTAGGTCTGAGTAGACCAATATAGAGAACCTGTGGGGAGGCCAAGAATAGGTCTGTACCATGATTCCTTTCTATGATGTTTCTTTTGACTTAGGAAGTTAAATAACTGCCCTTGTCAGTGGGTAGTTGTTTCAATGGCTGTTAGGCCTATAATAAAGATGCTTTCAGCCTTAATCATTCTGTTTCTAGAGTGAGTCCTCAAAACAGTTTTGCTAGATGAATAAAAAAGGTGAGAGTAAATGTGACTCCCCTCTTTGCAAGAGCATTTTATACCGTGTTGTCTTTTTCCAAATTCTTGATCACATTTGAATGTAAGAGTGTTCTGTTTGAGTGCTTGCCAACAGGAGCTGTAGGCTGAAGCTGTAAATGGGCAACTTTAATGTTTTTTCCCTTGCTGTCAAGGGTTGTGGGATCTTAAGTTACTGCTCTTATATCTTGTCTGATCTCAGATGCACTAAACACATCTGAGAAAATTCACTGGCTAGAATAGGAATTACTCTTGATCTCTTTGACTAATGAAAGCAAGTATTTTTCTTTTAATAGCAGCAGGAAGAGAATGTCAGTGATTGTTCGAACTCCAGCCGGACAGCTACGTCTCTACTGCAAAGGGGCTGTAAGTAATTATGCTGCCTTAATGGAGAACTAACACTACCAGTTACTGTTTCAACAGCTGTGGCTGATGCTGGCATTTCATGTCTCATACATAATAACCTGTTGGCTTTCTGTTTAGGGCCAAGTGATTTAAGAGAGCTGTCATTCCTCCTCTGACTCCTTTTGCAGGCAGGGAGATTGCTGGCTTTCCACTGCCCAGTTAAAATCCTGAAACTCAAGGAGCAGTACCTTTGCTTTGACAAAGTCAGGATTTCACCCAGCTGTGCAGCAGGGGTTAGCTGGACTAAGTGCTATTGTCTGTACTTATAATATTAAAGTCTGTTTGCAAGTGGGTGACTGTTGATCTGGCTCTCTTGCATTTCTACACCTGCTGTTATTTGTCATCATAACTTGCTCCATATTGTGCTTCTGTCTTCACTGACAAGAGCAATAACTTACCATGGTACAAAGACTGCAAAACTAGCACTGTCCACAGAGAGTGGCTCTAATTTTAGAGGAAAACTATGGAGCTGCCTTTTTCTTCAACAGAGAAAAACTCTTTCTGACCTCTATAAGGATCTGTTCTACTTGAATTTGTCCTGACACATACGTCTGGGTGCACTGCTCTGTTGCTTCAGTTTACCTCCCCTGATTTGGTAAAGATGTGCTGACTTCATGCTGGAGTGTGGAAGTGTATTAAGACGACTGCCATTGTGCAGTAGTTCACAGTTGTATGTCTAGTAGGACCACACAGACTTGCAAGTGCTTATTGTTCATGCCATTCCTGAATTTTCACACTGTTTTTTGAAGTGTGACACTGGAAGGGGTGGAGAATTGTAGTACAAAACTCCTTTGATTTAGTGATGAAAGCTGCTGCAGAGAAAGAAGGTTATTTCTGAGAGTAATTTGCAGTAGAATGCGATCAGTGTTTTGGCCTTTTTATTTTCAAACATCAGTGGGAATCTTTTCTAAGAAAGGATTGCAGGAAACTCTTTCGCATGGAACTATAGTGTTTGCTGAACTTAAGACCAGACACTTATATTCTCTGAAAGTCAATAGATTGGCTTAGTAACTTAGGGAGAAATGTTCTGTACTGCCCCCTAATGAAGGTCTGTTTATGCATAGGGGAGAGGAAGACAGTGTGCCTCTGTCCTGTTTATTATAAAGTCGATGCAGCATCTCTGCCACTGGGCACAACCCAGATGACTCAATCAAATCAGAGTCTCTAATACCCAAATGTATTGCTTGTAAATATAGCCTTGATATTAGCAAGTCCATTCTGGTTGCTTCACTTGAGCTTGTAAATACAGAAATGAAAACTTCATATGTAGACTTAATGTGTTGTAATGAATTTGGTTTTAATAGGATAATGTAATTTTTGAGAGGCTTTCAAAAGATTCCCAGTATATGGAGCAAACACTGTGCCATCTTGAATACTTCGCAACAGAAGGTAAGAGAAAGAGCATGCACTGAGAATTCAGTTTTATCAAGTTATTTGCAGCATCTTCTGCCTTGTCTAAGCTGTGTGTTGCCAAATAAGATGATGATAAAGGTGAATTAAAAAGTGGTTTATAATCGGCAAATTAACAACTGTAGGCTGAGTTTAAGGAGGTTTTTTCCCTGCTTCTGTATGATTTCAGTAGAGAAGTGGAGAAGATGGTGTCCTGTGTGTCCATGATGAAGGGAGAGGGTATCAGTTGTATTGGCCAGAACATCTCAACTACACTGGTGTTAGAGGTGTTTACTCTGGATGCCCAAGTCACTGACTTTACAAAGCAGAGTGATCTGAACTTGTTGGGAAGCCTAGTAGACTAAGACATGAAAGATCTGAAATGGTCTGTAAGGTCTTTGACTGATGTTCACAGGGAAGCATTGGGCTTTGTTCCCTCTTCTGCAACAGCATAAGATATTTGAGTTATAGTAAAACCATGAACCAGTGGTTTTCTTCCTAAATCTGAAAACATCTTTCAGCTTTTTTAAAAAAAAATTCTTTTTGCAGACTCCCATGTTCCCAGTAATGGAACTTTTGTATTTTATTGTGCACATTCCTTTCTACTTGATTCATATTAAGGAAAAAAAATCATTATTCATTATTTCTGTATGTAAATTTTTGTCAGTGGCCTAATAAATGGGTTTTCATGCTTCATTGACCCTATTCACTATATTGTGCATGTGTAACTCCTATTATTAATGTGAGTTACATCAATGTATTGAAGGAGAAAAGAGTTGTGTTAAAACTTGGTCTGTGTGGTATGTTTGACTAAGTAACATCTCCAATCCCATATGTATCCAGTTCTTTAATTTGAACTATAAAAATACGTGAAAGCCAAGCTTGCTGTCATACTCACTGAAAAGGTGAGTATGAAATAAAGTGGCTCTTCTGTTGATCAAGTATTGCTAGATTGCAATAGTAAAGGGACTGGAGATACCTGTTTTTGCCCACTACGTTCTCTTGATTTGCACCAACATTAGTAATGAAATGAGGTTGACTTTTGGTTTACATTTGTGGAAATCTAAGTGAGACTAAGTGGAAATCTAAGGGAGACTTTGTGGAATCCAGAGTTCAACGGTGTATGTTTAACTCCTGGTTTTTCCAGTAAGAGGGTTGGAATTTAGCCTTAGGGCATGACTGATTTAAAGATACTGGTTGTAAATTTACTATGGGTAATGGCTGTCTTATGTTTTGTAGGTCTGAGGACACTGTGCATTGCTTATGCAGATCTGTCAGAGAAGTCTTACAGAGAGTGGTTGAATGTCTACAATGAATCCAGTACAGTTCTGAAAGACAGAACTCAGAAGCTGGAGGAGTGCTATGAGATCATTGAAAAGGTAAAACATCCTTATTTGATGATCAGATGCAGGTTCCATTATGTGTGTTTTCCAGTGGAATTTTGGCTTTATACAGTAAAATAAACTGTTGTTTTCATAGATGAGAAACTGTAAAGATGTTCTTAGGCAGCAGCCTGTTTAGTCCATAGACCTCTCAAGATTTAATTTGTAAACCTGAGACCAACTTATGGATAACAAAATACTTTGTGCTTGTAAATGCTTTTCACACACGTTTTTATCTTGCTGTTTTGTGTAAGGTTCTTGTAACTTGATCAAGCTAATGTATAAAAATTGTTGTGTTGCACTGAATTCCTATGTAGTAGTATATGAAGAGATGGGTTCCTTTTCATACAGCAGCCACAGTTCAGGTTTTATTAAGGCTATTAGGCAAAATTAAGTGCTCAACAAAGCCTGTAGTTGCATGGACTGAAAAAAAGGTGAAAAACCTCACTCCAAACAAGTTGCAGAGCTCTTGATTTTGGAAGGGGAAAATAGCTGTCAGATAACCCATTTGACACTGATCCCATACAGAATGAAATGTTAAAATGCCAACACTAGGGGTCAGTGTTTTCCTGAGCCTTGTTCATCTTGCTCCTTTCTGATATGCTGATAGTTGTACTCCTTACCTACAGGTGCTCATGCTCTTGCCCCTTGCTCCAGGTGTTTCACTCTCATTTTTTTTAGTGGTTTCTTTAAAACATACTTTGAACTTCAGTTGCTTCTTTAATACTAAAAATGCTGTTTAAGTTCTGGAGCACTGTTGTTTAAGTTGTTTGGGGCAAAGTCATAGAATGTCCTGGTTTGGAAGAGATCATAGAGTTCCAGCCTTCCTGCCATGGGCAGGGACACCTTTCACTAGACCAGGTTGGTCAGAGCTCAGTCCAACCTGGCCTTGAATACTTTCAGGGATGGGGCATCCACAAGGAGGCAGAGAGTAGAATCGAAGTTCATGGGGTAACACTCCAAGAACTCTTTCAGCAAGAGCTGAAGATTGAATCTTTCTTTTCAAAATAGTACCTAAAATTTTTTATTTGTGTTAGTATGCCAGTAACAGTGGTTATCTAATCCTTGATTCTGAGTAGCTCCTTTCAACTTTCTGCTTCATGCACTGTGCTCTTGTACTCCTGTTTTCACTGAGGCGAAAAATGAACATGGCTTCAACTTCAAGTTATTTTCTCAAACCTTAGATAATTTTTAGTGATCTACCTTTTGCCCTTTTTTGTCATTCAGTATCTTAAAAAAAAATGAAGCACGTGTGTCTGTTGTAGAATTGGAGTTTTGGACTTGGTGCCGTATTGGCAGGAACTATCCTTTGTATGCCTTTCCTATTAACGTTTCCTTGCTGGTCATGCCAAGGAACAGGTTTTTGCAGACAAACTGGCTTGTGGCTGTAGCATAAAATGTAACTTACTTTAACAGGCTATTTTTTTTCGTCTAAGGGCTCAAATGAGGGCAAGAAATCTATTTTGTCAGTCTGAGTGTTGAGATGGTTGGATCCTAGTACAGGTGCACACAGAGGTAAACTTGAACTGGCTTCCTTCCCCAACTGTATGCTGGCTGAGAGGCAGCAGCTTCAATAGAAACTCCCCTGCTCAGGCAGCTCAGCCGTGCTGATCCCTGTGCTGACACGTTAACTGCTTAACATGTGATTTGGGGAAAAAAAGACAGTCTACAATTGCACACTTGGATGGTGTTTGTGGCTTTCTAATATTGTGAGCATTGGTAGGGCTAATGTCTCTTTGGGAGGCTATGGGGTACTCTAAAGGATGATAATGAACATGAGTTGATTCTGCTACCTTTCCCAGCTGAATATCTCATAACTAAAATGAAGCTTTGTCAAGACCTGTTACTAATGCCAACTTACACACCTGTATGAAGAACAGTTTGCCCTTCTGTTGTTTAAGCATGCATAGATTCATACGAGCAGCAGCTGCTTTAATACCCTCTTCATGGGATCCTAGAAGGGTTTGGGTTCCAAGGGGCTTTTCAAGATCTGTTTGTAAACCCCCCACCAAGGAGTAGAACACCTTTCAGTAGACCAGGTTGCTCAAATCTCCACCCAGCCGGGCCTGGAACACTTCCAGGAGTGGGATGTCCACCACATCTCTTGACAGTCTGTTCCAGTGTCTCACCACCCTCATCTTTTTCAGTTTAAAATCATCACCCTTTGTCCTACCACTGCGGGCCTTGGTAAATTGTGTTCCTCCATCTTTGTTACACGCCCACTTTTTATATAGAAAGGCCACAGTGAGGTCACCCTGGAACCTTGTTGTCTCCAGGCTGAACAACAGTACCTTTCCTAACCACTTCTGTTCACTTCATCTGTCTTCATTTCTGTTGAATAGTTTTCGTCCCTACCAAGAATAGAAACCATTACTTTTCCTGTGTAGTTATTGAGGTGATACAGTATACCTAAACTCAATTTACGTCAATTTATGTTAAATTGAAGGTCTTTGCATGTCTAAGTAATGATGAAAATGCTTCTAAAGATAAAATCTGAGTACACTGTACCGTTTGACAAGGTTTATTTCTTAGCTGTTTTTTCTGCCTTTCTTTCTATAAGGTAGCCAAATCTCTTCAAGCAATTGCTTTAGAATTGCATAAAAATATGGCCAACTCTTTAATATTAAATTCATTGTATGAGACATGCCTTTCTGGCACACATGTGTGCATTGATCAGAGATACTTGCATTGATTAATGTTCATACCACTTGTATTACATAAATGTAGTGATTATATCCGTAAATAGTTGCAATAATTTTTTCTTTGAGTGATTGTATCCAGTCTGTGTGTACATTTTATGGACGGAAATTAGCTTAAATGATGTGATGCCAAATGACTTTTGTTCTGTGAGTGTAAATACATAAACTGTGACAACTCATGTTGCTATGGTGATTAGTGAATGCTCTATGTATATGTTCATCCATAGGCTAGCATAGAGTTTTATAACTTCAAGTAATTATTCTTGAAATGTTGCCATCTTTCTGATCAGAAACACTATTCCGTTCTGTACCTCTTGACATGTGAATTGTGTGCAGAGGAAGTAGAATAACCACACCAGAAATTTACTGTAGTATATGTTGCTTGTCAAAATGCAGTATTAGCAATGAGAGGCAACATACTGTCTTAATTCCTTTTTGAGTGTGTTCCAAGCAGACGTTTATCTTCAGAAAACAATCCTTAATTTATTTTTTTTTCCACAGGATTTGCTGCTTCTTGGAGCTACAGCCATTGAAGACCGCCTGCAAGCAGGTGTTCCAGAAACAATAGCTACACTAATAAAGGCAGAAATTAAGATATGGATTCTGACGGGTGACAAACAGGAAACAGCTCTCAATATAGGTATCTATCTTCCTGGTTACTCTGAATTTGTCTGATATGGAGCAGGAGGTGCTATGTGGGATTTTAAAATCAGCTCTGCTTCTTAAGGAATGTTTCCTCTGTAGCAGGGCATGTCTTTGGAGAAGGGATTTTGTACTGAAGTCTTCATTATGAGTGTCAGGCTACATTCAGATCTGGGCCGGGGGTTTTAAGGCAAAAGGGACACTTCTGCTCTTGTTAGGTGCAGTTCTTTTTTGGAGCGAATGTAACTCTGCTTTCTGACAGAAACTAGAGAGTGCAACCAGACTAATGTGTCAGGTATACTCGGCATTGTATGAAACTGATTTAGAGGTTTTTTGTTTTCTTACTGACTGCCATTTCTAGACTTCAGTAGAGCTTGGGATATGATGGGAGGTACAGCAACACAAAGCGTATAACTTAGAGCTTCTTGCAAACCGTGTCTGTGAACGTAGGTGGATGCTTGAATAATGAACCCTGATGTCTCCTTATGGCACATCTGTTGAGATTGTTAGTGGAAGTGTGTTGCTGCTATTATGTGGATAGAGATCCATAGTGGGTTTTTTTTCTGAGGCATAACCCTGGTGTCCTTGTCTCAAACGATGCATCTTGACTTACAAGCTACGCCCTTTGTAGTGCGAAAGAAATCTTGTGATGATGTGAAGAGGAAGTACAAATTAGATGGGTGTTCTTGGGTACTGATGTAATACAATGGTAACCTAATTAAGACATAGATGTTTATCTGGTTACCTGTTTTTGCAGCATAAAACTGGAGAGTGTTAAGCACTTTTAAGTTTACTTTTGTTATTAGAAGCAGCACATGGGCCTACAACATTTCTTTTTAGGTCATAAATGTCTGATAAAGTTATATTATCTTACCAATGTCTGTCCAATACTGAGATTTTACTGTAGGAGTGGACTGAAGTGGAGGTTCATGTTGTAACTTCCACGCCATTGCAATTAGATGCTGTGCTGTGTAGCATTTCTGCTGTTGTACTAGTCTTGCATTGGGTATGCCACATGAGTAGGTCTAGTCAATACTCAAAACTCCTATCCTGCAGCCTTTTTCTCACTGGAGATGCTTGCAAGGTGAGTAACCAGGGTACCTGTACCTTCTACTGTCACAAAATGCAGCTGTGGTTAAAATTTCTGAGCTATACCTATGCTGTCATTGTGTCATAGCCCTTCATACAACACTAGTATTCTTCTAGGGAGTGGATACCCAGGCCTTAACTGAGTAGTAAAGATCTGGTAAAGGAACCTAGCCTGATGTAAGTACATCCCCTGCCAAGCCATCCCATACCTTCCAAATGTAGCACTTTGGCAATATAATGCCATGATGGTCTTGCATTCTTTTTGATGTTTTTTCTCCCTGTCATGGTAAATCTGCACAGATGGGAAGACAGAGTAGCACTCTGTGGTGATCTGACATCTTGCATAAGTAAACTGTGTTAGAGCATCACAGTTCTGCCAGGAGTAGCCTGAAATACCTTCAGACCTGTCTGCATGTAGTTCTAAATGTAAAAAGTTTACGTTACCCTGTTATTCATATAATTAGAGAGTCTTGAAGTAAACATGAGTTCAAGAAGGCTAAAGAAGTAGCTCCTTTAACAGGAGGCAGCCTAAGCTCTTTAGATTCCATAGTTGCATTCAGATTGGCTGATTAGTCTGTTTAGATGTAAAGATGCAGGTTAAGGGAACTTTAACAGCATAGGTTGCTTTCACAAGTTCATGTTGACTTCACGATTCTCTAACAGTGATGCTCTGTAACTGAACTTAAATTACCTTTAGCAAAATTTCAGGCATTTGCTGGTTTGTTGTTTTTTTTTTGTCTGGTTTGTTTTGGGGGTTTTCTATGTATTTTTTTTTCTGTTTTGGTTGGCTCAGTGAAATTTCAGAATGTAATCTGCTTGACTGACTAGAATTTTTGTGCGCTTCTCAAAACCAGATCAAGCCTCATGTATCTTTATATGTTGAAGTTGGTACCAAGAGATGAAATAACTTGCTGAACTGATACATTTGTAGTAGAAATAAGGTGGATGGCTTACTATGAGTGAATTACTATGTGCGGAGTTTGCTTTCTTCACAAACAGTAGTCAATGTGAGGAGGGAAGCATCAACTTCTGACTAATTTTAAAAAATAGTAACTACAAATTTTAACATAAATACCTGAAATAGGTCGATATATTAAACAACAGCACATAGCTTAAACACAAATGAGCTTATTCTGAAGGCTGTGAAGGAGGCTAACCTCTAGCTTGTCTTTAAACTGTTATTGTTTGTTTTATCTTAGGAGATTTATTGAGGAGAATAAGTATCCCTATTAAAATTTCTAACTTATCATTTTGTTTAATGTTCAATTTGGTAGTAAAGTTCTAATTAGCTTCATGTTCAATTTGCCTTGAAAGTACAAACATATGGCAGCCTTCTAGTTTTTGTAACACATTAAAACAGTAAACATAGGACTAAAAACAGTAAACATGGGACTAAAAACTCAACCCACATGTGCACTATGTTTCAGATGTAAATGTGCTACCTGGTAAGTAAAAAGTATTTTCACTTTCTCATTGTGTGTGTAGGCTGTGCTTGTGTACTGCTGCTTGCTCTATGGATATGTGTTTGTATTGAGGTATATTTGAACTTTTGGAAGGTGTAGCAAGGAGCTGGAGTACTTGCATTCTTCCAGCTTCCTCTTGATGCTTTGTTTTTCAGAATTTACGTATTTGTGTCCTGATTGCATTCTTGACTTCACTGGAGAGTAGTGGTTGACCTTATTGTGTGGTGGCTGTATGCTTTCCACTCAGCCACGTGCCAGTCAATAGCTTTGCAGGTGAGGAGAGTGTTCATGATAAACTTTAACGCTGATCAACCATTTGAACTCTCTACCTATACAAAACAGGAGCTCCAGGTTCAGAAGCGTTTTTGAGCATGACCTGCAAACAGCTCTAGAAGGCTTAACAGTGTTCTTGTATCTTCATCATTTTCTTCAAACAATCTGCAGATCTTTATTATCTTTCAGTGAGACAAAGCCATGACATATTTCTGTTTACCACCATCCTGGTGCTCAACAGGCTCACAAAAAAATCAGTATGGCTGTATTTCCAGCCATTAAGTTCTTTAGGAACAGGTTTATTTTCTGGGAATGGGAATATAGTTTTTTTAAAAGGTATCCCTCCCCTGAATAATGAATCAGTCCCTACAGCTGAGCTGAGTGCCCTTCCGTAGTGTACGCATTCATAGCTGTGAGCACTGCCTTAAAGTTGTAGAAGGGTTTGGGGTTGGAAGGGACCTTTTGAAGACCTAGTCCAACCCTCCTGCTGTGGGCAGGGACATGTTTGGCAAGATCAGGGTGCTTAAAGCTCTATCCAGCCTGGTCTCAAACACTTCCAGGGATGGAGAATCCACAGCTTGTTTGGGCAACCTGTTCCAGTCTCGCTACTCCCATCATTAAAAAAATGTCTTCCTTACATCCAGTCTAAACCTGCCATCTTTCAGTTTGATATAGTTGGCCCTTGACTGGCTACTACAGGCCTTGGTAAAAAGTCAGTCTTTTGTATGGGCCCCCTTTATATATTCAAAGGTCTTGCCAGAACATTTTCTCTCCGAGGCTGAACAACTGTAACTCTAAGCCTGCTGAGAGATGTTGCATCCCTCTCATTGCTTTTATGTCCCTCATCTGCTCCCACACTTATAGATCCATGTCTGTCTGGTGCTGGGAGCCCCAGGGCTGGATGCGATATGACAGGTGGAGTCTCATCCTCCATTTTCATCACTCACTCTCCCCAGGTACTTCTCAGTAGGGCAGTTGTCAGTCCATTGATCCCCAAGTTTGTCCCGACTGATATTTGGGATTGCTGCCGCACATGTGCAGGACCTTGCACAACTCCATTAGGTTCTCACAGGCCTACTCCTCAAGTGGACCCACGTGCCTCTGGGTGGCATCACTTTTCTTGAGTATATCAGCTGTGCAGTTCAGCCTTGTGTTGTCTGGAGACTTGCTGTGACTGTACTCGATCCCACTGTGCATCACTGGGGAAGATGCTGAATGGTGTTGGTCCCAGAACTGACCCCCTGAGGGACATTACTCATTAGGACTTTTCCTTTGGGTGTTGAATCATTGACTAACTCTTTGGATACAGCCACCCAGCTGATTCGTTACCCATGTAACAGTCCATCCCTCAGACCCATATCTTTCCAATTCAGAAATAAGAGCACTTCTTGGTGAGCTGTGCTTTTTCTAAGTTGAGGAGACTGAAGCAATGCCAGCACACTTGTCTGTATCCCTATGCAAGTTTGAGCAGGGCACATATGCCCTCTCTGAACACACAGGATAATCATTCTTGCCTCAGATGCTGGATTCTGTATGCCTGCAGTATGAATGTGCCTGTGGGCTATGATCTTGAACTCTGGTTCAAGCAATCTTTCTCCCAGGACACTTGAAGGGAAGTAAGTCCCAGAAGTACCTGATTCATCTGCTTCATGGACTTTTAGTCAGACTTTTAAATTGAAGGGCTAGATACCAACTTAGAGGTGTGGATTGACATTTTATATGTGGCTTTGAACCAGCAGTTGATCTTATTCTACTCAGAGGCATTGACAAAAATATGGACTTGTTAGAGTATGTATTTTTGCTTGCTGTGTTAGTAGTGCCAGTAACAACTATTATAAAACTATTAGAAAACTTTAAAGTATTACTGCAAATGTCTAAGATTACTACTTAGTCTCACAGTTGCCAGCTACTTTGCTTCATACTAGTGCTGGATTTTAACATCATCTTAGTCCTGGAATTGTGCTTAATGTATCGATCTTCTCTAAACCCTTGTTAGGCTTGATTTACATTCTCCTATTCCAGTCTTGATCTTCCTGTTTTACTGTGATAGCAAGATATGAAATAGCCTTCGTTGCTGGATAAGTTCTTTTGAGTCTGACTTCCAAGATGTACTGCAAAGCCACTGCTTTCCACATTATTTTTTTTTCTTCTGGCTTGACTTGTGGAATGGCATCTTGCTCATTTTGAAAGATGTAAAGTGAAGCAGTGGTTTAGAAATCACAGCTTGCTATTGTAGCTGCTGTTCTAATCAAATGCTACTAGAAAATTCTTTTGAATTAGTTATGCTGGATTTATAACAGCCTACTGCACAAAACTGTTGCCATTGCCTGAGGAAAGAATAACCTTAATAAGGAGGTAAGTGCTTAAATTTGTAATATTGTCTTCTCAATAAAAATAAGGAAGTGGATTTTCACTCTGGGACTAACTTAAAAATGGTAAATTGACTTAAGAAAAAAAGTCAGTGTTTTGTCTATACCTGTTGGAGGTTTGTTGCGCAGTTCAGTGCGACTGTTCATCCCAGGCAGCATCAGAGACTGTCTGCAAAGCCTTTGTGTTGTAGGCTGCACTTCATAAGAGTGTATGTCAGCCTTTTCCCAACAGGTGTATTTGAGTTCAGTACCATTCTGTATTATTTTCTGAAGCAGAGAGTAAACCTTGGCTTGTTAACACTACTAAGATGAAAATGTATTGGCAGGGTTGCACTTGATATTCATGGTCTACACAGCTGTGAAAATGAAGAAGAAACTAAGCTTGTGCAGGCAATCAAACCTGCTGCCTGAGAGTGCCTGGCTGTGTGATACAGGCATGTCTTCCACAAAGGAAGACAAGGGATTTGCTTTCTTGACAGAAGTCACTCATGCAGGCATGTTAACCCTGGATTATACCTACAAAACTAGCCCAATTATAAAAACTCTGTAGCCTGAGGAAATGATTTGCATTGCAATTGAGGAAGCCAGTATGGCCTTCCTAAGGTACTAAAAATCCCACAGAAAATTCCTGCCTCAGTTGTTCTGTTTCTGTTGTAAGATATGGTAAGAGGTACTTCATCTTTTTACATTGACTATGCTGTTATGCTTTTGAATCAGCCAGCCTTGCAGTGGTTCCTCGCTGGGACATTACTCTTACACTGCAATAGCCTCCAGTCTTCATTTAAGAAAAATAAGAGACTTCTCAAGATCTCATTTTATTTGACAGCTGTTTCTCAAACTCACTGTAATTAATTTCAATGCAAAACCACAGTAGAAATACAAAATAATTCTATTGTATTGCTTTTTACTGTGTAACTTAGATGACCAATAAAAGGTGTGTACGTCAAATAAATTAATTCTCTGCTGTTTTATGAAGCATACATGACTGTGTTAATCCCAAGTGAACTTCTTTGTACAAGTGAGCTTTCAGGATAAAGCAGTGGGGTAGATCTGATATGAGTTTGCATTTGTCTCTTGGCATTAATATGAGCTGGAATTAAACTGTTCATTCTGCAAATGTTTATCCTACACTAAGAATTAAGCTAGTGCAATTACCTGGTGCCTGGAGGAGCTGGTAGGGCCTCTGTATGTGTCATCGATCTGTAGTTTTTAATGATGCTCAGAACCTTCCACACAGAATTCTTGGGAGTGAAAAATGCTTCTGTAAGCCAAGTGTTGTCTAAGGGGACTGGGTAGCACCAACTGAATCCATGTGTGCACTTCTGATCATCTGATATAGCTGCAAATGTGCATTCAGTTCTGTTCCTGTAATGTGTAGAAGGCAATTCTGCCTTCATGTAGATGAAAAATAAAGCAACTTTTGCTGGAGGGTTATAGGCTGTATTTGATGCATCCAGTTCACATGGTGTTTTTTTCAATTATAACATCTCAAGGGATGTGTCTGAAAGTGTAGATAAAATGCAGCCTGTGTTACTAGTAAATTTTCATGTTGGAATATGTCCTATGCACCAATGTTTCCAGCCTGATAGGAGTAACTGATCAAAAAGTAAATTGTCATCCTATCTACACATGCTTGTTGATCTCAACTTTAAACAGCCTTCCAGAAAGTAAATCCTTGTATGTTTTTTTTCTTTTTTCTTTTGCAGGGTACTCTTGCAGACTCATTTCACAGAGTATGTCTCTCATCCTGGTCAATGAAGATTCGCTAGATGTAAGTAAGCAATTTCTGGTATAATTCCTGTCAGAAGGAGGTGTTACTGCTAACAAGATGGAAAGTTGTCCTGCTTTCTCGTTGAATTTCTCTTGCTTGCTCTTAGGGGTAGCTAGATAAACAATTCATGCTAAAATACAAAAGTGGTGTGCAAGATGTACTCCCAAGGTCTTCAGTCACAAGCTGTACAAATCAAACTGAAGTCTCAGAGCGAGGAACTTATTAGGTCTATGGGTTTACTTCTGCTGCAAACTGGAAAAACCTTCAGCATTCCATCAAGAATATAATTAGGCTTTAAGGTACAGATACAGGAGTAACATGTTTGAAGGAAAAAAAAAACACAAGCTAAGTGAGTAGTTTTGATGTAATAACCTGTCTTGAGTATTGCATGGAAGAGCTGTAAACAAACCTATGCCTGAACAAACTGCATTGTGAGCTTGCCTGTGTACAGTAAGCTTTCAAAACCTAAAATCAAAAATCACTCTTAAGTGGTTTCCATGCTCCTCATGTATGTGCAAAAATAAAGTAGAAAAATGATACACTTGCACGTGGATTCTTTTCAGATCTTTTCCCATTTTGTGTGTTTCAATGTCAGTATCAGTGTTCGATATCACGTCACTATCTGATTTCTGTCAGAGATATTTGTAGGACAGATGAAAGGATCTGTAACAGGCAGCACCTAACATTTGCATTTAGAATTGGCAATTCATTGTGCTTCACTGGATGGGAGTTCCCAAGCCTGTATCTGAATGTCAAGAGTAGTAACTGGATACCTGCAAATCTGGTGGAAGAGGATGATACTATTGTGGAAAAGTTGTCATCTGATAAGTGTTATTTTCCAGTAGCCTTAATGTGATTCTAATAATTTTGTATGTAGAAATCTTTCGTCAGAGGATCAAGCTGTAAACAGTATTGGAAATGTATCAGTAAGTATAACTAATGGAAGCTTTCAGAACTTGAACTTGCACCCGTGACAAGTTGGATGATGACACCAAGCTGTGTAGAACAGTCAACATGCTGGAGGGAAGGGGTGCCATCCTCAGGGACCTGGACAGGCTGGAGAGGTGGGCCTGTGTGAACCTCATGAAGTTCAGTAAGGCTGATTGCAGGGTCTTGCACCTGGATTGGTGCAGTCCCAAGCACAGCTCCAGGCTGGGACGGGGAATGGATTGAGAGCAGCCCTGAGGAGAAAGAACTTTGGGTGTTTAGGAAAAAAGGTTGGTATGACCCAACAATATGTGCTTGCAGCCCAGAAAGCCAACTGCATTCTGGGCTGCCTCAAAAAAATCACAGCTAGCAGGCTAAGGGGGGTGGTTCTTCCCCTCTACTCTGTTCCTGTGAGACCCCTCCTAGCGTACTGTGTTCTGGGGTTTCCAACATGAGGGAGATGTGATCCTGTTGGAGTGAGTCCACATGAGGGCCAATAAGTTGATCATGGAGCACCTCTCCTGTGAAGACAGGCTGAGAGTGTTGGGGCTGTTCAGCCTTGGAAGGAGAAGGCTCTGGGAAGACCTTATGGCACCTTTGAGTATCGAAAGTGGTCCTACAATAAGACTGGAGAGGGACCTCTTAGAAGGGTATTGAGCAACAGGACAAGGGGGAATGCCCTTAAGCTGAAAGAGGATAGGTTTAGATGAGGTATGAGGAGGAAATTCTTTACTTTTAGGGTAGTGAGGCACTGGAAGAGGTTGCCCAGAGAAGTGGATGCCCTTCCTCTGGAGGTGTTCAGGACCAGGCTGGATGGGGCTTAGGGCAACCTGGTCTTGTGGAAGATGTCCCTGCCTGTGGCAGAGTGCTTGACTAGATGATCTTTAAGGTCTCTTCCAACTCTAACCTTTCTATGATTCTGTGGAGGAAAAAAAGAAATGGAGAACCATGGCACATCAGATGAGGTAAAAAAACCCTTAAACCCTTATTGATATATAGTTGATGGTCTTTTATGTGAATAAAATGAGTGATCCCATGATACATCATGAAGACATACTTAATATTGAAGGTGACTGTCATACTTTAGCTCAGATAGTGTATGTTTTTCAAAAACATGAGCATAAACTTGTGGAGCTTCTGAACTGGTTCGTCAAAAATTCGTTTTATTGCATCAGTCTTGTTTTCAAACTAGAGTAAGTCTGTTATTTTCCAAAGTACTGTTATTACCATTTTTAATGTAGAACTGAATTTTCTAGAAGTCTGAATATACAACTTGGGTTTTGTTAATAATTTCTGCTAGTTCTTTAATTCTAAGGGGTGTCTACTGCCAGTTCTTCTATGTACAATCTTCATTATAATACTACTTCTGTGTTGCACCTGTAAAAATTTTGATTTCTGCTCAAATGAGCTTAAAATCTATCCCTGGAAGATTCTCACACTGAAATTCTATAGTATTATGTTTAATACATTCCACCTCTGAAATACATTAATACTAAAAGTATGTTTTTACAGGATCCAAGTTGAGCTTAGACCCTTCAGATATTGATACCCTTACCCCTTTGTGCAGTCCCTGTGTGATTTTTATTTTTTTCTCTCCCCCCCCTCTCCAGTCCCCTCACCTTTGCTCCTTGGCATGCAGCAGCAGGTGAGATGTGTTCAAGCAACTGTCTTGACTGGGTTTTGAAAGCTAAATTTTTTTCTAAGTCATGCACTTCAGGAGAAAAATCAATAATTTCTGTTCTTTTCAGGGAACTCCTGGGAATAAAAAAGACTAATATCTTTCTAGAATTCAGCTGAATTCTAGAAAACCAGCAAATGTCTGTCCCTTATAGACTTAACCACATACATACAACTCGTTTGTTTTTTTTCTTTTCGTAATGAAGCTTTTTGAAATGAGAATATTTTGGGCATCAGTTTTACTTTGAATGTAATTCTTGGACTCAGTTTCTGCTTATAATTAAATTGAAGCACCATGAAGTGTTATTGTGCAGCTCTTAACCTGGAAAAATTTCTTTCATTGGCAACTTGCAGAATTTAGGTTGTGAAAGCAGTGAGAGGGGTAGCTGAAGAAGGGAAGTTTGGTGACCATGAGAGACCCAGCGTAATGGATATTACAGCTAAGGAATGTTGGGTGTGTTCCTCCCCATCAGTCCTGTAGAAAGAAGAGCTGGGAACTGTATCAATTGCTTATCGCAGTGTTGTATTTAATAGTAGTGGAAGGGCAGTGCTGGAGGGACCCAGTTCTGAACCTGTGGGTAGTACTTTTCTGTAAAGTAATTTTGTTGCTGTAAATGGAGCTTCACAGTGAGTGTGTGTTCTGCAGAACTCACATGCCTGGACAGACCGTCATCTCCTGAGATGATACAGATTATACAGATGTGTAAGTAACAGCAAATTAATACTCCAATGTAAGAACCCTCAATACTGGTGTCTCTTAATGAAATATGACTAAAAGTATAAGCATGAGCTGCCTTCTGTTGCTTTTGGGATCCTAATTCTCTTGCAGAACCAGGGACATCTGCACCTTATCAGTGATGTCATGCTGATTACTCCCCTAAAATAGGGGTAAAGTTATTGTCAGTATTTCAAACTAAAACCCAAGTTACCTAGTACTCCACGTGCTCCAAAGCATTGATATCATCTGCACTTCAGTTGTATTAAAAGATAATAAGGTATGCAGATAGGGCTGGGAAGAGGAGAGCAAGCCCTGTACTGCTAATGCTGTGTAGGTGCCATGAGGGCTACATCTTGTGTGTTGCACTAAGGAGTAAAGTGAGATTTTCATCTCTGCTGGTTTTATCTGCCCACTTGCTTTCTGAACAAGTCAGTATTCCTGGAAAATTGATCAATGTGAACAAGCTCAGTTTTAGCCAGTCATTAGCTGTCCTTTGCAGAGGCATCTTCAATGGTCTTCTAGTGCCTTTTGGCTGGAAAGTTACTTCAGTAGCTCCCAGTCAGCCTGGAATAATAATCAGCTTTTCTGTGTACACTAGGAATTTGCAAAGGAAGCTAAACAGGAAAACTAGGGAAAGAATACATTTCTCTATTGTACCAAGATTTTCTTACTGGTCAAATTTCTGTTTTTCTTAATCTAGAAATAGACATCAAACCAATGGGTAGTTACATAAGGAACAGTGTCTAGTAATCAGATAAGTCTTCAAAAATGTTAGGTAGAAGGGATTTAGTGTTTTTCTTGTTTGTTTTTGAGGAACAAATAGGATCTTTCATAACTCCAGGTATTTGCTAATCTGCATAGAAAGTTAGTTGTATGGATGTGGAAAATACACAGTTCTTCATGTGAAAAGCTGCTTTGATTTGAGTGTGCTGCAAAGAATTATAAATGAAAGAATATAGGTGTTACCTGGACCTGTAGGTTTAAGTACACACAGGACTGTGTAACTTAAGTGTTAGATTACCATTTTTTCAGGAAGTAATACTAATAGGTTTGGGCTGTGAGTGGTGAATGAGTTGGGCTGGTATTTTTGTTTCATCCTGCTTTTGCTTTTCAGAATTCATTAATGACTGTTCTCCCTTATCTATGGCTCTGTTTTTTCTGTTAGTGTTTTCTGGCACTGTGATAGTTGGTTTGAATGAAATGGGGTACTTGGACCTGAAGGAATGCAAGGACCTTTAGGAGTCCTGAGACAAGGTTACTAAATAACTGTTCTTTCTGAAGCTGAAATTTGGGGATGAGGGTGGGTAGGAAGGCTGGGGAAGGCTTTTAAAGAAGCTGAACAGACTATTTTGAAGATTACTTTTTCTTTCGTATCTTAAGTTTTATTAGTGGTCATTTTTGATAAGAGCCAGAAAAGATACTTAGCAGCTGGGGGTTAATACCTTGTCCATGCTATAGGACAAAATAGATCATAGTACATAAAAATGGAAAGGAATATTGTGCCTTGTTTGTAACAAGAGTTCTCATATGTTTGAGGAAAATCACTGGGAACAAACCCTATTTCCCTTAAAACTGCTAATAATCTTCACATATGTGAAGGCTTGTATCAGCAGATTATTCTTTAGTATTATCCAGATCTACTTTCTGTTGTGTAGGTAACTATAATACTGGCTGCAGGTGGATGGTGAAGGAAGTATCTGTTTGTTTGAAGATGGGGTTCCCTGCAGCGTAGTGATACACTTATCTTTATTAAGCACAAGAGACTGGAAACATAAGGATCATACTGAAGTGTTAAATGGATTTTGTTGAATAGGAAGCTACGCATGAAAAGCACTTGTTGCCAATATTAAAGCATGGTGGTGTGCTTTTAGGAGAATGGGACTAAGCTGGTGTCATGTATAGGTAGATGAGTTATGGATAATGATCCTCCTGATTGATGTGGCTGATAGTGCACATCTGTGAAAAGAATTCACATTTTGTATTGAAGGGTAAGAACTAAATAGTCCTCCTTTTAAGATACTTAATTTTCTATCTGATCTTTTGCTTTCATTGAGGGGGAGTCCTTGTTCATGCAAGTTTTGGTGGGAGTTTTAAGAAGCAATATTCCTTTCTTGGTGTGGAGCCAGCCTAAAGCAATGGGATTTATTCATCTGCAGTGTTAACTTAATGAAGATAGTGGAGAACTGACTGCTTCAGGGTAACAACTAGAGTGTGTATTGATCATGTACTCAGACAAATGGCATGGTTATCTGTGGTCCTACTTTTGGGGTTCTCATAATGTGTTGAACCCTTTTCTGAAGATTATTTCCTTTTTCATGATAATTAGAGAGTCATTCTTGCAGCTGAAGCTTGATTACTCCAAGCTTGCTCATCAGTCACATAAAGGAATACATTTCCTTCACATGAGAATTAAGATGTTTTACATCTGGTTGAAACTAGAAAAAGTCCCACAGAATTTCTCTGGGTTGTTGATTAGTCTGTCAGAAAGTACAGTTAAGCAGTTCTGCAGCTATATGAATTTAATGAATTTAATGCCTGACTCAGAGTATGTTCTTTCTGCTTTTTAACCTTCTGCATAGAGTAGAACCAGTCAGAGGGATCTTTTAGAAACTTGTGGGGGTTTTATGCACCTTGGCCACTGTTGCATGCTTTTTTTTTTTTCAACTGAAAATTGTGTTAAGGTGCATTTTCACACTTGAGGATCTCTAGTAATTTAACTGAGGTAGTGATGCTGGAGGATCAGTGTCCCTCTTTCATACTTACTAAGTGTTTTAATCACCTTATCTTCTACAAATCTAAGGAATGAGTGCTGTCTCTTGAAGCTTCCATCATGCTGGGTTGTGATGGTGCATGTGTATGCTTGTCACGTACTGTGGTTTTTCAAGCTAAGCCAGGCAAGGTAAGAGTGCACTTGCCAAGCTCCTGGCATTCCTCTTGGAATCATCACCAGGGTGATGCTGGTGTCAATAATACTTACGGAGAAATTGCCTCATAAGTTTAGAATTGGTGTAATCTCTTCAGTTCTTTCACATTGAGTCTTGGATAATCCTTTTTCCTTCTATGCAGAAATAGGCTAGTTTAGAAAAATAAAAAAATCAAAGTCTACAGCGAACATAGTCATTGACTTACACAGCTGTGTTCTACCTCTTGTCTCACCATGATAAAAATGACAGAAGTGATCCAATGTGGCAATTCACATAAGAAAGCCCTCAAAAATCTTAGATGAAAGTTTTTACTTTATTTTTACTTTTAAGGTTTTACTTTTTCTTACTTTTGTTATCTGGAACACTAATAATAAGTAACTTCTTCATCCTAAAAAGATAATCTGGATGTTAGTTCTGTCTACCTGCACATCCCTCTTGTTTGAAGTATGGCCATAGGCATTGACATCTTTCAGATTAATCTTGTGAGCAAATCTTTTCTGAGGCAAGAACTGTTCAGTGATGGAGTATTCTGATTTTTGGCTTCTGCTGGCATACGTAACGGTGGCTGGAGGGTAGAAATTAATGCTTACACAAACTTTCAAGATTCAAACACTTGCTTCCTCTTTAGGCTAGTATGTACAGCTTGCATTCAACTCTGATCTGCTGTGACACTCCAGAAAACAGAAAGTGACCCCTGAGACAACTGAACAATGAAGTCTTTTTCAGCCTGGGATCATATTGGTAATAGATTGACAATATTCAAATTGCACTAGGAGACTGAGAAATGACAGTGAGTACCTTGTGGAAAGCTGGGTGTCAAATATTGGTCTGTTTTCTGTGTCCAGCAAAACTGACACATCACAATGAAGCTTTTCTCTGATTTGAAAGATGGAGCAATTCAAGTTATTCATTCAAGTCCTTATAGCTGAATTGTAGAATTCACTGAAATACAGGTTTTTGTAGAAAGATGAGGTATCAGACTCTACAGTAAGACTGGGGACCATTTCTATGGCTAATGGTGACCGAAGTTGTCTGGGTTCAAGAATTCTGTGGGTTTGGGGGTGGGGAGAACTGGGAAGGTCAGCAGTGTGTGCTTTTGGATATGGAGTTTTGTAGTCTATAGAACTCTGGGAAAATGGGGATGAATAAAACCAATTAATAGTGAAGGGGCTTTGTAAGATCTAAGTTTGTATAGTAATATTTGTCTTGATTATAGAATTAAAATTGCGTAACTGATCTGTAAATAACATAAGGAAAGAGGGGATGACTTCATAACTTAACTAGCTGATTTTTTGGAAAGCTTGTACTTATTTTTCAAGTTATTAAAACTTAATTGGTCTGTCTATAGTAGGTTTAATATTATCAAGTTCTCAAGGGATTTATAGTTCTATCCAGGGCTTGACAGACAAACTCTACAGTTCAGTAGACAGAGTTAAGAGATTTAGTAAATATTAATAAAATAAATCTATTGTATAACTAAATCTTCAGGGAAATTACTCTGATGGTTCAATTTTAAAAAAGAAACATGATCTTGGTGATTTTATGGAGTTTTCTTATTAAAATTATTTTCACTAATTGAAGTGGGTATCATATTTATTAGATAAACTTCAATAAAAACTTCAGATGTATAGGGTAAACTGATAGGGAACTAAGTGGTGTGTTTTTAAAACTCAGGAAAAAAGAGGTCTTTGAAAGTTAGTATTCACTTCAGGGAATGGTGTTTGTTTGACTAGAAAAGAGAAGGCTGCCTGTGGCTTTCTCACATGGCATTTTTATATTCTTGGCTTAAAAAAAAAGAAGTAAAAATGCTGGAAGCTGTCAGGATGAAAGCAAATCAGCTTCTCAGCTGAGTGAGTACAGTGTCTCTGCTGGGGAACAGTTATGTTGTGTCAATAAGGTTTGTTTCCAGTTCTTCCTAGAATTAGACAAAAGTATCATAGAATAGATTGGGTTGGAAAAGACCTCCGAGATCATGAAGTCCAACCCTTGGTCCAACTCCAGTCCCTTTACCAGATCATGGC
>JAWWLZ010000001.1:47088778-47131663 GCA_035041345.1 Poliocrania exsul | reverse complement strand
ATATTTTAGGGATGGGTTCTTGTTATCTTGCCTTATGTTTTTAGTGATATTTGCACTTACTGTTTAACAATATTTGCCTAGTGTTTTATATGCCATGGTTCTTTAAACGCCAGAGTGAGCTTAGTCTGTCAAATTGGTTTGGTTGAACAGATGGCATATTGCTGGGATTGGGTGTAACTGTGGTATCTGGGCTTACTAAATTCTTCATTAAGAGAAATGCTGATGCTGCTTGATTAGCTTCAGACTCTTGTGGGAAGGCAATAACATCTTTTGGAAGAATTCTGTTCATACTACTCAGAGTTCAGTTGACAGTTCTGGGGCCTTTGTGAGGAATCTTACTGGAATAGATTTAGCAATGGCAGATTTTCTATATGGCACCTGCAGAAATGGTTTAGAATAAACTGTTCCCCAAGTGTTGTACATACATGCTCATGTTCTCACCAGGCTCTGAGAATATTAAACTATTTTGGCCCTTCTGTTAGTGGAATCTGCAATTGACTTAAACTTAGACATTAACTGTAAAGCTGACATCTCTCACTGCAGGAGCTTGTCCTGCAAGGGTCATGTTAGGTCTTCTGAGATGGAGGAATGGCCATGCAAGAGGGATGCATGAAATGTAGATGCCCAAGAGGACCCAAATGTAAGGTTGATTTTGGCCTTATGGACATGTGTCTGTCACAGGGATGAGTGTCTCTCTTCAGCTAAACAGGCTCTTGCCTGTGTGATGCCACTTGCCAGTTAGTTCTCTTCCCAAGATCTTTCACCTTGTGGGCTGTATATCGCTGTATGCTTACTATGAAACATGAATGTAGTGGCTGCCCAAATTTCTGTTGTTTCTATCTCTTGCTGTCATCTCAATGACTTTACGAACTTTTCCAGGGAAATGTAGGGGAGGAAGGAGAGGAGGGGATTTGGATCTGATCATCTTACAGTAGTTGTCTATTCTTCTCTGTGTATCAGCTTATTTGTAAGGTAAGCTTAGAGAATGACCGTTACCCTGCTGAAGTCTTTTGCACCCAGTTTTTGCAAGTCCTGCTGACTTCTTTTTTATTTTTCCTTGCAACTGTCTGATTCTGTGGTTTGGTTCCATGCTGGATACTGAATTGCCTTGCACACCAAAATTTCTTGCTGTGTTCCCATGGGAGGGAATGGGGCAGCATGATGTGCTGCTCAAAAAAAAAAAAAAACCCAACAAAAAAACAAACAAACAAAAAGCCAACAAAAACCTCAAACACAAAACCCCCACTGAAGACAAAAAAACCCCAAAACCCAACAACTGCAAAAGAACCACCTAAAGGCCCAAGGCACAACCCCCACCCCGCTTAAGATCTAGTTCTGTAGCTTAGGCAGTAATGTTCCTAATGTTTTTTATTACAGTATGAGGAGTCTGCTCTTGTTGTTAGTGAAATCAGCAGAGCTCTGATTAAGTTCACTTTGATTGCATTGACTTCCCAGTTGACTTTAAGCATCATGTGAGAAGTATTAGTATTTTTTTGTTAACCTACAAAATAATAGCCTGGGAAATCCCAGAATTTATTAGTCAGTATTGTAATTCATAGATGAAGTTGGACTCAGCAGGGCTTTTTTTCTGAGGTTTTAGATAGTGTGAATGTACAGGCATAACATCAGAAAGTTTGTGGAAGATCCTGAGAGTGCAGTCCAGAGAAAAGACCACACAAACTGCTGCAGGATGTTTTTGTTTTCTGCCTGTCAACAAATTACACTCTACTAAGAAGATTTTATAATTGTGTACTAAAAATGTTTCTCTATGTTCTGGATGGAAACTGCACATAGAGAGGGATAAAATCTGAAAGTTTATTTTAAGGCAGTAATGCAAGTAAATAGTTGGTTCAAGGTTTGTATTTGTGGTTGTGACTTCTTAAAATGGAAAACCAGGAAAAGCAGGTGTGATAGGTTTATTATGGACTATACCACCATGTCTGTCTTAAACTTAAGTCAAGAACAGAGACCATAATGGTTTTCCTTAAATGCATCTGTCAGAATTGTTCATTTAGTTACAAACAAGTCCCCCAACCATGTCAAATGTGCAAAAGTAAAATAAAAAAATTAAAAACTAATTTCCTTATCTTCAGTTTGACCTCTGTGGTTGATCTTTTTTTCTTTTTCATATTTGTACTCTGAAGCTTGGTGGTCTTAGGAATTTTTAAGCCCTTGTGAAACTCTGAGCTGATAACATTGCTCTGGTTGAACAGACAGTTTCGGTATGTGCACGTGTCCTCTACTGGCTAAATAATTGTCCATGTTTATTGGAATAGCCCCCCGAATCAGAGCTGTTAAACTGGTGGACTTTACAGTTGTTTTACATTCTGACTTAAAACTGTGTATTTTTAGTATTTGTTGGAACTTGATATGCCAGTACAATAAGGTCTGATTGACAGGCACCTCTCCAGGTTTCCCCGGAGCAGCTGCATGCTCTGTGTGTCTAAAGAAAATCTCAAGGGAAGGAAAACAAAGTTTATTATGGCTAAATGAAATGCTTGTAGTATTTGCATCTAATATTCTATTTTTGTCCTAACTCTTGGCAGACTTTCCATTTACATTTGTGGGGTACTCAGTAAAAAGGCAGGGGTATTCCACAGGCCTGAGTTTATCCAGATACTTTCTTAAGTTTACTATTGATTTCTGCTTCACCATGCTTGTTTTAGTAAAGAATTGATTTAGTTCTGCTTGATGTGACTTGAAGAAACTTATCCCTTGATGTCAAACACAGAGGAAAAGATAGGTATCAAAATAGGGATTTCTACTCCAGTTACCGGTAATGAGTTAGTGAGTCCCCCACAGAAGGGTGTAGTTCTCCATGGGTTCTGGATGTTTGTCTCTCTGCTTACTTGGGAAATCTTCATTATATATATACCCACGGAGTTTGAGGTATAGTTTATCTTGAGTCATTGCACTG
The DNA here is from genome assembly GCA_035041345.1 of Poliocrania exsul. Classification (NCBI taxonomy): domain Eukaryota; kingdom Metazoa; phylum Chordata; class Aves; order Passeriformes; family Thamnophilidae; genus Poliocrania; species Poliocrania exsul. Next base: position 47,128,746 of record JAWWLZ010000001.1, on the reverse strand, counting down.
GCCTACAGGAGCAATGGTTTGTTTTTAGAAAATAGCATTTTTAAGTAGTTGGAAGAAACAGAAGTAGTAATTCATGCCTTTTACTATATAAGCCATTAGGTTGGAAATTAGTCCTGTGTATGGACAAGTATATTAAGAGTTTTACGAAATACTGGTTAAATGAAGTGTCTGATTTGTAATCCTTAATTTATAGCATTTTGGGGTATTATTGACACTGTTACTAATCCTGTGTCATCTTAGATGTAAGATAATTGTTTTGTGACCAGAGCATGAATTGGATGAGGCTTGTGCATAGTCATGATAATAAACTATGGAGATACTAGTAGTCTCTGATGAGATCTGATAAGAAACATAACCTTGTGTAAGTCTTACTGTTGCCATGTGGCTTTCTCTTTTGAGTAACAGATGATGGGTATTGAATAACCCTTCTGAACTTGCTCTCAGGTTCTCCTCTGCCTCTGTGGGAGGGAGTGGTTGGGCCCTGGCACTTCATCCTTGTTTGGGTCAGGTGAAGAATGAGAGTGTTCCTCTGAAGTGTCTAAAGTGCTAGACTGGGAGTAAGGGCAGGGACTGACTCCCTTGGTTTCACATAATCAGAGAAGCTTCTAATCTGTGGGTGCATTCAGGAGAAGAATGGGGGCTAATTCTGCATTTGAGAGTAAGAAAAATCTTTCATCAAGACTGTGAGGAAGCAGTGAAGAAAAAGAAATGGCACTCCAAGATCCCAGGGGCAGGGGTGCTTGGAATAAAATTCTGCTACTGATAACATTACCTAAACTGTATCCCTTATACCATGCTTGGGATTTCTTTGATTACTGTCACTGAATCGTAGTGTTGAACTAGATAAAACAGCTTTCTTCCTGAAGGCATACCCTTGTTTTCCCAGCACCAATCTCTAATGGCTTAAGCACAGCCATCTACTTTGTGTTAAGTTTTAAAGTACAGTGTAAATAAAGCATGGGGAAGCCTTAAATCTCATTGCTCACATTTTAACAGGGAAACAGGGAATAATGCAGTCATTCTTGTAATGAATAAGGTGCAAAATGTAGTCTGTGTCTCAAATGGCTAAATTGTGTGCTCTGTCATACTCAGTAACCTAATCTCTAAATTTGCCTCCGATCTGGGACTACTTTTCTTGCAAATCAGAGTGAGTTTGTTTTGACTTCGATATCAAAGAGTGGAGTGAGAAAAAATGAATTGCAAAGCAACTTCCCTTGTCTTTTTTTTCTTTTTCTTTTTTTTCCCCTTTTCCTCTCCCCCTTGTGTTAAAGTGACCTGATTCTCCTCCTACCTGTTTAGCCCAGGAGAGTTAATTACTCTGGGCTACATTTGAAAAGTATGTATCCCAAGTACTGTAGGCACAAACATCATGCAGGTCTGTGTAGTGGAGATGCTGGAGTCTGCACTAAACAAGACATGGTTTCCTAGGCAAGCTGAGGCAACTTTTGCTGATCTGTGACACAAATTAATATTTCTGCACAAGGTCTTGTTAAAATATGAACTCGTGACTCTGCGGATTTGGGTGCATATATGCTGTACTCTGTTGCATAGTCTGGACATGCCTTACTCTGGTTTGGATGCACTTTTTTATATTAGGAAGAAACATAATTTCTTTCTGTTTATTCTTCAGGCAACAAGAGCCTCTCTGACTCAACATTGTACCAGTCTGGGGGAGTCGCTGGGCAAGGAGAATGATATTGCCCTGATAATTGATGGCCACACACTGAAGTATGCCCTTTCCTTTGAAGTCAGGCGGAGCTTTCTAGACTTGGCACTCTCCTGTAAAGCCGTCATTTGTTGCAGGTAAGAAATCTCTGGGACTTGTTCATGTAACAAAATTGGTGTGAAGCCTGTGAAATTCAACCTTCTATGCACACTGCCCCACTAAGTATGTGGGAAAGCAGCTTGCTTAGCAGTGTCTTTCCTGCTCCTATGCAGAAGAAAGCAAGTCCTTCACTAAAATTATCTAATAATGCAATTTTTTTCTGCCACAGTCAGTCACAGCTTAATCTCATCTCTTTTATGAAGTGATGAAAGATTGTGAGAAAACATTGTGCCTGATTGCCTGATTATGGTAGACACCATTGAGGAGGAGAGTATGTGATCATTTGTAAGCAAAAAGTTTGTGTAACTGTTCAGTTCAGCTCTAGAGAAGGCCTTTGAACGAATTTAAGTTTGTCTTGACTTACACTTGTATATAATGTGAGCATGTGGGTAACAGTACAACTTGCCCTATTTAAGTGTTAGACTACCATTTGCTTTACTACCTCACAGCTGAATTTATTGCTGTTGGTGGATTTAGCCATGCACAGATGTGGTCTTATGTCATGACTACTTAAGAAGGAAGGAAATAAGAGCCTTCCTAGAAATGTGAACATGAACACCAAAAGCTGGCCTGCTTTACTTTCTGTGTAGAAAGAATGCTGCATAATTTTTAACTTGAAAAGATCATGTAGTTTTGAGGACTGTGTGTGTGTTTGTGCTTGTTGCTGGTCTGTGGAGAGAACTGTGACCTAGAAGGGACTGTTGATTTAGGCAGACAGGAAGTTTTATCTCTATTCTACAAGCAAGACCTACTTTGTGGGGAATGACTATTTGGGGACCTTGTAGTACTGTTTTACAGTCGTACTTATCTCTGTGTGCAGGATCATACAAGTATCATATGGCAAAAGTAATTGCTGTCCATACACCTGAAGCAGATGAACCCATGGACTTTGAGTAGTTTCTTTCCAGATATCTCCTGGACTGCTCTACTTCAGGGCATAGTATTGGGTCTAGCACTGTTCAACATCTTCAGTGATGGCCAGCTGATGACATGTGGAGTATGCCCTCTGAAAGGTTATATGATAAAGCTGTGAGGAGTGGCTGTTACACTGATGGCTGTCCTGCCATTCTGAGGGATCATGACAGGCTGAAGAATTGAGCAGAGAAATCTCATGAAGCTCGAGAAGAGGAAATGTGAAGTCCTGTGTCTGGGGAGTTATAACCCCTTGTACCAGTAAACTGTGGGTGTTGCCAAACTAGAAAGCAGCTTTGTCCAGAAGGATCTTGGGGTTCTGGTGGACAAGCTGACCATGAGCCAGCAGAGAATCCTGGTGGCAAAAAAAATAAATAAGACCAGCAGTACCTTAGGCTGCAGTGTAAAGAGCATTGCCAGAGGTGGACAGGCGGTGATCCTCCTTCTCCAGTCTGCATTGGTAAGGTCATACCTGGAATGTTGTGCTCAGTTCTGGGATCCTTAATTTAAGATGCAAACAGGTTTAATGGACAGAGTCCAGTGCAGAACCACAAAGATGATAAAGGGGCTGGAGCATCTTTCATATGAGGCGAAACTGAGAGAACTTAAGAGCGTTCAGCCTAGAAATGGCTGAGAGGGTATCAATTTGCACTCTCTGATACTCAGAGTATCAATTTGTATGGGTATATAATGGGAGTGAATGAAGCTGCAGGAGACAGGCTCTTCTTTGTAGCACTCAGAGACAGGACAAGATGTAACAGGCAAGTTAAATCACATCGGTGTCTGTCTCAACACCAGCAAAATCCCACTGTTTTACTGGGAGGATGATCCAACACCGGGAGCAGGTTTCCCAGAGGAGCAGAGGAGTCTGTTCATTGAGATATGGAAAATCCAACTGCATGGCTTTTTGCTGGACACCCTGCCCTAGCTGATCCTGCATTAGTCAGGGGCATTGGACTAGCTGGCTTTCTGCAGTGTTTCTAGTGTGAGGGTTTCTCGGCTTCTGTGACTGGGGACAAGTGTCTTGTTTTTTTCAGATAATGTTCTTTGTCCTTCTCCAGTTCTTGTTCTGAATGGATGTCAACTACAATGACTTTGTTAAACCAGTTTTTTAATGCTATTATTTTGCTACTGCTAAGTTTTTTTATCTTTGAGGAGAGGGCTAAAGGCAGGGGCACTGTGTCACAGGAGAGGGTCTTGCTTTTGCAGCTGTTTCATGGGAGTGAACAACAGTGTTTTACAAGAGGGAGCTAATGCAATTGCAGCAACCTTGTGAATGCAGCAGGCTCTGTGTAGGGCCACTAAGGGGACCAGTGTAAAGTTACCTTGGGCTTAGAGAGCACCATCTGCCCAGAAAAGGAACTGCCCCTGTGCTTTAAACTTATGCTGTGTTTGTGGGGAAATTAACAAACACTGTGCAAATAGAAAGCTTTTGTACTCTATCACAGTGCTTTGGTAGAGATCCTTCTGAGGCAGATTGTTAGTTTATTTCTCAAAGATTTGGCAACTTAAGTCAAAGACCTGACTGAAACAAATAATAAATGGCAAGTAAGTAAAACAATACATAAAATATATGTAATTAAGATAATGAATGATCCTGTTTTTCAAAGAAACATGTGATGCTGGACATTTCCTCTCTTGTTTTTTAATGATGGGAGCCAACAGGGGTTTTATTTATTAGTGAATTAGCAAATTGAGGAACAATGCGGAAAATACACTGTCAAGTATAAATCAAAGGGGAAGAGATGATGTAATTTCATAGGCTTAAAAGGAGGAATGAAAATAACTGAGTTTTAAGTCCCCACGGAGAAAGAGGAATGCTTTTAATAACCTTTAAGGCTTTGCAGGAACCTTCCATTTACTTGCCAGGTGCTTGGTACTGAGGCAAGAAAAACATTTTTTTTTTTTTCCTCTGGGTTGGTTTTGGTTTTGACAGTATTTTGTGTGTCAAATAAGACACAATTAAATTTCACAGGAAAAAGTTTTCAAATGTAATTGGCATAGCAAGAGGAAATTTCAAATTAAATAGTCTTCAAACAAAAATGTTAATTGGGAGGGGGATCTGGGTGTTTAACTTAGTGGTGTGATGTTTAACCATTCTTGGAGGAGTTGTGTTGCTATTCTTAAAGTTGCATAAATTCGTGGGACTTAGTATTTCATAAATTTACTAAAACATTTTCATCTCCTCTGGGAAGTTTCAGCTGCATTTGCCATTCAGAATTTTTTTAAAAATATACTTAAGGTATACTGTGTATTCATTTACTGGGCTTTAGGCATAAACTGTAGTTGGACTTGATTCTCAGGGGTAATCTCTTAAAATGAAACTCTAGTAAACCTGGCTCCATTTTGCATTAAGAGGGAGAGATGGTATCTTGTGATGGGGTTAAGTCTTCCACTGTTCCAGTGTCTCTAGCAGGCCACTGGCACAGTGGAGAAAAATACACCCCTCAGGGGACTCGGTAGAGCCAGCAAAATCAAATCAAACAACTCTTTAAGAAAAAGCCTTGTTTGTTAAAAGTTTTTCCAGAGACTGACAGATCTTATTATCTTCCCTCATACTGACTGGGATGTCAGTATGTCAAGAGCAAGTAAAACTTACTTTTCAGTGGAAGTAAATGTTGTTTTGAGGGCAGTTGAACTCATGACTTCATTTATGAGATCTGAGCTGTTGATTGCCTGTTTTGGGTTTTCAAATGTTCCTTTAAAGGACCTGTTTTTATTGATGTTTTGTGAGAGAAGCCAAATGTTAAGGCTTAGTTAGAAATGAGATTATTTTTCTAATAGCAAAATGGAGTGTTATCATTCATCTCGTGTTTATACACTAGCTAGTTTGTACAGCAGATTGCTGTGTTTGGCTTTGAATATAAAAGTAGCAGAAAAGTCTATAATTTGTGTGTTATGGCAGAGTATTTAATTCTGTACTGAAGGGCCTGCCTTGAAATGAAATACTTGTAATTGAAATGTGTGGTGTTTCAGAAATGCCTTTTTTATGACTCTGCTTTGGGAACATTTTTTTTGGTTGTTTAATAGAACTCTTCTGTGGGTGACAGTGACTCTGCCTTTGTATGGCTTTAATGCCATATTAACAAGATTTGAGTCAGGAAGAAGCAATTCACCAGTATTTTAGAGGTTAAATAATTCTAAGCTGTTTAAAAATACTTCTGTACTTAAAATTAATTGTTGGACAGTAGAGGTGGTCCTTTAATTTCTCTCTCAGATGTAAGCACAACAAAACAAGCATCTCCAGACTGATTTGTAGCATAAGGCTGGGACCACATCCCTCACTGGGCTGCTTTAGCCTCACTTTTTTTCTCCTTTTTTTTTTTTGTTTATTTTTATTTGTTAGTTTGGGTTTTGTTGTTGTTTTTGTTTTGTTTTTGTTTTACTGACCATTTCTGCAATACTGCTGGAATGTTTTTTGTGTTCCATATGTGTACTTAGATCCTGCAGCTTTTCATCTGAGTGAACAGTGAGTTGATGCCCTTACAGGAGGGGGCAATAGGAAAACCAAGAAAAATGTCTCAATTTCTGTAAAATCTGTCGAGTTTTCTACTCTTCTTTCATCAGATACCCTGTTCTGCAGAGGTATCTGTAAAGTGGTGTAGCATGAGCTGAAACATAGGAAATGCAGCAACAGCAGTTTCTATGGCTCTGTTATTCCCACAGGAACACTTGCCATCTCATGGCTACTACATCATCGTTTTGCTTACTTTTAGGTGTGAAAGGTGTGTGCGGTTGTTCCCCAGTATCTGAATTCTGACTGGAGGGCTTCTGCCCAGTCTCACCAGCTTTGTTGGGTGATAGTGGCACAAACTGTTGCTTTCAGTGCCTTGGGCAGGATTCGAGCTGTAGTGATAATGGTCAGGAACTGACTAAAAAGGTAAACAAAATGAGAAAATGTGTTCTTTAAATGCCCCAACAACAACAAAGCCCTGTTTTCCCCTCCAGTGTTGCCATTGTGTGTAATATGTAGGGGTGAGGACACAAACTCATAGATATTCTGAGAACAGACACTAAATGTTCTGAAACCAACATACCCTCTGACTAGAGTGTGTCTGCTTGGGTGTTGGAAGGGGTTTGATGAACTGAAAACTGGAAGTTGGAGAAAGGACAGAAACGAGTGACTTGTGAAGTGTCCCTGTTGTTAATTGCTAGTGTCACTTCATCAACTAAGTAATGAGAAGAGAGATGAGTAAAGTTGTCTTAGCACTCTCAGTTGTGAGGCCATAGCTTGGCTGCTGCTGGTCTTCCATCATCCTTTGGAAGAGACATTAATAACAGAGCTCACAAAATGAACATCTGGAATACTTCTTAAATATTTATGCCCCTAAGTCTCATATTGTTAGTATTTGACAAAATGATTGTTCTGTGCTGTAGTTCAGTGTATATGTTTATTAAATCAAACGAGCGTCCTGTTGGCTTTTGCTAGATAAGATCCCCATTTTCATGACAAAAAATTGCAATGCAATTCTCATTGAGTGCACAAGCCAATTCTAATGTTAATTGGTCCCAAAGAAAGTTGTGTTACACTTTCCTGGATGTACATTTGTTTCCCCTCATCTGTCACCTACTAAATTATCAATGCTCATTCTCTTGTTCTATTTCTGACAACTTGTGACAGCAATATTCATCTGATGACTTTGAATACCATGAGGGAAGAACCATTCTGACAGCTCTAATGTTTGTAGATAATTGAAGTGAGAGGAAGGTTTCTGTGGAGTCTGTGATGCTCTCTACACTCCTGAATAAAGAATACTCACAGATGATTAGAAGTGATGGCCTAAAGTGTCCAGTGTGTATGTAGGGATGTGTAAAGTGATCTTGTGATTTAATGATTACTTTTCTTAAAAGTCTGTTGGCTGCTTTGTAAGAGTTAAGTAAACTTGTAAAGTGCTACCAGTTCTGTTTTGGAAAGCTAATAGGGGCAAACTTTAGGAGAAGTTTGTCATAGAAATTTTGGTAATTACTTTGTCCTTTAAGTGGCTGAGTTTCTGCTGAATGCTCTTGTTAATCAGTGTCCTGAGCTACGACAGTTCCCGAACCTCACTCGCATAGTGTAAATCATTCAAATACATAGCTAGTGTTTAAAAAGGGGGAAACATTACTGTTATTTCCAGTCACTTGTCTGGTCAACTGACAACTCAACAAGCCAAGATGTGACTCTAATCTTGAATGCATTAGTGGTTCTCCAAAATATTGCTGTATCAATTAGATGCATTCATCAAGGTAAACATCTTAGACTCAGGGTAGTATTTCATGAGGAAATACATGCTTATTAAGTCAGAAACATCTGTGAATCACTTGTTCGCTTTGCTAGGATTGTCTTAGTTGACATTAAAACAATACTTAAAGATGCAGTTTTGACAGGTGTTATTTGGTTTTTAAAAGTCACAGGTGAAGAAAGTTTTGTTCTTTCCCTTGAGTAACCAGTCACTTGTCTGACAGCCTGAACTTCAATGATTCCTGCTATATGGCCAAACATTTATTGCTTAACTTTGTCTTGTTGTGACTGTGACTATATTTAGAATTATTCAGATGAGGAAATAATTTGGACAAAGTCATCTCTTAAGTTGAACCAGTGTTGCAGCTTCCATTGCTATTCACAATTTGGCAAAATGTTTGCTTTTTTGAATTTATTAAAGAAACAGTTAACTAAATTTGTGTTGTGTTTTTGAAACTTGTGTACTTCAATTCAGATTGGGTATCTGTTTAGTGTTGAGTTTGTGTTTATACAGGATGACTGAGTGAGTTCTCACGCCCATAACTGTAAAAATTTGTTCCTGAAACATTCTTCACCTGAACTTCCTGTTTCTGTTACCATTCTTACTAGCAAATTCACTTACCAGCAAGTATTTGGAAAAAGTTGGAGGAAAGGCATTAATACAGCTAAAAGCAACATTTTCTTTTTCATTGGAAAGGATTTTGGAGGAACAATATTTCATGTCCTGATAAAAACAAATTTCTTCTCCAAGTGCTGTTTACCTGAGCTGTTATTTTTAAAGTTCATTTGTTGCCTTTTTGCATTGTGAGCCTAGTATTTAGGGGACCAAAATCTTAGTATTTCAGTTGATGTATTTCATAAATTGCAAGTGAAATTTCTGTCCTGAGCAATGGGGTGGTATTATTCACAAGCAGTTCCAAATGGTATCGGTATCATTTTCTTCACCACACTGTAGTACCTTGTCCAAACTGCTACCAGTCTCTTCAGTTTCTGAGCAGGAGCAGCCAGTGCTATGTTTAGCCCTACACTTCCCAAATTGGAAAATAAACATTCCATAGATACTGCACATGAGAAAACACTGTGCTGCTGGAACGTATGCTATTTTAGAAGAAAGATAAAACTGTGGTTTGGAATACCTTCTGTTCCATGAGAAATTCATAGTACTGGTATATTTTTCTTTCCACAAGTGTTAGTGTGTTAACCCCTGTGTTTTGGTTAAGTTCCAACTTGAACAATTACTTCCTTCTCACTGAAATTCCCTCTGCCACCTTTATTGAATGTAATATTCTTCACTTCCTATGCAAAGCTGTTGAGGGTGACAGTGTGAATGCTCAGGGTCACCAGGTTTTAATCCAGTGGTACTACACCAATGTCCTGCCTGTGAAACCCACCTCACACTATTTGCATGCCTTCATGTCAGGCTTCTGGTTTGTAGTAATAATTTTGGAAGCATAAGAGTTATCAGCACGCTGTGTAAACAAAATGTGTAGGGTTTTTGGTTGGTTTTGGTATGGGTTTTTTGGTGTTTTTTTGAGGGGAAGTTGTTTATTTGGTGTGTGTTTGTCTGCTGGTTTTTTTTTACAGTTAGGGGGTGATGTGTATTGACTCTGGACTTAGCCAGTTCTTCCAGTTTGCCAGTGAAATTACAGATAATAAATCAACTTTGTAACTTAGCTATCAACTAAACGTTTGAGGTCTTTCAAGATGGCTTGTGTTGCATATATAATATGTGGTCTCTGACAGAGCATAAGAAAACATTCCTTGGTGTATGAACTTTAGTAAGAACAGTTTCTTAATGTGATGGTGTGTAGGCCAACTGCAGCTCATTGTCCTGTCTCACCTGGAGCTTCTGCCCAAACCAAAGTTGTCTCAGATACTCCAATTCTCCATTAAACCTCAGTAATGCAATTTTTTCCCTGTTTGAATGTTCAGGCACAATTAGACTCTTCACATAGTCATCCTTATTTCTAACTGCTTCTTGTTTGTTGCACCAAATACCCTTTTCCTGCGTTCCTGGAAAAGCATGTTGTCTGCCAGGGAGTGACTGAATGTTTCCTCTTACGGATTTCCCTGCTGGTCCATGAGGCTGGATGGAGGCCAAGGGTCTTGTACCTTTCTGCAGTCTTGCAACTGGTTTGTAAAGGCTTCTTACTGTGTATAAAAGTTTCTTAATTCCTTGCTCACCAGGTTGCAATTGCAAGGAATATTTTACTTTTTCTGCCTTGTGGAATGGTTTGTTATGAGGGAATAGGTAACCTCATCTTGATCATTGCTTTACTTTTCTTAATTGTTTTCTCTAAATATTGGGTAGTTATAAAAGCTCTCAAAACTTTTCCTGTGAGAGGATTTGAGGATACTCCTTGCTTTTATTGAAATCCTTATTTTTGTCTTCCAAATTTAATATATGAATTTCACTGCTACCCTGATGCATGAATGTACAGAAAACCAAAGACTCTTCTGCATGTAGTGCAGCACCACATATTCTTTGACAAGACTCAAAACAACTGTGATTTTACTCCTTTCATAAGATTCAGCAGAGTCTTATGCTCTATCCCACAGGACCAGCTTAAATATTGTATTTTCCATTGTTAAAAGTATGGGATATAATATTACAGAGGCAGTAACAATCTGTTCTCTAAGCTCCTTAGTACTGCAGGGAGTTACCTTGATGAGAAGTCTGGGCTTTTGTGTACCACTGTAATATGCAAGGACACTGAACTGGTGAAATAGCTCTGGTCAGAGTTTCCAAAAGTGCTTAGTGTTGGTGGAAGCTGACTCCAGAGTATGTGTAAGTTCAGTAAGACAACAGCTAAATCCATACTAGATATTTGGAAAAATCTGACCTGTGCTGAATAGAATGGCTAGGCTTAAAGACATTTCTCTGCTATACATACCTCTCAAGTCATGACAATAAAAGCAAAACTATGCTTGAGGGAAATGGGGTTAACCTGATTCGATTCAACAGGCTAGACTAGGAAGCAAACTGTTTTGAGTTTGTTTATATGAGTAGAAAAGTGAAGAGACACTGGCTCCAGTGGGTTACACAGGTTTTGTCCTACTTATGTGCTTGAAATGTGTAGATCTATAGGCTTGCTTTTTCTTTACCTGTATGAGTATATCCCACCGTACTCTGCAGGGTGATCAAGGCTGCCCAGCTGGGAGCCATTTAGCAAAATAGTTGTGTTGGTGGTGTGAGATTTTGGGGGAGGTTAGACTTGCCTTTGCACAGTTGCCCCCAGAGAGCAGAAATAATTCTATGCAGAATCCTCTGTAAGGTATGCTCACCTGCTTAGGCAGAATAATCCTAAATTCATCCTTTAAAAAGAAAAACATCTCTGTGCTAATCATTCTCCTTAGTACTTCTAAGAAAAGGGATGCTAGCAAAGGAGGATTTGTAATATGTTCCACAACTTGAGAAAAAACTCATTTTCTTCTGTAGCAGAACTACCATTCAGGTTAAGATGCTGTGTGCTCTGAACACCACTGGCAGGATTAAAATGGTAGAGACTTGAATTTTGCATTCACCAGTAGACTCTCCCTGTGCTTTCTCTGAAAAAGGTAGTTGAGATAGCTGCGTCCTGTTCTGGAAAGGCTGGTTTGATATATCCTTTTGGCATGTGTGTTGTATGAAATTTTCTTCTCTTTTAAATTGCTTCTCCCATAGTGTCTAGAGTAGATGATAGTGATAGGCATTGAAAATTAGGATATTTTTAATATCTTGCTCCTTCATATCCCCTTTATCTTGCTGTCTTCCATGTCATGGCCTACACTTATACTTTAAATTGCTCCAAATCACAGGTCAAGTGTCTCACTTCATAAAATGGTTGATCTTTGTGCATTCCTAGGGTTGTTTTATTTATGCTCTACATAAACCTTTTGTGTACAACACACAGTCTCAACCCCCTAGAGGGAGCACCAAACATCTAAGCTGTGTAGGGTGTTACCTGTGGTTATGTGCCTACATATATTCTTGAAATAGCTATTATTTGTGGGCCCTAATAAGGGAGAACCAAGAAGTCTTAAACAAAAAAAACTTGTGACATATGTTAAAGTCTCAAAGTGAAGACAAGCTACTAACTGGATACAGCTGAACTGAAGACATCTGTTTGGGAACTCAAATGCCTACCATCTTTCTGCAAAAATAGCTTCTGATTCTTCAGAAGGATGTGCTGAATATTCAGAGGTTGGTGGCTGAACTAATCCTCTTGAGTGGAGAAGCAGAATTTGTCAGTTTCTGTGGAGGCTGGGAAGTCTTAAGAACAGTTCTACAGTTCAGGAAAGATGGCTATGTTATGTATGTAGAACCATTTGCTTTGGTTCAGTACCCTCTGTACTCTTTCACTTGGTTTAAGTCTTTTATCTGGTGAAATGTTAAGCTCAGAAGTTTGTACTCAGAAGACGGAGGGTCATTTTTGCATATGATGTATTCAATGTCCAAGTCAGTGCCAGGTTGCTCTAAAACTTCTACCTCTACGTTTCTTGTCCTCCAAGTGAGGTAGTTCCATATGCCTTGGTACTGGGTTGTACAGAGAGATCATCCATATCCAGTCTGCATTGTATGGTGGGTCTGTTGGAGTGGTGGGTCAGTGATTTTTGTCTGGGAGATGCAATGACTCTGTACTCTACCTTAGTGGTACAAGTGTGTCCAAGACTAAGCTATGGTGATGTTGAGATCATTGCCCACAGATCAGATGTATGAGCATGTCTTGGCTGTTTTGAGGGCTATTTGTGGGACCTTTGTGTGTTGTTCTCCCATATCCCAGTGAGTATCTTAGAACTGACAAAAGTAGCTGACAAAAATGACAAAAGTTCATTAAAGGGTCAGGATTGATACAGACATATTTTGAGACCTGACTTGGCTGTGATTTTTATAATTGGAGAGTAGCTGTAGTATGGCATTTTCTGCTGCTCAGATCAGGACTTTGTAGGCTTTTGAATACTGATTGGTATAGCAGGATCAAGAATGTAACTGAGTTAAACTTATAATTAAGGACAACCTCCAGAGCAGTGAGCAGTTGCTGGATTTTTTTGTTACTGTGCAAGATGTAGCTGCCTTACTGTTAGTTAAGAAGTTCCAATTGCATCTTGGAAGGAAAATATCAAGCAACACTTGCAAGCAGTTCCCTTCAAGGTATCAGACATGATTGCTTCTAACCTCTGGTGCTTATAACTGTCCCTCTGGTTCTGGGTGGCTAACTTAGCTTTGTTTTTTCAGTACAGCTGGTTTTAGGAGTCTAAGGAAGAATTCTGTGCAAGCTTTCTCCTTCATTGTTTCTCATGTCTGTTTCTTTTGATAACCAACATGTGTGGGCTGGAAATCTAAGCTGTTCAGGGATATTTTGTTAGGGTAGACTTTTAAAGGCAACATAGAACTATGTTTTATCCTGCCCAAGTGTGAGATTCTAATTAATGTTTTTACTTTAATTGCTGAGCTCAGGAGTTCTTAGCACATTCATAGGACTTGGTGGTTTTGTGTGGCCAGTTGAACGGGTTAAGTGAACAGAGGTGATTTAAGAAAAAGTGTTTAAGTAGCCCACTTTGTGCTTGAGGCCACTTTGTGCTTGTTGACAAAAATAGTTGTTCTGGGAGACTGTCCTGCTGTAATTTGTCAGCTCAGCTAAACCCCTCTTCAACTGTTTTGGCCACGTCTACTTCTGACAGTGGACTTGGGGTGATGCAGAACTGCAGAATCACTGCATGGGTCAGATTGGAAGGGATCATAATGGGTTGTCTGGTCCAACCCCCCTGCTCAAACAGGGTCATGGTAGAGCACATAGCAGAGGATTGCTCATCCAAATGGATCTTGAATATCTCTGGTGAGGGAGAATCCACAGCCTCCCTGGGCAGTCTGTTCCAGTGCACAGTCACTCATACAGTGACTGATGCTTGTGATACCTGAATCCTGAATACACCACAGATAAAAAAATGCAAAAAATACTCGTGGTAGTAGCATACGATTAAAGGACAGCAAGTCACCAGGTAAGTCAAAGATGTGGTAAGCAGCAAATGAATTCACATTAAAACTGGAAAAAACTATGTGCAAAAGAAATTGAGTCTGCTTTACATAACAGAAATAAGGAAATAGAGAGTTAAAGCTTCAAATCTGCTCACAATGCAACTTACTGTACCATGTGTTCAGAGTTTTGGAGATCCTTTCAGTAGTCAAGAGAAGTCTTGGGACTGAAGAATGCAATCCTAATTTTAATTTTTCTGATTTTAGTCTCTCCTTTTGTCTTCACGTAACAGTTGGTGGGGGTAGGGAGAGGATCATATAGAAATGTCAAAGTCCAAAAAACAGATGGCAACAGCTTCTTTAGAGCTTTTGTGGTTTATTAGATGAATAAGCATTTAGGGACCTTTTAAAAGCATGTGTCCTGGACCCAATGCCATATCCGTAGTCCTGAGAGCTCAGTATTAATATTTTGATACAGTTGGGATCTATTACAATATATAAAAAATTCCACTATTTTAGAGCTCTTTTTTAAAATGTATTTGTGCCTCTTATCAAAGGTTGGCTCCTGATATGTGGTTCATGGCTTTGCTGGAAGGGGAAGAAGTGTTACAGGAGTTGTGGCTTTTTTGCAGGCATCTCTTGGGGTGAAGCCAGTGCTTGGTCTCTGCTGTTCCTCACTTAGAGGATTAATCATATGCAGCACCCCAGGTGGTACAAGGGGTCAGACTGGTTGCTCTTTCAGTGGCTGGCAGCAGCACTCTGTTCTTGGCACGCTAAAGTCAGATGGAGTTTGTGAAAACTGGAAAGAGGTTTCCTCTCAGTCCCAGGTGTCCCGTGGTGCAATGGAGTCAGGTCTGTCATTTCAATATTCTCCACAGCAGTGTGAATTTTCCAGGAGCCTCTTAACATAGAGGGAATTGCAGTGAGCCTGGAGAGCTTTGCTGAAAAATAGAAGTTGCTGGGGTCTCACAGCAAGGATCTTGGAGAGTGGACAATGCAAGGGGGAGAGAGATTCCATCAGCTTATCAGGGAGTTTTTGTATTGTTCCAAATGCATTTGATTAATGTGTGACACCTGATTCCTTCCTAGTAGTCTGCCTGTGTTTTTGTGTTCAAAGAACAGGGGCATTTTTATTGTGGGATTCTGGCATGGATTCTCTAAACTTGTGCTGATGTTTTAAGGTGTGCAGCCATTTTTTGCAAATACAGTAATGTAACAGGACAGCAGTATCCAGGTGTTAGAAACTATGTCTTTCACAGTCATACTCTCCTTTTCATATCTGATTTTTCTCTTCTACAGCCACTATTTGCATTGCCTCTTTTACTGTACACCTTCCACCTTCTTCACATTGGGCCTTCAGTTCATTTTTGGATTTTAGTCTTGCATACCAGGCTGACAGGCTGATCTGTGATGTTGTTGCCAGTTTGCAATGTCTGGGGGAAAGTTATTTTTTTTTTCTTCTATTGGGTATGTACAGCAGAGGCCAATATTTTATGAGATGGTAGAGAGCAGGAACAGTGGTGGCAGCAGCAACTTAGCTGAAAGTGTAGCAAACAAGCCCAGCTCATGCTCAGTATTCACACGCCAAGTCCAGAATGGGAGGGTTGGAAAGAATTTTGGTTTTGGCCTGAAAACAAGAAATGGATTAAAACCAGTAAACTTATTTCAAGTTTGCTTGAAAAGAAGGAACTGAGTGCAGAATAGAGTATGGTATGATGTTTTATGTAGTGATGACTGAAGATCATAAAAATACTTTCTTCTATTGTCAGTTCTAATTGGAGGCTGGCACTGATTAATAAGAGGAAAGAAGTCTAGGAAAGGAAAGACAAATGAGGAATTTTATTGAGTGGAAAGCTGCTGAACAAAAGAGGACTTCTGTTCCTCTACATTCTAGTGGTTTTAAAGAAACCTACAAACTGTTTGCTTACAAACTGTCAATAATTGTTCTCTCAGCTCTTTCAAATGTAAAGCAGGAGGAGGATAGGAAGAGGTATTATTGCTAAGTAACTCTTCCCAAGATGGTCTGTGGTATGGTTTGTTAGGGATTCCTATACTGTGAGCTTTTGTTTCACCATTCATGTGGTGGAGACAGTGACATTAATGGATACCTCACCTGGGACTCTAGCAGTGGAATCAGAACTTTGGGACTCTTATCTCCTGGTGTTGCCTGAAGATCCTGTTGTAATGTCAGACATCAAGTGCTAGTAGCATGAAGCCTGTATATGCATTACATAGTGCAGTGCATTATATAGACCTATGGATCATATGGATTGGACTCTTAAGTCAATCAAAATTGTCATGTCTCTTCCAATTTAACACAGACATACAAGGTGGAGTCTGCGTGTGCCCTATTCACACCTTAATTAAAAAAAAGCATCTCAACAATTGATATGGAAGTCAAGTGGCCATGCTGAAGTTTGCGGGCTGCAGATGCACAGATACAGAGGCAGAAATGCCTTCCCTGGAAGGAGACTGTCAGTTGAGAATCTATTTCAGCTTTTTGCCTTTCATGTTCTAAAGACTTTCCAAGGAGCAAGAGAAGTAACAAGATGTCTCTGAATCTGTGGTGCTTGTTTCGGAAGTCTGAATACATGATTTGTGCTCCCAATTTGCTGTGGAAACTTGAGACACCTAACCTTCATCAGCTGTCTGTAAAATCAAGAGTTATGTGTGTGATGATGCCTGTTTCTGCAGGCTTTGTGCAGTAGGAGTTCCATTAACATGTTGGCTGTTCCAGGTTGGATTCAGGCAATGGATTGGTTTGGCAGATACATGGGTGGGAATCTGTGTTTCATCATAGTAATGAAAGGACATCTGTAAATGAAGAGTAGCTTTATTTTTAACTGTAAAGAGATTACCCAATTTACAAAATCAGCAAGAATGTTTTGAAAGGCTGATGATGCTAACAGGTAGGAAAAAGAAATGCAGCACCAGTATCTTAAAGTACAGGAACAAACTGCTGTTTGGCTGTGAAATTAATAAAATATCTAACTGGGTTAGGTGCTGAAAGCTGCAGCTGCCACCAGCTTGTTCAGCAGGGTGAACTGCATAGTGTGAAGTCTAGGCTTCTGTAGCCAGGCTGTGTGTGTCTGCTCGCCAGTGTCTGCTGTGAATAAATTGGCTCCCTGGATGTGTGCTGACAGTAAGAGTCCTCAGTGTTAATTCTGCATCCATCCTTACATAAAATATTAACACCAGGGCTGGAAGGTACATCTGTAGTAGACTTGAAAATAATAGAGCTGTGACAGATGAACTGCTGGTATGAAACCCTAAATGAAAAAAGCATACCATCTCCTTAAAAAAAAAATAAAAATGCAGTATTATTTTGCAGATAGAGAAATACTTCATGTGATGAATACTTCAGCAAGCCATTTGGAAGGAATTCCTTGTAAAACTTGGAAACAAATCCCCAACTTTATTGGCCTAAATATTGAATGGACTAGAAACTTGCTGAAGAACCTTAAGCAAAAATAGTAGATGTGGCAGTAATTTGAGCTGTAAGGCAGAGAACAGTGCTTGTAGGGTAAGTATCGGCCTTGCTTAGATCGAGTGTCTTATTAATGATTTAAAGGAGGAGGTGAAACAGCTCATCAATTAAATTCACAATTTGATACTAAATGGTGCTTTTTACAAGCTCAGATGGAAAAAAAATGTGGAGTACAAAGTATGGAGTGGTTAACTCTTAGAAGACAGTATAAAAAAAAAAGCTAAAAAATACCCCCACCTGTGTGTTTTGGTGAAGAAAGTGAACTGACATCTTTTTTATATGGGAGAAGTTTGTTCAGCATGTTTTACCTGGCTGTGTGTCTGCCTTGGCTGTACTAATTCAGAGTTGTGCTTTGGTAACTGTAATTGGTGTTGAATTTTGATTCATACTGAAGACTATGGGTAAATTGGTTCATACTGTGAAAATTAGAGGCTATTGTTCCTAAGGTTGTATTTCTCTAAAAGGGCAGTCTGGTTCTGCAAAGATGCTGAGGGACTTTATCCCTTAGGACTTAAAACAAATGAGGACATTTAATACTTCAGAAACCAAACTCATTTTTAAAAGTTTCTTTCCCAAAGAGGTAATCACAGTTTATGCCCTTAGCTAAGCTGCAGTTCTGCATATAGTTACTTGGTGTTTATGCAAACTACAGTTTCAAAATATTTAATAGTAAGTAGCTCAGTGAACCAAGTTTTTTTTCTTCTATTCTATTTGTGGGGCACTCACTGGAGATGTGGGGAGAGACCAGTTGTTTCCTCTTCCCGAGTCTGTGTGCATGGTGCCTTTGGGGTATTTCAGAGAAGCAAATGAATCATCTCCAGTGTATTTTTGTTATAACACACTTCCACTGTGTAGGCAAGAAGTAGGTGACATCAACGCCGTGTTCTGTGCACTGCTGTGTGGACTCAAGAGCATTGATACACTTAAAATAAATCCCAATTCAGAACTTCATTAGCTTTCAGGGAGCAGAGCAATTCTGCATCTACTGGTGCTATACTTGTCAGTCTTGCCAAAAACATTTTACTAGTTGCTGTTGTAACTGATGCTTAATATTACTACAACTTGGGGAATGCATTGTTTTATAAATGACATCAATAAAAAATGTAATACTGAGGGAAATCCGATGTTAGTAATTTTACAATTGGTCATGCTCGTTGTAAAGGTAAGTTTAAACACCCTAATAGAAAACATTTGACAGTTCTCTCCAAAATGTCCACGATACATTCTGCTTGATTTAATGTAGATAATCAAGACAGACAAACATGATACAAAGTACTTAACATTTGCTATAACTCTTTTGAAAAATGACTTTACCTAGATTTATTTTCAAAGCCTTCCACTTTCTGTCAAATAATTCAAGTATTTTGAGGATTTACTCCAATTAAACCTTTCAGATTCCTGGTTTGAGTTAAGTCCTAATACCTTCAGTCTGCCTTACCATTGACCTGAGTATCTCTTCATGTCTTGCATTTGAACAACTGTCCAAAAATTTTCAGAAGTGCTGTGACACTCTGAGTTTTGCCAGTACTGAAGAAGGGGATAAACTTTCAGCTAACGAAGGTTGGAACTTGGGTGGGCTCCAGTAAAGGAAATTTTGCATCAGGTAGTTCATAAACTTCTGCCAAGAAGCCAGTCCTTGGAAAGTGTTTGTGACTGGTTTTGTGCTTCTTCTAGTTGTTACAGGATGGCTCCAAATGTCATTGTGAACCCTAGTTACTGGATGCTTAATTACTAGTATTTCCTATGTGTTTTGCTACAGAGGGGTGGTTGTACTGAAAGGAAAAAACCTGGAGGATGGAATGCCTACAGAGGTGCTTATGGGAAGTACAGAGAGGAAGAGAGAGTAAGCTTGGAGAAAGTGGTATTTGTGGAACTTAGAAGGTTAGTGATGAACCACTTAAGTAAAGGATAGGCCATTTGATTTGTAAGATAGAATAGGCAAGACAGGAAAAATACTGCAAATTAAGACTTACTTGAGATCAGAGTTGGATGGTGAATGCTGATTTCTTGTAAGTAGTATTTTGTATTGTTGTGAGAGAGTGAGGTTTGTAGAAGTAAAGAAATTGCAGTAGCTGATGGAAGATGAGGGCTGGAGTAGAGGCTCCTGTTTCATTTTCAGAGGTGCAGGCATGAAATATGGCTCCAGTCTGAGAGTCCAGAGTAGATTTGAACTGAAGAATCCCAGGTTACAGCTTGGTAACCTCCTCATGATGAACAAACAAGCAGTTCTTGAAAAGGCTTCCGCATTTCTGTATTTAGCTTATATAATCTTAGCGTAGGCAAGCGTTTAAAAAAAAAGTTGGGAATGATCTCATACAGCAGTGTGGAGTATTTCTTGTGCCAGGGTTCCCTAGGGGATGTCCAGTTTCTATAGTCTGGGGTCTGCCATAGATGTACTTGCACTTCCTGTGGTAAAAGCAATAGGGGACACATGAGTGCAAATTGTATAACAGAGCATTTCTCAATGAGACATGGAGAACAGACAACACCATTTTCTTGATTTGTAGAATGAGATTTTTTGCCCAATAAAAGTCTTCCTGTGAAGTTGGAAGGGGGGGAAAAAAGTGAGGTTTAAACATGGATTTATTGTCAAAATATTGGTCCCTCTTTTTATGTACAATATTGAGGTGATGAGTAATTACTGAGGCAGGTAACTGAGTTAGAAATGCTTTTGGAGAATATATAAAGAGTGGATCTACCACAACCTTAAACAAATGCTTCTCGTTACTTCTTGTGTTTACTGTTAACACAAAGAAGAAATCTTACCCAACTTTACCAAATATTGATTCTCCTGTGACTTCTACATGGCAACATAAAAAAGCAGTCACCTTGTACAACAGCAAAGAGAACTCGTTGCATTGTATTAATACTATAACTGAATGAACCTGGATGCATTGAATTGCTCAGCTGGTCAAGTAGCTCACTGTAAGCAAAGTTCTCTACAGACTTACTTGCTTCTGTGATGTGTGGATTATCATTTTGATGATTGCATTCAGATCTATAGGTTGGGTTTTACTGGCTAACAAATCACAAGTTGTAAATTGGAGTCTGTATTTGTTTTGGTGATAACTAGAATTTGGTGTGTCAGTAGATAATGCTGAGTATCAGTAGCTTCAGAATTTATCACAGGTAGGCATAATGCTCATTTTTTTTCCAGTAGCATTTCACATAGACAATCTGGACTAACTTCCAAATTAATTTAACCCATTGATTAAAAACTGATTACCTTTTGATGGAATTTGGCAGCAATCCAGTGGTGAATGCCTTTTTAAACTGCATTTCACTAACCATTTTCTCTAACAGATGGTATCTTTGTCTGGAATTCTGGTTTTGCTTTCTTTGTTTTTCAGTCTTCATGCTACTTGTGCAGCATGGAAGAAAAGTAGCATAACAGAATTTTTAAATCAAGTTCATGGGATCTGTGGGTTCCCTCTCTTGTACCTAAAGGAGAAATAGTTTGTGGTGTAGAGGTTATCCCTGTGTCCTGAGTTGAAAAACTATAAAAAGTTCATATGAAAAAAACCCTAATGCAGAGAATCTTTAGGATGAAGGATATACTAGATGTGGAGTAGTCAGTTTAGAAAAAAACGTGTCTTGTGTAAGACAGTAAATGTTGGAATGGAGCATGAAATTGCTACTAGAAGTTTCCAAGTACTGTTCACAGCTTGTACCATGGGGAAAGGAGCTCTATTCTATAAGGAGCTGGATGAATAGTTGAAAGTCAAGAGGAATTGTTTTTTTCAAGGATCATGACAAGAAATCAAAAATAGTTGGAATGGTCTTATTTCTTGTGTACTGTCTTGCAGTTTACATGTAACATTTAGACCCTGATAGGGTCAAATTGGGCTGGTACTATTTGTGACAGTTGGAGGAGAAATAATAAAGTATCTCTTAGAAAGTTAAGAAACTTCCAGTTCTTGCTGTCGATTGTACTTCTAGTTGAGTTGTGTCCATAGTTGTGGGGAACATGATAAAGAAACTTTGTTATGAAATGTACTGGGGAACTTTAATTACAGCACTGTGAGTAGAAGGCTTGAATGATGCTGTTTTAGTCTAACATTTGGGAAAGATTGTCATTAAGGAAGATAACATTGAGGACAACTTAAGGTATCCTAATATTTGTTGTCTTAGCTGGTTCTTGAGGAATTAATTTACATGAAGTATTCTCTGGAGGTCCAGGCATAAATCCTCTCTGGAAGTCAGCTGCAGTAGCTCCCTGATTCCCTGAGGATGGCAGCCTCAACATGTGCACTGAATTGCCAGCCATAGTATTTATCTAAAAGTGGTTTTACAGGTGAGAATTAGATTCTTCCTTCTTGCTGGCCACATCCTGGCCTTTATTTGTTTGTTTTCTTAGGATCTCTGAGCTGAACCAGTAATGTTTTTTCCCTTAAGTGCAGTGTCCTTCCGAATACTTATGCACTAAATAGCTTCTTTGTAGCAGAAACAAATGCAAGTCTGCCTTGAAATCAGCCCTGATGAATAATCACTTAAAACATGAGGTTGATTATGCATTTTCTTGTTGAATACTAACAATCTAGCTGTGTTTTCCAAACATATTTGAACAGGAGCAACTACTCAGTTCTAGAAATTTTATAAAGCTGTTTTCTAAGAGGTTTGATACCAGAACGCAGTGACTTACTAAAGTGATTTAAAAGGCTGTAAAGAAATATCTCTTTATTAGGGGTTGTCTTTGCCATGTGTGGCTTTAAGGCACGGTAGAGATGGGCAGTTTTTCATAAACTCAAGCCCACAGTCCGATGTCAATGCACCAGTGATAAATAACCTCAGACGTGGATTTGCAGGTATTACTGACAGCTGCCAGGGTCTGGAGGATATTGGTCAAGGTGGTTCTCTAGAGGTCACTGATTTCACACAAAATGAGGACTAGGCAGACATTTGTTTTTCTACTGCTCCACTACTACAAATCAGAGTGGAATGTTTGTTTGGGAAAGGGCAGTTGTATCCATTATGGAAATGTTTCAAAATTCCTTCATCTTTATAGTAGTAAAGCTGCTGGAAACATCTGAGGCTCTGCCCCTCACTTGCTTTCCCTTGATGATGTGAGGGTAGTGCTCAGTTTCTGTGCTAAGACTTTGGGGAAAAGCCTACATGAGTGGTGGTCTAACAAGTGACTTGAGCTATTATAGAGCAGTAAAACCCCTTACTGTTTTAAGCCATGGTAACAGAAGAAGGAAGGAAAAAGTAGAAGTTGCCTGGTGGGTGTGTGTGGTGCTTTTCCCCTTCCTTGTTCTCCCCAGTATTTTTCCATGTTTTCCGCTTGATTCTCCTTTTTCTACCAGGTGCCAAATTGTGTTGTCTGGGGTTATAAGTTTGGCTCTAGATGTGGTTTATAAAGACTCCCCAATAAAATTCTCTTTATAACTTGATTCTGTGAGGTGGTAAATGCCTTCTCTCAGATGCTGAGTGCTTGATGCAGTGTTGGGATTAAGATTTTATGTCAAGTTTGTGCAGTGATGGTCATGTGATGCCTTCATTAATAACAAATAATGGTGAAAGAAGAATGTTTGAAATGGCAAGAAGGTGGTATGCAAGGGACAAACTACTGAAATTTGGGTGTCTCTTCCAAGGCATTTACAATGGTCAAAATGAGATTTGACTTTGACTCCAAGTCTGTGAAGGTATTGTAAAAGGTTTTTCACCATGTAAAGTGTTACTTGGTTTAAAAAGAAAAGTCAGTAAGGGTAAGTATTTAACTGGTTGAGAGACTTGTGGAACTTCTCATACTCTGTGTTTTGTTGAACAAGATACTGAGCCTTATGACCAGCCTGTTTGCTCTGCCTTTCTCCCTGAAGACAGAACCATGTGCAGTTAAAAGGCTTAGTTCTGAATTTTGGGATGGTGTACAAATGTGTTGTGCATTGAAGTTTAGGATACTGAGGCACACTGGACTGAAGTGCCAAAGCAATGAAATAATGGATCTCAGGATAAAGATTAAAGAGCAACCAAATATGCTTTATTGAAGAAAATTCATGGCATCAGGGGAAAGGCAAGCGTTCAAAGCAGGAGTACCTTGAGATGGTGTTGACATTTTATCTCCAAGGTCAGATTCAGCATGGTGTACTTAGTGCCTTCAGAATAAAACTGAACACTCCACTAAAACCAGGGAACTTGGTTTGTTGGGATGCTTGTTATCTGCAGGCTTGAGCCTGTTTCTCAGTTACTGATTGGGCACAACTGCAGCCTTTGTAATAGACAGTTGATGCTTTAACCATCTTGAACAGTCTTGGAGACTTTATTTAGTGCTCATCCATTCGAAAGATGATATAGTTCATGTAATATCTTTCCAAAGGAAAAACTCCATGCAAATTCTTGCTGTTTACATGACACTTATTTGCAAAATTGTATTGTGTATTTTCTGGATTTAACTGTACTACTCTTCTATTACGTCTGGGAATTAAAATAACTTCATCTAGTTATTTTTTTTTTCAGTGCAAATGGGCCTTCAGGACTTCGTGTTTTTCTCTTCAAATGAATGATGATGAATTCATCATGTTCTGTTGTAGGTTTGAGTTGCTGACATTGTTTGTGTACAAGTGCTTTGAGAGCTGTTGAAGGTGATTTTGCTTTGTGGGTTCTAATAATGGAATATTTTTTGATGCAACTTTATTCATAGCAAGTTAAAAATTTTGTAATGGAAAAGTGTAAACCAATAAGGTAGAATATGACATCAAATTTCTGCCTTCCTACTCTTAGTTACTTGTTACTGAAAGTGACTGTCCTGCTGTATTGAGTTATAGGAGTATTATAGAAAACTTTGCTACAAGTTATTCACAGTTCTGTGTAAGCAATTGTACTTTTCCTTGTTCCTTTGGGATAGTGATAATATCTTTGCTTGTAGTATAAGGAAAAAACATATGGCTCTTTGTGTACCCAGAAGGAGAAAGACTGATGAAGTCTGCATGGATTTCTTTGGTAAGGAAGACACTGAATGCCCTTTACATGCAGCAGGGGCAGCTGTATACTGAGGAATGAAATGCAGAGCACTTGCTTGAATTTTGTTGTGGCACTGAGAAGGAATTGCTGGGGGTTGATTTTCTGTGACCTGGAAGTTGCCGTCTGCAGTGTAAAGCAGTAAAATTAAAGCACAAGCTGCAATTCCATCTTGCTTTCTTTCACGGCCCTCAACTCCCCCAAAATCCAACCCCTAAAATACTCCCCTCTAAGCATTGCAGCCTCAGTTAAATAGTAAAAACAAAACAGCATCTGTGTTTGAGAGATGGCCAAGATGGAGTTAGATTATTACTAGAAAGTAAACATTGTTCTGTTATCTTGAGTAAAATAGCCTTTAGCAGATATGTTTTGTTTCCTAATTTGACCAATTTACACAAATCAATTTAATACATCTTTTGCCCTTACTGTGACACTTAAATTCTCAGACATGTAAGGTCCCACCAGCAAGGGGAGACAAGGCAGCCAAGCAAGGGGAGAAGTACCAGCTTCAAATACTGAGAAATGTGAGAACTGCTAGGTTTGAGACAGTTCTTCTCAAACTGTGGCACACAGAGCAGTCCTCATTGGGATTTAGTGGTGGAATGTGTTCTGGTATGGTAACACCTGGTTACATATGGATAGTAGGCATGAAAATACAAGCTAAAGAAAGCCCCATGCTAAGCTGGCTACTGTTTTATTTCTAACAATTGTATGTGTAAAAGTAAGGTCTTTGGTTATTCCATTGAGTCTTCTGGTACTTACGCTGTCCAACTGCTCTACTTACGTAGGTTTTGCAATTGGTTCATTACATTATCTGTCTCACCCCCACCATTACTTTTCAGCCCAAATGTCTACCCACTTCTGAAATAACTTTGTGCATGTTTTTTTTCCTTAGGTTTTAAAAAAGATCAAGTTCCTGTTTTGCTTTATGCTGTGATAATTAGATTGAGTTAGTCAACGAAGATCAAGTCAGGTCTGTAACCAGTTAAAAGATAATATGCTTCTGAGCTTGGAAGGTGTTAAAAATCAGTCTAAATGTCTTGGTCCTGTGAATTTTCATGTTGGAGGTGGAAGGAAGCTTAGCAGGGGCCCCAGCCCCTGCGTGGACCCAGCCCTGGTCACAGTTTTACAGCACAGAACCAGAAACTGCACTTTTAGAATACATTTACAACTACTTTCTAGTTTCATGTATTCATCAAGTGGGATTTGGAGGGAGGAGGGGGTGTGTGCAGGCAATAAAGGAGGCTCCTTCCCAACCTATACCATTTCTTGCTCCAGTCCAGCTTGGATGTGGCTTCAGCAGATGATCCTACTGTGCTCTTTGGTATTTTGAGATAGTGTGAGGTTGGACTGGCTAGCCATGCAATGTGCTTTTTGAAAGATGCTTCATGAAAGGCCCACTAGCTGCAGGTGGGTGCAACCAGAAGGCTCTTCTAAGCTGTGCTGAAGGGCTAAAATATGTTGCTGATAAGAATTTGTGCAACTGGGCAGAAATACTGCAAATGAAGAGATATATTTCAGGCCACTGGTCAAGTGCTCCTTATAACTGGTGCATCAAAGCCTTGCACAGAGGTGGAGATGAAAAGTTATAAAGCAGACAAGTCAATAAAAGAAATCAGAATAATCTCACCAAGGCAGGAAGAAAAGGGTATTTGGTATGCCACAGTCTAAGGACATTGATCCTGGCTGATGGGCTGAATGAGGCGTGGACTTTGAACCAGGCAGTGTTT
Organism: Poliocrania exsul; assembly: GCA_035041345.1. NCBI lineage: Eukaryota > Metazoa > Chordata > Aves > Passeriformes > Thamnophilidae > Poliocrania > Poliocrania exsul. Next base: position 47,102,664 of record JAWWLZ010000001.1, on the reverse strand, counting down.
CAGTGGAGCAGTTGCTTTCCATTCCCTATTGTATTTCTGTAAAAATGAAAGATGGACATCATGATGAAAGATTACTTACTTCAGGACTCTTGCACGACCTTGAAATTGTCTAACTCTAAAGGTTTCTACTAGAGATTTCAAATTTTTTTTTGCAAGAAATCTCAGTCAAAAGAACAGAAGGCCAGATTGAAATACTGGGAGATCTGAGTACATCCAAATGAGTGTGAAAAGTACCTGCAAGAGAACTGGAGAACAAAGAGAATGTGTTTTAAGTGTTGTGATTAATTCTCACAAAAATGTAGGAAGGTTGTCAGTGGGGGAAGCTGGAATCATAAGTACTTGTGTGGAGCTTTTGGTTGGTTGTTTTTTGGATTTTGTTGTTTGGGTTGGGGGTTTTTTGTTTGTTTCTTTGGTTTTTTCATAATTAAGAACTGGGAATTTAATATTGCAGGAAACAAGCATTGCTTTACCAGAACTTGTTGCTTTCTGGGATAGAAAGTGAAGGTCTGAAGACTTCTGAAACTCAAGTACTTAAGGCATTGACAACTTGCCCTTTTTAGATGTCCCGTAGCTGAAATGTTTCTGTTCTAGGAGAGCTTACATTAACCCAGGGAGACTGAAGTTGGATGGAATTCTTGCCCTTCTCCTAAATCCACCTAATTGGAAAATTGTTGCATTCTTTGCATGCTGCTTTAAGATGTGTGGATTTCCTGCGTCTTTAAGCTGTGCATGTGAGCAGGGTTCGTGTCAAGTATGTTCATACGTATCTCTTTGCTTATCAAAATGAGGTAGTGTCAAGGCAAAGCAGACCTCCTTCAGGAAGTTCCCTCTATTTGTGAGACTTGGGGAGTTCATACAGTCTGTGTTAAAACCTATTCCCTGCAATACAATTTGATAGTCTGTGTTGGTGGGTAGCACATAACGGCTTAAGGTGCGTAATATTGAGGCACTGAAAGATGCAAACAGTGAGATGGTCACAGATGCATTGATGAAAGTGGTGTGTATGTCACACCAGGAGCTTCAGCAAACAGAACAGGCTTCAGTCATCTGCAAGGAAGCCTCTGAACACATCAGGGTAATTTGCCTCAAGGCCAATGTTTTGCATGGTGTAAATAACTAAGAAAGGACTTGTCTGAGGAGAGTTAACTGCTGTTGTGTGTCAGACTGGAGACCAAGCTAGAATGTGGAAGTAAAGCTTTGTTTTATTCTCTTGCAGCACTAGCTATTGCTCAAACCTGTGACTGCTTTTGGGCCTTTTCAATTGTCTGTTTCTGTAACTTCATATTAGCAAGCAGAGATCAAATTCTTCTTAAATTGATAAGGGGTAGTACTCAAAATAGACAAAACCCATCTATCTCTGCATATGTATAGGTATGATGTGGTAAATTCATGGGGCTGAAAGAATGAGGTTGTTGCATGTGTGGTGGTGACTTGTAGTGATTGAGGAAAGTTCTTATAAGTACTTCAGTGCACTTAAATCAGAGGAAATTAATTATGCTGGAATAAATGGGCACTAGAATGTCTTTATCGAGAGGACTGACAGATGAGAGGAGGACAAGAGAAAGCACATTTTTTAAAAAAACTCTAAAGGAATAGAACACAAAGCAAACAACCATACGAACCCAGTGATGAATACAGGTGTTAAAAACTTTCAATGCAAAGATGTTTGTGGGTTTTTTGACATACAAATGGACCTAGATTAAAGAAAAAATTAGAGCATGTAAAATTAAAACATATTAAAAATTAGAGCATTTATTGCCTGGAAGATGTGTATTTTGGGCTTCTTTTTTTTTTTTTACCATTTTGCCAAAAACTGTCTTTGCACTCACTGTGATCCAAAAGTCTCTCCTAAATTATATGCTCCCAAGATTCCATCTTCTTCCTCAGGGAAAAAACCAAAACTGCACACTGTTTTCTGCTACTGCATTAGTCGTAATTACTTAACTATTACGGAGGGGAGACACATACCAAAAAACCAGAACTCCATCCTTTTCTAAAAGCTACAAGTTTCTTGACATTTCAGCTCTTTAAAAGTGTGATTTATGTTACCTTAAATCAGTCTCCTTGATACTAATCAATACTTTCTCTCAGTTTTAAAACAGGAAATAGCTTCAGTCTGTGTTTAAATCCTGCAGTGTCTCATGTCGTGACCTTTTAGTAGTTTGTTCCTTTTCTCCCCCTTTCCCTGTTTTTCCTTCTCACAAAGGCCCCTCAGCTTGTCTTCGGGTTTTTCATGAACAGTGGGAGCTGTTTCAGTTCCTGCTTTGGGTATGTATATCTTAGAGGCTTCCAGTACCTACTTTCTCACCTTCTTTGGCCTTTCCCCTTGCTTTCCTTTTCCTTTCATATCATGCTGTACTTTTCTCAGCTCTTCAGCTTCTCGTGTGCACTTCAGCCCTGGGGTATAGGCTTCCAGTAATCCCAAAGCCTGCTGCTCCATCTGTGGAGATAATGAACTTCTTGACACCAGCTGCATAAATCACTGTGGTAGATGGTAGTGTCAAGTCAGTAGGAGCATATGGGAGAGTAATTCTGTGTCCAAACAGGCATTATGGGCCTCCAGTGATACTGTGTGCTAGGAAATAGAAAGCCTGTACTTGTGGCGTTCTGTTGGGTAATTCAGTAGTGTGAAATCCGCTCCTGAAGGAGTGTGGGGACACTTGGTATCTCTCCATTGGATTTCATTTGTTTCATTTGGAGACCTGACAAACCAAGAGTATTGGAGGGCTAGTAGTCTTAGCTGAGCAGACACGTATTGAGGGAACTCTGTACATAACTTTAACAGACCTTGGCATAATTAACAGGATCTTCTAGGAGGGGCCCAAGGACTGAACTGGCCAGGATATGCTTTACTTTTGCAGATGTTGAGAGTGGAGGCTCCTTCCAGGGCAGCTGTCAGACAGGACGCTGGTGCAGTGAGGAATGCTGGTGTTAATTCACTCCTTCATGCACCAGAGTAAACAGGTGGCACTGCTACACTTCTGCATATTTTCTTTCCCTTTGGTGCGGATATGTATGCTCTTTATGAACAGAAAATGTAAAAAAATCAAAACAAACAAACAAACAAAAACACCAAAAAACCCAGCAGAAATGTCTGCTAAGTTAATGGCAGCTTATTCCTTTTTCCTTCCCTGTTTTTTGGGTGTTTTTTTTTCGGTTTTGGTTGGTTGTTTTTTTTTTAAAAGAGCTGAGTCTCATGAGTGCTGTCCTAAAGTTCAGCTTCCTGGTTGAAAATCTGCATGCAGTAATGCAATATTCTTTTCCAGGAAAGTTTTGGGGTTTTTTATGGCATATGTAAATGAAATAAGACCAGCCCCTGGTGGTATTGACAGGATGCTGAGAAGGAAGCTGACTGTGTGTTAACGTGCTTGCAGCTTAGGTCATTCTCACCGAACCCTGCAGCTCTGTGAGGTTCAGCTGCTTGGTGGAGATGACTTTGCATTCTTTCAGTGACCCTTTGTAAAACAGTGTTTCATTAATGAGAAATATTTTTTTTACAGACATCTCTTCCCTAAATTGTAGATGAAACTGAATTGCATGTGTAATAGTTCTGTTTATACAGGCATAATTAAAGAAATGTGAGCGGGAATCCAGCCAAAATCTGGTGTAAACTTTACAACGGGAATAATCACTTTCTTTTGTGATCATTCAATTCTCTGGATCAATCTGACTTCTCCGTATTTTAATCCCTTTGAGACTGGTATGGTTTCCTTTACTTAAGCTTTCAGAGAAACTTTGATTTCTATCAATTTCTTTGTTTTCAAAAGTCAGGACTTTTAGTAGGATTGGTATGAGATTTCAAGATACAGCAAACATCACTGGACCATGGATGTGCCAAAGCAGTTTGTAGCTTGGTGTGACATTAAATATGTTGCCTTTTAGAAAGTCTTCGGTGCTAACAACTTGGTTTGAGGAAACTTAAGAGTACTCTTTCAGGAACAGAAGAAAAATGATCTGGGCTAAAGTGATCCTCAACATCTTCAAGTTGTACTTGATGAAATGTGGTGTTGGTACATTTCACACAGAACTCATCAAGTTGCCTTATTTCACAGCTGGAAGCTTCCTTGGGATTCTGGAGCACAGAGGAGAGTATTTATTTCTTATGTTCAGGAAGCAGTAAGCTTTTTGTCTGCTTTTTGTAGTCCTGTGTTGAAAGCAAAGCTTCTCGCAGGTCCTTTAGCCTTTTAGCAAATATGTGTAGCATAAGGAAAAATACCCTTCAGTAGGGTAGTTGTTTGTTTCCACTAAGTATTCTCAGTTTAGAAAGGTGGTAGTAAAGCTGAGGAGGTTCTGTCAAGCAAATCAGTAGCGAAGGAGACAGAGATGAGATTTTATATATCGGTAACATCTCATTTGTCCGATGCAAATTTTGTACTGTGTATGCATTGAAGAGCCCTTTGACATCTCTTCAAACAGAGTAATGAGTGGATGCAGCCACCCAAAACAATGTAAATGGACTGATCTCCAAGTCTTTCAGTTCTGTAGTTGTGCCCAATGTTTTGTTATGAAACACGTGTAGTGCAGTTTATGGGAAGTGGTGGCTCTCCCCCTCAGCTGTTCCAATGAGCATGTACATTTCCTGTTCACATTCATTTAGGAAAGAATAAAGGCCTTAGCTGAGATAAACCTGCTTTGGAAAAATACTATTTTAATGCTTTTGCTGATTTTTGAGATAGCTTTTTATGTTAGATTCAGGAATGGTTAAGGAGAAGTATTGGGTGTCATCTTGCGTGTATGTGATGTCTGACTCAGTCCTTGCAGGGGGAAAATCTTGATACAATTAGATCTTTATCCTCTCCTGGTGAGAACTCCTTGGGATTTTGCTCTCTATCCCTTTGTGTTTCCTGTTTGCTTTACCTTCTCAAAGTGCATTAGCTCAATTAGGCATTTAAGACAACTGCCACCAAAGAAGCAAAGAAACAAAACCATTACTAAATACCAAAATACATGGAAGAAGTTGATGTTCCTTGTTAGCTGTCTCATGTTTTAGGAACAGTGCTACCTGTGCTTATTTTTCTCCTGCGCTTCTCAGTTCTTGAGTGAAGTTTCCTTAGTACTAATGGTTGAAGTCTGTTAAAGGCTGAACATTCTTCCTAAAATATTACGTTGCTGTTGTGTCCTTTCTGTCTCTCACAGCTGAAGTAAACAAGAAACTGTGGTACGCGTACAAAGAAATGAAATTAGATCCTTTCATTTTCTTTGCAGATGATTATTCAGTTAGAAATTGTTGGGATATTTTTGTGGAGATCTGTATTATTCTGTCATAAGATTTGATTCTTAAAGGTTGCTGCAGCCTTCAGGTATGCCACTTACACAAAGAGAAGAGTTGCATAAGCCTAGAACAGAACAATAGTGGAAGGGATCCTGCAACATGGAAGTGTAGGAACTTGCCTACCCTTTGCCAGATATGGAAAAGGCTAAATCTGAGGTAAGGAGATGACAGCAGATGAAGCAGATGAGTCCATAATGTTCATGGAAAGGCTGGCTTACCTCTCTTGTGAATGCTTGCCTTCTTAGACATAAGCAATGAGAGTAGAAAAGGCAACTTCAATTCTCAATGTTCATAAATACTGCAACTTTTCAAAATTTCTTGTGTGTTTGAGCTATTCTGTAATTTTTTTCAAGTTGTTGTTTGCTGTGAGTGGTAACTGATTTCTTTTTGCCTAGGAGAAAATCTTGTAGAAAGACAAGCTTAGCACTGTCAGGATTTCAGTTCAAAGCAATAATGACCTGTCATGATACTGCATCATGTTTCCCTGCTGTCCATTTTACTGCAGTTCTAGAATTTGATGAACTGGATTGTAGCTTTTCTCTTCCAAGAGGTTTTTAGTAGGTTATCTCCAAACTCAATGGATAATATTGCAGTATAAATGTTCTTTGACTAGTGATAAATACAGAAAGAAACTTTTATTAGCTGTAGCTGTCAGCTAATGATCTGAAGCCCATTTTCCTGTGTGAATGTCAGTGTTGAACTAAACTCAATCTAATCCAGTTTTTTTTCAAATAGTGACCAGTAGTCACTGCCTTGGTAATGTGTGTATAATTAGTGAATGAAACTTCTGTTGTCAGCAGCTCTATGTTCTTGTTTTTATAATTCTTCAGTGGGTTATTTGGGGTTTTTTTGAGGGGGGAGGTTCATAAATTTTAAATCTTCCTTTCTGAATGTGTTTGAACTCCAATCTCATTAGATGTTAGTCTATAATCTCACCCTGGCAGAGGGTGTAATGTCTGGTGCAGAGGAAGTATTTTCTTTTGCTTTTCAATCTGCCTGGTAATTTTCATTGGATGCCATCAAGTATCTTGTATTTGAAGAAATTATGAATAATCACACCCTGGCTGCTTTTCTTCTTCCCTCCTTCCCCATGAAATATGCCTTCAGTATATTGACTTCTAGTTGCCTTTTTCAGACAGAGGGCCCTTTTTTCGAAAGACTTGAACGTTTATGTTCTTGCCTACCACTTTTTTCCTTTTTTTTTTTAAAAACTTCTGTTTCTTTTTATCTGACTGAGAGAGAAGAGCAGCTGCCTACTGAGGGTGTTGCTATACAGTGGATTTATACATTTCCATAATGGGAAGTTATATCATTTATATTTTGTGGGTTTATGAAGTTGTTGCTTTTTTGACAAAGCAGCAATTTTCTTACACGGTGTTGAGATTCCTAGATCCAGAGGTACTCTTCACTCCAAAGCCTTCTGTAACAACTGATGTGTTTAAGGTCTGTAAACATCTGGCTTCTAACTAGTCACGTCCAGTGTGAGACCAGGACTGAGACTGATGAGTAGCTATCATGCATGAATTTGTCTGAGATGCATGAAACAGGCCTCCATGTGTGTAAATTCTTGAGGGACTATCTTTAGTGTGTACACTGAAGGTATCAAACGAAGCAGCCTTGAGCTAATTGTCCCCTTTAGAAGCTTTTTTTCCCTCCCAAGATAGGTTTAGGTGAGGTATTACCACCCATGTCCTGTTGTGCCTCTGGAAGGATCACAGCATCAGAAAGTATGCTGAGTTGGAGGTGACCTGCATGGATTGAGTCCTACTCTTGGCCCTGCACAGGAACATCCCCAAGAGTCACCCCATGTGCCTGAGTATCATCCAAACACTTCTTGAACTCTGTCAGGCTTGGTGCTGTGACCACTTCCCTGGGGAGCCTGTTCCAGTGCCCAACCACCCTCTGGGTGAAGAACCTTTTCCTAATATCTAACCTAAACCTCCCCTGATACAATTTCAGGCCATTCCCTCAGGTTCTGTCCCTGGTGACCACATAGAAGAGATCAGTGTCTGCCCCTCCTCTTCCTCCCCTGAGGAAGTTGTAGCTGCAATGAGGTCTCCCCTCAGTCTCCTCCAGGCTGAACAGACCAAGTGCCCTCAGCTGCTCCTCATGCAGCTTCCTCTCAAGGCCCTTCACCATCTTTATTGCCCTCCTTTGGATGCTCTCTAATAGCTTAATATTTTTCTGAGGATCTTGATTTCTAAATCCTGTTCCTGTTGTTACTTCCACCAATTATACAGAGAGGTAAATGTCTTCATCTCTTCTAACTTCATCCCTGTCTCAGAAGTGGACTTAGTCATCTGTCAGTACCTAAAGAAATAATTCATTTATTCTTTTGTGTTTCATGTGTCTGGGACATAGGTAGTTAAATTTAACCAGAGATTTGTTTTCCTAGCATTTAAATAACTTCAAATTATAGAGTACACATCAGAGAGGAGATAGGGTTCAACACAATCTCCTTTTTTCCTGGGAGGAGGGTAAAACATAATACATTGCAGCCAGAGTTTGTACTACTTGGGACACACTTGAAAGAGTCATATACCATTGGTTCAGATTAATTTTTGTGTGTATGTGTCTTAGTGTTCTTCTGTACACACTACAGCAGCTTTGTGAAGAGGGATGAGAGAACCTAGTGTAAAGTTGAAAATGTCTTCCCTAAAGAAATGTCAGTGGGGTTTGTCACTGGAAGCTCTCCAGTGAGGGGATGTTGAAAGAAAGGTGAGTCAGTGAAATGGAAGACAGAAGAAGGAATTTTAAGCAGCATAAAAAGGGAAGAGGGGAGGTCATGTTTGTTTTCTCTAATTATGATTTCAGGAGGGTAACTGGCTGCAAAATTAGTTAATTATCTTGTGTTTATGGTAAACTCCTTTGCTTTTTATGAAGACACCAGAAGTGCCTTTGCTTCATAAATCACGTTAAATCAAAGCAGTTTCATTATATTACAGAGCTCTGTAAATTGATGTCACAACTTGAGAAAAACACTTTTATCTGCAAGCACTTAAGAACGCTGCCACTTTCAGAACCATGCAAGACATTAGTAGCTGGCTTGTTCAACTCCTTTCAGCTTTCATGCTGACACAGACCATATTGAAGACATGGGTTGTTTGTATAATACTTGGTTTGATCTTTTTTCCGGGTACTTTCGGTACTGTTGAATCAATCAAAGGAAGTTATTGCTCTGTTGGGCATTAGCATACATTTAGATATTTCTGCATTAAGAGCTGTTCACAGAGGAAAAGGCTTTTATGTCAAAAGGAGAGTAAACAGTATGACCGCTGCTGCTTTGAGCTGCTGACCCACATGTATTTGAAAGCGAGCCTGTTTGTACTAGCAATTATTGCAGTTTGAGCTACGTCGTTGTGAAGGGTTTCCTCTTCTCCCTCCTCTTTTTGGGATTTTAATTCGTTTAGTCTTTAGCAACTTCGTGAGTGCTACAGATGGGGAAAGGGCTCTGTGGCTCTTGTGATGGTTTGCTTCATTTGTTGATTAGCATGCACAGCTGAGTTGGTTTCTTTATCTACTGCTGCACAATGCACTGGGAGTAGTAATGCAAAGACAGTTGCTAATGATAAATATTCATAGTTTGTGCATGACATGTGGATGTAGCTTCTCTTGGAAACTTTTTAGGGTGAACTTATTGGGAGAACTCAGTTTTGCAGAGGACTGACTAATCATCTGGGCCTTATTTAAGTCTCATTCCGTGGAAGGATTAACTTTTTGACTGGGTTTATAGTGATTACTGTCGGCTGCTAAATTGAGTAAAGAGCCACTTAAAATGCATCTGTGGCTTTCCTGCTGTCTTACTTATGCTGTTTTATAAATGTCACAGATAAGTAGTCAAGTACAGGAAGGGATAGAGAAGAATAAAGTATGTCTCAGATATAAAAGACTGGGTAATCTTACCATAGAAGTTAGCATTGACTATGGTAATTACAGTCCAATGCAATTGAACAAGGTTTTTCTGAAAACTTCTGTCTTTGTTCAAACTTCTTTGCAAATATATGCGACATAGTATTTAGGAAGATTCCATCTTTAATATATATTCTTCAGTTTCATAGCAACTGTATTAGAGAAATACTGGTCAGTTTTCAGTTCTACTACTTATTCCTCATTAGTTTTCTTAAATTAGGAGAATTAGATCTAGCTCTCACTTTGTTTTTATCTAGCAAAGTTGAGGGAAAGAAAAGAGAAATGTCTATTACTACAAGGCCCTTCTCTGAGAAGTAGGTTGTGATCAGACATCATGAATGATTGAGATGAATAAGTTGATTTTTACTGGATTTGGAAATAGTAATGTGGAGACTACAAAAAATGTAAGTATTTGAGAGCTGACCCTCTTGGAAGCAACCTTTCCCATGTGGAACTTTTTTGTGGATCAGAGTAGTTTCTGTTGAGTCTACACAGACTGTCTAGCTTTCTCAGGAGATATGTTTATTTCTTTTGATGGATTACCTTTTATGCCAGATGTTTTGTTGTTTTTGTTTTTTTCTAAGAAGTCTGTGGCATAAAAATAACCAAGAAATTTTACAGTGTCTACCCAAAGAGTTGCTAACTTAAAAGTTGCCAAGTCTAATGTATCCACTGCTAAAATACGAAAATTTCAAGTTAAGGAAATTATACACTTAGTTATATAAATAACTTCAATACTAATGGGTTATTCAGGCAAAAGAAGGGGTTTAATGTGATGGTGAGAAGAGTTTGAAGTGCTGATGGATGAAGAAACGGCAGGATTAGACTGTTTACCTGGGGAAGATGCCCCAATAACATGGGATGGTGACTGCAGCTGGGGGAAGGGGATGGATGAGGCCACTTCTCTCCTGCAGTGCCCAGTTATGCTGTCTCACTGGAGGCATTTAGCATACAAGGCAGCATCTGTGCTAAGTGTAGTTGTTTGAAATTCAGGCCTTATTGTGTGACAGAACCACATGGGTCCCCTTCAGGGACCATTTCAGCCCTTTAGTAGTGGAGCGCCTCTATTGTGACTAAACTGAGACTTCAAGTGTGGAACAGTCTAGGTGGAAGAGAACTCTGGAGGCCTCATCCAACCTCTTGCTCAAGGCAGGGTTGTCATCCACAGTACATCATGTTTGCCAGAACTTGGCATAGTAGAGCTTCTGATCAGAGGTTCTGCCACTTCTTTGTCAGATCTTTTCCACTGCTCAGTGTCTTCATGAAAACATCCCTTCCTGACTGTCCTGGTTTTCAGTCTGTGGCCATTGGCCCTTGCTGCATTTCTGATGCTACAAGAGACTTGGGGTAACTATGTTTTGCAGTAGTACACTGTTGTTAAACTACCCCCTACCTGCACAAGCCCAGGGGACACAACCTTCTCTTAAAAGTTACGTATTTTAGATCCATGGCTATCTTAAGAATTCTCCACTGGACTCTTTCTAACTTCTCTCCTCTTTTCAATTTGGCTTCAAAATGGGGACATACTATAGTTTTTGCCTCACCTGTGCTGAGGAGAGGGCCAGTAATAGCTTGTGGTTTTGTCCTGGGTCAGTACCTATTACATGGTGTGCCTCAATTGCAGCGATAGTGCACTCCTGACTCACACTGAACCCGATGCCCACTATAAACAGAATATGGCCTGACCATTTTCAAGCCTGAAGTAGTACATAAGGTTATTCTTTCCTGAGGTATGGATCTTTGCCCTTTTCTGTTTGAACTCCATGAGGTTTGTTAGCTCAGTCCCTGAATTTCTGAAGATGCCTTTCAGTAAAAGCCCTCTGATCCCTTGGAATCTATCTACGCAAGTTCAGCATCTGTAGACCTGCTGAGGGTATCCCTTTTGTCAGCATTTGGGTTACTGATGATGTTGAGCAGAAGGAAATCTCATGGTACCTCTGATCATTATCTGCTGGACTCTGAATGTTTGACCTTGTTCCTGTGGACTATATTCTGTACAAAGAGTGATGTATTACTTATGTCTCAGATACATTAAAATGGTTGGATCATCACTTGGGCTAATTGCTCTACCCTGCTCCAACATGTTGGCTTGCACTGAGGTGTTATTTTTATTGGATATGAACAATGTAAATATGAATAAAATCTGCACTCCTAAAAACTAAATAGCAGGGTGTCTACAGTACTGTTATACTTGAGTGCATGTAAAGAATAAGCAGTTTTTCTGTTCCATGTAAATTTTTTTTGATTTTATTTTTTTCTTAACCTTCAGAAGATTTAGTAACTTACTTTATTTGGCATTCAATCTGTTTTTACAGAGGTGGGATTTTTTAATCCAAATTGTTAGCTTTGATTTTTTTTTTAAGTCACAATCAGGTGTGAGTGTAAGGCTATTAGTAGTCTGTGATCTTGTGTGATCTTGATGTTTTTCCATTATAGTCACAGGAGAGTTGCTCATATAATCTCTCCATCTTCATGAAATGAGTGTTTTGATCACTTTCAAGTTAGATTAGAGTTGCTGTGATCTCCTGGAATTTTGCAGTAGAAACCTTTGATTATACCTTTCACATCACTGCCAGCACTCTTCTGGCAAGGCTGCTCTGACCCTATTTGGAGAAATAGGGTGTAGAGAATTGTATAGATGTATACAAGGTGTAATCACATTTTAAAACTTAGTTTGAGAAAATACAGTGCCCTGCAGGTACATGCTGGTGGCTTCTTCGGTGCTTAGAGTACAAGCTGTGCCATGAGACATGTTACAGTGGATTCCCATCTGCAGTTGTCATCACCAAAACAATTGGGACTTGTCCTTTTAGGAGGTTTGAGATCAGTCTCTTGTGTATTGCCCCCATCTCTTCCTCCTTGCTTCCCAAGCTCTCCAGCACAGTTTATTTAAAGTTAGCATCTACATAACTTGTATCCTGCAGCATAAACTGCCTTGTAGAAGGAATTTATTATGTCTGCTGAGTGTTGAACATGAGTGCTTTTTGCATTATCACACCTGTGTTCAGATTCTGCTGTGTGTCTTAAGATCTTGGTTTCCAGTTGCCAGGTCGTATTTGAATGTGGGATTTGCTTTTTGCCTCAATACCTCTTTGACTGTAGGATTTTTTCATTGTCTTGTATTTGAAGAGGAATTGCTGTTACTTGAATTTTGGCAGTTTGTGAAATATATGAACTTAGATACTTTTGATATATAGTAAACAGATTTAAGTAAACTGAAGCTTGTAAGTGTTAGATTGTAACTAAAAGATGAAATAAAATCTACTGTGTAAATTGACTGTTGACTGTGGGCTGCTATGCAAGTCATATTGTGAAGTCATGTGAGCATGCATCAGCTCTAAGCCTTTCTCTGAACAGAAATTGCTATAAGCTGTCTTGCTTGTCATGGATGGATTTAAAAAAGAAAGCATGAACTTAGCCTTACTGATATGCTCTGGTACATGTGGACAGTATCCTATCTAACTCAAGAAAGCTGCTTTCCTGTTTCCTTTAGAGCCTGTGATTTTTTCAGCACTGGGCAATTCATTTTTCCTCCCAGGTTTTTTACTTCTAATCTTGCTTGAGTAATGAAGAGTTTTGGTGAATACAGTTCAACTTCTAGCATTTCACTTTTTTGTCTCAATTTCCATGGTATCTTCTCAAGGAGATGTTTCTCGTGGCCTGGCTCATTTAGTTTGTTCAGTTGCAGTGGGGTCTGTGGGTGATATAAGTGTTGCATTAGCAATAATAAGGTAGCGCTGTCTGATAGTTCGCGTTGAGTTGTCACTAATGACTTGGATATGCTCAAATTCAGCATTACTTTGGGACTAATGATCTGAAGCAGGCCAGTGCTTAAAAATCATTGTAGGAGTGAGAGGGCACCTCTCTTCTGCAGTTAATATGGTACAAAAGTGGATGTGGAAGAAATCTGCTCTCTTCTTCCCCCAGTAATGCTCTAGTACTTCATGCTGCCTCTCAGTTGCCCAATAGCACACCTTAAAAGACCACAAGTTAATAGGAAAGAGCTCATTAAAATGCCTGCTGAAATGTTTCAAAGCTGTTTTTTTCTCCAGGGAAGAAGGTCCTTTAGGCAATGTCCTTTAGCCAGCTTTCAAGGAAAAGGTTAACTTAAATGCACCTATTTTCTCTATGCTATTTCAAAGCTCCTTACATGTAATTGTTCATATGTCTGCCTTTGTTCCCTTAAGTCAAAGGAGTGGTGGAAGGCATGTTCTAGTACTAAGTTTATTACCTAGTACTAACTAAGTATGTCCTGTAAGACATGGTTGTTACCGAACTGGAACTGCAGCATTTTGTGTTCTTCCTGTAAAGAAGCAAAAGTTTGACATTCTGAAGACTTACATCCTAGTTCTGTATTCTTAGTCTAATTCAGGAAGCAAAATTGGTGGCTTAGTTTGAAATATTAAGAACAATATTTGTGCTTTTTTTTGCCTGTCTGTACTCCATGGAGCACTGTCCTTGGCAAAGCTCTGTCTGTTTATTGAGGTGCTGGAGTGGGTCCAGAGAAGAGCAACAAGGCAGGTGAAGGGACTGGAGCACAAATCCTATGGGGAGAGGCTGAGGGAGCTGGAAGTGTTTAGCCTGGAGAAGAGGAGGCTCAGAGGTGACCTCATCCCTGTCTAGAACTTCCTGAAGGGAAGTTCTAGCCAGGTGGGGGTTGGTCTCTTCTCCCAGGCACTCAGCAATAGGACAAGGAGGCACAGGC
>JAWWLZ010000001.1:47069230-47080302 GCA_035041345.1 Poliocrania exsul | reverse complement strand
CTCAGAAGTGAATGCAGGCTGTATTAGCTTGCTTGACCTGCCCCAGCTAAACTGCACTAGAATAAGCTTGAGCATCTCTACCACGTTTTGGTCATGTCTGAAGTGTCTGTAGACAAGCTGCTAGTTTAAGGTATGGAATCAGAGGTGCTGTTCACATTCTTTTTTCCTTCCCCAGCTCCTTTAAGCATATTTGAAATCAGGGACCTTCTTAGTTATTTCTGTTGCTACTTAACTGAGAAGTAAATGAACACAAACTGAGCTTCTGAGAGATTTGTATGTCTGAAAAGGGTGTTAGCAGATACATCCAGTGCTCTGCTGTGGGGAGATAATTGCATGAGAGCTCTGCCAAAAGTACATGCTCCTGTGCACTGGAGGTGCCCCTGGGGCTGGTAAGGGCACTTATCAACCCAAGTCCTCCAGAACTGGCTCAAAGTCCCTCTGGAGCTTGCATTTTATGACTTGAAGTCCCTTTGACTCCTTGCTCCAGGCTTTAGTATTTTATTATGTGAATATTGGGGGAGAGGGACGAGAGTGTGTGTGCATGTATGAGAGAAAAGTTAAAATTTGATGTAGATGATATGCAGAACTTTATAGTTGCAAACCAACACCTTTAGTGCACCACGGGTTGGTAAATGTGTTTGGGTTTTGTGTTGGTAATTTAACTGGGCCTTTGTAGTGCCAAGTGATGGTTTCGCTGCCAGGTAATGGAGTGCTTCATACATCTATCCAATGGTATTAAGTAGATTTTATGGCTTAATCAACTTTTTCCTGTATTTGGCTTGTAGGAACAGCACGGCTGCAAGAATTCTCAGGTGGTTTGGTTCGCATGTGAAGTTTGAGCCCAGCAAATTTCTTTTTCCCCACATTACTCATGAAGTTATTTTAAGAGTGATTTACTAATAAAATACATATCTATGTATTTACTAAACAAAATCAAGGGCATAAAACATAATGCTGAACAGGATAGCTTTGCTTTCTTTGATCAGTAGTAATCCAACCAGGTATGTTAAAAGGGCTGTGTAAGTTACTCCCACAGGATGGAGCCTCTGGAAAAAATGCCATGTAAAAAAACCTCTTTCTCCCCTAGTACCCAAGCTCCCCATCCTCCCCCTATTTTAATAGTAAAGCTTTTAGATATGAGTTACATTCTTTCTCTTGTGTGGTATGTGGCTGACTTGAGATGTGGAAAAGTTATGTCTAGAGCTTTATTTAAGGAAATATAAAATAATATGGAACTTTAACTGAAACTGATGGGGAAAGGAATTAGAGTTGTTTGTACAGATGGGGTTAGAATGGAAATATTTAATCTACATGTAGGTATTTCCACAATACCTCATGATTTGGTAACCTAATCCACCTTTTCCATGACAAAAGGGCATTTTAGGTGTCTTACCCAATTTAGAAACTTAGTCCTGAGTACTTTGCCACTTTTGCCTGGTTTGGACTAGTTCACCTCTATTGAATTGCATGAATTTTTATGGACTTGAACCTGATATAAAATGAGAGAAGGATCAGATTCAAGTAACTGCCAGTAAATCTGATAAGAATATTCAGATGTCATGGAGTCAGCCTTTTGGGTTTTTTGTTGAAGTTGAGTAACATCATCACTAAAGTCAAGAGTTGCACCTGCACACAAGGCTTGTGTGAGATCAGGTCATGGCCTTGTATTTTCTGATTGATTCTGTGTTAGTAGTCTGAGATTGGAAAGATGGCCTGGCAAATGGGAAGGTAAACTGGAGGAGAGAATAGAACCATTTCAGCTGGAAGTGACCATCAAGACCATCTAACACTGACAAGTCCACCCCTAGGCTATGACCCTAAGTGCCACATCTATATGATTTGTAAGTACTTCCTGGGGTGGTGACTCCACCACTGGCTTGTCAACCCTTTCCTGAAGAAATTTGTCCTAATATCCTGGTACAACTTGAGGCCATTTCCTCTTGTCCTTATCACTTGTTTTGTGGGGCAGGAGACGCCCACCTCACTACCATCTCCTTGGTGGTGATTGTAGAGAGTGGTAAGTGTCCTCGTGCCCCAAGCCTCCTGTCTCCAGACTGAACACCCCCAGCTCCACCAGCTGCTTCTCATAAGACTTGTGCTCTAGACCCTTCACCAGCTTCATGGACCTTCTCTGGACATGCTCCAGCACCTCAATATCTTTTTTTTACGGTGGGGAGCCCAGAACTAAACATGGCACTCGAGGTGTGGCTTCACTAGTGCTGAGTACAGGGGGTCAATCACTGCCCTGGTCCTGGTGGCCATGCTACTGCTGATAAAGCCCAGGATGCCATTGGCCTTCTTGGCCACCTGGGCACACTGCTGGCTCATGTTCAGCTGCTGTCAACCAATATACCCCCATACTTTGCTGCTGGGCAGCTTTCCAGCAATGTTGCCCCAGCCTGTGGTGCTACCTGGAGTTGTTGTGACCCAAATGCAGGACCCAAGCACTTGGCCTTGTTGAACCTCATGCAATTGGCCTTGGCCTACCAATCCAGGTTGTCCAGATCCCTCTGCAGAGCCTTCCTGCCCTCCAGCAGATCAATAATCCTACTGAACTTGGTGTCATCTGCAAAATGGCTTAGGGTGTCCTCAATCCCCTTATTGAGATCATTGATGAAGATACTAAACCGAACTGGTTTAATAATAAGCCTGCAGTACCTTTTCCCAAACTGTTGAAAATGTCTCTGATGTATTTGTGGTCTTTCTCCTCCTGGCTGGTGATGCAGTGTTGACAGCAAACAGGGAAGCCTGCACTGTTAATCTGGAAACTGTCACAGTTGAAGGTGAAACTCACTTCTCCAGTGTTGCAATGTAACATCACCCGTGTATGTGAAAGAGGGCATTATTACAAGGGGCTGGGGAAGGAAAACAAAACTTTGAGACCTTTCATATCAATTTGGTCTCTTCTGCATCAAGTATGAGAAAGTAGGTAGGTAAATATGAAACTATTTTGAAAGCTACTTTTTCCTTCTGAAATAGTTAGGCACACGTTCTGAAGTGTAGTTGTTGAATTAAGAAACTTCCCAGCAACTGCCCTTTGATTATTTCTAAATGTAGATTACAGCTGTCCTTTTGGGAAAGGCACAGAGCTCAGCATGTGAGAAACTGACACCTTTTTCTTTCCTTTTCAGAGTATCTCCTCTACAGAAGTCCGAAATAGTAGACATGGTCAAGAAACATGTCAATGCCATAACACTTGCCATTGGGGATGGTGCCAATGACGTAGGAATGATCCAGACAGCTCATGTTGGAGTGGGGATCAGTGGCAACGAGGGCATGCAGGCAACCAATTGCTCGGATTATGCCATTGCACAGGTCAGATGCAAAAAGAGCGGCTGCCATATCGTCTTGTCAGCACCGTGCAGTGATGCAGGGCTGGATGGCTGCTTCTGCCCCTCAAACTAGAAGCATCTCTGCTTGTTTCCTTTGCAAGGCAGCTAAAACATATTTTGGATATACTTTGGGAATTTGTTATTTTTTTTTTATTCTTCAGGGCAAAGCTCCATATCTCTTCAAAGTTTTAGCTTCCTCCTGGCAGCTGTGCAATATCTTGGTTCTTCAGTAATCAGAGGAAGTGTTTTCTGTGATGCTTGTGCTTTCAAGTAACTTACCTATCTCAGTGCAAGCTCTTCTTCCTTACTGTGAGTGGGAATCATGACCAAATGCATGAAAGTTTGGCTGTTTGGCAGTTCTGAGAGGTGTCTCCTCCCATATTTTTATTTCCCTCACCCCTATGATGCATCCAAGAATTGAACACAGTTCTGGAAACCTGGCCAGTGCTTTCATTTTACATATGTTATTTTGAACATTGTTTGGGTGAATGCTCCCAAACTATTCTATCAAATTCAAAACTGATTACTTCAGCTAAAAAGGAGAGTAAAAAGCCTTTTTGCCTTTTTATTGTATTACTGAAGAAACCAAGATGTAGAATACAGACTTTAAAAGAAACATAAGAAAGGAAGGAGATGCTTCACTTGCTGGATAGCCTCTTAATGCTATTTACAGCTGACATGCTTTGTGTATGTGTTTGACACTGATGCAGAGCAAAAACAGATGGAGCTGATGGAACAGAAACCAATCCACTGTCTTGTCAGTGATCTATGAGTTTCAGCTAATGTTGCCTTCTGGCAGGATGTAGGCAAATTTGTTCTACCAAGTGACATGAAATACTACCATCTTTTGATAGTTTCAGTAGCAGGTGAGGTTTTGAGAAGGGTTGAATAAGCGCTGTTTGCACAGATAACTTTATTGTGTTAACCCTGCTGAGAAGCAAAGTGGCAGTCTTGTACTGCTGCTCTGTTCTGCAGTCAGATGAAACGCGCTCCATGTCAGATTTGAATAACTGTGACCTTTCACGAAGTTTATCTTGAGAATTTTAGGCAGTTCTGTCAAGTACTTAGTTTGTCATAAACAGTAGCATATTCCAAATATATAGCATTATAGCAACTGCCATAATCATTGTCTGTCGTATCTTGTAATGACTTTTTCATTTATAATTTCTGAGGATTATATATTGCTTCTGCTGTGTAACTTAATTGAATGTTCTTTACTTTGACTTCCTCAGATCATTTATTACTTTCATTTTAATAACTAAGCATAAGCAATGAGAGTTTCATCCATAGATGAGCTTGCACACCTAATTTCTTTTGTGTTGTGGTATGTTAAACCTGGAGAGGTAATTCCATATTCCTATGTTGCTTCTGCATTAACAAACCCCCCTGTATTTCTGTTTAGTGTTAGAATGTGGAAATTGCTCTTGATTTAAATTCCTGTCAGCAACTTACTGAAAATAGCAATGAATCTTTTTAATTCAATATGAAATAAAAGTTGGTCACACCAGCACAGAACTGTAGCTTTCAAATATTACTAAAACACTGTGGAACTGTATTTTTGGGGATTGTGTAGAAAAGCTTTGTGCCAATTAGAAAACATATAAAGAAATCCCTCTCGTAAAGGAGACTAGTATTGTGTGTAATGTGTGCTTAAAAACCTGAAGTGTTCAAAAGAAAAACTTGATCTCCATGGGGTATGTTTCTTTTCAGTGAAGACATATAACTCCCACTAAAGCATTACTGTATGTGCATGCCTTGAAGGCAGAGTATGTTCTTATTGAGTAATTTAAGACTACCACTATAATGTAGCATCTCATGTTCAAGTGGTATTTCAAATGCAGTGGTGCCAGAAGTAGGCACTTTTAGAAAGTCTCTATATAGGCTCTTTCAGCATTCCAGGAAGAATCAAAGCCTAAACCAAACAAAAATAAAAAGCCAACTTGGGTCTCACTCTGCTCCAAATAGCTTCCACAGGTGCAAGGAGCATCTGTTTGAATCATCCTTTTCCCTTTAAATGAAATTGCACCAGTGATCTCTATTTAGAGAATTCCCAAATCAAATGACCTAACAGTTTAGAGAGACAGTAGTGGACTTTAATAACTTTTGTCCTCAGTGACTGGCTTTATCATCTTAATCCAGAGAACATCTGGTGTCTAGGGACTTTTTCCTTTTCTTAACTAGGAAGACTGCCTCCTTCAACAAATATTCCTATTTGTTTTCTTCTTTGGAATAATTGCCTAGTATTGAGGATGCATTTTCACTGTCTTAAAACCCCCCAGCATGTCTTCACTTCACCCTTTAGTCAAGATGGAGGTATCTTTCTAGAAGATAATCTCTGTATGAAAGAACTCATGCTAGGGTCAATACAGAGATGACTGAAAACTTAAACTGTTTCACAGGTGGGCTGGCGAGATGGTCGCAGTGTTCCCCCCGATTTAGAACTCTATAAATCCAGGAGTGTCCAAACAAAGGCAGTGTTGTAGTAGAGCCCCTGTCTGTACTGTTACTTTATGCCAGTAGCTGTGTGCTTGCATAGCTTCAGCATCAAACCAAATTCAGTTCTTTGCCATGTCTTAATGGGACTGTTCACCAGCATGAGCAGGCTCAGTGTGTTGTTGAGGCTATAAGTACCTTCCATGCTGTATTCTGCATCATTTTCATGAGAGCACAGATGAGAGCAATGAGTGGTAGGATTTTTGCTTTTCTTGAGCTTCAGAATAGACTACATTAAAAATGGTCGATCTTTAGATTCAGCAGAGAGAAGTTTTCAGGGTGTGTCTAAGAGTTTTGGGTTACTTGTAAGGATATAGAGGCAAGTTTCCCATCACCTCTGATGTGTTTTGTTAGTGATTTTGATAAGGAAAGTTGTGACTGTCCTGCATATTAACTTGACGTATTAGGTATCTAATAGGTCAACTACTCCCTTACGAGTCTCCTGATTTCAGCCCTGGCTCCAGTTGGGCAGAGACTGAACCGTGAAGCTTCTTGGTTCACTTTTGTTTTCCCTCCTTTGCTAGCGTATCCTAACAAATCTGAGTTGCTGATGCAAGGGAGAGGGCCTGTCCTTACAGGATTTGTGGTTCAGTGATTTCAGTGCTGGAAATCATGGGAGCAAAGCTATCTCACAGCAGCTCTAACTCATTACTTTAGCTTTCAGTTTCAAATAAGGTTTGATTAAAATAAATGATCTAGAATCTTAACTTCGGAAGACAAGATTGTGAAGTTACTTTGTTAAAAAGGAAGGAAAGCGAATCACAGTTCTACCTTAGTGTCCCAGATGCCTTCAGGTACCAAGCAGTAAACACAGTTTGAGCTGGTGAACTGAACAAAAGAGAAATGCTGCAGGCCAAAAAAAATTCACTGAGCAAACCACAAGCAGAAAACTATGGATTTCCTGGACTGGATTATCAGACTGGTCCTATCTGGTCCTATAAAAGTCTCTTTTTTGAAAATGCCGAGTTTGAGCTGTATCTGTGATTGAAACTAGCATTAAAAGGTACACATTTGTACAAGATCCATTTACTTGCTGTTTTTTGGCAAATCCTCTTTCTATATATATATATTCCACTTACACAATATCTTAGATGCTTTGTATAACATGATTGCCTACGTTTTGTAGGCTAGAAATGTTAATATAAGTGTCTATTCTGTATAAATTACTCTATTTTTTTCATTTTTGTTCTCCCTTGTGCATTTCATTTCATTTCAAGACAGTTCTAATTATTAGTGTGTTCATTTAACCCAGGGAAATGAGATTCTGAACCTTGTAAGCTCTCAGACATTGATTTTGCTGTCAGAATGGTAATACCAGTCCAAGATTTCTTGCTGTTCCATGCCAGTGAAGAGCACTCTCAAACATTCAGAAGTTTTCTTACAGGAAGGATGCTGCCTATAAATATTTTACATGTGGATTTTTGAATGCACCACTAAGCTATTTAAATACTGCACTTGAATAGCTTTCATATCTGATTTGAGGATTTTTCTTTTTTTTTCTGAGGGCAGGGATTTACTTTATTCACTTCTTTTTTAACAATTAGTGTTATGTGTGAATACTTTTTTGTCTTTCAGTTTGCCTACTTGGAGAAGCTATTGTTGGTCCATGGTGCTTGGAGTTACAATCGAGTTACCAAATGCATTCTGTATTGCTTCTACAAGAATGTGGTTCTGTATATTATTGAGGTAAGAGCAACTAAAGGGATGGGTCTTACTGGTGCTTACCCCTCAAATTCTCTCTTATAAAAAGGAAAACTCCTCAAAATGGATTGAGCTAAAAGTACTTTATTTTCTTCCATGTTTAACAACTTAAAATTCAGTTTCTCTCCTCAAATTTAGGTCACTGCAATCTTCTCATGTTTGTAAAAGGAAAAATGAAGGCTTCAGCACAGTGAAACTTGGGATATGACATGTCAGGGACAAAGATCATTCCTTCTGTACAAATGTTCTTATTGAAAGCATCTTTGTATTCATGGAAACATTTCAAGCAGAGTTTATATTTATAAACACTTGAATTTGGGGCTAATTAAAATAAAAAGTTTGTTTAATAGTATTGGGAAAAACTCTCTAGACAAATAGTAAACTAGGCAAAATCATAGCTGCTGTTTCCAAGTTACAAAGACTATAGCCTAGCTGAAACTGAAATCAATTTGCCTGGGGGTTTTTTTTGGAAAGAGATGACATATTTTGCCCTACAGTGCTGGTGAAATTATAAAGTCAGGTTATTTGATTTCAGAATTAAAATGTAACTGTCTTCTGAAAATTAATGGCCTGAAGATGTCAGGTAGTGAACTGGATTTTCAAGAGGGCTAAATACTGTTACAACCACTAGTACATTGCATTTCATCCTGCTTAGATAGGAGTGTAGTTCTCGTGCTACAGAATATAGTCTTGAATTTAAGAAGTCTCAGGAAGGGGTTTTTATCATGTGCTGTTGCCTAGTTAGAAACACTTGAAAATATGTCTTGATTTCAACCCAGTCTACCACAAGAGTTATACCATTCATCATGTTTTTAGGAAGGGTTTTTACATACTGTTGGAAACAACGTTTGTTATTGTGCAAAAGAAATATAAGTAATTTTTAAAATAAATTTTCTAGTGGGTTTCTTGCTGAGCATGGGGATTGCTGGGGTTTTCCCTGAGTTGTTCAGAAAGTGCTTAACAGCTTCCTGGTTACCTTCTGTTTTCTCCATTTGAAAAGTACTGCATCTAGCCCATTATAGCCTTGTGTCTTTGCTTCATTTACAATAGTCTGACAAGTAAATTAAGTTTTGCATCAAATGTCATATGGCTAAATTATGCCTTCTGATCAAGCAGCTGTGCAAGGGGTTGAAAAAAGTGAAGGTCTCTGGGACCTCCAGCGTGAGGTAGCTTAATCATTTTACCATAGGGAGGAATTTTATTAGCCAGATATCTCTGTATGATACATAAAATGCAAGTATGCTCTGAAAATCTGAGGTCAGTTGTTCTCTTCACTGTCCTAGTCTGTGTTTGGTTCTTTCTGCAGGCTGTACTGGGGCAAATGAGCCTTTGTCAATGAGCTTCATGTCAGTGACTCAGGGTGAGAGTCAGTTCCATCAACACCTGAGAACTGAAAAATGTCTTACAAGATGCAGCCTTGCACCTTGATTACCCCTCTGTGCCTCTGCTGCACAGAAGTTGGGAGCACGTTCAAGACTTAAGGGAGGTGAAGTGGCAGAAGTAATCTTGTAGTCATGCAGCAATGGGAAGAGCTCAGTTTGGTTTTAGTTTCCCTGGTGAGTTTGCTTTACTAGCAGCCTTAAGGAACTTCCCCTCTAAAACTGTATAAAACCAGCCAAGTTGCTTGCAAACCCAGGAGACACCAGTTTTGGTATCCTAGGGATGCAGGGGAGAGGAAAGAGATCTTTAATTCCCTCCTTAGCTTTTTACAAAGAAAGCTGAGTTTTGTGTTTCTGCTGTGAGGCTTGGGAGTGCTGATCAGTTTGTGGTACAGAGTGATACTCATGAAAGAGAAGCTCCACAAGGGAATAAATCCTTCAACTTAAGTGCCCAGAACTTCTGCAGTGCTGCACAGTTGTGCATATGGTGTGTTCCTGATTGTTTCCCAGCACTCTGGACAAGTTTAATATCTGCCTGTACTTTCTGCTTGGATGTGTGGTGTATGGGGAATACTCTCTTAGCATGGTAATGAAACAGGGATTTGAACTTGAACTACTTTCTAAGTTTATCTTCTGAAGGATTGTATTGAGTAAATATTTATATAGTTGAATCAAAAAGCATATTGTGAATGACTGTCAGTTATACGTTTGTTACTGTATCTGTTTTATTTCAATGAAATTTTAACACCTGAGGAATAGATATAGTATACCTTAAATAAATGGGGTTTGCAGCAATGAGGCACTGGGATTCTTCATAACTTTTATTCCCTGATACTTTGCAAATACCAGAAAGAAAAGGTGGTACTCTGGTTTAGGACATAGAACATCTGGATGCAACTTGCAGAGGCATGCAATAAGATTAAATTTAAGTTAATTAAACAGTGATAAATGCTTGGGAAGAACATATTTCTGTTTCCTTTCCTAGCATCCCAATGTTGGTATATTAAAACCACTCATACACTTAGTTCATCTTAATACCAGTCACTCTTATACCTGGAGGATCCAAAGAGTTGCGTCTCTGAAACTTAAAATTTTATCAGCTTTCCATCAAGTTCTGGGTTGAAATAAAGATTTTTGGGGTTTTGTGGAAAGGATACTCAGGTAACTGCCATCCTGGGCTTCACTCCTAAGAGGTGCTGCAGGGTTAACACTGATGTTTACCTTCCTACAATGGCTGATTCTTTGTGGAGAGACAGACTCAGAACAGTTTTCAGCTGCTTTGAGGATTAAAATGTGCACCCATAGTGGGACAATTTCATACAGCTGGAGGGATAATACAGCAGAAGGCAGGCCTTGTGGTTGAGTGATTGCAGGGGAAATGGAGATGAGTGTGTTTTCTCTCTTCCTTGGTAAGGCCCTCCTAATATTTTTCAAGAGGTGATTTTTAAGTCTTCAAAGTAATAAAGCTGAATAAAGTCTGAGAAGATTTTGGCTTGACTTAGATGGAAACTCTGTGTCCCTCTCCTTTCTCTGGTCTGGTTTCTCCTTTAGCATTTCTTTGTCCTCTTGACATTCTCGTGATTTCTCCCCTTACTTCTTGCAAATACAAAACTTTGTGACATAAAAAGCGCAAAGAGAAGCAGGTCCTGGAAATTCAACTTCTTTTGATGTGATTTCTTAGCCTGATTCCTGAGAACCTGCATATTGCTGTTGCCAGGATGCCTCAGGGTATTAAGTTGAAGTTCCCTTGCTTATGGACTCACTGAGAGGGGTGCAGAATCAAGCCTTTCCATCCACAAAGCTGGTTGAAAGATTAATTGCTGCTGCTTCCCCACTCTTAACTAGCCATGCCAGGTCTGTTCTAATAGTGGCCAGGGAATGTACAGGGAAAGCTACCCAGTGTGGCAGCTGCAGGGATGAAATAAAAATCTAAAGCCCTCTCTTTGGTGTCCGTTCCTGCTTTTCCCATGTCTGGCTGCAGTAGTGCTGTACACTGAAGTAATTTCTAAGCAAAGCCGACCATTCAGTAGCATCTTGAGGCAGATCAGTGACAAGGTTTTGGCTTTTAAAGATTTGATGGACAAGTACCAGGACATCCTTACAAAATACCATTTCTTTCAATTACTTACGTAGCTGGCTTTGAACTGACTAATGAAATGAAAGATCT
>JAWWLZ010000001.1:47046772-47059315 GCA_035041345.1 Poliocrania exsul | reverse complement strand
GTTGCATTTAAATAGCTCCTGCTTCGATTGCAACTATAAAGTTCTCCTGGCCTTGTCTTGTGGAGTTTGATGCTGAGATAAATCTTGTGTGATAACACTGTAAAAAGTAAAATTTAAAAAGTAATATCAAGTTTTGTGAACACATCTGTTGTTGGTGTGAATTTTTAATTGGACACTTCCTCCTCTGGGTGCCTGGGTCCTGTAGCAGTGTCTCCAAAGTCAGTAATTTTCTGTTTTTGCCGAACTGTTCTAGGAAGTTCCATCCCCTGAAAAATACTCAGGGTAATACCAGTGTTGTTCAGGTGTTTGCTGCTGCAACATCTGAGACTGAGTAAGGCTAAATCAGGGAAGAATTAGAGGCTTAAGGCATTTTCTTAGAAATGCACATGTTGTTCTGTAGCACTGTTTTATTTTTTTTTTCCTTCCAGCCCATGAAAAGCTTCCTTCTAAATTGAATATGCATGTTTGTGTGTGCTCCACCTGAAGGTGTCTTGTTTTACCAGTCATAAAAATGTTTAGTGTATGCTGTAAAGCAGAAGGGTACCTTTATGGAAGCTGTCAGTCACAGCTGTTCCACTATTTTAGGGAAGAGGAGTAGGGCAGAAAAACCCCAAAACCATCCAAGTTGTAGTAGTACCAAAATGAAAACATACTTAAGAGTTTCTTTTTAGTATTTCAAACAGCTGGAAGTCCAGCACAGTTTTGTTTGAGAATAGCCTAGTACAGTCTATTAATGATAAGTGAATTTCAGTTATTTCCTGAAATGCATTTTGGTTTGACTCCCTTGGATGCAGATGTCACTTTGGATCCTTGATGTATTTCTCAAAGAGGAGCTATTTCTCTGTTTGCATTACTCTTGCTGAAAACTGTTTCCCAAAGTATTTTGAAATCCCCACTGTATGTACAGCAGGAAACTGTATAGTTGCAGTGTGTCAGACTTTGTAATTCCCAATGTCCCTCATCTTTAAAAGAAATCAGTTGCTAATGAAAATGTAAAAGGAATAGAGTAGAACAAGGATATTGCAATTAATGTTCTTCATATTTAAATTTGAGGTGGTGGTTTCCCAAGATCTGAAACAAGAATTATTTCCTGAACTTTGTGATATGAATAAAACCTTCTAAATATTATCTGTACGCTTAGGAAAATTGATCTGATGCAACCAAATCACTTACCTCTGTGGTATGAGTGTAAAATGTTCTGCTTGGTGTTGCTGAAAAGAAACCGTTTAAAAATTAAGCCATCTCATGGCTTCCTTCTTTCCTAGAACGACAACTTCTTTTGCAGCAACGCGTCATTTGTGGTCACTTTTCCATTGTATTGATACCTGCTTTACATAGTACTGTGAAGTTCAAGATGAACTACTGTGAAAAAGTCAAAAACAGCTTGAGGACACTGCAGTTTGGTTTTTTTTCTAGGAAATATGCATAGTTTTTGAGATGTTTATAATGTTGGAAGGCAGAGTTGTGTTGAAATGCCCTCTTGTTGGTATGCTCAGGAAAACCGACCCTCAGTAACATTTGTTTTCTGTAGTCACTTAAATTGGGAGAGAAATACCATATTCATTGTTCAGAGGAGGATTGGGGCAGTTTCATACTTCTTTCAAATTGCTGTGCGCTGGTGATACATTATCTCTCAAAACTGTCTGCCTGTCTTTCTGCCCTCTTTTTGGATGTTTACCTACACCCAATCTCTCTAGCAAAGAGTGCAAAAGCCTAATGCACCTGAATATAAGATGATGTTATTCCATAAGGTGCTTCAGTTCACTAAAGAATTTAACAGTGCTCAAAACTGACAACTGGGTAACGTCTGAAGGATGACATATTGTCACTAGGGATGACACAGGATGCACTGTGTGTGCATTTTCAGTAAGCATGAGTCTCTCTAGAGCCCAAGGTCTTAGGAAATGCAGGAAGTTGGAAGAAAATACCATCCTGGCTAAACCCTACAGGAAAGTAAGCTTGTTGTGTTTGTGATAGTCTCTGTTATATTACTGCTGGTCAGGATCAGGAGGATCTCTAAACTTCTGGAAGATATTTTCTAGGGGGTCATGGCTTTTGTAATAATTATGTAATAATTACATTGATTATGAACACAATTCAGAACTGTAGCTTGTCCATTCACTGGTGTTGATGTGCCAATGTCGGAAAGGCACCTTTGTGCTGCAGTTATTTGTTTTCTAGTTATTCTTGCTGGCCTACCACAGGTAATCTTTCTTTCTCCACATTATATTTAGATGTTTTTCAGTCTAGATAAGCTTGCCAGACGTCATTCTGCTTGTGTTGCTTACTCTTTCCCTGAGAACTTGCTATAAAGTTGTTCAGTATTTACATGATGTCTTGTATCATTTATTTCTATACAATATCAGCACTGAAAACATAAAAAACCCAAGTGTTTGCTTTCCCCCTTGGTCTTCTGCTGCAATGTCACTGCAGAATTGAGAGGTTAGAGTCAAGTCTTCATTCTTTCTCAGGCTTGATCTCTTTGGACCTGAATGCAGATTTGCAAACTGCCAGCTGCCTGGGACAGGCTCTTGTTTAAACAGGCAATTTGTAAGCTCAGAAAGGGAAAGATTAACACTCATGCTTAAAGAAAATAAAAGAAAATAAGGAAATCTGTATTTTCAACTATTTGAAAATATGAGAATACAGTAAAATTATTCTTATAGCTTATCAATAGAAGTATAGCAAAATTATTTTATTAGCTTATAAATGACACATATCATATATGGTTCTCTTTTTCCTTAATCGATGATTTATGGTACGGCTTTCCAGTCGAGGTGTGTGGTGTGTAATGCAGTACATGTGCTGAAGTTTTGACTTGAACCTGAATAACCTATATTAAGTTTGATCATGTGTGGGTATTGAAATGGTTTACAGAAAGCAGAAGTCAATCATAGTAAATGATATGTGTTGATACAAAGTTGTAACTCTGCTCAGTGCCCACAGCATTGTTCTGATTTGAAGTAACCCATTGCAATTGAATTGAGCACATATACAAAATTGGCTGAATTTATTTGCCTGTTTGTTAATCGCTGTTTACTGTTTGTTTTCATGATACCAAACAAGGTCAGAGCGCTGGGGTCTTTAAAAATCAGGTGTCCAAAGTTTTCAACTCTTTATCTGTCAGACATGGTGAGGTGAAGCATAGAAGACCTTTAGAGAAAAAGACTGAAGGGAAAAAACACCTTTAAATCGCTCCAGGGAGAGCTTCAGAAAAGCAGAACCCAAACTAGTACCTCTCTATTTTCAAAGCAGCGTATGCAGGCATAGCTGCATGACTCTCATTAAGTTCATGTGAGTCGTGCAGCTAAAGCCCCATGCAATGTTTTGAAATGTAGGAAATAAAAATGGTCATAAAGCAGACATCTGGGCTTCTCTCCAGCTTTCTGGTGATAATGTCTGAAGCATGCCGTTAATAAAGCATCATCTGTGGGCTAAATTATTAAACTATAGAACTCTTTGCAGAAGGCTTACAAGTCAGTCTTATTTAAAAAACAAAACAAAGGAGAGGGGAAAAAAAAGCAAAATGGTTCTGTTCACTCTTCAGCAACCACTGCTAACCACAAGGCCCTTTTAAAATATGTTAACATTCCCCCCCCCCCCTTCATAATTTTCAAATGTCTTTTAGAATTTTCTGACAAATTCTCACAGGGTACCCATCTGAAGTTCATATTCTGCTGTTGATTTTTCTAGCAGAGAGAAAGTGCCTTTTCTTTGCCAATTCCTTTGTCTCATGTGAATTTCTATGCAATACTGGTGCTAGGATGGAAAAAACTCACACATTATCAGAGATGAAGACACTGCTGTTTCCTTGTCTTTTGAGTTTTGATGCTGACTGGAAGGTAGTGATGTTAGTAATGCTTTAGAAGCTTAATGTTGAAAGAATTCTCAATAGCAAGGAAGGGGATCTACTTAACTACTGCTATAGACAAAGGTCTTCATGAGCAAGGTTTGGTTTTGCCTTCAAATACCAAGAGCCAAACTGTGTGTAGTTAAGGGGTATTTTATGATTTCCATAAATGTAAGTAACTTGGTCATTACTATACTGTAGTCTCAGGTATGTTACTATTTCATAAGTGTTACCAGTTTGACAAAGGTTGAGTTTTCTCTTAATCTGGTATAAGTGTGGGAGGAATTACTAAAAATATAATTGTGAAAGATGAGTTACTCACTTTGCCGTGACTCAGCTGTCTTCAGTGGCTTTTTGTAACACTGGAATTTAATAATTTCATGGTAATTTCTGTAATTCTGTAAAGTTGATGACAATGCATGCAGATCAGGTTAAGAGAAATATGTCTGCAATGGCTATACAAGTAGGATCACTTTCAGTCATGAGAAGTAGTTTGCAATATGGTTTTGCGACATACTTGTGTGTAGGATTTTCTAATTAGCCAAGGTATAAATTATTTTGGGGCACAGAATTTACTTCAGTGTATATGGTTTATCTTTGTAAGACATTGGAATTGTTGGTTGTAACTCTAAATCTAGTGCTGTGTTGAGAAGAAGCATTGCTCTGTATTAGAAATAGATAATCTTGAAAGGCTTTTAAATTTCCATACAAAGCAAAACAACTTTTTCATATGTTGCCTGTTATACCTCTTGTAAGAGGCCTTCATGCTGAGTGCAATTAAACCCTGAAAATATCAATATTCTTTCTTCTGTTAATTTTTGGGGAAACTAACATAGTTCTGAGTACAGTATGTTGTTTTTAATACGATTCAGTCTGCAGATTTATTTATGAGAATAAGTGAGTTGATTTTACAGTTTAGTGGTATGTTTATGTATGTCATACTGTGAGCTTACCATATCAAATGAATGCCCTTTACTTGCTGTGTAGGTGCTTTGTTCTTCATTTTTTTAATAATAGGAAACTCAGAGTTCTCAATGCTTAAAAGTAGTAATTTATTCAGAGAAGCATCCTGTTACATTGAAAAATTACCCACCAGTAGCCCTGGCTACTCCTCATTTCCTTAAATCTCTGTATCTTTCAACAGTGGGCACAAGAAAAGATTCTATAAAATCTAATTTTGTGTTTTCTTGTGTGAGGTTGGTTTGTTGGTATCTCAACCTGAAGTCTGGAAGCACGTAAAAAGTTTGCACTGTAGTTCTGGGAGCAGGGTGGTGATTTCAGCTGCAAGTTGAACTAACTTGTGCTCTGTTTCAGAAGCATTTGACCCCAGAGGGGACATGTTGACTGAGGTAGTTCAGGTGATTAAACCAAAGCTGCTATACCTTTTACTTTAGGAAATACTTCCTAACTTGTCAAATTCTCATCCTCTCAAAAAGAAAATAATCAGTAGTCTTCAATCAGGACATTGTAGTACCTGAGCAGAAGGAACATGTGTTCATGCTTGAACCTGATACTAATAAGAGTAACAAGGTGGAGGATTGATTGAAGGCACCAAGGAGCAAATGTCTGCATGTCAGCCCCTTACAAAGGACTTCCAGCCTACTGCAGCCCAGATGTTACAAATACAGGGGTTCTGAGGTTGGGGCTTTTACTCTGTGTGTTATTTTCAGCACTGATGGGGAGAAAAAAACCCCCCAACTTTGAATGGCAAGATCACTGATGTGAGGAACCACTTGCCGTGTTAAAATGATGTGTAGAGCTAACATCATAGCAGTGAAATGGATTGGATAGTGTTTCTGGGGATTAAGCAAGATTAAAAGAAATTTTTGTTTTAAAAACATTACTTATAATTTACCTGAGAAATGCCAAGTTTACTAAGGGTAGAAAATCTGACATGTAAATTCTGGATGTATTTCTCCAGAAGTAGTTGGATGTGGCTGTATGTAGTGGTACATTTTCTGTTGTTAAAATTGAGTGACTGAGACAGATCCCAGTGTAAAGTGGTTTAAAGTTTCTTCTAATATTTGAGTAGTGCAAGGAAAATAATAAGCTTGTTCCCCCACCTTTCAACCTCCAGAGCTGAAATCCCCAAACAGTAAAGCAAAGGCTATTTCTGACATCCTCTTTCTCCTCATATAGTCATCCAAACTATAAACAAATGTTCCCTTGCCTGTCATACAGGCCTGTCTATGCAAGGAAGTTACAGTGGTTTAACTGTGATGTGATTGTAAATCCACTTAAATTGGTTCCAAATGTTCCGTGAGCACTCTAAGCCTGATTTAAACTGAAATGATAGCCCCAATAGTTTCTTCCACAGACTTAAAACCTGCATTTAAAATTGAGTTGATTATTGCGCTGCAGTGTGGAAGACAGGCTTAAATGAAAGATTAAGTCACTGTCTGTTGTGATATTCTATTTGGAGTTGAAATGACTGTTTCTGAGAATGCTCCTGAGAGCCTGGAGGCTGGGGGAGCCCCATGCAGTACAAGGGTGCCTTGCTTTGTTTAATTCCAGATGGGTCTCTGGTGTCTTTTGAGGAAGCAGTAGGTGTGCAGCGTGTTTCAGTTTTTCCAGAGAGCTGACTACCAGGCTTACAGATGTGGCCTGGCTTGTGTTCGCACTGCTCAGTGTTAGCACCTGGAGGAACAGGAGGGTTGACTGTCTCGTGGCTCTTTGTGCTTGTTCTGAGTAGGCCAACTGTGTGGGTTTTTTTAAAAAACACTTAGAAGCGTTGGAAAGAATGGGGTTTGTGTTTATAGCATTAGTGAGGTCTCGTGTTGTGGATATAGGGCAAGATAAGAGGATATTTGAGGGTAGTAAGCCTACCATCATAGCTTAAAGGACTGTGTGTGTTGAGGGTGTCAGTTTTTAGACTGAGGGCCATATGCAGTGAGAGGCATTTCATACCTTAAATGCTTTTGCCAATGGATAATCTTTCTTATGCCTAGATTAAAAGACTACTTCTCTTAGCTCTAAGCAACATTGTTTAACACAGATATTTTTTTCCACCATCCTGGGCACAAAAAATGTGTTGGTGATCTGGGGTACCACTCTGTTTCACATAATTTTAGTCACCAGCCCTAATTCCTTGATAGACTTGATAAAACTCTGTTGTTATACAAAACTATTGCATATTGCAAATTAACCAGCTGGTTGACATGTTGAAATTTGTGGAGAGGCAGTCCTCCAACTTAATACTTGACTCACGGATGTCCTATTCATTATGTTCCTTACCCTTCTTAGCTGGGCAGGTCCTAAAATATAAACCTGCCAACCACTGCACTATCTTCTACTTCATGTGAAGGCTTGCACTTGAGCTCAGTGTTTTGAACCCTACCTAAAACCTGTTGTCAAAAGGTGTTATGTTGTAGGTGCTAAACAGGAAAGTCATAAAGGAATAGAACTGTTGCAGGTTACTACATAGGCAAGGCATAGGAGACTTAGAAAATCCATAAAGCTGGATATTTCCAGATACTGAATGAGTACCTGGAAACTGCATGGCTCATCCTCTTCCCTAGGGCTTGGCATGCATGCATTCACTGTTAATAATAAGCACCAAGGTGGGATGAGCCATGTGTTTGAGTGGGTATGACTGTCTCGATACTCTTATGCTAAGTTGGCATTTACAGTTCTTTGTGGAATTGAGATGCTCAGTTGAGCTGAGCCCTTTCTCCAATAACCAAGATCTTAGGAACACTGATATATGCTTCCAGGCAAGAAAGAATCTGTAATGCATGTGACTGGAACAGGAGTCTCCCCATACAGCTAATTACTCCTATTTTCTGGTGGCCTGCAATTTGCATAATATGCTGTGATGGGTCTTTTTTTTTTAATTTAAAGGTCTTACTGTGTCTCCAGTCAGATGTAAATGGCTACACTGCACACCAGGGAGAGGTACTCTAAAAAGAGATTGCTGCTGCTCCTATCTAGAATGAGAGGAAAATGCAAAACAGGGAAAACCATAACTATGGTTTAGTTGGACAGATTTTCTTATAATAAATGGTTTCCATATGGAAGAAGACCTTTTGGAGCTTCTGCTGTGTTTGGAAGAGTTCACTGTCCCAAGAATTCATTAAGAGGTAGTAAATATGCATCTCCCCCATATTTAATTAATTTGACTTGCAAATAAACACTTCTGTTTATCCCCTGTTGCACTCTATAGGTGCACCTGAATCTAGTTTGGGAGTTCAACTACTGTAGTACAACTACAACATGCAGTGTAGTACAGTTACAACTAGAAGGCATGTTTACAGCAGCTAAATCAAGTGAATCATGGTATGGATGCTTTTGGTATATATATCCCTGCCTCTCATTTTCTGATGTATTAAAAGTTAGCAACACTTATTTTGTTTAGTTAGTTTGTTGAAATTCTACTTGGGATATAAATTCACTTGGTCTACAAAATAGCTTTGGGATCTTGTGCATAGTGTTTCACACTTCATATGTATTTGTTAATTTTTTAAGTAAGATTGTAGCTAGTTTTTCTTTATAATTTTTGTTCTATGTTGTGTGAAAGATGGCAAATGCATCTTCATTCTTGGAGTTGCTCCTTAGAGCATTGCCAAGGCTTCATAAAGCTTATTCATGTGAGTGTCATCTCAGATTTTCATTGTGTATAACCACACAGTCTCACAGTGGTTTTGAGGAACTTGTTAAAAATATGCAGAAACCAGATGTACATCACTGTCCCATGTTCAGAGGCAATTTGGTGGTCATTTGTCTTGGAGTGTTTTCTCAGCAGGATGGTGATGGTGGAAGTTAACTTGCTCTGGTTAAAAATTCTTTTGCAAAATGGTGTGAAACTAAAAACTGGTTTGTAGCAAAGGTCGTCAGTCTGCCGTACTTTCTCCTTTATTAACCAGCCTTTATAGAAGAGGCATTCATAAAAAGCAGCAGACTTTGCTGTGTGCTTGGTGTAGTGAGTGAGTTACAATGGCTTCCCAAAGCTATGTAATTAAATCTTGGACTGAATTTGGGAATCATGTGAATGCTTTGCTCCTGTAGTGTACTTAGTTTTTTCTCATCTAAGGTATTTTTCCCAGCTACTTTGATTTTTCTTTGTACACAGCTATATCAGAAGATAGAGAAAATGCTCTAAAGGCTCACCAAGAATTTCTTTGTACGTATCGCAGTGAAAGCAAGCTAATCACTTTCCAAAAGAAGTTCAAACATTATTTCTTTAGTGAGAAGTACATCAATAAGTAATTTACCAGTGAAGTGATTGCACATGTTTACAATGTGCTGCGTATTTTGGCAAAAGATGTTTAGGACCCAATTCTTTTAACTTTTGCCAGCACGTAAAGAAATAAATTTAGGCTGAAGTTACCAATACTCTACGTATTTTCTAAGTGAGAGGAGCGGCAAGGAGGGCAGGGGACAGACCTCTTGTGAGCTAGTCTTGAAGCCTTAATGGTAGGAATAGCATATTTAAAAACAGCCATGTGAAAAAGAAAGTGCTGAGTTCTGTCTCTTTTTAGACTGTCCCACTGACTAAGATGGTTTAATGCAACCATTATTAAAAATGGAACAAACACAATAAAAGTACTAGGAAGCTTTTTAGGTTGCATCATGTGTCCTGGTAGTTTTGGGCTAAAATATTGTCTCTGTGCTGAAATGCTAATAGAGTTATGGGTAATGAGAAACATGGGCTGCTCCTGGGATTACCCCTGTAAAGATTTACTCTTGTCAGTATGACAGAAGATGAGCTGCAGTTCTGTAGTGGTCTGGCTTTTCTGTTGCTAATTTTGCTATTTTCTTTGGGTTCCAAGCTGTCAGAAAACTTCATATAAACTTCCTGGATAAAAGTAGCTTAATTCAAGGTCTTAGAGAGACTGAATTTTTTTTTTATAGAGGTAAAGGGGGGAAAAAACAGACTTGCAAGGGGAACCTAGTGCTTCATGTAGTCATAACAGGGAATCCTAAGGGGACTGCGGTTCCAGACCTGAAATGACCTTGCTACAGAACTGCTCCTATTACACTTAATTCAGCAGCTCTGCAGAAGGATACCTTTATGTGGTGACAAGAAAAGCAAAGTCTCTGAACCTGCATTTAAAACTGTAACATAAGGGACTTCTGCAAATAAAAGTAAGAAGGGAAAGAATTAAAGTGAAATGTCCTATAAAATAGGAGCTGAATAGTGACAGGGCCTTGGTCACCATCAGCTTTATTCAGTCAGTTCTGGGATTGCATCTGGTCCTTGGAAATTTTAAAATAATCTTCATTACTCTAAAACATTGCCTAGGTTCATATCTAAGAAAGATGAATGCACAACTATATTTGAGCTACATTAAATCAATATTGATTTCATTATTAATTTTTATCCTAGTGCCCTTTGTGCCACATGCAGGTACAAATGTATGCATTTGAATGTGGATTGGTCACTATTAAGCAACATACAGTTAGACAGAAACCACAATGCTACGCAATGCTACAGGAAGAAGCAAACTGAGAGGAAAAGTGGTACAATTTTGTTATTGAATTACATGATTTTGTACAGTCTTTTCTCCAATACTTCTCTTGCTCCCTTCTGATAACCTCTACCCCTAAGGGGCTGATGCTTCCAGATGAAAAAAAGTCTTCACTACATGTTCCCATGTTCCTGTGATGCTATCCTGGCTTACTACATGAATGAGATTTGGGTTTGGGATTTCATTTTGTTTCACCTAAGTGGATATGAAAACATGATGCTGTGACTTTAGAGAAACTTCTTTTGCATTTTCTGTGCTTATTTCTAGGGCCAAATTGGTGTTCTGTATTTTCTTGTTTTGAAAATATTTAGGGGCATTGAAATATTTAGTTGTTCCAGTCTGTGGTGATGTGTTTTATTCAGGCTGCAGTAAGCCTTAGTCTATATCCCCGGTATCAAGGGCCTTGGTGTGTTTAGCCTCACTTCAGAATCAAGGCATTATCAGGCTTCACTCATGGAGTGCTGTGTGTTTTTTTGGCTTTCCTTCTGCTTGTATGTCCAAGATCAGACTGGTTGCTATTTTTTGTAGCTGTTTCTGTGCTTTCTTTTCATTGTGCTTACTTGAGCTATAATGGTAGCATCCTTTCTTCTACAGTACCCTAATCTTCTGTTTCAAATACTGCCTTTCTTGCTTTCAGATGTACATTTTCTTAATGGATTTCAAGTGCTTAGCAAAATTTCAGATGGATAAGTTACCTGAAACTGTTGATGTTTTCTCACCTATTAATATAAATAGTTCAACTTCTGTCTTTTCAGCACTATAAGAATTAAGAATAACAATCTCAAAGTACTTCTATTACTTTATCATTTGTTAAAGATACCACTTCCCTTAAGGAAAGCCAGCAGGTCATTTAAAATTATGTAGTAGCATGTCCTTATCTTTTATGTGAGATGTGGGTCATTTACACAGTTGAGAAAGTTCTATCAAGACCAGTGTGCCATGATGAGGTACCACAAGCTATGAATAGTCATATAGTACTTACCAGTTCCACAGTGATGTGCTAATACTCAAGGGCAGCTAAAGTAGTTCATTAGGCAAATCTGGGAGGCAAAAAACCCTCAAAACAACACCCCACCCCACCTCCCCCTAAATGTTATCCTTACTATTGACTCCAACTCTGCAGTCACTGCTTCTGTGTGCATAATCATGTCTTCCAGGTTGGTGGAAACCTTTCTTTACAGTTGCTTTCTTGCTGCTAAATAAAGGAGTGTTAGAAGTCATATTTGTTTTATAAAGGCAGGCTGATGGTACTGGGAGTTCATGGCATGAGTTTCCATTGCTGTGCAGCAGACAGCAGGGTTGCAGGGTGTTTCCAGCTTGGCAACCAAGCAGCTGAGCCCACCTTGCTCCCCAAGCAGGGATGAGAGGAGGATGTAGCCAACATGCTCCTGCCTTGTTTCCTCTCATCTAGTACCTTCCAGCTGTCTCAGGCTGACTCCCAGGCAGAGCAGGACACACTGCTGGCTTTGTGGGAAGATGACTGGCAATTGCCCAGCATCATCAGTCCTGGTAGCCTTGCTCTGGCTGTGGTTTTACATCCCTTTGACCATGCAGATACGCCAAAACTCTGGGTCCTGATAGGGCTTGACTGAACTGTCCTGAGCTGTGTTGGTTTTAATTGGAGTTTTTGAAAAGTCACTGTTGTGAGTCCTGTGACTTGAAGGTTGTCACATTATAAATCAAACAGTCTTAATGTAGCAATCTTGGCTTTCTTGATGCTGCAGGAGAATTCAGGAAGGATGAAGAACAAACTGGGAATAGAGCTGCCTATTTGTAAAAGGGAAATATTCTGAAGAATTGCTGAGTTCAACTACATCTTCTGGCAAGTACATCTGCCCTTTGGCAAGGCAGGCCGTTTCTAATCATATTATCATATACTTGCTTCTGCAGCAATTAGTGTGCTAGACAAATATTAAATCCCTGGAATACTTTATACCAAAAGAACTGGAGAAATAACCTGCCTTTTCTCTACTTGGTTTCCTAAGGTTTAAGAAAACCCCAAAATGTTAGGTTACAGCTCTATTCAATTGGATCTGATGGACTGCGTGTTCATTTTGCCAGTGACTTCAACATTGAAAGCAGTCCTTGGCATACTGATTAGATGTTCATGTAACTTAAGGAACACAAAAAAAGTTAACCACCACTCAACTAACGGTGTTTGCATGGCCTGTTGAATGTTACCTGTGCTTTGTAGGAAGGATCCTGTGCTTTGTAGGAAGGATCCTG
>JAWWLZ010000001.1:47021540-47046672 GCA_035041345.1 Poliocrania exsul | reverse complement strand
CCTGTGCTTTGTAGGAAGGATCCTGTGCTTTGTAGGAAGGATCCTGGCAGTTGATCGGTTAGAGGAGCACAGAAACAGCTTACGTAGGGAAGGAATAAAATTTTCTGCATGTGCTTCTTCTATAAGCAGAGGGAGATGAACCTGATAAAATCTCTGCTATACAAACTATATGAAATCAGCAATAGAAGAAATAACAGCTGTTCAGGCTTATTTAATAAATTAGTGTTTAAAGCCAGGAAATCTCTAGTCTATTGGCTGCTTTAGTAGCTATCTGACAATGTGTTGCAATCAATGCATAGGGGATTTTTAATGAGGCAAAACCAGCATGAACCTTTGAAAATATTTGTTAACACTGGCCGGCAAGACTAGAGTTCATTTTTAACCTTGAATAGGCACCTATTTGGGGTGCACAGACCTAGAGCAAATGCTTTTCAATTGTTAAATATCGATCTGTTTTCAGCAAAGAGTTAGTAAACACGGGGGGGAATAAAAGGAGTGAGGGAAATATTCTTCAGCAAATGAAGTGTGAGTCTCAAGCAGTCATGCCTACCCTGTCAAATCTTATTACTGAGGCTCTGCACCTGTATTTTAAAATTGGTGCTATACTTTCTGTAATGAAGGGATTATTTTAAGGCTGTGAGCATTTGTGCAGGAATAAGAGTTTGGTGTTGAGAGAGACATCTGTAATGAGATATTTTAAATCAGGATGCATTATTAATGAACTGCACAGGAGACACACAAACCTGCTTTATTGGGCAAACCATAAATGAGCCTGTTTTGTAAGAACATGCAAAATGTGTGTGTGCTGAGAGGGGATATTTTGAGAATTTAACTAATTTCTGAATAGTAAAGGCATCCAGTCTGGCTATAATTGGTGCCTGTGGCAATTGTTGATACCCTGACTGCATTAGCTTTCTGTGCCCTTTAGCAGAATTGGGAGAACATTTCTAGTACTCGTTAAGCTGTCTATTATCAAGACTTCATAAATATACACGTTTAGAATAGATGATTTGCTATCCCAATGCCTTAGAGCACTTAAATAAATTAGTTCGTACTATTTCAGGCGTTAATTTTGCAGTAATTATGCATGAAGCAATAATGCAATTAAAATTGCCTTCCAACTTGCTCGAGTGGGAATATTTTTTGAAAATAATACTTGATCTTTTCTCAAAATATACTCTAGAGCAGGTGGATGGGCTGTGTGGCTTAAAACAGCAGTGTGGGACTGGTCTACCTTGAGAGCTTCAGTTTGCCTGCAGCTGAAGTCAATATTAACCAAGTATTACCATCTGTTGGCTTTTAACTGACCTCTGATTTATTCCCCTCTCCCCTTTCTCTAGTGGCAAAGTGCCCACATCACAGCTGGCATCGAGTGCTTCAGCAGTGGGGTTTCTTATTTAAAGAATGCAGCCGCACTTCAAGGCAGGAAACATGGGCTAGTTTTCATTTTGCTACACGTTCCTGTTTCTTTTTGTACAGTACCTACTGGTTTCACATCTTTCCTATATCTGCTGTAATAAAGCACAGCAATATATCGACCTAGATTTCAGCCTTAGGTCTGAATCTCTTTACTTTTAAATTGGACCTCTTGTTCCTTGGAGGGAAAATATATATTTTGTAGCTGAGTTGCAAATAAGCTTTTCCAGCTTTTTGGCAGCTAGGTAATAGTTAAAGTGAAAATATTTCTTTTTTTCCAGCCAGAAAAAGAGGTTTAATAACTTTGGGTCCATTTGTTCGTAGCAGTACTGGAGCTGAGCCTTACAAACCCCTGGAGCTTGGCAAGTCAGGCAGACTTGGCAAGTTTTCCTACCAGCTTACCAAGTCTGAGTCAAGCATGGGTTGTTCCAACTTCACATATATTTAGTACATTTTGTTAACAGGAACATTGAGGTGGAGGGTTTGTTTTCCCCTTTGTTGACCTTAAAGTATACCATACTCTCTTTACAAACAGCTGGTCCTTAAATGATGCATGACAGTTTATGGCTTGTGTTAAATGCAAAATACGTATTTTATGCAGAGTATCTGATTTACCCTTGATGCTAAGATATTGAGGAAGTATAAGGCAGTATCCCACAGTCTTTCTGTCAGCTGTCATTTGATAATATGAATCTATGTCAAAACCAATCATAGCCACTATTTTTTGGTGTGTTGTAACAGAACAGCTTTTGCCCTCTGTTTGGAGCCTGTGGTGCACACGAACATGCATGTGTTGGGAACGTTCCTGCTTCTAATTCTCACCTGCATGGATCCTGCCAAAAGAAAAGGAGTTCAAATTGGACTTGTGAAATGTCAGAACACTGAACTTTCTAAATGCCAGTTCTTGCTTATCCAAATTTTATCAGCCTTGAAATAAGAAGAAAGCTTTTCTAGGGGAAATGCTTTCCATGTTGAAAGATGCTGCAGAAGACTAAAGATAGTGGCATCTACCTGTTTACCCCAGTCAGACACATCTACCTGAGTATTCTCCTATAGTAATTGATTCATCTCAAGGTGGTTTTAGCAGGGTCTTTAATGAGTTCTGCATCACACTGTTTGTGCTAGGGTAGTACCTTTTGAGTAGAAAGAATTGGGCTGATAAATGGATATTTTTGACTTGTACTTTGACAGTCTGTCTGCTGCTTTGTGAGGTGACCCAACAG
The DNA here is from genome assembly GCA_035041345.1 of Poliocrania exsul. Classification (NCBI taxonomy): domain Eukaryota; kingdom Metazoa; phylum Chordata; class Aves; order Passeriformes; family Thamnophilidae; genus Poliocrania; species Poliocrania exsul. The sequence goes on along the minus strand of JAWWLZ010000001.1, from coordinate 47,044,033 downwards.
CTATACTTTTGCCAAGTTTTATGTGATTCCACCATCATTGCTAATATTTTTGTTGTTGAAATGTGAATCTAAGATGTTAGATTTGCCTGGTTTAGGGCTTGTCTTCTATGCATGGGCCAGCTACAGAAAGTCTGGCTGCTTTGTTTTACTCTCTTGGTGGAAAATCAGCAGTGTCTGTTGCTGGAGGACTAGTTGTGGGAGGCTATGCTTTCGGAAAGCAATTGTTTCCTAAGCAGCATGCGCCTATGTTATAAAAGACCTCATCATTTGCTACCAAACCTTTGAAGTTTGCTTTGCCCAGTGGGATCTAGAAAACTGAGCACAGTCTGAGGTTGCTAACTAAGCCAGACAGGCTTCTGATTTGCGAGCTATTTATGGTTTCTAGAATTGCTGCCCTCATTCATCGTTGCAATTAATTGCAAGAAGCCTGGAGATGATAAATGCTTAGATCATTATTGCTAAATATCTGGGAGTATGCTTTTTTAAAGCTGTGATTCTTCCTAGAAGAAACCCTCAAGTTCCTAACTTGACAGGCCTAAATTAACTGTGGTTTAGTTTTGGGACCTCAGGCTTTCTACCAAAGATCTTTCTTATGCTTTGTTTGAAGGCCTGATTTATACAACTGGCTGAAACGCTGCAAGGGTGAGAGTGTGACTGGTCAGTTTGCTACTTTGGGCCATTAATTGCACCATTAGAGGGAGATTTAGGGAATATTCGTTCAAGGTATTAATACAGTAGAAGTGATGATAAAAAGTTGGGATGTAGGGTGTGTCTTCTGTCTCCTGCTTAAATGCTTATTTAATTTAATGCGTGATGGACAATGTGAAAGAAACTTTTTTTTGGGAAACCTAACAAATATTTTGTAGTGTATACTAGGCTGGTGCGTTTCAACTAAGTGGCAATGGAGTGAAGCTCTTGGCCCTTATATGTACAAGAGCACTTTCAAACTACAAGCTGCAAGAAGGGCAGCAGGTATTGAAAGGTGCAAACTTCAGAATAATATAGTGTGAAATAAATAAAAATTCCCTACTAGAAAGAGCAGTTGAAGATTTAAAAAACTGTAGAAAATAAGTTTAAGTAGCTGACCTACTGTGCAAGGCATAGCTATAAACAGATGAGGTGGGATCAGTGTCCTTGCCTCTTGCTTGAATGCTGGGAGAGTGCATTAGAACGGATGATTAATTTTAAACAGGGATGGCAATATAATAGCTGTAAAAACAACGGTAAAGAATCAGACTAAGAGTTTTCAACTAACCTGATTTCCTATTTGTGATAGTTCTTTGGCAAACTTATCTGGTCTCCAGTTTACCTTCCTTGATTTTTTTCTAATTGCCTTTTGCATCCACGGCATCCTGTAGCTGACATTTCCACAGATAAACCATGTGCTGTGTAAAAAGGTTTCACTTTTTCCTTGCTACGCAGTGTGTATTTGAACGGCTGTTTGTTATTCTTGCCAATCATGTAAATATTTTAATTTTCCATTAAGTTTCCTTCGTCCCTTGCTAAAAGAGTCCTAGTCTGTCTAGATAATGCATCTATGAAAAGAGTGGTAGGTCTTGATGCAGTCTCATTTTCTTCTCTTGTCTTCTTTCCTAATTATTCTTGTCTCCATTTTGGGTGGGAGTAGAGAAGAGATCAGATGACATACAGTTTGTTATCTGAGGTGTTCTGCCAGGACACTGGCACTGCCCAAGTGAGCCAGAGAACAAACGATGCTGGCAGGAGAATGCTGCCATGTGAGTGACAGAACGGTGTCGGGAAAGGTGCCTGGCAGTAAGTGCTGTGGGCTCTCAGGGAGGGAAAAGGGAATAGGCATGGTTGCCTCCTCACTGCTCTGCAATACCCAGCACATCCAGTGCTACATAAGCTTGTGAGCTAAATACAACACAAAATATGTTTGAAGAGGGTGGGTAGGGGCAGTGTTCTCTCATGCAGTGTTGAATTAATTTTTAACAAAACGTGATGTACTGTGGGTTTTTAAAAGGGACTATAAGCACGAATTTACAGATGTCCTTTAGTATCTATTAAGTGTAATGATTCACATGCAAACTGTTTCAGGATGCCCGTACACTGCTGTTTTTCTTCCAGTTTCCAATTTACTTGGAAAAAGATAATTCTTTACCTTCTTAGTTATATTCTTTCCTAAGCTTCTTTCACTGCCCATTGACTAAGAAACTTTGTTCCAGCCCAGTAAACCAGTTCCTGCTTCAAAAAGGTGCTTAAGCAAGATTAGTAGGCACAAGGAAGCTGGGTCCAAGGAAATTCTCAAAAGAGTTTACCTGTGCACTGAAGCTTACAGCTGTTTCCTGGGATCGTGACATTACAGAATCCATTGGAAGGCAACTTGGAGTCTGTCTAGTCCAACATCATCTTTAAGTAGGGTGAACATTAAATGCAAACCAGGTTGCTCAGGACTTACACAGTTGGGCAAATTTTGTAAACATGTAAAAGGATGGAGACTTCACAACATCTTTGTGCAATCTCTTCAAATTTTAATTGTTAAGTTGATAGTTTATTATCTAATAGTGTATGCAGCATTTAGACAAAAAAAAATTTCATATAATCATCATGATGTAACTGACAAGTAGATACCACTGTAATTCTGGGACTGCAAAAATAGGACACCAGTCAAGCAGAGCATCGATCAAAACATACTTTGAAAATTCTTGTCTTTGCCAGCCACAATAGAAATGAGGTTGGCTTCTGGCTTGAAGCATGTTAATTTGCCAGTGATAAGGATTTTGAAATAGTTTGAGGCCATCTATTTTTTTGGAGCAATGATGCAAATATAGCAAATTGCTCCATCACCTTTATTTTAAACAAGGAGTACTCTGATAGTATTTAAAATGTAAGACCTGAGAGTGACTGCTTGGCACTCCTGATAATTATTTTTAGAGCATGGCAAGCAGCTGTCTCCAGATGGTGGTCTGTATTCCTTCTCTACTGTAAATGGAAACATGTACTGCAGTTGTAATCTAAAGCTTTTTGTAACTTGTCTTTTTTCAGCTTTGGTTTGCTTTCGTTAATGGATTTTCTGGGCAGATCTTATTTGAGCGATGGTGCATTGGTCTGTATAACGTGGTAAGTGCTACATGTTTTGACTTGGCAATGCTTGGGACTTGTATGTTATTTTGTTGTGTCCCATTTTTCAGAGGTAACTGTCTTAGACATATATCAGGAAAGGAGTTAATTTGTAAAAGCCATTACCACTTCGAGATAAGTAAAAAATAAAAATTAAAATTATGCTTTCATCACAAAAATAAATGTGGGAGAATGCTTTGAAAATAGGTGTTTAGCCTAATATAACCGGGATAAAATTCTGCAGATTTTAGGTGGAATTTAACTTCCTTTCTGAAAGCATCTTCACTCTTTTGTACTGAATATTTTGCTGATGATTCATGTTCTAAAAAGAATCCTAATCTTTGAGTTTTGATTAATTTTTTTCTCTCAGACCCTGTAAGACTTAGATGCTCAGGGAAGTGTCATGCAGATGCTTTGGGTTGACTCACGCTACATTAGGTACAGAAAGAAAAGTAGCATCACTATAACCAGCATTTTTCACTTGAGCCAAGAGTCACACTGTGTAGTATTACTTTATTGCTTTAATCAATAATATTATTTCATCAGTCACATTGATTAAAATCTGAAAGATCTCTGAAGCCAAGTTCCACAGCACACCACAGACTTAGTTGGCATCTGACCGTGCTACCTTTGGAATGTCAGTAGTGAGTGGCCTGGTGCAAGCATTTTTGAGCCATTAGGACGCTTGTCAGTGTTGAAGAGTCCTTTGCATTTCTCTTTGCAGGGAGGGAATTTAATTTTTTTTCTTTAAGAAAATTCATTCCAAATATATGCTAATACAGAAAAAGCCAGCAAATTATCACTGAGTAGTATTAATGGAAACATTTAACTTCTGTCACATTAATTTGAAAAGTGATGGCACAAACCCTCATATTCCGTAAAATTTCCTACTCTTAGTGGAAGATATTTATTCAAGGATTTATCATTCCCTTGATTCTATTCACCCTAATTTCCTGTTACTCAGTCTCTGTCATTCATGTTTAGATATTTGCATCTATTATCTTTAAACCTCACTTGATGAATCTACCTACCCTACCTAAAGCTTCTAGATGAAGCTCATCTGCTGTAATCAGTAAAGCAGAAATTAAACCTTGTTTTGTAAGGTCAGTATTTTCTAAAATTAGAACTGGTTGCGTGGACTCGTGAAGAGTCACTTGCTAGTAGGATATGGGGACTTCCACAATTTGAAGGAGTTGGATTTTGAAGTGCTTTTAGATCTGTCATTCTCTTCTGTGCAGATTAACCCTTTATTTCATCAGTAATCTCATTAAAATACGAAGTGTATGGAATCATAATAGCCTTATAATTCCTGATTTTTGTACTGGTTGACACTGGAGGTTTGCTTTCATAAACAGAATCACTAGAAGATTTACTTCAAGTGAGACTGTAAATGCCCCAATAAACATGGGAAACCTGGGGAAGTACATTAAAGCTGTATGAGAATGTGGCCTTCTTTGGAATATATTGCACCAATGGTCTTCGTTTCAGTTCCCTACCCCCAGCCTGCTGCTGTTTTCACCATCTGGTTTATCACTTTATGAGCGAAAGACATGCAATTCCCAGTGGATCCAGGGTTGTAATTACTGATTCTCACTAGTCTCTATTCCTTTGTGTTGTGCTTTGCCCCAGCTCACTCCTGGTGGGAACCACAGCCCAACTTTTGCAGATATACATACACACTAGAAACAATTCATAATTCCAAGCTGCTGCTTTTGACCTCAAGAACACTTCTCAAACTGTTAAAAATATATGTATATATAAGATCAGTAGTGATGTTTCTAACATAAACTGTTAATGCACAAGGAATTGAATGAAGTTCCGTATTCAGACTTGCCCACTGGTGTTGTTTTCACTCTGTGCCTGCACTGCAGACTGCGAGAAACACAGATACCCAAGCTGGCTTTAAATGAGCTGCCTCAGATCCTGGAAACACTTTAGGAGCACTAGTGTCAAAGGCAGTAGAGGCTAATTTACTCTGCTTCTGGCAAAGTGTCCTACTGCCTCTCTTCGAAAGATTCCGAGGCTTGGTCATCTAAGAGTCTGCCCAGAGCACAGACACTGCAGTTAATTTGTTCCTATTGGCTCATGCCTGCCAAGGGAACCCCCAAAGTACCATAATGCAGAATGGCCTTTGTTTTTCAGTAGATTTCTTTTTTAATGTGATTTCCACATTTGCTTTGTCTGTAAACTTAGCTTTGGTTAAGCATATTACAGATTTAATTATGGCTACAACTGCAGCTATGTTGGAACTCATTCTCACAAGGCTATTTTGTTGTCTTTCCTTTGCAGTCTTATGTGTTTGACCCTAGCCAGATTAGCTGCTACATCAGAAACTAATGATGCTTAACATCTTGGGTTTGAGCTTATCAGTTAATAATATTAATTTTATTTCATGCTTCTTTTGTTCATTTGAGAGTTATAAATTGCTGAAATTCATGTTTGGACCATTGAAAATTGTGAAATAACATACTAGGCAGAAGTAAGTCTTTTGTGAAGTCTGGAAATTTTGCTGTTTTCTAGATAATAAAATATCTGAGATCCACTGAAAACTAGTAACTGCTTTTAATTAGTATTTGCTTTCCTTGCAGATTTTCACAGCACTGCCACCCTTTACTCTGGGAATTTTTGAAAGATCATGTACTCAAGATAGCATGCTTAGGTTTCCACAGCTATACAAAATTACTCAAAATGCAGATGGTTTCAACACAAGGGTAAGGGAAAACCTGTTTCTTTAAGAACAACTGTGAGCACTTTTATTTTCCAGATTTTTCTTCTTAGAAAATAACTTGTTTTCCACTGTTACTTCTACTTTATGCTAGCCACCGAGATTAAGATTGTTCTGCCTCCCAGTTATTTTCAGGGGATTACATCTTTAATTAAATAAAGTCCTTGTTTATAAATAATGGTTTTCTGCTATGGCTTCAAGTGAAACTGGTCCTGAAATATCCATGAACTTTTGATTCAAAGTAAGATTTGTATCGGAGTACAATTTTTTAACTCAAAACTACTGATAAGTCATGGGTGTACCACTTTCATAGGAACGTTGCCTGGATTTTATTTAATATACATGTTGTCATAATGCTCTGCACTAAGGTGCTTTTTCACAGCTACGATGAGTCTATTCCAGCAGTTCTTTTGGAGAATAAAATTTGAATTGGTTTATTCAGAATTCTGACACTTGAACACATTTTACTTCACTTTGCTATTTAAGTGCTGGAAAATGCCAGCATTTGGTATTCCATCTTTATTCTGTAGCAAGCACATCTAAATTTACTCCTGAATCAAGGAAGCTGTGCAATTGATTTCTTTGAAGAGGCAATCATAGAGTACATAAAACTCTAGTTTGTGCAGACCTGACATTATCCCCAATGGGGACACAGTTGGAAAGAAATTAGAATGTTTCAAAGTACTGGAATCAATCTTTTAAAATCATTCTTAGAGGTAGCTAAAGGAGGGTGACTCGATCTATCTGCTGTATTTTGATGAAGATCCTAAATTGCAAGTATGCTTGCCTGTTATGTTTTACATAAGTAGAATAAAATGATGGAACTGGACCAGTGTTTTCTTGTGAAAGAGCAGAAATTGTAGGAGGAAATAGATCCTGCGGAAGTTTAGGTATTTCACTTCAGGACAAACATTGTCTGACTCTAAACTACACAATGAAGTGTTTGTTAGGACTTAGAGAGAGGTCAAGAGTTTTGGACTTTACTGATGGCTTGGTTTGTTTTCCCTCAGGTTTTCTGGGGTCACTGCATCAATGCCCTTATCCATTCCATCATTCTTTTCTGGTTTCCACTGAAAGTGCTGGAGCATGGTAAGGGCTTCATTATTTCTTACGTCAGTAACTGATGTTAAGCGTTACAGAGTCAGTGTGTTTGCAGAATGGGGGGGTCAGGCCCCAAGAAAATAATGCTGACAGCCAGTTCAGTGGTTTGTAGCTGCTGAACTGGGCTAGTTACCTCATGGCTTTCAGAAATTATTCTAATATGACATAGTTATTGTTCATATAGTTACTGTAAAACATGAAAAATGAAGCTGTTGCTTTGCAAAATTTTACCCAAATACTGAATGTTTTATAAAACACCCCCCTTTTTTTTTTGTCTTGGTAGTGGGTGTTGGTATCTCAACTTCTAACTGCGTAATGTTCTTACAGCAGCTGTCTTAGAACCATTTGCTTTTATCTTGTTGGACCTTTCCCATTCAATAACAATACTGTAAAAAGTAGGATAAAACAGAGAGATTTCACTACTGTTTAAGTCTTGTGGGGGAAAAAAAGGAATTGGCTGAAATGGAAGTAAACCAGATCAAGTGTCAGAGATATTAGGGAAATTAGACTTTCTGTTGTACAAATTAGCATTATTAAGTCTTGCTTTTTGTGAAGGGTAGTGCAACTACATGGTATTTCAGGGACCAGTAAATCCCATATGGTTCCTACCTGGATTAACAGGGTTTTTTTTCCTAGTAGGGAAGGAAAAACCATGGGAGTCTGTTCTTTTACTGTAGTAAAAAAAGGACTAGATCAGGTGAGGAATTTAGGGGTGGTGGTGAAGGGGTATTTATCTAAAATCATAAATTTTTCAAAAGCTAAACACTTTCCTGGAAAACACTGTTTTCAAGAAAACCTGAGCTTCAGAATGGATTAACTGGGGAGGAGTTGGAAAAAAATGGAAAGCGAGGGGAGGATGAATGCTCACATCAGAGGCGTGATGGTAAAGATTATTTGTGGGAGTCAGGTTCATGTTTCTCTGTCTGGCTGAGTAAAATGTCAGTATCATCTTTACATGCTGTCTGATGGACCATGTAAGAAAGGGACTTCCTTTTCTCCATATGTGTGCTGAAAGAAGGTTCAGTTTTGTGGGAGAGGGTTTTTTATGGTTGAATGTTTTTTGTTTTGATTTGAGGGATTTTGTTGTTCTACTTCACTCTTTTTATGAGAAATGTTAATCTTGAATAGCTCATTTTAAAATGTAACTTCAGAAATTTTAGCTTGACATCTGTAGTGGTTATAGCTAAAGAAAATTACAGGCTTTGGTTTAGTCTTCCATAGATATTTACTAATTCCTAAATACTTTTCATTTCAACACTTAAAATTACAAGACTGAAATACCACCTCAAAGAGAAACTTTCTGAGTTCCTTTGAATAGATTGGTTAGCTTGCTTTCCAAAGAAGAATGAATATTGAATTTTAAAATTTCTTTGTGATTTCAAGTGCAAAAGGGATTTCAATGCCAGAGACAAAAATGTGCCATTCACACTGGGACGTTTTTAACTCTCAAGTCCCTTAGAATGTGAAGTACATGTATTCCATGAATGGGCACTTGTATAGCTTCAGAAATGAATGTTCACTAAGCATCCCGCTGTTCTCATTAATGGAAGTATCATTCCTTTCAGGATGCATAGCTTGTCAGAGTGAAAGGTCATGGACATCACTGGGAAAAAACCATACATTGATCTACTGCATTAAAATGTAACTTTACACAAGTTGAGACTGAAAGCAAAATATATTCAATAACTTAAATGTGCACTGTGATGTTACACTAGAGCATGGCCAAGTCATTATGACAGCTTATTCTTTCAAAAATGATACATATTTAAGCATGCCTCTTTTCTTAATAAAGAGCTTTGACATCAGCAGGGTTCACTGGGCATGAAAGACTAAATTCTCTGGTGTCAGTGAAAAAGGTGAAGAGCACTAGAGGAAAAACCAAAATGACTGTTGAAAGTTGATGTGTGTTTGTGAATGATGTGGTAAATGCCTGATGCCACAGCCATATACTGTGGGAGGAGTTGGGCTGATAGACATACCAGTGGCTAGAAACCAAACCAATTCCTAACCAAGCTGTCTCAGACTTTACCTTCTGTTGCAATGTTAGTGACTAGTCTATTTGCTGCCATTTCTTAGTAGTTAACATTCAAAAGAGAAAAGCAAGCAGGGATACAGAACTGGCAATTTCTGGAAAATACTCACAGCCTGTCAGTTCTTTGGAGACAGGCACATGCAGTCAGGGTAGAAGAAAAACAAAACAAGTAGCTTGGGTTAACTGCACTTACTAAATATATGAGTTTTTACCTGAAAGCTGGGCAGAGTCTTCACCACAGAGGTCAGGGTGTCAGGAATCCTTTTTTATAGGTTTAAAAATGTATTGATCCTGGAATACATGACCCTTGTTTAAGAATGTCAGATTCAGTTTTGCAAATAAAACTAAGAAAATGGTACCATCACAGTAGAAGCATACTGTGCTAGGCAGTATGTATTTAGGAATGAGTCCAGGGTTTTATCTGTAGCTTTCTTCCTCCCTGCTGTTCGTGTATTTTTCTAGCAATTGCCTTAAAACCTGTGAAAATAGCAATACTTATCACGCTTCAGTAATGCTTGAAAACTCCAGTGAGTTCAAGTTCGTTTGGCATTAGTGTGGCAGTCGATTGTGTGTTCATGGTGTTCCCATTTTATTCAGCAAGGGCTAAGAAAGACTAAATGACATTTGAAGTATTGCCAATGTTGGCACTTTCACATGAGAGATTAACGTGTACTTACCCTTGTGCACACTTGACTAGAGAGAGTGCTTGGAGGCTGAATGCTGCTCAGTTACTGAATTAACCTCCAGGGAGATATTTTAGATGTTACATGTGTCCTTTATGCATAAAACTTTCACGTCTCTTCTTAATTCAGCTCTCTTTCACCAAAAATCGCCCGGTGGTTTTACTGGCTTTTTCATCACAAGCATATAAATAACGACTTTCATTAGAAGTGACAATAAGCAGTACAGAACAGATAGTGACAGAGAAAGTGGCACTGCCATAGTTCAACTCTTAGAGGCAAACTACTTGTTACAGTGTTATAAACACTTCCCCTTTTGCCAGGCCAGCTTCTGGCAACCACGGCTATGGATATGGACTCCATCTATAGAGCATGGTGTATGAGGCCTGGCTTAGCACAACTTCAGCATTACCACTGTCTCACAGCTTCTAAAAATGCTTTGAGATGTTCAAGAAAGCAAGCTTGGGACTAGCTATTTATTCCTGAAAATCTCTTTGTTACTTTTTCCATTTGGTTGATAAACTGATGGCAAATGTGATAATTTTTATGTTCCCTTTTCAGATGCAGTATTCACAAATGGCCAGGGAGTCGACTATTTATTTGTTGGAAACATAGTTTACACTGTAAGTTTGTATATACTAGCAAGTTTTGAATGGTAGAGGGTTTTTACTGTCTTTTTTATACCACTAGAAAACTATGTAAACCTGAAGAAAGTGTGTGAGTAAAATAAAATCAGACTGATGCTGTGGGTATGATTTTTTCTCTCTTCCTTTTTAGTTTTTTTCCCAGGCATGCACCCACAGTAGCTTCTGCCCTGTCCTTCCCTAACCCGCAAACACTGCCAAGTTCCTGGGTTGCCAGCTACCCAAATAGTAGTAGCCTTTTATGTGTAAAAAGGGAGATTGGGCCATGAGCACCTTTGAATTTGAGAGTGTTAGTAATTAAATTGTCATTTTTCATTTTTTTTTTTACCCCCTTGCAGTATGTGGTGGTCACTGTTTGTCTGAAAGCTGGCTTGGAAACAACTGCATGGACTAGAGTAAGTACTTTCCAGTATCTTTTATTTTATTAGTGCACCTTCCTCTCTAGTAAGTATTAATACAGAAAAGAAGTACTAAAAATCACTTGAGACTTTAGAGTTTTAATTGGATCTTTCATGTAAGGATAAACTGCTAAGCTCCCTAAGTAGAGAATGTGAGAGGAATGAACTCGTAGATCACATGATATGTGTGATGAAAAAAAGCAGCTTGACAGAAGTGGCAAGAGTGCACTAGAAGTGTACTGTCAACATCTCTTCTTAAAACTGAGAAAATTTTGCATGAAATCAACATACTACTGTAATTGCTTAAGGAAATAGATCATGAAAATGATCATTTGTACTCTGTAGCTCCTTTAAAACTAATGCAATAGGAAATGAAAGGTGTCTGCCCATAGATAAACAAATGGGCTTTGAAAACGTCTTTGAACCAGGTAACAAGAAATAGTGACTTCACATTGGTTGAGAGCTTTTGTTTGGAAACTTAGTGTCATTAGGATGTTAGTTAAATGGTTATGTTGATTTCTTGGTTTATTTACTTGCAGTGAATACCAATGTTACTGGTAGGTGACAGAATGCACCAGGGCAGTGACCTCCAAAGAGTATGGGGAGATAGAGGAAGGCTTCTGTGTTGATGAACCTTCAACACTTTTCTCCACTTCTTTCCCCTAGCCCCTTCTGAAACACTAATTTTTTTATTCTGATGTAGTCCTTATCTCTTCACACCAATAAGATCCTTTCTGGGAATCTAGTTCTCATGATGTACAAAGAAACTCTGTTCTCAAGACCAAGCTGCTTTGAGGACAGTACGTTCTCATTTTACCAGTTTCTTGGAGGGGCTTGGCTTACGTCTTGTACCTCCATTGTTTTTATTAGTTGTAAAATGTTTTGTTTCATTCCTCACAGGACAATTAAAATCAGTGAGACGATGTCTGTTCTGAATTTTAAAGATGAAATGGTATCTGTATGGGTTATTTAATTGTTAGGGAGATGCTGATCATTTTCTGCCACATTCTCTCATCTGTTTACTGTTGCTTATGAATCAGTTCTGTGTTGTTTACCAACATTTTAAAATGCAAAAATACTTAAATTAATCCCTCATGCACTAGAAGGGATATAGAAAGGGAAGTCTGCGTTGGAGGCGTGTCAGCCTGCTTAGATCCTGTTATACTGTGAATTATTTGATAATTCCTGATCTGTGCTCCCCCTTGAATAATTGGTGCCTTTTCAGTCACTGGGGGATAATCATGATGCCCTCTTTTCTAAACTTTTGGTTTAAAAGTTATTTTGTAGGGAAATTATTGTTAGGCACAGAAAAGTCATGTTTAGAATCAACTTTTTTTTCTATATACACTTCCAAGCAACGAGGCAGGAATTAGAACAGTGACTGTCATCATCCTGGAATCTGATACTGATTATAGTTATTGTTTCAGCTGTGAGTGAATCAACACACAGAGAATCTTTAGGTTACTTGTATAGTATTAAATGTACAACACTGAGTTAAGCCCCTTCTCCATCATCAAGTGGATTGGTTACAGGCAGTTTGTTCTTGGGAGTGAGAGGGACACTGCCACTTGGGAGAACGTGGTGGGTTCAGCGGAAAGCTTTAAATAAATAATGCAGAGTCAAAGTGGCTGGAAGCCTGGTATATACAGTGGGTGGTGTGGAAAGAAAGGCTTTGGGAAAGTGGTAACATGATGCATAACAAAATCCACACATTGAAGTTCTGTGGCGCAGCTTCATGTTACAGGTTACCTATCTAGAACACTGCAGCAGGCTTTTTCCCGAACACTTAGAGCTTTCCTCACTGCTTTGCCACATTGTATGAACTGTTTCACATAAGCAGGACACATGGGAGAGCCATATGCTGTATCTAGTTCTTATGTAAGAGCCTTAATTTCTTTCTTGTGCCATTCATTTAACTCATCTGATGGACTCACTTCTTCTCTGCGCATGAATTCTGCAGGGGTAAAGGATAGAGATCAGTGGAGAATAAACAGTGAAAAGGTTGGTGGGATGAGTGTATAAGGAACCTTTTCAAGCAGGGCAAGGAGGGCTCTTCCTGAGTGCAGAAGCTCTTTTAAAGATAGAGAAGCAATGCAGGCAGGTATAAGCCTGAGATGAAGAGATGGCTGGAACAACCATGAGAAGGTAAAGACAGCATAAAATGAGTTAAGTCCGCTAAGCTGAAAAGGGCCAGGTGAGGAGCTGCAAAACTCAAGAACTGCCCTACCAGTAAGTTACAAGGGAAAACCTCACTGAGACAAAAAACCTATGTTACTTCATTAGCATAAATACACCTTCTACAAAATAAGGCTACATCTTAGGTTGGTTTCTCTGCTTGATTTTATTTTTACTGTTTTTAACTGTAAAATCTAGGAGTTTGCAGCTTGGAAGCATTGGTCCAAGCTATCCTGAGCCTTCTGTCCACTTGTTTGAGGGGAAGGCTGTGGCTCAAGAGGAAGTATCATGTCCTTTCTTGGAAAGCAGTGCTGGTGCTGTTCTGCTATTTCATGGGACTGACTTTTCATAAAGATGAGTTCTTGCAGAAGCCTTGCAGTATTTAAGCATTGGGAAGCTGAGCACTACAGTTGTTCACTGGAGCAGGGCTTTTAGTCAGAATCTTGTCATGAGTTGTCCGTAGTTTTCAGAAAAGCAAGTAGACTGAAAGGATAAAATCCCTCTTCTCCAAGTGTTAAAAAAAATAATTAAAAAAATCATTCAGTCTCTTTGCCTCATATTGAAACTGAATCAAATGGGCATGTGGAGGGGTTTTTTCGAGTTTTTATTTGTTTTGTTGCAGCTTTTTGGGTTGTTTTTTTTGTTTGGTTGTTTGGTTTGTTTATTGCTTGTTTGCTTTAAATTTGGTAGTTGCTGGTCAGATCTCCTGGGTGAAACAGAATAAATAGCAAAATTTGAAAACAAATCTTCCTGCCCCCTGTGTCTCTCCAGGAAGGTGCTTATGCCATGACCTGCTCATTAGCCCAGCAGCTTTTAGGGCTGAACAAAATTCCAGCTTTCTGAGAGCATCTGGAAGAGCATTCTTTCCACTGCCTCTGACATTTTGCTGTATGAATGCTTCCACTGTAAGGTAGCCTCTGGTTGGTCCCCACTATCTGCCAGTCTGTGCTGGCGCTCCAGACTCCTTGCTTATTTGTTTCCTCTACCTGTGCTGGAGAAAGCTGTCCTTTCCAAGGAAGTGAAGTGGTTCTAGAGTAGGAGCAATCTTCTCCTTCTTCCAGAAAATTGTATCTGTCTCACAGCAGGCAGAACACAATACTCAGACACTTCTTTGGTACTCAGATGTACTGTTCAACAAGTCAGCAGACACAGCCATCAAACAGAAAGTGTAAAGCTGAGAACTAAACAGACACGCTGTGTCCACCACAGCAACTAGTATGTGAATTCATTCCCATGTTCCTAAACTCATGTGTAATTAGTAATTAAGATTTATGCAGGTACTTCTCTGAATTGGAGCCAAAGTCATCAGCCACAGGAGTTGTTGGCATCCAAAAAAGCTGGAGCAAATAATGAGCTTAGTTGCTTCTTGCAACTGAAATTACTGATTCCATCCACTGCAGTGTAAAACAACTTAAATCAACCTGAACAGAAAAACAGTTTGGGTGTGTAGAAAAAAATTACTTTCTTTAATGCAGCTAAGATGAAATCTGTGCTGGATGTGTTCTTAGTCATTATAAAAGTGCTTTTATTTTCTCTTTGTGAGTCTACAGACTAAAGAATCAGTCAAGATGTAAACTGCATTGCCTATCTGTAAATCACTTAGAACACCTTTAAAACAGTGAAAAGCAAAGTTGATCAGTAGATGTTAATTGCAGTAGTGTATTACATAGCACCGAATCTTTGTCTGTGACAGGTAAGTGATGCATATGGCTTGATTGCATACACTATCATAAGGGATTTATCCATGTGAACTTTAAACCTGAGCTTTTAAAAATTTCCACCTTGATTTATGTGTTGAATCTGGCATGCAGGACACATGACAGGATGCAGGAACTAGATGAGAGAAATCAGACTTGCAAGGAAAATCTGATGGGGCTCTGGAGCTCCAAATAAGATAGATTGGCTGAGAGGACTATCTGTCTGCCCTGTTGCGAGGCAAAGATTAAAGGGAGCTGCTGTGATGTTTGAACAACCTGTGCTACTGGCCTGAAACCAGGAGCAGTAGATACGCCTGAGTGAGACCGACACAAACATGAACAGGGCAGCACTTGTAGTTTGGGTAGATGGAGGAATTGCCCTGTGTTGACTGTGCTTTCCCTTTTCCTTGGCAGTTCAGTCACCTGGCCGTCTGGGGGAGCATGCTGCTCTGGCTGGTGTTCTTCGGTGTCTACTCAGCCATCTGGCCCACGTTCCCCATCGCGCCAGACATGCTGGGGCAGGTAATACAAACCTGGGCTGTGTGGTGGGGCTGCCCAGCACAACTCCCTGAGCACTCACACATTGCTTGGAAAGGAATTGTGCTCCAGTGAGAGTGCCTGTACTTCATTTGAACCTTTTCTTAATCCCTGCATTCATTTAGCTTAATCTCCTCATTAGAAGAGCTCTCTTTCTCCCCAGAAGTGACATCATACGTGATTATGTGCACTGGGGATACTGTATGACAATTCTTAGTTCACTTCAATAGCAGCGAGACTGGCTCTTTCATTAGTGCCTTCCTGCTAAGATTTTGTGTGTTTGACAAAATGCCATGTTTGGTTTGGGGTTTTGTATCACCATGGGTTCTTTGTTTTCCAGATATTTTGCTTTCATATTGTTCCTTTTTTCCTTCATTCGTTTAAAATAAACAGAATTTTCCTGAGAATAGGATGAGATGGTCGGAAGCAAAAGGGGACCTGCTCTGTTATTGATTCTTTTATAATACTAGAGGAATTCTAGTTTTGTTCCTTCCACGTCAGCTGAGTTCCAGGTGGTGAAATATTTCCTTTGGTGTTATTATTTCAACCCATGGTGAGAAGATTGAGTCACGAGCCTGTCAAAATCACTCAAGAGCCTCGTGCATATTTAAAATAGAGGGTTACCCTGAACAGTTAAGGACTTAATAAATGTGTGGTAAAATGTTATTCTGTAAAAGTGGAACTGCTTTCGAAATTACCAGAAAAATGCATTTTGAAGTAAGTTTAGACTTTTCTTGAACAGAAAGGTGCTCTTTATGATACAAAAAGAAGAAAAGCAAACTAATAATATTAACAAATCAGCTATATATGCGGAGATTGCCACCCTTATGTACTCGAAAATCATAATAAGTCAAGTGTTGGCAAGCCAGTTAGAGATTTTTGAGGTTATTCCAGTGTGTTTGTATTCAACAAGAGCACTCAGGCATGATTTTGTTCCTATTCTGGCTTAATACATATTTTATTATCATGTGCTAAAAGACTGAGGGTAGTGGAGGCTATGGTGGATTCTCATTAATAGCTTTTTACAGCAGAGACTGACAGCTGACAGGCTGGGATCAGCAAGTGAGTGACTGACAGACGAACCCTCAGTTCTCTGATAGTATTTTATGGTGATTTTGTGTGTTTCACAGCATGGACAGCAATGGTAACCCTGGTTTACATTTTCATATACTGGGCAGAAATTTGACTTCAGCATCATGCAGAGCCATGAATGACTTATCCTCCACAGCAGACTTGTAATGCTGCCATTAACATGTCAGCCTTCTAAAATACAAACAATATGGTGAGATGTTGCTTTATATAAGAAGGGTCAGACTGTTGGCTTCAGCTTGGTATTTCCTTTTTTTTTCCTCCCAAAGTAGCTCTTATTTTTTTATTGCAATATAAGCAAAATTCATATTGTGTTGGTCATCAACATTTGCTCCAACATATAAAACCATTGGTCTTGGGACAAAAGCTTCATGTTAATAAGGCTTTGGTTTTGCTCAAATATGTTTTTTGAAAGGGTTTCTATTTAACCTTTGGTTTCTATTTGACCTTTGGTTTTATGCTCTATTTTTTTTTTTTGCACTGTGACTTAAGAAGTGATGCTAAGATCTTGCCAAAATGAAAATAATGGAAAATAATTTTTTTTTTTTTATGAAGAACACATTTAGTTTGACTGATAGAGTGTCTGGTCCAGTACTTGTGCAGCTGTGTCCCTGGGTCAGTAATTATCAATCAAAAACATCAAGAATAGGTCATCATTCCACAAAGATGCTTTTTGAATTCAAGTAGTGAGAAATAAGCTGTTGTATGGCTTTCGGTGTGTGTTGAGAGAGATCAATATCATGCTACCAGTTTTCTTGTGTCTTTGAGAGAAGGAGCAGCAGTGGAAGAATGCGGGGGTTTTGTTTCTTTTATCCTTTTGCAAAATCAGGGAAAGCTCCCAAGGTAAAGGGAGCTTGTTTACCACTTGCATTAACTGCCAGAAAGTCTCTTGAGTAATCAGTTGCTGTCATGAAACCAGCTCATGGTGAAATGAGCTGGGATTATGCTACACTCTAGTCAGTAAAATGAGTTGTGCTGCTGCTTCCCAGACTCAGGCAATTTCTTTACTCTTACAATCTTTTTTTCCTTCATTTGTAAGGAAGCAGGGTATCTTAAAAGCTTTGGTTTTGTTTTAAATCTTGCTGGTGTGTTTATCTTTAAATAAACTGAACTCTAGGATATTTTAGATCCTCGTGGTATGCAAATTCAGTAGCACTCAAAGGGAGCTGATTTTAACCGTAATACTTACCTAGCATTTGTGCCAGCCAGTAGTTTGGGCCATCAATAGAAGGCATAGGAGGTGTAAAACATGTTATTCTGTCCTTTCACCAAATGCCACCATGGAGCCTAGCAAACTTTCAAGTATGTGAAAAGATGCTTTGTTTCTGCTGGGTTTTATTAAAGTGTTTACACTCTTTCTTTGTCTTGCCCATAATACCTTGAGCATTCTCAGAGGGAAAATAATTCCATTTTTTCTCCTTTAGGGCAAAGAGAAGCAACTTGTTCTCTGTTATCAGAGTCAATGTATTTTTTCTGTTTCTAATACAGTATGCATAATGGAATACATGTGACATAATAAGTCAAAGCTGTGATTAAAATCTCAATAGTCCTTAATAGAAGTTTTCCAATAGTATGACATCTGCTACTTTGGAAGTAAACTCTCTGTCTGTTTTAGGGGAACCTTTTCAGACAATCAAATATTTTTTAATAGTATCAGAAATAATAATATGAGAACTAGGTAGCTCTTGGTTAGCTCACTTGGTTTTCCTGACTATTTTTTTTCAAGTGAAGTTCTTTTTGTATTTGCAGAAAACAGTGACACTGGGACAAGTTGGTGCCTTTTTTTATTGTCTTGCCTTTGGAGCCAGGATACTTAAATGGAACTGATTGCTCTTGAATGGGCACTTCCAGGTGACAATATTTTGTATGATACATGAATCCTTTCCTGCCTTTCAGTAATTATGACTTACCACCACAGATTTTTGAAAACAGGTGGATGTCTATATTTTTAAAAAGTGCTATCTATTTTGATATTCATTAATTTTAAGAGGCACTAGTACAGAAATGTACTGCTCTAAGGCTGTGAGTGCCTTTGAAAAGATGATTTTCCTGAACTTTTGGAGCTTGTAGCTCATAACCCAGTGGTATTTTGTTGACCAGCACATTAGCCATAGTTCTACCCTCTTGCCATCTTGTTTATTCTGTTTGTTTGCCTGGGGATGGGGCTTTGGTGTCCTGAAGGGAACAGTGAGCGCTAACATTTGTGCTTATTTCTTGCATATGTCATACACATGGTGTGAGAGACATGCTGTTTCTATTCTGTTGTTGTATGGGTTCTTTCATAGGAATTTAAACATACTCCAAGTTTATAGGAGTAATACTGCACTGTATGGCATCAAAGTCTGGGCATAGGTATTCCTACCTACACACGTACCTAAATACTTGTACCTGAAAGCATGTACAGGAAGGAGGATGTTACAAAAGTGATCATGCTTTGAGTCTTGATCTAGGCATTATCTAAGAGGAAGAAAAACAGATTTCTTCATTCCCCACCTTGAGTTGAAATTTTTAGTGTTCTAAGGGAGAGTGGGGTTGGCAGGGAAGGAATGTTACCATCACCTCTCTGGAGCATCTGCTATTGTTGATGATGAAAGGATTACTACTTAGATGTGGGGGGGGTTTTTTCACTTTATTTACCTTAAGTGTTATGTTTTGTGTGTACATAATTTATTGTTGTTAAGGAAATGTCTCTAGGAAGATGAATATCAGTCTCATTCTTCCTGCCTGGAGGAAAAGGGGTAAAAGAGTGAGGATTTTAATCTGGTTTTGAGAGGGTCATTGTTGTGGTTATTCTAAAGTGCAGGTTAGTGTTCCTAATTTTTTGACTTTTGCTTTGAGCTGTAAGTGCTCATATCAGAACTGGTGTTTCAGAATCTTTGTGAGCTTGGAACCCATTACCTTGGTCTCATCATTAGGAAGCCCATCTCATCAAAACCTTGTGGCTGGAGTTTTTGAAGTTGGAACTCCTGCACTTCCCAGTTCCTTTGATACAACTGCAGTTGAGAGACAACTCTTCCAATTGCAGTCCAAATAATTGTACCACCAGCATAGTGGAAACAGCTCAGTGTGAGAGCGACTTTCATAGCTGTACTGGTAGGTGTCGTTTTATTTCCTAGTGCTCTCCACGTTCTTGACAGCAGATACTTCTTTATTTTCCAGCTGAACTGTCAAATTCTTGCTGTGTTATTTATCTGCTTATAAAGACTTTTGTAGAAGTTGTGTGTGAGCTTTACCTGGGTTGAAAGTGCTTTTTTAAAGATCCCAGTAATGGAGATCTTTGGTTGATCCTATATAATGTGACAGTAGGAGGACTTGCTTGTATTAATGGTTTGTTAAGAAAACATTTTTTTCTCCTGTAGCAAAGCTTCCCATTCCTCTCTGTGTATGGCATTAACAAGATGGATTCACCTTGACTATTGCACTATTGTTGGCTTTTGAGGGACGGAGGTCACATGGAGAGTGTGATGGACTCTGGTTGCATAGCTGGTTTTGCAGTTGGCCTTTGGTCTGAAGCTCTCTGAAATTATTCTGATTGAGTTCTTACCAAAGCATGTGAGAAAACTTCATGGGTTACTAGACTTGGAAACAACACAGAACAAAACCAAAAAATCCTGAAGGCGAGATAATGATTATTGTGGTGTAATAAACAGGTTTCACATTACTGCTCTTTCAAATCCACTCTACAAAACTGACAGCTTAATGTACATTTTCGTGTTTTCCAGAACATTTTTGTCTTTCTCTCTATGTTTGAATCTTTTTCCAGAGGTTTCAGTTGTTGTTCTCTCTGCCTTCTCATATTTCTGGTGCTAGTTAGAAAATTGGCTGCTCTGATTGTGGTTTGTTTGTCTGCAATTGGGTTGCACATTACAGTGGGGTGTCAGTGTTTTGGTTGGTGAAAATGCTTCATCCAGCTGTTATGGGCAAATCAAGCTTGGCCTGCAGACTGCAGTCCTTAATGCCTACTGATCGTGTTTGTTTTTATTATTATGCACAGAGGTCTCCATGGCACTTGATGTGGTTTGGGAACTTTTTCTGCAGTTTTGGACTAGGCTCTGAGCAGACAAATTAGACTAACGAAGCATGCATATATTTTTAAGCATCTGTTGAAGGAGTGGATTTGTTGTTTATATGAGCCACACATGGTTTTCAGAAATCAATCTCTCACTTGTAGATCTCTGGCACGGTCTTCTACTATGTCATACACTACAGAGATGAAAAAATTGAGATAAATGAGTATTTTAATAAGTCCTGAATGTGAAACTAATAGATTAAGCATGCTTATTTTCTGGAGGCACATCCCCCAAAACATGCCCCTTTACTTATTTGGCAGCTCTGCAGCAAACCTGTCCTAAATATTTCTAAAGGATGTCCCAGACTTAATTTCTCCTTAGGAAATACTTTATGAAGGCTTTAAAGCAGGACTGTATATGCAGCTGTGCCCAACACTGTCCTGGTATTTCCTATGTAGAGCCATGTGAAAATAGGGTTAAGCCATGAGCATAAAAACTCATCCTGGTTTGGAAAGTGGCGGTGCAGAGCGAGGCGGTCAGCTGGCCTTCAGACTTCTCTGAAGTCTTCATGTGCTCACCTTCACTTCTGTCTTGATTCCTGCCCTGCAGAAGAGCTGTGACTAGCAGGCCAGTTTGTTAGATGGCAGAGTAGTAGGAAAATGAATGCATGTGAATGGTTACCTGGAGGTTGTACAGATGGTGCGCAAGAGGTCAGCTGGTTTTCCTTCAGTGTTGCAGTGGAACCTGGACACTAGCCATGCTGTCTGGCCAGCGTCTGTTTGGAGATCAGATAGCCTTAACAAGTTTAAGTGCTGCTCAGTAGCTTAAATAGAAATACAGTACATTCACACTTCTGTGTAATTGGCTGATTATCCAGGTTTATTGGCTTTGGAGTGGTATGTAGCAGTGTCCAGGAACAAGCTCCTTCACTCAGGATAGAATTGTCATTCCGTGGTAATGGACTGTGCTTCAAAAGTTGCATCTTTTTCCAATTTGGAGTCCAGTGTTGCTTCATGTCCTTCAAAATTTACCCCCAAATTTTTTTCATATATTAAAAGTAGCACAGCCTTGTTGCAAGCTTGTGGAAAGATGTTTGGAAGATATCCTATTCTGTATTTTCTTAATTAGAAACAGCTGGCTTTTAAATAGAGAAGAGCAGCTACTGTATTGTACCAGAGGCAGTGTGTACTAATACTCATGTCTACAAAAAAAGTCTGTGTTTTGAGCCCTGTTGACAAGCAAGGACAAACTAAGAACATATGACTTGCCATGCTGGATCAGAGCATTCCTGATGTAGGCTCTGTTCTACATTAGAAACTTAAGGAGAAAAACCAGACAGCTCTGCAGTGTGGGTTTGTCATGTATGGCAAGGGTTTGTGTGCATCTCGGTAAAGGAAAAAACTTCTTTCCCTCATGGATATCATAACTGGAGAGTGGCCCAAACAGTTTTTATGCTTCTTGTGAAGCACTCAGCCTCTGTGGCATCTTTTGCACATGAGCATCAATATGCTGCTATTCCTGTAATCTGTGGGACAGAAAGAGGAATATGGTGACTGTGTACGTAAGATGGTTTTTAAAAGGATGTTTAAAGTCATAGCAGTGAAGCGGTGGCTCCTTTTGAAAATAAGAGGTGCAGATGGGATCTATTCCAGAGGGCAGGAGGTGACTGTCTGTGAGCTGGAATTAGTGGTTTTATGGCTTTCTTTGGTCACACTTAAGTCACTTTGTTTTCTGATGGATGCAGGGAAGCGCAGATAGCAGATATTTGGGGGTTGGTTGGGATGTTGTTTTTACCTTTGTTCCTTGGGCACCAAGGGTCATGTTATGTTTTTGTTTGAATTTACATATTATAAAGGAGTTTGGTGGAAGATTTTTTTGTTTGTTTAGCTGACTTTGTGCTCCATGCCACTATTTCTGTCTTGCACTAGCTGGATTGCATTTTTTTAAGAGTCAAGCATAACTATTTCACATGGGAAAATACTTCCAGATCAATTTGAAACATACCTTTATTCCCTTTCCTCCCTACAGTATACATTTCATGAGATCACTTTTTCCCCCAATTGTATTATGTCAAAATTTTATCCAAAAAGCCCTGAGGAGTGGAAATGATCTCTCTTATATTGTTCTAAGGCCAGTGTGGGTACAGAGGGTTCAGGAGTAGTGAGGCTGGAAGGAGTACACCCTTCCAAGTACCCTGCCCGCTGCTATGGGTCAGCCAGTACAGCCTGTCCCCTACGGCTTTCCTGTTAACTTGAGAGTTGACGGCAGTGATGGTATCTTCTGCTGCCTGTCTTTGGCGGATGTGGCAGGCAAAAAACAATTCT
>JAWWLZ010000001.1:47009115-47019432 GCA_035041345.1 Poliocrania exsul | reverse complement strand
GTGTGAGCTGGTCTCTTGATGTTAAAAGTCAGAAGTTTATCATGTTTTTAAGTGTTTATCATGCTTTTTCTGTGCAAGCAAGCAGAATTGTTTAAAGACTTACATAGTCTGCATCTGCTTCCAGTGTAAGCAACCTGCTGGCTGTTGCAGGCAAGACAGAGTAAATGGATCTGAATACTGTGGTTTATTTCAGAACCAGAGAGATTAATGCTCCTACGCTGTGTAATTATTCTCTTTTGCATTCTCCTTCTACAAGGTTACATTTGCTATGTCTTGACTTGTCATCCCTGCAGGGAGGTTGCTGCTTGCCTGGAAAACTGGGCAGAGTTGTGTTGGTTCTTGCTGTTCCACTACTGTCAGGGTTGACCACCTGCAACTGTTACTGGTGAAGGTTCCTGGCCATACCCCATCATTTATGTTTATGCATGTCCCTGTGCTTTGGGATCTTCTGCCACTTCCAGGATCTTTACTGCAGCCAGCATATTCACCTTCTTTCCAGGCATTCTCCTCCATTTTTTTTCCCTAGTACAGCCACTTATTTTCATGGACCCTTCCTTGTGGCATGGAACTCCAAATACCAAATTTTCCTCATATAAATAGTCTATATGCAGGAGCACAGCACATGATCAGCCTTGTAATTTAGGGTAGTGTCTCATATCTCTTTCTTATTTAGAAAATTCATGATGTGCCACTTCTGTTTAGTCCAGATGTTACTAAATTTACAACCAGCCTGTGACCGTTGCAGTTGGAGCAGGCCTCTGCTTAATTGTTCAAAATTTCAGTTGTGGATATTGAAAGATTCACACACTCACTGCCCCAGTTCTTTGCTGCCTTGAGGGTTTAATAGAGTCATAGAATCATAAAACCAATAAGGTTGGGAAAAGCCTCTAAGATGAATGATAGTCCAACCAATAGCCTAGCACTCCCAAGTCCACCACTAAACTATGTCCCCAAGTGCCATATCTCTGTCTTATAAATACCTCCAGGAATGGTTACTCCACCACTTCCCTGGGAAGCCTGTTCCAAGGCCCAACTGCCCTAACAGTGAAAACATTTCTCCAAATATCAAATCTAAACTTTCCCTGGCACAACTTAAGGCCATTTTCTCTTGTCCATATCGCTTGTTATGTGGGGCAAGAGGCTGACCCCCCACCTCACTAAAGCTTCCTTTGAGGTAGTTATAGAGAGCAATGAGGTCCCCCCTAAGCCTCCTTTTCTCCAGGCTAAACACCCCCAGCTCCCTCAGCTGCTTCTCATCAGACTTGTGCTCCAGCCCCTTGCCCAGCTCCATTGCCCTGCTCTGGACATGCTCCAGCACCTCAATGTTTTTCCTGTCGTGAGAGTCCCAAAACGGAACACAAGATTTGAGGTGCAAGCCTCACCAGTGCTGAGTACAGGGGGATGGTCACTGCCCTGGTCCTGCTGCTACACTATTTCTGACACAAGCCAGGATGCCCTTGGCCTTCTGGGCCATCTGGGCACACGCTGGCTCATGTTCAGCTGCTGTCAAGAAACACCCCCAGGTCCTTTTCTGCTGGGCAGCTTTTCAGCGTCATTCCCCAAGACTGCAGCACTGCAGGAGATTGTTGGGATCCAAATGCAGCATCCAGCACTTGGCCTTGTTGAACTTCATGCAATTGGCCTTGGCCTATCAATTCAGCCTGTACAAATCCTTCTGTAGAGTCTTCCTACTGTTCAGCAGATCAACACTTCCACCGAACTTGGTGTCATCTCCAAACTGGCTGAGGGTGCACTCAGTCCCCTTGTCCAGATCATTGACAGAGATATTAAACAGGGCTGTCCCCAGTACTGAGCCCTGTGGAATGCCACTGGTGGTTGTCCACCAGCTGGATTTAACTCCCATTCCCCACCACTCTCTGGGCCCAGCCATCAAGCCAGATTTTTACCCAGTGAACAGTGCACCCATCTAAGCCATGAGCAGAGAGTTTCTCCAAGAGAATGCTGTGGGAAATGGGCTTTACTGAAGTCCAGGCAGACAAGATCCACAGTCTTTCCTTCATCCACTAAGCAGGTCACATAGACAGTTTCCTCTCCTCTGTGTTATATTTCCAGCAGACATCTGGTAAGTTGAAGTCCTCCCCAAGAACAAGGAATGATGATCATGAGATTTGTCCCAGCTGCTTATGAAGTATTTCTGTCTGCCTCTTTATCCTGTTTGGGTGCTCTATAACAGGCTCCCACCAGGATATTTGCCTTGCTGACCTTTCCCCTGATTCTTGCCTATAAACTCTCCACCCTGTCGTCACCATCACCAAGTTCTAGACATTCATAATGCTCCCTAACTTACAAGACTACCCCACCACCTCTCCTTCTTTGTCCATCCTATCTGAAGAGTTTGTAGCGATCTATTGCAGCACTCCAGTTGTTTGAGTCATCCTGCCATGTTTCCATGACTGCATCACAGTTTCCCTGCTATGGCATGGTTTCCAGCTCATCCTCTTTGTTGTAGATACATAACATGATATATATGTATACTATACTGTGAGTATTGATGCAAATGCACTTCTGCTGGGCTAATGAGCCTGCCAGCTTTTAAGGGGTGGAACCGCCAATTCCTGTGTGACGGTTCTTGTGAGCTTCAATAGTTTATAACACATCAATAACCCTTGTGTTTTGGCTGCTGCATGGATCTCCATCTCCTGCCTCCACTGAGATGTCAGACCAAAGAACATCACTTAAACATTGGCATGCCACCCCCAGACTTAGATTTAGCAAGCCTGGATTTATCCCTTTTCCGCTTCAAATCTAGTTTAATGCTCTTGTAGTGAGATCTGCTACTTATCTGAAGATCCTTTTCCACCTGTGAGATAGGTGGACCCCATCTGTTGCCAGCTATGTTCTCACATGTTACTGGTGAGGAGCTGATGTAGCAAATTTATATATCATTAAAGGTTTTATTCCTTTTCTCTACCACTCTGGATAGAAGTATATGCCTTTGGTTCTAAGCCTTTCAAGCCTCATGTATTATACACAGTATGTGAGAGATAGACACTGTACAGGGTGATAATAGAGGGGAGAATGGACTCTTAGTCACATGGATGTGAATATTTGGAGAAACATTTGTGTGCTCTGTGTCTGCCATAGCATATTGGAATCACTGCATTGGTCTGGTTAGCAGCAGAACAGAAGCTTCGTCTTTGATGTGTCCATACACTGCCTATAGGACTTGTTCATGGTGGGACCCCCTATGCTGTGGATGCAGAATTTCAGATTTCTGAGGGTAGAAATGGGCTGGAGACACCTGTAGAAATTATTTACTAAATGTAGTATAGGAGCATTAATGGCCATAGGTATGTTGTAACATCAGCTGCTCTCATCTGTTGCATCAGAGCTCTTTCCGAGACTTATTCTTTGAGTGATTATATGCCAGAGTTTATTGCTAAACTGACCAACTTGAATTGAACAGAGCACATAAGTTGAATTTAACCTCCTGGATACTCATTAAGGGGATCCTGGGCTTTCCATGAAGTAGGCTGTAAGCAGACATTTTCAAGTCTATCAGCTTGAATGTGTCTGCAATTACTTTTTTACACCAGAATCACTTTGGATACTGCTTTAAGACAGACTACAAGAGGGGTTGTGTGAGAGAAAGAAATGTCAAGAGGGGCAAAGAGAAACAAGAGCTGTGGAGGACATTGCCTGAGTTATATTATGCTCATTAATTCAATTTGAGGCAGGAATGTGTGTAAATAAACCCTGGCAGCTGCAGCAGCTCTCATTTCTGCAGGGCTTTGGCAGGAATGCAGGGGCCAATGGATATGAAATCCTGGCTCTCTTTTGAGAAATTGCAGGCAGACAGCTCTGCAGCCAAGAGAAAGAACAATCTAAGATTTACTGAGAAGACGTAATCACTTTAAGCAGACTTGAAGAGTGTGGAGTTTCAGACATGCAGATTTGGAGGTAAAATTAGTGTAGACAAAAACTAAGTCACTGGAAAACCATGAAGCTTACCTAATTCTCCTGGGTTAATGGCATTATTCATGTTCCAAATATCCAGCTTCAGAATGGAGCATGAGAACTGTAGCTGTACCATTCAGTGTCTTCAGAGTAACCAGAGTCTGGGTTTTCACATGTCTATAGGTAGTGTAGCTGTTTATGCTATGTCCTGGAAGTGAGATAGACTGCCCACATTCAGTAAACTGGCCTGCATTCCAAGGAGCTTAGTCTTTGGTCCTCTTCCTGATACTGGATCCCCATGAGTGCCTGTAACAGCATTCCCATCACTTCACATGGTCCTAGAATGTGTGCCCCCATCAGAATATTCAGAGGGCAGATATCTCAATGGGTCCTGCAGAGCTGAGGATGGGAGAGGGACAGTTCTGCAATGTTTAACAAGCGATGATGGATTCTCAGATCGGTGGATTTTTCAACTATTTCTTTAAGTAGTAGCAGTTGCTATTTGTCTGAAACTAATTTGAAAATGAGCTTGATATATCAATCTTACATTTTAAAAAATAAAAAAAAATAAGCACAAAAACCTAAACAACATGAACCAAAGGAGAGGGCTTTGTTTGTTTTGATGGCCTCCATCTAAAATTTTAAATAACAATGACACCTAAAACTAAAGCAGTTTGAATTTTAAAGACGTCCAGATGAATGCTTTAATAACACTACTGGAGGTAACTATTATTTGATTTTACCAAATGCTTAAAATGTGGTAATTACTAATCTATGAAAAAGCAAGATTTATTTCTCAAATGGAAACCATCTTCAGCATAGGTCTCATTTTTATCTCCATTCCATTGTCTTCAAATATTTGCATATCTGGAAATTTGTTAAAAGCGTGCTAGCAGGGGAGTCTGAGAAAACGAGGTCTAGCGAGGTCAGAATTATAAAGCAAAAGCTGCAAACTTGACCTTAGCAATAGTAATGCTGCTTAGTTACCTGAATGTTCCTCAGGTTTTGGAATAGCATCTTTGCTTTGCAAATTAGATAAATCAGTGCAAACAAAAGTGCTGATGTATTTAATTGTAACTTTTTTCATGTAACAAAGTTTGTCCATAACACTTGGAAATTTCAAATTATATTTCCTAAATAGCACTTTGGAATATGGATATCTTCTGACTTTACCACCTATGTATTGCAGATGATAAACCAGGATGCATCCAGGGAGTTTTCACAAACTAATTGTTAGCATTCTGAACTGGCAGCTAAGTTTTTAAATAGTTGTGTCTCTGCAGCAGAAGGAGATCTCCATTAAATACACTGACTGACACATTGTAAGGTTTTGGGGGTTTTATTGCCTTTTCAGAGAATCCAAGAACAGACTGAAGATTTTGTGCCTTTTAATTTGGAGTGGTGATGGACATTTGGAAACGTAGGTCATAAAACCAGGGCACTGGCAAAAAGCAGCCCAACAGTCAAGCAAGGATAGATCCAGTCATGCCTAATAACGGCATTAATTTTGTTTAAAGTGGCGTAAAAAGCACAGCATGCAGAAGTTTACTGGTCCTTCAGGCAATTTAATTTAGAAGCTTGTCATATATCTGTTTCTTTTACTGTGGAAAGTATCTGTATGAGAAGTGGTGGTCAAAACTCAGGGCAAAGTGCTGAGACATTTAGGTTATTATTTTATGCTCCCCTCTTTTTTAAGCTATTGTTTACATCCAGTGTTGTTATTGCCCCTTTCAGCCCAGCTCACCCTTGACACTACTAGCTTCAAACATCATCTAATGTGTGATTTAGCAATAGAAGAGCAGCAAGATCTGCTCACACCTGCTGTCTTTCAATAGCTGCCTCTGGGTCAGTAGCCTCTGGCTGGCTTTACCATTCTTGAGAAACTTGAATTTTAATCATTTGCTCCTGTCAAGAGCAGCATAAGTAATACTCTTTCATCAGTCTCAGTACAGTGAGTCTGAACACACATGTGCCAGTCCCCTGGAAGTCTCTGCTTGCTGCTAGTTTTGGCTGGGATAAAATCATTTGTGGTTTGTATTCTGCCTCTTGTGAGCTTCCCTGTTGTTATACAGACAGGCATCCAGTGTTTAAAATCTGCACACAGCACAGCCTCTCTAGCATGGTTGCTTTTTATCTGCTTCTGTACCCATTGCTGCCCAGCACCCTGGTGTGTATCCCCACACAGGTACACCTGGGTGCAGCCACAGCCATTTCAGTTCACAGTGGTAGTTGCACACACCAAGTATTTTTCTGTATGTTTGGATGCATACTTAATTTCAGAACTTAATTTCTACCAATATACCTGCATGGCTTTGTAGGTGAGATTTTCTTTGTTGTCTTAGGTGCTTGATTTATGCTCGTTTTTTTTCTCTGCTCAGAGGCAGATGAGGAGCAGCGTTGGGTTTGACTCCTCCTTGACTGGCTCCTTGCAGGGCCCCTGAGCCATGCAGGGCTGGCAGCCACAGTCCTGCTTCCTGCTCACTCCCTGGGCCCCTTGCACCTGTTCACTTAACCACCTCAAGGAAGGTCCCATTCAGTGAAAGCTGCTCCTTTGCCCCAGACTGTGCAGTGCCTGTTCCAGCAGAGCTTCAAAAGACCAGAAAGGACTTGAGTGAGAAATTTTGTGAGCCGTCCAACAGTCACAGCATGGGATTGAAGGGCATTTTCCAAAGTGCCCTCAATTCATTAGTGTTGCTGTGGCTAAAGACTTACAGGAGCCCAGGTCCAGCTTTGAGTGCTAACACTGCAGGGAAGGCCCTGAAGAGTCTTTTCAGTCAGTTCTTTGCTTTATGTTTGATTCCTTCCTTTTTCTTCTTTCTTCCAGTGGGACTTAACTAGGACAGGAATCACAGCCTGGCTGAAGCAGAATTTATCACAGTAGAATACATTACTGAGTTAGAGCACTTTCTCCCTGCTTGGCTACTGCTGGCCATTTGTGTAATCTGTTAAACAGTTTGGAAAGTTTTAGACTTTGTGCCAGAACTTAGCTATGAAGCATAAGAAACAGCTAGTGCTGTCTTAAGCTGAAAAAAATCAATCTGATAGTCTCAAATGTGGCTGCATTGCTGTGCTTTGGTTGTTGGAGTGACATGCAGAGCCCTTCTTTGCCACAGCTGCACTCTGCAGTTAGGATTTAGCATTCCAAAGCCCAGTGAGCCTCATGGTCTGCCTGTTTTGGGGATTTTTATTTCTTTAACTGGACATCCAAAGAGTTTGTGCATTTTTTCCAAATGTTGAACTTCCTCCTTTTAATCTATATTGGCCAGCGTCTCAAATTAAGTGGGTTTTTTTTATCCTTGAGCCAGTGATGGGTTTGAAATCTGTCTTAAGGTCATAAAGCCAGAAGCTGAATTGGATAGCAATGGATAATGGAAGAGATTCACTGGTGTCTTATCTTCCACATGGGCCAATATACGCTTTCTACCACATAGTGTTGTCATGCCATTTAAAACACTTGATAGGGATGTTTTTAATCAAATTAATTCCATTGAGAATAGTTTTCATATCTGCTAGGGAAAAGTGGAGGCTTTTGTTGTTTGAGCCGAAGGCTAGAAGGCTGAGAGGATGGGAATGTTAGTATGTTAAAGTAATTATTTCTGTGATTTTACAGACTAATAGGTTGTGACCTTTCTCTGCCTCTCACTGGAAAGCTGGGGATTTCCCCCTCTGTGGTAATCGAAATTTCCTATTGTTGAATTCTTATGGTGGAAAGATCCCAGGTAGCTGTCAGCTTTCCCATAGAATCAATCTTGTTGTGGACTTGAACAATGTCCCTGTGAGACTTGGGTAGGTTTTAATGTGACTTTAATTCTACCATCGATGTGCCCTTTACAATATGACTGCTACTACACTGACATATTTGCCTTCAAACAATAGCTTGCAGTGCTGTGTAATTTTTTTTCATTAGTTGGTTACATGTATCATGTTTGGTAGTGGTACTTATTGTGTTGTGTACAGGATGATATACTCCTTGAAATCTTTCGGGGAGGGGGTGTGGAATACAGTAACTATTCATACACACCAAATATGCCAAACTGAATACTAGAATATAGGATAATCATAGAAATGTAGTAATTTTTAAGCCTGTGTAAATTATCTCTCTACCCCCCTGCATCAACTCCTGAAGTCAAAGAAATGACAGTGCAGCCACCATCTAAATTATTATTTTTTTTCCTTCAAGAGGAGTTATGTTCATATATAAGTCTAACTCAATAAAGATTTATTGGATTTTTTGATAGTAGGAACTGAGTAAATAGACAAGAACCGGGGGGAAGAGTGGAATTACAGGGGCATATGTGCCACAGATCAGACGGTGAAAAAGAAATCCTTGTAATGAATAACTTTTCTATTTATGTAATATATATGGAACATTTTAATGATGGTATTAAAATACTGTACTTCAGCTATATAATACTCTTCCTGTAGAGGAACTTCACTAGTGCTAGTTCAAGGTCATTTTTTTCCCCTTGGCTCTGCGATTTCCCAGCCCTGCACTACTGCTTCAATTCTGTTATTTTCCCATCCATCTGTTGTCTACCTATTTGTCAATGTTGATTTCTATGTATTCCCTTCCACCTTATTCAAAATCTTGAAGGAAAGGAGAAATCAAGATCTGATATAGCCCCTCTGTCGTCTTTTCTGCCATCAGCAATATTATCCTCTTCTGCCTTTTCCAGCAGTCCTGCCCCAAACACGTTTGCCGTGTCCCAAGTTCTATTTTTGATTGTTGGCTTCCTTTTATTCAGTGTTACTGATTTCAGCTGACATGTCAAACCACACTGGTTTTTCTACCTGTCTCACATAATATTTCTTCTTGTCCTTTTTTTCCTGTTGCGTCTTTATTCATTGTAATGTTAGTGACCCTTTGTGCAGCTTCCCCTTCTCTTCAACCAGAATGTCTTCAGTCCAGTTCTGTCATCTGCTTATCACAGACTGGTGCCTTCTTGACTAGTTCTCTAGCCACTGGCTTTTATTTGTCTCTGTTATTTGACAGTGCTGATATCGTTGTCTTTGTAGAAGCCACCACTTGTCCCAAGCTATCATGTTGGTGTCTTGCCACCTCAGTTCATGTGGGAAAGAAGTCTGATCATAAACAGCAAGTTTAGTTGTCTTAGTTATATAAGACACTAATGAGAAAAAGTAGTGTCCTGACCAGAGTGTCCCAGCAGAGTAATGGACAGAGCAGAAATTTCCTAACAGCTATGGACTT
Source organism: Poliocrania exsul (assembly GCA_035041345.1). Lineage (NCBI taxonomy): Eukaryota > Metazoa > Chordata > Aves > Passeriformes > Thamnophilidae > Poliocrania > Poliocrania exsul. The sequence goes on along the minus strand of JAWWLZ010000001.1, from coordinate 47,010,305 downwards.
TGAGTTCTTTTAAGCAAAAGTGTTGTTTTGGTCTGCTTGGGAGGCATATGGGAGATCCTACTGCGACAGAGGGTACCAGCTGCATGAGTAGTCCAGGGTCACAGGTACTGTGCAACATCACCCTCATGTTTTCAAGTTACACAGTGTGATCCAGGAAAAGCAGTGTGGTGGATTTTAAAATACTATTTCTCTGTACTTAATTTCATAAACTACATGCTACAAAGTTCATTCAAATGTGTGGCTGACAAGTACTTGTAAGTAGTGTTCAAAATAGATGTGCAGCTGTGACATCTTAGTAATAGTCTTCACCCATATTTTGGCATAAAGATGTGTGTGTCAAACTTTGTCGAGCAGAGAAGTACATCAAAAGGGTTAAGAATCCATAAAAGAGATTAAGGATCAAATGGCTCCACAGAGGAAGAGGGAGCTCAAGACTGAATAATGCTGTGAGCTTTCTTGGAATAGAGCACTGCCAGCTGCTGATATAATCCCATCACTCTCAACAGGCACACAGCAAGTCTGGGACAATTGTGTCTCTGGGTTCAGTATTAAATGAGCTACTTTTGAAGCTGGCATGCAGGGTTATGTCATCCTCTTGATGAAGTGGCCTGTAGTGTGCATCCTTTACACATCTGTAACCACTTAGGAATGCCCCTAAAGTTTTCCAAACTCTTACAAACCACAGGATGAACCAGAGAAGAGAAAGTATAGGGACAAGGGAACACTGCATTTTAAAAGGAATAAACTTACAGTCTAGAAGATAGTAAATAACTTTAGAGGGCAGACTTCTGCTCTGACTAAGCACTTTGCTTTCTCTTTTTTTGGAAGCTAATCTCTTTAATACCGTATCACTGGATCTCCCTTTACATGGCTTGTACCAAGCAGACATCTGGACTTAGGCCTCTTAACAGGCAGTATGCAAGCTCAGCACCACAGCAAAGTTTGCAGAGTATGTTGTTTATGTAGTTGTTGGTCTTCTCACAAGTACACTGGGATAAGCTGAGAGATGTAGGTACAAGCAGGTGAGTGTGAACACCTGAAGGGCTTAGACTTTCCTTTTGAAAATAATTTCCCCTCCACTTGATTTTTCCCGTCTCTGCCCCTCATCTTTCCTCTATCCATTGCAGTGACTATCTGCATCTTTCAATGCCTCCATTCCTTTCCTCAGAAGGGGTCAGGAAACAGGTTGC
>JAWWLZ010000001.1:46990019-47006410 GCA_035041345.1 Poliocrania exsul | reverse complement strand
AAGTCACCTGACAACTGTCAGGCCTAGTCTGAACTCCAAAACCCAAACCCAGGCCCATCTGGCTAAAACCATAACATATGTTTTGGGAAACATATGTCATAGACTTTACTTCTCCTTTCTTTCAAAATGATTGTAATAAACAGTTGAACATTTGATTGCCCCTGCCTGGCAGCAGAAATTATTGTGGTTGTGTGTGCCCATCTATGTAAGATGATTTCCTGTGTGGTTCTGTGAAATCTCACCAAATGATGAACTAAAATTTTGTTTGAAAGGAAAACATCGAAGCAGACTTCTGATGCTCAGTTTCTGAAACTTTGTGAATAGTCCAAAGATGTCTACAGCACTGATTTCTGTCTTCAGTGTCACTCTAAATCTTGCCAATTTTCCATCTGAAACACATTTTAATTAAATAAATCCACAAATGTAGATTTCTACTTTTGTCTTTGCCCATAAAGTGTGTTGCGATTTCAGTAATGTAGGTGTCACATAAACTCCTCTTTTTACTTCATCAGAATTTTGTCTTGGCTCCAAACAATATTGCATGTTCTTTGATCTTTTCTGACTTTTTTTTCCCCCTAGTCTTTTGCATAATCAGATAGTCTGTGTAAATTTGCACAAGGCAGTTGAAATTGTCTGAAACTGAAATGATGGTAAATCGGGGCAGTTTCAGTTCAAGGTAGAAGCACTTCGAGTGCCCATAATCAGGAGTCGGCTCCTGCAAAGTCAAACAAAGGTGAGATCTGACCTTTTATTGAAGGAGGAAAAAAAAGGCTAGTGTATGGTCTCACTTGTTGCCTATTATTAGATGTTTTTAAGACAAATAATCTGCACTATGAAGATTTTCTTTTCAACAGGTATTTTTCAGAGTTAGAGGAAACTCCGGTAGCTGAAGATTATGCTGTAGTAGACAATGTGCATCAGATGTTTTGAAATAGTCATAGAATCATAGAATGGCCTTTGAAGGGACCTTAAAGGTCACCTAGTTCCAAACCTTCTGCCTTGGGCAGAGACACGTTTCACTAGACCAGGTTGTTCAGAGCCCTATCCAACCGGGCTTGAAACACTTCAGGAATGAGACATTCACAACCTCTCTCTAGACAACCTGTTCCAGTACCACACCACCCTCACAGTAAAGAATTTTTTCCTAATACCTCATCTAAACCTATTGCCTTTGAGTTGGGAGCTATTCCCCCTTGTCCTGTCGTTGCATACTCTTGTAAATATACTATCTCCATCTTGCTTGTAGGCTCCCTTCAGGTACTGGAAGGGCAATTAGGTCACCCTGGAACTTTCTCTTTTCAAGTCTGAACAATCCCAATTCTCTCAGCCTTTCCTCATACAAAAGGTGTTCCATTCCTCTGAGCATCTTCTTGGACCTCCTGTGGACTTGTGCCAACAGGTCAGTGTTCTTCCTGTGCTGAATGCAGGACTCCATATGGGGTCTCAACAGAGCACAGAAGAGGGGCAGAATCCCCTCCCTTGACCTGCTGGCCACGATACAATTGCCCATCTGGGCTGCAAGTGCTCATTCTCAGGTCATGTCCAGCCTCTCAGCTGCCAGCACCCCCAGTTCCTTCTTGCCAGGACTGCTCTTGATCTGTTCATTCCCCAGCCAGTATCGATACTGGGGGTTGCTCAACCCAGGTGCAACACCTTGCACTTGGCCTTGTTGAATGTCATGAAATTCTCATGGGCCCACTTCTCAGGCTTATCCAGGTCCCTCTGGATGGCATACAATCCTTCAGGTCTGTCAAACACTGAAACACTCACCTTTGTGCACTCGATCCTTTTGACTATGTCATTAATCAAGATATTTCATAACACTGGTCCTGGTATGGACTCCTGAGGGACATAACTTGTTACTAATGCCCACTGGGACTCTGAGCTATTGACTGCTACTCTCTAGATGAGACTGTCTTATCCATCTAACATCCACTCATCAAATCCATCTTTTTCCAATTTAGAGAGAAGGACATTGTGTGGAACCATGTCAAAGGCTTTACAGAAGTCCAGATAAGTGGCATCTTGTCACAGTTTAGGAACGGCATTCTCTGTTTTAGTCTTCCCAGTGAAAGCGCTCCAAGCTGCATACTACTTGCTTGCTCCCTCCCTTCCCCCACCATGCGGTGGGATGGAGAGAATTGGAGGAACAAAAGGTAAAGATCATGGGTTGAGATAAGAAAATTTTACTGGAAATAGCAATGAGATAAGAAAATGAACAGTAACATCAACAATTACGATAGGGGGTACAATAAAAGAAACATTATTACTCACTGTGGAGACCTCCAGCAATAGACCATACCCAGCTGCTCCCTCTGGCTCGGAACCAGCATTATCCAGCCACTCACTCCCTCTAGCTTGGAACTGGGGCTACCCCATTGCTCCCTCCATGATGCTTACTTGAGTGGAGGAACCTCTTTTCCTCCAAAAAGCCCCCAGCTAGGTTATAGCATGTTAGGTGGTATACAATAGCTGCCAGGTCCTAGAGATGCCCCCTTCCGGCTACTGCAAAAATTAACCCTCTCCTGGGTGTTAGCAGGACACATCCATAGCCCTTCCCGTGTTCACTGATGGAGTTAGTACTCCATTGTAGGAAACCACTAGATTGGTCAGGCAGAACTTGCCATTGGTGAAGCTAGGCTGACTGTCTCAAATCACCTCCATGTTCTCTATGTTCCTTAACATGTAATATCCTCTTCTGGGAGGATCTGTTCTGTGGTCTTCCCAAGCACAGAGGTGAGGCTGACAGATTGGTAGATCCCAGGGTCTTTTTTAAATATGGGTACAATGTTTCCCCTTTTCCAGTCACTTGAGACTTCATCTGATTGCCATGACTCTTTGAGTATCATGGAGAGTGGCTTGGCAACTGCATCAGTCAATTCCTTCAGGCCTTTGGGGTGCATCTCACTGGGTTCCATAGACTTGCCGTACACTCAGGTTCTTCACGTTGTCATGTTACCTGATCTTTACTTACAGTGGGAGGGACTTTACTCCCAGTCCTTATTCTGCTGTCTGTCCACTCAAGAGGTGTGGGAAGAAAGGTTGCTATTAAAGACTGAGGCAAAAAAGTTGAGTACTTCAGTCTTCTCCTTATCTGTTGTTACCAGCATTGTTTATCAGGGAGGGTACGCCTTCTTTAACCTTTGTGTCCTGAAGCAATTTCTTTATGGAATATGATTTCCACTGTGGTCAAACGCCTAGTTTGTAGCTGAGTCACTCTCTTGTTGGTCATTTGTCCAACACGTGAATCTACCTGGCAGCTTTTTCCATCATAGGACACTTGAAAGGGCACTTGTAGCATCTTTTCTCTATCTGCCTTCTGAGTTTAGTGAAATTTGAGTGAACTTGAACTACTGCTGAGATGGGATCTTCTGCTAAACTTCTTTCAGTTCAGCCAATATATTCCCAAGGTTAAGGAGAGTCAGACAGAGCAAGGCATGATAACTTAATTCTTACCCTAACACAGAGGCTAAAAATACATCCCTGTTACTTGTTCAGCACTAAATTCTGCTGTTACTTTTTGAAGCTGTGATGATAGAGTGGTTTAAAAGTTGCTTTGTTATAGCAAGACAGTATGGTAAGTGGTGAGGAGTCTGCCAGAAGAGCAGCACTGCATCCCTGAAAATGAATCCTCTTTCATCCTGCTCTAGGACATGCTGCTGACCTCAGCGTGCCTTGTTGTTAACTGTTTTCATTATCTTTTTAGACCAGTGTTTGAAAAGGGGATAAATACCTGGCTTCTAAACATCCCTGATCATTTTATTGATACTTTTGATGGGTTTATAAGTACAATTGCATTGAGTGTACATTGCCTTGAGGGGTTCTTGGCCTCTTGTGTCCTGGTCCTCCTGTCAGTCTTCATATTGTTTACAGGTAAATATGTTGGTGAGAAATTGGGCCAAGCTAACAGCCCTCCAAAGAGAGACAGTTGCTATCTGAGCATGAGTTCACACTATTGCATGAATTCTGGATGGGGCTGAATGTATTACGGCCAAGACTCCTGGGAGGTGCATGAAATCTCTGAATTCCAGCATGATAAAGAGGAGAAGCTTAAAGACAAGTCAGTAGCCTGTGGTGCAGAAGGAAAACAAACAGGTCATGAAATTTTACAAACCTAGGCAAATTGCTGAACCTGTTCATTCTGTACAGCTTAGACATGGCCATTACCTCTAAATAGGAGGTTCCCTTCAAGGTCACAGGATGTCTTTAAGAGCAATACTGTTTTCTCATAGTTTGACGGGATAATTTTATCTATTCCCTTCCATACGTTTTGCTTAGTTCAGGTGCTTCTGGAGAGGTGTTCACTCTTCTGTATTGCACAGTAGGAATGGTGTAGTAGATTAAAGTTACAGAATCTGCTACTGGTGTGCCTCAAACTGGGGAAGCACTTCTTTCCCAACAGTTGGAACAGCAGTACAGTACAAAGAGGAGCATGTTAGACTTGGAACAAGGTCTCTGGAGCACTTCTAAAATCACATTAAGTAGGAGCTTGCTCCTGTAGCAAGTTTGCTTGAGGAATATGCCTACTGCACTACTCTGTACAGTATGTCTTTTTGTTAATTACATCTAGTTTTGAATCCTATCTAGCCATTTCATGGAATCATAAAATATCCTGAGTTGAAAGGGATCCACAAGGATTATTGAGGTCCAACTCCTGACCGTGCACAGGACAACCCCAAGAATCACACCATGTGCCTGAGAGCATTGTCCAAACACTTCTTTTTTGATTTTCATAAAAAATGATTTTTCATTTGATTTTTCATGTGAGATTTTTGTTGACTACAGTGCTTTAATGACACTGTTTCTTCCAGAGGCTTTACTTTAGCTGCAACTGTCCTTTCTGAGCTGACTAACTACAAGATAATCTACATTAATTTTGAATTGGAGAAAATAGGCTTAATTTTGTCATTCTTTTTAAAACCTGGAAATATTTTCAAATATACTTAAAAAGTGATAACATTTCTGCCCCAAAAATTAAAACTTTCATGGCCTTTTTTCTGCCTTATGCTTTTGCAGGCACGACCTAATTAAAGTCATCAGAAGATTCTTGTTTAAAAAAAAAAATTCCTCTCTATAAATGCAAAGAACTGAGAATGGGAGGATTTAACTGGCTTACTGTGAAAGGACACAGACCTATTGAGTGCAAAGTCAGTTACCCTTTCATCTCTGTTCTCTCTGCTTTAGGTAACTTCCTAGAGACTCCATATCATCTAGCTGACATCATGCCCTGGAAGAAAAGGGGGATAGAAGATCAGAGGTGGGAGGAGGACAGCAGGCAATAGCCATGTGTCTCTGCAGTCAATAGCAGGCTTCTGGACAGAAAGCTTCCACCTTCAGGGCTGGCTTTAAATAAAAGTTGGGTGAATTGGGAGGGGGCTGATTTGGTTTAGACTTTTTAGTGTTGGATTTTCTTTTCCTGAGAAATTAGCTATCAAGTCTAATACAATTGGTTTACAGTGAAGTTTGATACAGGGAATGCTTTTCCAGATAGTTTGCATGTTGTGTAGTGTTGAGTGTGGTTTGTAACCAGCCATCAGTTTTCTCAAGGTCCTTCAGCTGGTGTCCTCTCTGACTGCATGTCCCCATCATCTTAAGGCCCTGGAAAGGGACTGTGTGGCTTGTCTCTTTCTTTCCTGGGCTGCTGTATTTAAGAGTTGGAAAGGCAGCAGCATCCTAGAGTCTGACTGGATCCTGCAGGCTGCCTAGGACCAGGAATTGCAGCCCTTTGTGCAGGGCTGAGCAGTTCCACAGGGGTGGGTGAATGAGTGCACCCATCATCTGGAGGTGGTTCTGTGCTCCTGTGGCTCTGGAACTTTCATAGTCAAGGCAGAACGCTGCCTTGCCTCAGTTTATTGACACTGTTGCTGTTAACCTTGATTCTGTGCCACCAAAAACCAAGGGGACAACAATGACCTCCAGCTAATCAATGCATTGACATTGCATGAAGTTGTGTAGGTCTTCTGCAGCAGGACTGGTTGTATCCTAAATGTATTTACACAAGTGGGAGAAATATCTGTTTTAAGAGAACCATCCAGTTTTGGACAGGTTTTTTTATATACTGTAGTGGTTTTAGATTGCAAATCTATTTTATATCATACTTTTCATAACAAAGAGGAAAATACCTCTTAGCTATTTTATGCTTCTCTTTGGAGAATCTGTCATTGTTTCGGGCTAGAGTTAACAGGTAAAACCTCAGGAAAAACAGGAAAGAGTTAACATGTAAAACCTCAGGAAACAGCTACTTCAATGTTTCCAGAAGTAAAAGAAATAATTATTTGGATGCCAAAGAAAATAACTTTTTTCCTTTTAAAAATAAGGATTTCTAATAGAAATAATTGAGTCCCATGGCAAATCTGAATTATTCAATCAGGTTTGCTTAATTTGATCTTTAAAACCATTTCCCTTCCTACTTGCCAACTGTCAGATGGAGAAATGCTGATGATTTTAAGGGAAAAGTGAGCAAAACCCTAACTCGGGACAAATGGAGCAAAAAGGGCTGGAGAACCAAGTTTAACAGTGTAATGTTTGTCTGTTTGAAATTCCCTTGAATAGCTTGTTTGTGTTATTGTTGTCAGAATAAGAATGTCATACACAGAAAATGGAGAGTCTTGAGAAATAAGCACACATTCAGTCCTGGCTTTCCAGATTCATCTCATTACTGTTCTGTTTTTTTCATGTTATGAGGAAAAGAACACTGTGAAAAATTGAAACCGTGTGAATTAATGACACTTTAACAAATTATAAAGTTTCATAAAGGAGCTTACTAGTTAAACCACAGAGTCGTGGTCTATGGAGCAAAAATGGGCTGTTGGCTTTAAAAGTGTCTCAAGGCAGGTTACATACAGTGTCTGCAAATAATAATTTCACTAGCTGAAAATAGGTTACTAGTGGTATACTCCAGGGGACTGATCTTTTTAATAATACATATATAAATAATTTGAATGAGAATATCAGATCTAAACTCATAGTACATGCTAGCTGATGATACTGAAGTTAGAGTGAGGGAATAGCCAACTCTTCAGAATTTATGTAACCCTCTTCAGAGGGATTTGGGATCTTTTAAGTGTCTGAGTCATTCAGTGGAAAACGTGCTTTAATGCAAACAGATGTAAAACAACAAGTCTAGTGGCAGCCACAAAATCCAGTATGTGTTAAACAGACCAGTCATTAAGTTCGCTGACCAGACACAAAATTAAGGTTTGCCTTACATCTGTTTAGCTAGAAATACAGCCCAGTATAGCTGTGCAGGAGAAAGTAAGAGAGGGGGATTAATACTAAGAGTGAAAGAGGAAAACTCAGTACAAATCCGATTGTACAGTGTGTTGCTGGATCACAGGAAAGGCATATTTCAGTCCGATGACACAGGTGAAACTAAGAAACCTCCAGTAGTGAGCTCATAGCATTTGTCTCAAGGGCTTTGTTTCAGTAGGGATTTCATTGTGGTAGGGCTGAATGAACATCTGGAGGCCAAGTCATCCATTTTTTTTAATGAGAGAGTGGAGCTCCAAGCAGTTGTGTTTGGGTTTTATTTTAGTGGGTGTTTTGTCCTCATGTTTTGAACCTTTGACTTAGTCATTCTGAACCATGAAAACAACACCAGGAGACCTCTAAAAGTGAGAGGCTGATGTGTCTGCATACCAGTTGTTGTTTCCTCATGGTGATGGGATAACCTTAATCTAAAATGTTTAGAACGCTAACAGAAGCAGCAGGAATACCTAAGGCAATCAGAGCTTATCAGTAGGGACTAAAGAGTTGGTTCACATTCAAGTGTGCTATAAGTCAAACAGGAAGGCACAAAAAGCTGTGATTTGCTGTTATAATTTTTAGCATGATTTCCAACTACAACACCATACCCTAAAGAATTCAAGTTCTGATGGCATCACAAGCATCAAGGAACAAGAGCTGGAAGTGTGAAGCAAATGCACAATTGGACAAATCTGAGACTGTGCCTAGTTCAATGTAATTTTAATATGGCCAACCTAAGATGGAAGGCTGGTTTTTGGGCCTGTAAAATGTGTTTATTAGTACTGAATGAATAATTAATGTATTACTTTGGTGACCTGTGATGGGAAAGGAAGACAGGATTGCCTCAGCCATCTTAGAAATAGAGCTGTGCTTCCAGATGTGCCCAAGGAAGGCAGTTGCTGTTTGGATGGTAGTGGGTTTGATTCATTCCCCTTTTGCACGGAGATGACCTACCTGCCTTAGAACCATGGCAAGTGTCATGGTTCCTGAGAGGTCTCCGAAAGAGGGAGAGGGATTTTTGTGTTGAGATTGAGTACGGGTAAATCATCTTGAGGCAGAGAGTAAAGCCAAGCTCTAGAGCAGAACTCAGTATTAAATGTGGCTTGCACTGTTTCTTGATGGATCAAAATCAGGTTCACTGTGCCCTTATCTGTTTTGCAGCAAATACTACTGTTATATCTGCTGTGTTGTATGCCATGTTGGTCCATTAGTTCTTTCCCTGATTCCTCTTTCTTCCTCGTTTCTTGAGATATTCTTGGGGATATTATTGTTCTGGAATTCTAACTTAGGACTCCACCTGAAAGAACAGGTTATTCATGATCTTGGGAAAGTAAGACTTCTGTCCCATGAGGGAGCATATGTAGGATGTAAACCTCAGGATGTAAATCCCGGGCCAGAACATTGATAGAGGGTGGGATTGTATGCTGCTGAGAATCATTGCTCTTAGGAAGAGCATTGGAAGGAAATTTGGCCAACCAAAATCCCAGAGGTAAATGTGAAGTGGTTGGGAATAGGATTTCATTTACAGAGCCAAATAACAAATTGTGGTTTAGTTAAAAGGTGCATCTACAAGCTGGTATTGAGCTTTGGCTGAAGTGGGGCTGGTGATGTGTCACAATTAGAGCAATGTTTATGTAGACATGAAAGTGTTCAGACGCAAATGTTTCCTGTCATATTACAGACTTATTTAATCTCTGCAATATAAATTTACAAAGAGGATTTGTTGTATCAAAGGAATTCAGCAAGAAATAGTATCTGCCTTTGGTGGAAGGAGGAGGTTGGTTGCATAGCAGGGCAGGTCTCTGGGTCACCTGGGCAAGCACCAGAGAAAACAGAGGCTTTGGGGATGAGAGGAAGTCTGTGGAAAAGTACACCTCCTAAAGACACTGGTCCTTGCCCAGTGCTATGCATCTGTAAAAATTAAGCTGTCTTCTCTCTTTTTTAAACTAGAAGTAGTTCTTGGGATTTTCTCACCAGAACTAAAACTTGTCACGTTTGTATCCCGTGTGGACACTAGTCTCATTTATGAACTTCATTCAGTCGCAGGTATAAACTTTGCAGAATGCATTTGTGAGTGAGAGTCCTTCCTCTGATCATTTCCTTCTTGTATTCCACATTTGGTCTTGATTGCATATCCAGTGAATTCAGTGGGAAATCTGCCATTGCCTCTGATGGGAGCTGAGACCTTTGGGTCTTCATGCTTCTGGTTATTTCCACTCTTTTATTTAACTAATAAGAACTACAGAAATGCTTCTATTACAAAAATATTCTTTATGGCAGTAAAAAGATATATTTCCCTTGAGAGCTGTTTGTGTTATATTGCTATTGCTTTCTGATCCTTAACAGCCGATTCCTGGTTGAGCCCCTCATGCAACGAGTCTGTAGGTTTATAGGCTGTACAGTCAGTCAGAGAGCAAGAGAAGCACAGCCCAAGGACTACTTTTACTCACACATGAGTGGGGGGGTGGTAGCAGTGTAGAAATGCAGTTTTCTAAAATGCATGTCTTTAAACTGGGCATACAGATGTGTTACACTGAACAAATACATTTTATAGGTGATCTAGTCATCTGCAGAATTAAAGGCACGAAAAGGAACAGAAGCTGTACATTTTTCTGTTTTACTGAGTGGAGTGTTTTGGGCGTTTGTGTCGTGTAACTTTACACCTAGAGATGGGAGGAGGGTAGCTGCAAAAGCTGTTCATATCAGGTTATAGATAAGGGTGTCACTGGAACCTTTTGCCCCTTTGGGTGTCTTATAACAGCCTTTCATAGCAGCTGTTCCATTTTAAGGATGAGTGCACACAACAAATTCCAGACATCCCATAGTCGGTGCAGTTGCTGAATGGTGAGTTTAGGCTTCATTTGGTACAGGCCTCGAGAAGGCTGAGACGGAGCTGTCAGGGCTTATTGTTCAGCCTACAAGATCTAAATAAAGAAAACATTTCAAATTCCAGTTGACACTGTTGTTTTACCAGAGAGAAGTAAACATAGAGCACATGTGTTCTTAAACTAGTTGTATCCTTGTTGCATTTTTTCAGTGTTTTAACTGTGCCCCTAATAATAAGATGATTTTGGTTTTATATCTTTATAACCTCCGACAGATAAATAAAGGAATTGGAAAAGCAGATTTACGCAGTGACCAGAAATAAATGAATATTCATTGTTGAGGATAAATTGACCTGTGTGCTTTTCTTTCTAAATTGCCTTCAATCTCTCCATTCTGCTTGAGAGCTTGAGGCGTAACTAATGCTGCTTTTCTGACGTATGCTTTTAATAAGTCAGCTTCTGCTAATATTAGTAGTTTATATGTTTATTGCTATGGATGCCTGCTAGTGGAAAGTTGGCTTTTCGTCATTACCTAAAATAACTTCTTTGTGACAAAAAAGCAACAACTATACATTTGCAATAAAATAAAACTCACAAGAATCAAAGGACAGCCTCAGCCTTAAGTTTTATTAAAAAATTGGACTGGCACCTACTAGTGTTTTTTCCCGTAACTTCTTACTCTTTAGTAAGCAACTGTCTTTATTCTTTTAAAAGCTTTTATATAGACGAGTCCTTCACAGTTTTGAGGGCTTTTTTAAAAGAGGTTTTTCTTTTTAATTTTTTTTTTTTAACTAACACAAAAGAATTCTAGATGTTCCCCAAATAAACAAAAAGTTGTAGAAGGAATGTCTGGAATGACTGTCGCACATGCTGCTGGAAAAGTAGAGGTAAACACAGTATTACATACTGCAGCAAAGCATGTTTATTTGTGACATGAAAATTCATTTCAAGAAAAAAGAAAAATTACTAGTTGATTTTGAATTTTCACATTTTCTTGCACAGCCAAACTGGTCAGGAAACTGCATCTGTGACTTTGTCCGTGATAGTTCATCTGTGGATGGGATGTCAGTGTTTTCCAGGGAGTTGCACCCCTGTCTTGATCCCTGTCGAGCCATAAATCTTCTCAATGCATGCAACTACTTTAGAAGTGTGTCCAAAATGTGTTGCTGTCTGACCAAATGGTAGCACAGCTCTCCCAAGAGAAAGCACACATTGTTTTTGCAGTTTTAAATAGACCTTAAAGTGTAGTTGTAGTTATTCGGCTATTGAATTACTCTCTCAAGTGTGTTAGGAAGTATACTTGTTGGTAAGGAATACAGTGGAAGTGCATACAACTAGACAGAGCTATTTTCAAATGTCAGTATGAAAGTGTACTTTAAGGCACAGTTGTGATCATTTTATATAAGAATTATTCTCGATATTACATAGTAATAAGAGGAATTGGACATGGTTTGTCAGTACAATATGCATGGATAAGACTGCAAAGGTGCATGGAAATAGTATATGTTGAGGTTAACTGCACATACATATAATGGTGTCAACTATTGCCTCTTAAGCTCTCCCAAGAGATAATAAGCAAATATGCTGAAGATGAATGGTCTAATTTTTTTCCTCTGCTCCTCTGTGAGTCACTCTGGGGTTATAAAGTTTTGATGATTTATTTCCTCCTCCCTCTTCCTTCTTCTGCTGTTCCTTATGTTCTGCATCTTTCTCATATTATTGTCATCTTTCTCACCCTCTTCTTCCCCATACTGAGTTAAGGAAAAAACAGCCTGAGTCTAAAGAAGTTAAAAAACTAGTCAAAAGCAGTAGTTCTAGTTTTATATCCTAGCACCCCATATTATACACATTTCAGCTTTTGTTTCATGGTGGAAAAGACTCCTCCTTCCCCTACCCGTTTAAAGCTTTGGTTTTTCAATGCTGAAATTCTTTTCCCTTTTAAGAGCTGTGTTCCAGATATAGGTGGTGTGGTTGAGGAACAACCTAAGGCAAATTAAATAATATGCACTGGTAATCAGATATCAATAGATCTAGATGGAATTTGCATAAGAATTAACACCTATATCATCGTTGTTACTTGGCCTAATTAACTTGGATGTACTCCTATGGAATATAGATTAGGTTTTTGTTTAGGTGGTTCTCTAGGAAGTAGCAGACTTCTGTGGTTATTGAGGTGAGATACTATAGTACCCTGTCCAAGGTTATGGTTTTTCCCACTGTGCTGCAGCAACTCTTGTAAATGATAGGTGATGGCTGGGTTTTCTTTCAGGATTTATGGCATGGCCTATTCCACACCGTATGCTGCCTCTTGGGAGGGAGGAAAAGGCATCTCCTTGTGTCACTATATGTATTTCTATAGAGTAAATTTCCCAAGGTAGGATGTTGCTTCTGCTGTCACCTGTCTTAGGCAGACCTGGAGAAGTTTGGGGTTTTTTTTTTCCTGCTTTGTCATGTTTTAGATCTAAGGAACAGTGAAGAAAAAAGAGCACTCAGGTGTTGTTAGGTCAGTAATAGTGGCCAGACAGACATGTGACTGACTGCAGCATGTTGGTGATCTTGAGACTTGGGAACAACTGATGTTTGCCGTTCTATGGTTCAACTCAAGTCAGCGTTCTGAGAATGAACAGTGGTGTCTTCTTTGCCTTGTTTGTCACTCTCTGTTCTGGAGTCACCATTAGGGACATTAGAACTACAGTGTCTGTCTCTACAACAAGGATCTTGTTTGTGATGTGCTAAGTGAGAGGTAAGAAGAATCACACTTGTCTCATGTTTACCAGTCCACAGAACACTAAATGAGAGACACTGATCTAGCTACTTACCTGCATCTAGGGCTTTAGTGTCTTTGGCCTTTCATTTCCAAATAAGGTGGGCATGCCAAGTAGATTCAACTTTATTGAGCTTCTGTGGAATTGAGGTTTTCATTCCAGCTCATCACTCTGCACTGTGAAGGATGTGCATGCATCAGTTGCATCTAGGGATATGACCTATGCTGGCATCCTCTCTAGAGTCTTTAAATGAACAGCTTTTGGTAGAACATCAGCTTGTCAGTGATAAGCACCTACAGTATCGAGCCTCATGAGTCTGAAGTTTAGTAGCTGGGGTGAGCATGCTACTATGCCTAATGATCTTGTTTTTCTTTCTCATGCCAAGTTTGCCTCCCTGATGTTTCAGTGTCTCAGGCAGTGGAAGACGACAGGCATTTTGGAGGCTGTATTTGAATGCAGCATAGTGAAATGTGACATTGAACAGAGACAATTTTTTCCAATACTGAATTAAAACTGAAAAAAGGATCAGCTGGCATTACCCTCTGTTTTCTCATTTACTCTTTTCCTCTTCCTTTGCTGTTGTTACCCCAACTCAAAGCAGAATAACTTTACAAAATTAGAAATGTTACATTCTGCACGGGGTTGAATAGCTTGTCTGTGCTACACATCAAGTCATTGTCAAGCCTAGGTACATGTTTTCCCTTACTCTTTACTCGGTGCCCTACAGCCCCTGTAACTTCAGTTTTGGTTGCCAGCCCAAAAGAGAAGGAACTTTTTTCATTTTACTCTCCTCTCCTTTCTCTGAAACAGGGAAAGGTGATACACTTTTGTCAGTAGTGATGGTTCAATCTCTTAAGATCCTTGGAGGAACACAAGAGGTGGATATTGGAAGGTACCTAATGTTACTTGTGTGTTAGAGGTTGAGCCTGCAGTTATGTCAGCAGCACTCCTGCGGAACTTGCTGTGGGTTCAGTGTGGGGTTATTTACACCCTTTGTAGGACAGGGCTTCCTACCGTTGTTATAGGTATGTCATTGCAGCCTGTTAGCTGTGAGGAGTGCATGTTCATATTTCTCCCATAAAGACAGCATTAAAGGATAGTTTCAAACACCGATATCCGCAAATATTATAAATTAGCATTAAATGAGCTTATAATAATAATAAGGGGAAAACGTTTAGGAATCACGACCTATAGAATAATTTGAACTGTCTGCTTTCTGTCAATTTTTGCCTTTTAGAAAGTGCTAATTCTTGTTAAGTCCGCATGAGAGATTTGTTTAATGAGCAGATTAAATGGGTGATTATATGTCTTTTAAAAATGGTTCTTGTGGATGGACTTCATGATGCCACTCTCCCAATTGGCACAGCAACACAGAGCAGTCTTTTTAATTACCTCAGCAGGGTCACTGGGACCCAAGCTGTTTGCTTTATTAAACCCTGATGGTGCCTTTGGAGCAGCTCCCTCTAAACTCTGCTGTCACAATTGTATCTAAATTAGCATCTGAGTGACCCTCTTTTCAGGCTTTCCAAACCCCAGCTGACAGGGATTGCCAAAAGATGCTAATTGCTTGGGCCGGACTAGGAACAAGGGCTTGCCAAGATAACAAAAGGACTAATGTTTCTTTCAATATGCATCCAGATTCACGTAAGTACCTCTTTTAATTACCAAGAATTATTGTAATGCCCAGTCAATGGAATAATTGACCCTCAACAGGGAGAGCTTATTATGTAATAAATAATGGCGTCAGCCTTGTCAGAGTAGCAGGTACCGAGGTGATTTGGTGCACTGAAAAGGGCTTTTCTCAGCAAGGGCTCTGGGATAGACCAAGGCGTCCCGGTAGGAGTCCAGCGGAGGGGACTAATTTGAGTTTAACTGAGAGGAAATGCACTAAAAGGTTTTAGACTTATCCTTACGATGACAAAGAAGGAAATAAAAAGGATTGGGTTGGTAGTTTGGCAGCTTACATCGAGGGAATGTTGCACTGATGAGGCAGACAGTCAAGCGTTGTGGAACTACTTCTAGTCTATGGGAGTTTTAAGAGCATATTTTCCTCAGCAATACTGGGGGATAATGAGAGGGGGCCTATGGCCTTACCCTGATTTATATCTCTGTCTCCTCACTGTTTATATTCACTGTCCTTACACAAGAAAAAAATGACATTATTGAAACAAGCAGTTGATACATGTGAAGCATTTTGGTCTGTATGTGAAGAAACAAATTCAGCATTTTTTTACTTGCTCTCCTGTTCTTACTCTTGCCCTCCCTTTCAACTCCTGAATCTCAGGAGGTGCTGGAGACAGGAGGGGTTAGATCTGTTCTCAAGACACTGAGGAAAGCCAGGGTTCATTTGTTTTGTTAGTGTGCCCAGAATAACTCAGAAATCAAGATCTGGCCTTCTATTCTGAAGTCTCCATGTTCATAAGGGAAATACAGATTACAGCAGAGCAGTTATACTGGTGTTCAGAATAGGCTCTGGGGATATTCCAGCAACTATTGGAAAATATAAAGGAAAACACATAGAGACATGGAAAATCCCTTCCCCTCCCCCTTGCAAACATGGGAAGAGTCTCTGCACACAGCATGCTCCTGAAGGGAAATGTTTATAGTCTCCTTCCTAACAGTCTTCTTGTCCTTTTAGGTCAGACTATTGCAAGTTTGGCTTGAGATGTGTTGGCAGAGCTACCTGGGGAGATGTGTGTAGTGCCTGCCAAAACAAGGGTTGGACCAAACCATGCTTCTCAGGGCCTTGATTTTATGAATAAGGTCACTCCTGCAAAGCATGTGTGAAGCAAGGAAATAAATATTGACTTGGCTAGGTGATGTACAAATAGCACCTTTTGTTGTGTTTATAGGGTCACCGGAAAGATCTCATGGAATTGCCTCCTTGTGCTGAATTTCATTTCAGTTTATCTGCTATGTTGTCCTTTGGGAATTTTTATATATTCTAGCTGAAAGATGTTTCCAGTGTGATGCTCTTTTAAGTAGACACTTCTTGTTTTCTATGCTCCTTAACTAACAGCATGGATGTCCAGAGGAGGTTTACAATCACAGAAGAAATATTTCAGTCAAAGGCTGATAAGCTGAATATGAATGGAAAAAGAATGTTGTGGAATAATTACACATTAGTCATATTAAGCTCTGTCTATTTAAATGTGCTCTTCAGTGTTCCTTGTAATCTGTCCTTATATGTCACTCAGGCTCAACATTTTCAGATGGCCAGGGCAGGAGCGAGAAGCAGGCCTGAGGATAAATTTTGCCCAGAAAACCTAACCATATCTTTCTGAGGAGCTCAGTCTCCTTTGAAGAGGCTTTCAGATCAGGATGGGATGGCAGCATGGCAGCAGGAGTGGAATTGCGAGCTAGTTGTACTTCATCACGTGATCAACAGATATAAATATTTTCTGAAATGGGAACCGAGTTTAAGCTGCGCTCTCAGCTTATATTAAACTCCTACTGAGGCTGTGTGTTCTCTCAATAGAGAGTTTAAGCTGATACCATGCACCTGAGAAATCTTGAGAGCATCCTGGCCCTTTCACTCTTTCATTTCCTTTCTGAG
>JAWWLZ010000001.1:46909718-46961707 GCA_035041345.1 Poliocrania exsul | reverse complement strand
CAGAAAATACATGCAGAATACTATGGCGCTTTTTTAGCCTTTATTAGCAAGGACAATGGAAGGATGGTCAGTGGAAAGGACTGCTAGCACTTGCAGGGTCACAGCCAAAGAGTACAGCATGAGGATAAATCAGATTAAGTTTTGCCACTGTTATTACAGTTCAGCTTTTTGGCTAACAATAAAATGATGAATTCCCTCTTACTCTACACATCCTTTTCTTTAAATAAGTGTAGATCAAAACTGCCAATATGCTTCTGGCATTTTCACGTGACTGCAGGCATGGGGGCTCCCAAATAACTGAGTGCTGATTTTGGGACTGGAATGTGTTTGCTTACTGTCTGTGTGGGTGGCAAAGTGTCCATAAATGTTTTAGCACAGTCTAGCTTGTTTTTGGTTTCAGTACAAGATTTACCACTGATCTGTCAGTCCAGCGACGGCTTGGAGGATTTAACATTTAAAAGGGAAAAATGCTTTTGGAAATACTCACTACTGGGAAATCCAAGTGCAAGTTGCTGCTACATGTGACTGACTTGTTAGGTGAACAACTTTAAGCAGAGATTGATACCAGGAGAAATGCTGGATGCTACTGATGAATGTCCTGGCAAGGCCTTGTGATGGCTTTTGTCAGTTTAAAAGTTATAATGTAGTAAATGGTAGAAGTCTTCTGTTAAGATCGGTCATGTTTGTCTTACAAAGGATATAATAAAGAATTTGGACTTCTCACAGTGCATTTCAAAGGCTAGTAGATGTTTTGTGTAGTTCCACGTTCTGCAGCTCAGCTTTGTGTTTGTCTGTGCAATGCCCTGACACTTGAGCATTGCAGGCTGGGAGTGCACAGCAGCAAGGCAAAGCTGAGCCAGCCAAGCCCCCGTTACACTGGTGGCACAGCTGCCATGGTTTGGTGTCCATGGGTATGGGTCTCCCTACCTTTGGCAGCACTGCATGTGAGTGTCGGTAGATATATGAGTATGGAGCATACAAAGTATTGGGAAGTGAAGGTTTTGGGAGAGATACGGCAATGTCTCTTAACTGGCAAGAGAGCAAAATCTGTCTAGACACTGGAAATACTGTTGAAACCTTGCAGCCTCTGTTTCAGCTGTGTGCTGTACTCAAGTCCTTACAGAAACAAAAATACCCTTTTCTGTTTCTAATGTACTGGAGTGCTTCATAATTCTGATAGCAAGTGTGTGTGTTGCATGCAAGAGATGATGAGGTTGTCTCATGTCTTCCATGTAGCAAACCTGGGCCTTAATCACCGTTAATTTAGCTGCAAAAGATTCTAATGATCTAAAGTAGCATTTCTGTAAATAGTGCTGTGTTTCAATTTTGTTCCATAACTATGTGTGTATGCTGGGATGTGCAGGGTTTCCAGATATCTTCCCTCTCAAATCCCACCAAGCTTTTCAAGCATTACAACAATGAGAAAAACGCAAAGATAAACTTTGAGCTCTTTGTTTGTAAAAAAAGCCATTTTCGGGATGGGAGTGAATCTTTCCCATCCTGAGTTTCAGGCAGCAGTCGTTTGAACAGGAAGTGCTGTATTTATTAAGTGGAATATGACTAAAACATTTCAGTGAGAAATGTATTTTTTTTCATGTCAGTTTGATCCTGCTCAGAGATCTAGGACCGTGGGTAGAAATAGAGTAAGCAAAAGACACAAAAGAGAGTGAAAAGGGCCAGTTAGATATACTTATGACGCTCTTCTCCATGGCTTAAAATGTGTCTGCTTGGATCCACAACTTAATGTCCTTGGAGGATTTGGTCAAAATGCTTTTCAAACTTTTTTTCAGGAATTTCTAGGGAATTTGAAAGAAATTATGTTAATTAATTAATATTGTTAATTAAAGGCCTAACTTCTGTTAAGAGTTGATGAGGCTTTCCCCCACCCCCAAATGTCAACATCACCCAGATCATGGATGCAGTACCTGTCTGAGACCATCACTACCTTTTTGCTTGTGAACAACCACTTAACAGGTAACAGCTTGGAAATGCTCATGATTTATTTATTTGTTTTCTTCACAGGCTGGAATGGTGTTAAGATGTGGATACTTCTGGTTTGGCTTGTTTCTCGTGCCCACTGCGTGCCTTGTTAAAGATGTGGCGTGGACAGCGTAAGTCCCAGACCAGTTCTGTTGGTGTTAGAGGGATTATCCTGTATACACATGTTGTCCAGTCCAGTATTGTCCTGTAAAGATCTCTGAAGTCTGTCAGTGAATGGAATATGGTGGTACTCAAAGACAAATTTAAACTGGACATCACAGACTTTCTGTTCCTAAAAGGGAGCAAATAATTTGTTCGGTCTGACTAAACTTAGGTAGAAAGTAAAAGTGTACCACTCTAATCCATTCTCAGTAAGCTCTCAGTTATTTGTCAGCTGCTTTTTAGGTCCTCCTTCAGCAGCAGGTCTTCCAAAACTTAACAGAGAGAAGTGCAATAATGCTCTGCATTTTGGGTGAAGTCTCCCTGCCCAGAGAGGAGAGCTAAACTTGTGGAAATACAAGCCTTTGTAATCCCCTTCCCTCAAAACTCAGTAGTTTCAAAGCATTGCAAAAGGCAAGCAATTTCAAGAACTTTGATTTAAAGGGAAGCAATTTACCTTCTCTACCATTGCAATTTGCAATGCAGAAGTATCATTTTCATTTAGAATTTCTGGTGTTTTGTTCAGCTTACTTTTAAGTGTCTTAAGCACCAAACATTTCATCATTTTCCTTGAAAAGCTATGTTACAACTAAGCTTTTATTACATGGATATGTAATAACCTTGTGCAAGGAGGACCCAGGACATTCTGGGGCAAAAAGGCAGATCCTAACTGGAGTGAATAAGAAATACAGGTTAGCTTGTCACTTGTCACAAAGGTTCAAAGTGAAAGCATCATAACACATAACACTTGACTCAAGGAATGACCTCTTGTCAGTAAAGGAAGAATCTCAGAGTCATAGAATCATTTCAGTTGAAAAAGACCTTTAATAGCATCGAGTCCATCTGTAAAGCTAACACTACCAAGCCCACAAATCTGCTTTACAGAGAAAATGCAGAAAATACTGACAAAAAGAAGAAAGTTTCCCAAGCAGAGACCCGTTTCAAAGCATATCATGAAATCAAAGCATATGCATAACCTGGAAAATGTGGGTTTTATTCATATGGGGTTGGTAGCACAGCTAAATTAAATTGGTAGTAGGCAAATCTATCAATCAGTAAGTATTTCTTAAACACTTTCCTATTTTTTCCCTTGGCTTAATTTTCATGAGCTACTACTAAAATTAAAACTAGGTATCATACTGTAATATTTCTTTTCAGGCCCAAACTGTGATTTAATAGTCCAGCATAAATGAGGGCTTTTTTGTTGTACTCACTAAACTTCTTCAATTGAAATTACTATAAAATTCTAAAACTGAAGCCAAAATGTTTAAATGTAGATAGTTGTTGGTGTCTGTGACCTGCTTTTTAAAGTCCTGTAAAAAAAAAGTCTTGAAATATATTTAGTGTAACAGGCCATGCTCCTGTGTCAAGTATTATTTAAAATGATCTGCTTAGAAGTCAGCGGAACTTTTGTGATTAAAGCTAAATAGGAGATGAACTCTTTGCAGCATCAGGGATCAAATTTATACGTAGATGTCCAAGATTATGCTTTAGTTTTTCTAATGTTTTGATGATAGTTGAGTGTCCTGAAGTTGTCCTCTGTTCTTATCAGTTCCTGGCAAAAATGACTCATGAATTGTAAAATAGGCCAGACTATGGCAGGCTCATCCTCAGCTATTAGTCATTTTAAACTCTGTTACTGACTCAGCCTGTTCTTTAATATTTCTTGGAGAAATCTCAGCAACATAATCCTTCCAGTGGTTCAGACAAGAATGTACAGAGATTGTGAAGCTCTCAAGACAAACGTGTGTGATTGATATGCTGGATATTTTCCCAACAGATTTTAAACAGGAGGCTCCTATCAACATTAAGCAAAAAATCTGTCCTCTGAGCAGGACTTTTTTCTTCCTTTTTTTTTTTTCTCCTAACCCATCACTGAAAAATTAACACCATTAACATTTTAACTAGGATAAATGAGACGACCCAGCTATCAGCACTGCCATATGGAAGGAGTAAAGGTCTGTTTCCTTTCCAAGAGGCTTGCCATGTAAAACTGGAGCCTAAGGCCTCTGGAAATCAGCCGGCATATTTCCACAGCAGTGGTTACACCACATTGCTCTCTGTAATTCAGCAAAATATGGGTTTGGCCATGAAATTCCAGCAGCTCTGACTTCTCATGGTCATAGAATTTATCCCTTTCAGTTTCTTTTGGACATGAAGCATATGTCCACAAAAAGAGCATCCATGTGACCCAAAAGATACATGCCTAACTGCAATACAAAATACTGCCAGAAAACCATAAACACAGTAGAAAGTTTTTGTTTGGCAAAAGGTTGGTTGGAAAGTGTTTCAAGCCTATACAAATCTTTTGTTTCTAAACTGCTGTGCGGCATCCACTATCAAAACTTCTAATGCTGGAAGCAAGAACCCTTTATTTTCTTTCTTCCTCTTTTTTTTTCTTTTTAAATGAATCAAAAAAACATGGAAAACTATTTTTAAAAAGAGAGAAGCTGATTGTTAATGCTTGGTTGCAATACCACACTATTAACTTTGGTCCACTACCCTGAGTGCAGTGCCTTGGTTTACATTATAAAAGTCCTAGTTGTGCTGCCATTCACATGAACAGAGCTTTACAAGGTGAGTGCTTCCTCACATTGGCACATGTGACTTGAATGCGTGTCACCAGCACTAGGAAGTCTCAAAATAGCTGAGCCCACAGAGCTGTGTGGGAATCATAAAAACGCAGAGTGTATTTCAGCAAAATCAGGCAAGAGGTCAAGAATTTATTCCTAATTGGTGTCTCACTATTTACATTACAGTGAAAAATTTCCTGAGCCTTTCAATCATTACCAAAATTTTCTTGTACTCTTTTTTTTTTTTTTTTTTTTTTTTACCATGGGGAAGAAGCATTTTGCACTTGCCAGCTCTGCAGTGTAAGTAAGAGAAGGTATGAGGAGCTCTTCACATCCATGCATATACTTGCAGCCCCTGGAATGCAAGACTCATAAAATTGTAGTGAGGATATTGGGCCACAGTAGAGGTAGTGTCATGTCTGAGAAACATTTATAAATGTTGCTGTGCTTCTTCCTGGCAGATTCTGGCCTCCTGAACCCCCTAAATATCCTCCTAGGGTAGCAAAGTGATGCACTTCCCTGGCTTCAAAGGAGAAGTGCCACACAAAATACAAAGATAATCTTTTGCCCGTTCCTATGGTCCCTGATCTTAATATTCCAGTGTGTGAGGGGAAGGTGAGTTTGTCTTCATATAACGCATCAAATTTCAGCTGAACAGTAACACTGAGCACAAGATCTCATCATTTGTTGAGAGACTGTGCACCTAGGGCCACTTATGAAGTACTAAGCTAAAAGCTAAAACTCCTGCCTGTATTTCTGTGTATCACAAGTTTATAATGTGCTGGAGTGAAAAAGCCTCCAAGTATCAAGCCCTGTTGCCAGCAGTCCGTGGAATATTTGCAGTTGACTTTGATAGGAGCAATTGTAGTACCATATTTTGTTGGTGTGGGGTTTTTTGAGGGAGCATGTGGATAGGTTACCTTAGGCCCTTTTTATATTTATTTTTAGATACTTGATTACTGAGCCTTCCCTGGATGCTCTTGCTTCCAAGTGAAGAAGTGACTGAATGTGTAACAACTGCCTGTGGGTTTATTGTTGCTTTGTGATACCCAGTCCCGGCAAAGCCCTTCTGTTTCATCATTTCACACTATTTACAAAACACTTCAGTACCCCCAACTTCAGACCAGCAGTATTTTTTCCACGCTGTGTTGTATCAGTGCTGTGCCTCCTTGAGCTGTGCTGTGCAAATTGGACTTGTTGCTCAGGATCCATTCTGTTAAAGTTTTGGATTCAGTATCCACTCTAAGGAAAAAGAGAAACATCTCTTATGGTGTATAGCAAGATAAGCATGGATCCTTGGGAGAGATCGAATAACTTGTACATATGTGTTCTTGTCCATGGGGAAAACTGGTTATAAAGGATTTGAAAAATTCCAAACGAGCTCAGTCTGCAAGTTTGCAATAGTAGGTATGGCCTCTTTAAAAGGTAAGAGAGGAGTTCAAGGTCAAAATTTCAATATATTTATTTAAATTAAAGACTACAATAGTGAAGTCACCTGGAAAGATTATAAGAATTAATAGCCTCAAAGCTTTCTCATTTTAATAGCTATATTTGCCCATCCTCAAAGAGGAGACCAGAGTCTAATCATTAGCCTAGCTAGTTATAGCAACTTGAATGTAATTAATTTCTGTGCAGCTGTTAGTAGTTTCACATTGTTGAAGCATTATGCATTTTAAAAATATCCTTGCTACTCATTTCTTTCTGCACAGTATGTTGGTGTTGCAAATCATACATCTTTGGTGGTTTAACAACATGTCCTTCTAAGTACATCCTGGTAATCTTTACTTCTAGATTTTGCTATGCTTCATCTTTTGTTGTTTAGTTTTTTCCTCTCTTAAAAAGCAGGTATGTTTTGAAAGTAGTTTTCATTTTAGCTTCTCGTTTTTAGACATTTGGGGCCTAATTCAGCAATACAAAGACCAGAGGACTTGGATGTGCTACTACTAATATCAAGGCACTGTCATCTTAAATAGTATCAGCAAAGATTTTGTGGTCTTTGTTTCATATTCCCAATGGAAGGAGCCGTATATATCATACTTTTTAAAAATAAAGGCACCTTCATTATATTTTCATTACACATACACCAATTATTCTTTTTCTCCTAGAGTGAGTTTGACATTGTTTGATATCATTGGTTAAATATTTTAGTGTCTGCATGTAAGATTATTATAAAACTTGTAAAGAAATTTTGCCATCTCTAGAGTTGAAGAATATTCCTTTATTGCCATGAAGCAAGTAGTGCCTCAGCCGACTTGGCTCCACCTTGTCTTGAGGCTTACTGTGCAGTCACATGCAAATCAGTATATTCTCATGGGACACTTACCCTCCTCTAAGTGACACAAAAGAGGAAGCTGATCAAAACCTGCCCATTGAAGAAAAATCCCTGTGTTTTTTATTCTTGCTTTGTACATGTCAAGACAAAAGGGACTAAATTCTCTCCCCTATATCAGTGTAATTGAGGTATAAGAGGACTGGAGCAGTAGGTAAAACTGGGGGGGAGAAAGGCCAAGTCTCTTTATAGGGGACGTTGTGCTCTGAATTTTGGTTACAGGGTGTAGTACATGAGTTGGTCTTTCAATCCTGAAGCTGAGAAAATAGGACATAGCCTGTCTTGTTACTGTCAGTTTGGAACTTCATTGAGGAGAGAAGTGCCTTTCCAGTCATGTGAGAATAATAAATGAAAATCAAGGGGCTTGAATGGCAATTACTATCTGAGACTCTCCTCGGGTTTTCAGGGTAGTGCTACACGTAGCTCAAAAGACAGAGTGGAATGGTGTTTTACTGCCATGAATATTCAATGAATCCCAACCCTTTTGTCTGGATGCCCCAGTCTTGAGTAGTCCCACGGCAGCGGTGTCAGGTCTCTGTAGTCCAGTGGCTTTCTTTGCTGCTTGATTGGGTTTTCAGTGTTCTCTTGAAGTGGCCAAGCTCTGTCGAATTTCAAGTCCTCTTGATTTCTCATTTCTTACGTATTTTTCCCAGGTATTGCGAACCTGAACTAGCATGCATACACTGTGCCTTATTTCCTAAATCCTTCAAGTGAAGGATCTCCCTGAGAGGTAAAATTGCGACTTTATAGCAAAACAAATGTTCACATACCCTTTTTTGTTTCGTTTTTGTCTTTTCCTTGTGGTACAGGGCCAAGCATACCTACCATAAAACTTTGCTGGAGCAAGTTCAGGAGCTGGAGACGAAGACAAGAGAGCTGGGAAAAGCCATGCTTCGTGACAGTAATGGAAAGAGGTGGGGCAAATCTGTGCTAAATGTTTAAACCAGACCCTTCTTATCCTCTGCTCTCCTGTTTCTCATTCACCATTCAAATCTGATTTTAGACACATTAAGAAGGCTTCTGTCCTGTATTGCCAGTTACTATTGTTCCCTTTCATGTGTGTCTGTTCCCCCCCACTGAAACCAACCCTTCCATTTCCATTTCTTCTGCATTATTTATATAAGACTATTGGAAACCGCTCCTCAGTCACCTGCCTGGTAACATGTAGTGCTATTACCTGGGCTAGACTGGTTTTAAAAGCACTTTGTTATATGTCATTAAAAAAAAAAATTGTATGATAAGCATGTCAGGGGAGGACACTGTCAGCAGCTCAGGATATAAAGACGGTAGCTAAAAGGAGAACTGGTTCATCCAGTGTGCCAGTGTGCCCTTCTACTTCGTTCAGTTTCATCTTAAGGGGGTTTTTTCATGCTTTTGCTTTTTCCACTATGGCTTACAGGCCTCATGCTTTCAGGGTTCTCAGTTTCTTGTTTTGCTTCTCCCATATAACCAGACCATATGGACTTGAATATATTGCTATTATTGAATCTTTCATTGTACAGGGAGAGTATATGTTGTGTGGGAACTTGTCTCTTCTGAAAGAAGCTAAAGAAAATCATGGTGAGGCTTTTGCATCCAACAGTTTCATTTGCTATCTCAGAATGTGGTTCTGCATCAGCTGTTCGGAAAAGCTCTGCAAGTTCAAAAAGGTTTTAGAACAAACTCTTCTGTTCCTGACACAATATAGCACCACATGACTTGCTAAGAAACTACATGATCATTAAACTGGATTTTAGCAAACCTTATAAACTAGCAAACTGAGTGGAATGAGGCTTTTAAAAGATTTTGTTCTTCTAGGGCAGGGTCATCCTTTGAGCCTTTGATGTCTATTCTAAGGTAAACTAATTGCCATATTGTAGCTGCTGCTAAGAGGAGCGGGTAGTAGATTTTTTTCAGCTGAACTTGTGAGTTAATAAGGGCTGGTTTTAGTGAAAATTACCAGGGAGTGAGTTTACTGAGATTATGGTAAACTGAAAAGCTTTAAAAATTGCTTCTTTGGACTTTAATGTGTTTATAAGATGTTCTTAGTAACCAGAGTTCACTTCTCAGAGGCCAAGACAAAGTAAACACAGTGTTATTGATTAAGATCACTTCAAAACACATGGTATCTTCAGTTTTTATTTTGAGTCATTTTTCTGCTGTGACTTTTGTATCCCACAAAACACAGTTTGTAAATTGTGCTCACTAGCAGAAGTCACAGACCGCACATCAAATGATTTGAAAAGAGAAAGCAAACTTGGCAGTCCTGGTCAAAAAGGCCACAATTATAACCAACAAAGATGCTTGAAATCAGGTATTTAATTAAATAATGGCCCATGTTTTTAAGGGCTGAGCAGTCACTGTGTAATGAGCTAGAGCCAAAGCACTTGGTACCACAATCAGGTCAGCTCCCCAAGGCAGAAAGGCATGACTTGGTGGTGCAAGGTGCTGACTGATGGTGAGATTAGATGCCAGGTAAGTGGAAACCAAACCAGCAGAAACCTGACTGTTCCCAGCACATGGCTCCGGTAGTATGAGCCCCTTGGGTGTTGCTGTGGTTCCTATCCATGCATAGTGTGTTGCATTGGTGTTGTTTTGTAGCATTTGTGTTTCCCTGACAGTATTTAATGCCGGTTATTGACAGCTGAAGGGCAGAATGAGTCAGCTTTCTGCTTGATGAATCCCGGGGTTGCAAGGCGGGTTGACATGCTGTTAACAGCGAGAGAGACGCTTAGCATTTGATCTGTTTATATGTGCGTGGCTGTGTCTCCAAGAACTTGATGGGTTTCTTCTCTGTTTACACACTGTCCTGACTTTCTGTAAATTTAATGGCCATGTTGTAATTCATTCATACGCTACATGTTTTCATAGCCTTTTACTTTATTGCATTCTCACTGCAAACTCTTTCATCTCCATTCCTCCTCCATACAGCTTCACTTCATTCTCGAAACGCTTGCATGGAGATGATGTAAGGAATCCCTTCTGGCCCTCCTTCCCATTTTCCCTCCCTGCTTCTTTCCTTGCATTTGTTTGTTCTCATTCCTAATTGCTCCCAGATTTTCTGGGTGGTCCATCTGTGAACTAGATAATGGTAGAGTGCCTCTGCCTGCTAGGAGCTAGTGTGCTGTGCTTGTGTTGTGGCCTCCTGAGTGCTCTTCAGAGTTCTTCTGTCTTTTATCTCTTTTGTTTGTCTCCTGGCTCTTTCACACCTGCTAGAAATCGTGTGCCTGTCCAAAGGGAAGAGTGAAGGGTGGGAAAGAAACGGAGCGAGAACTTTCTGCAGTTACAGTCTCTGGTTCATGTTCTTTATTTTTTAAAAGTCTCCCTGAAGCTGGTGGAAGCGTGTGCTAAGGCACGTGCTTTGCTCTACCCTCCTGCCCGCAGCCTCACTGCCCTTGGGATATTTCTGGCAATGCGACATTGTGCAGGAAGGGAAGGTAACGGGAGAATTCTCATTTCTAATAGACGGTGGAAGCTGCATAAAAACTCCGCGGGTCTGTCTGTCACCTCAGCTCTTGGCTGGAAGTGTTCCTGAAAACACACTCCTTAGTTGTTAGTTTGCTCAGGCAGCTGTGGAAGATAAGCTGTCTGTCATCGGGGTCTATTTTCCTGGCCCACACAGTGGACACTACTTTTGTTCAGTGTTTTTCACAAACAAACAACAAAAAAATCACACCCAATTACAGATAAGAGAAGGATTTAGGGAGCTAATTGCTTTTATAATTTCCTAGACCTTAGACAAAAAATGAGGTGCAAGATCTGAATGTTCAGGACTAATCTGCTAAACAAAAAGCAATTTGCAAAGCCCAGAAAGCATCTAGGCTTGCACAACAGGATGCCAACAGCTTCTTGTGGCTCAGCTGGATGGCTGCAAAATGTGAGCAGATAACACCTGGGTCCTCTCTGCACTTGGGAAAGGAGTGCTGGGAGAGCTGCATGTGCCACTTGATACCTAAATATGCATATCCTGTCTTACAGGGTCTTCATCCTGCCAGCTGTTCTTGCTAGACACATTTTTCTAGGCTAATAAAAAATGTCTTCACTAGTGCTTGTTATATCCTTCTGAATCTTAGCCCCTTTGAACAGTTTCTAAAATTGAATTTGCTTGTATTGATCTGAAAAAGCAGGTGCGAATTTTTGCCATACCAATGGCAGGGAGAAAACACAACGCAAGTGGTAGATGAGGGACTGTCTGATCTATGCAGGGCAGAGTGTCAGCACCCTGAGCACCACAGCTGGGTCCCAAAAACCTTGCAAATAGCATTATAGTGATGACTTGCAGATTATGTCAAGTGTATAATGTTTAGCTGTAAAGGCTTCTGTTCTCATTCCTTTGTGTATCTCATCTGGACAGCTAAAAACTTGCTTTTCATGGAAACTGGGATGGTCACAGTCAGATGATTCCAGGAGCAGGGAAAACTGGCAATTCCAGAAGCAGCTTGGGAAGCAGGGGAGGGAGTGTGAGGATGTGTGCAGTAAGGGGCTGGTGATGGATCCCAAACCATACTTGCCTGTGCCCTCCCTAGCCTGGGCACCTGACAGCACTCGGCCAGACTTCAGCCCAGCTGTGACATGAGCAGGCCTTGGTGTGGGAAGGGAGAGCCCTGGCATGCTCATGTAACAAAACACAGGATTTAACACTAAATTTTCATGAATTTGGAGAGGTGAGAGGGGCAGCTTGTGTGCCAAAGCAAACATGGACATGAGAAGACACCTGCCCTGCAGATTTAATCATGTTAACATGGAAGATTTGCACAAAGAAAACAAACAACTTCTCTACAGGTTTGTGTTCAAAAGTGGCATTGAGTTCAGCTGCAGAGATTCTTCTGTCTTTAAATAAGTTTACAGCTTAAATCTTGGCTCATAAAGGGCCAAAGCTTTGAGTCCTCATTCACTTTTTGCTCCATCTAACTTCTCATTGAAGTCAGCAGGAGTTCAGGTGGAGTAAAGCCTGATTAGGCACCAAAG
This sequence comes from Poliocrania exsul, assembly GCA_035041345.1. Classification (NCBI taxonomy): domain Eukaryota; kingdom Metazoa; phylum Chordata; class Aves; order Passeriformes; family Thamnophilidae; genus Poliocrania; species Poliocrania exsul. The sequence continues at coordinate 46,949,719 of JAWWLZ010000001.1, read as the reverse complement.
CAAACTTTACTTTGGAAACCCATGTCACTTTATTGCTCCACTGGCCAACTAATGGAGAGTGAGCAAAGCTGTGCAGCGCCCTCTTTGCGACAGTAGATTTCCTGTTCCAGAGGGGTTTTCTGTCTTGGAATTGCCAGAGAGCTCCCTTTGAAAGTAGATTTTTGGTTGTTTTTCTGTCCTGTTATTAATTGGTTGGAGGCTGGGATTTGCAGATTATTTGATACTGAAGAACAACATGGTTTCATGATCGACTTTACAAGGAGCTGAAGGGCCTGTGTGGGGTGTTGCAGAGAAGTACCCACCTCACTGTAGTATTGTGAAAAATTTTTTCAAGTGGTTCAGAAATCTGGGAGACGCTGTCTTGTCTTTAACACAGGTAAAAGGAAGCAACTACAGACCTGGTGAGGTGTAGCTGTGAGCAGCAAGGAAGTGCTGCGATGGGCATCTGTACCACATTTTTCAGTGTGCCTCCTTACTCTTGCTACTCTCAGGCACCCACTGGTGATGGCTCACGTGCCTTTTTCATCTCCATTTCATGAAAGTTTTTTCAGTGCATGTAAAGCAGCAGCTCCCCAATCTCCCCACTGTCTACCATCAACAAGGAGACATGCTTGTATAGATTCTCTTTCATTTCAGTGCTTCTCACCAAATCTAACTCTGTTGCTTTAGTGAAATGCACATGACCAGCTCTTACCCTGAGAGCAGGTTGTCTTTCATCTTATGCTACGTTTTATTTGAGGTGTGAGGGTAGATGCCTATCTCATTTCAATAACTGTGTGACCTGATGGGTAGTTGGTGAGCTTACATAGGTACCCATGGAAATTTCCATACTCTACGTGTCCCTTGAGGAGGAGCAAGAGGGGAACATGGGAAACCTCTCTGAGGCTGGTGGCCATGCACAGAACTGAGAACAACAGAAGCCTCAACCTTGCCCTGGCAGAAGCAGAAATTGTGAAACAAACTTAACTTTTAACAAATCTACATGAATGAGGTGAGGACCTGATCTCATGGTTCCTAAGGAAGAGGCAAGCTTTTTTCTTAAGATGAAGAGGAATGAGGCTTGGGCTCATTATATTTCAAAGCACTTTGTATCTTTATTGATGCATTTCAAATTACATCTACTTGAAATGGGTGACCCTGCTGGTAAGGCCCCTTCACATCAGCAGGTACAATGAATCTTACTTGAATCAGTCTGGTGCTTTCAGCTAGTTAAACAGCATTGGATGATTGGAGCCAAATTCTTGTTTCATCAATGTGTTGACTTCAGTGTATTTACTCAGGATACGCATGACTGTGATCTGAATCCAGCCCATCCTGTGCAGCTGAGCATAAAATGAGGTTCAAGAGGCAAGAGGTGTATTTTGGGTTTTGAGGTTTCGGTGTCCTTTTTATCAATTTTTCCAGATGTTCTTCACACCGCTTCTGGGAAGCAAAGGCGAGACTTCTCCACTAGTATACACAAGAAAGTGACTGGCATATTTATGATTTTTCCTTGCAGCTTTTCTAGTAAAAAGATATTAGACTCCTTTTACTAGCAAAAAGCACATAAAATGATATCAGTGGGTTTTTTTAAATTCCTTGATTCCATATGGTAAACATTCATGTATGGTGGGTGGAAAATGCATAATTTTGTTTTATTTTACACTTGACCCTTTCTATCTCCCTCCTGTCCCATATCAGTAAAGAATCATCACATTATTTCCGTGTTTTAATATTTACAATTGATTTCTGGCATTTCTAACCCCTGTATGTGAGGCGCTTGAAATCGTGAGGTTTGGTTCTGCTGTGGGGAGGCTGTGGGGCAGAGCTGGAAAGGGGCAGAGGACAGAGAAAGGGGAGAACCTTGCCAGAGGGATGAAGGGGAGAGTTACCATGTTCCCACTGACACTGGCGACCCTGGTGCCTGCTTGCTAGTGCAAACCAGTTGGAGCTGACATGCCTCCTCTCCAGTGCAGTTAATTATTTCACATCCTCACTGTACCTATCATGTAACCTTGAGGGAGATCCATTGCACAAATAGGGTTAAAACCTGGTGACCTGGAGAAGGATTTAGAGCTGTGATCAAATCTGCTAGCAAAGTCAAAGTTGACGGACGTACAGTATCAGCACAAAGGCCAAAATGAAGCTGTAAATTGAAAAGAAGGATTAGAAAAAAAAGAGAACATAAGATGAGAGTTAAAACTGATTAAGGGGCCAATCCCTCTCATGGCTAATCCTAAATTACTGGCTTGGGCACTGGGGATCTCCACAGGGGAGAGAAGAAGAAATTTTCCCTCCAGGCTGCACAGCAGGAGAACTGCTCCATAACAACTGTTCCAGCCTAATGGCTTCAGCAGTCTCCCTGGACCCTGGCTCCTCTGCTAGCTAAACCGTTCTGGGAAGAGAGGCAGGACAGTCAGCATTCACCCTTCTGATTTGCAGTAAAGAATAAAGTGCTAAGTTATGCATAGCAAGAGAAGAAAACACAAGTTGTATTAGGTATTAAATACTTAGTGGACAATTACAACATACTTAAAAGCTTACAGAAAGGCAATTCGGTTTTTTTTCAGATCAGCCAAATGTCATGGGCTTTTTTCTAAATTGTATCATGAGGCTTTCAAACTTCACCATTTTTTTGTTGTTGCCCTGAGCTGTTCTTAAGCTTTATTTTTCTCAAACGGAAAAAAAAACCTGATGAAAGAAGTAATTTTAACTTAAGAGTATATAAGTGGACTTATGTAGAAAATCCAGGGGGAAAAACCAAAAGCAACAACAACAACAACATGAAAAAATCTAAAAAGAAAAAAAACAACCAAACAACAACAAATACACACACACACACAAAAAAAACCACACACAAAACCCCCAAACCAAAAAGCCATCTATACATAGAGACCAAGCGTGGAAAACTTCCATCTCCAAGGTGACTACTTCTGAAAAAATGGATGAGCATGAAAAGAATGTTATAATTGCAACTGTATTGCCACCTTATCTGTAAAGGATATGACCAAGCACCCAGTAGAGTAAGTGCAAAGTGAGGCACTTAGGGACGAGAAGTCAACAGCACTGATACCAAAAGGAGGATAGCTGAAAAGCAGCAAGCCTCACTTTGTTATGCTTTTGCTGGCATGGACTCTCTAAGACATGGGGGAAGCTTCTGGCAGCTTCTCACAGAAGCCAGCTCTGTAGACCCCCTCTACCAAACATTGCTATGCAAACTCGATAAATACCCTTCTCTTCTAAATAGTAGTCTTTGAAAGAAATTTAGGAGTAAGTCTCAGAAATGAGGGGTAGAATGGATTGTCCAACAGAATCAAAAGAGGAATCTGGTATATCTGCCTTAGGATATTGTTAATGACAAGAGAAAATGTAAATAATCCTTGCTAGTCACCAGAAGGAAAAGCTTTGTCCTACTTTCAGCCATACAACTTTAAGGACCAAGTTGAAGAGGACAGTGGGCTTAGAGTGGAGAATTTGGCCCCAGAACTCTATATATGATCCAGGTGCTGCAAATGGGGGCTGGGTGCAGCTTACAATGTGCCTTGGCCTCTTCTGTTGCAGGATGATTCTGCCACAGGTACAAGCTGATGTGGCAGCATAGGTAGGCCTGTGTGCACCTGCCATGGAGCCTGCTGGGGCTGCACACTGGCTGCAGGTGCTCCTTCATGCAAACCTCTGGGATGCAATGGGAGAGCTGCTGTTTGGCTGAAGTAGCATTCTGCTAAGCCAAATGATAAGCTGTCACAACCATTTCTTCAGGGCATTGGTGAGGGCCATGGATCCATGGGTTTCTCTGTATGTGGCTCAAAAGTTTCCCAAAGCACTTGTTACCAGCTGTGATCACATGGGCCCATGTTTGCCATAGCCCCTTAGCTGGATCAGCTCCACCGTTTGTGGGTCCACATGGTAAGTGAGCTGAAGGAAGTGGAATGGTGTGGGGAGGGAGCACTGTCAGATTCTCCCACTGACTGGTGAGGGCAGGGGCTGCTTTAGCCACCAGTCACCATGAAGGACATCCATGGAGCTGTTACTGAAGGTGTGTGATACTCAACTTTTTCACATCCAGGTGGGATAAACAACTTGCAGCTGCCCATGGGCTGAGCTCAGTTCCCTGTGTTGCCAACCTGGAGAGCTCCGTACTGTGTGGCTGCTCTCAATATGTTCCAAGTCAGCCTTGCAGGGCCAGACATCAGATATATCTGATGCTTAATAGGCAAACATTTGTCTGGATAATGTCAAATAAAATTCATAAAGAAGGAAAGTTCCTTAAATAGTTGTCTCCTATCCAGGGAAAGGTGGTTTCTCTTCTGTGGCTGTCACATGTGCCTGGGAAGCTGCTGGAGGGCCTGGAAGTGTTACACCATAGCAGGGCATAAGGGCTTAGTTTCCCTGGAAAGCTGGCTGTCTCTGAGCCCTCAGCAAGGACATCATACTCCTTAAAACCTTGCTCTCTGCTGCAGGAGTCACCTCTGACAGGTTACTTCTTGCACCTCCCAACCCACAAGTGGCACAGGCAACACTTCTGTCTTAATTTCCCTGTGGTGTGTGCCTGGTGACCCTTTGGTCTCCTAGCTGTAATTTTGGGTTTTGTTGATGGCTTGCTGAGTATTTACAGTGAAATCCAAAGGAAAATGGTTTGAGATGTCTATTTCAGCTGGATCTAGAGCGATTAAGAAGCAGTGTATGTAGACGCTGAGTCTGCAAAGAAAATGCTGATTTTTGTTTTACTGTTTATATGCCTCAGACACTTCCTTGTGAAATGCTCCAGAGGCTTCCTTTGATTACACTGTAACTTCATTATCAGTAATGCCTGTTTGCCTTTTAAATTAAAAAGACCTCCTACTCTGACCTCAGAGTATAACATTCCTGCAATCCAATGCTAGATAACAAAAAATAACATCTCCTCTTCGTGGATCAAAAAACTAGCAGAAGCCTATAGCTGCTACTTTTGCTGTTCTGTAGGAGGGCAATTCCTCTCTGTGATGTCTCCAAAGCACAGAGGATGGAGGTGTATTTGCTCAATCAGCCAGTCAGGCCTTTCTTCCACAGCCCTGGGTTGTTCTGGGTGTTTGAGCACAGAGTTTTGCTGAACCCTCAATGTTAGTGTGACTTGCGTTTGAGATTATTTGCTCACTTTAATTTTGAATGCCTCATCTCTAATAAGGTTATTTTTGTGTTCTTCTTATGCCAAGCCCTGTTAGTTATTTCTCTGCCCAAAGCATAACTCTGACAATCCCCATGTGCGGATTCAAGTAATGCACTTGAGTCTAAACTAAAAGAACTAAAAGCAAACTTTTTAAACTGGGGCCCGTGGCTGTTTTGGGGACTGCCAGCAGGGAGTATCTGAGGAAGAAAAATGGGTCTCCTCTGGCCAATTACAAAGGTGTGGCTACAGACTCTGCCTGGTGTATGGTACTTGCTCTCTGTCTGCCAGGCCCATGATTGATGCTGTAAGCCATTAAAGCAGTGCCATGTTGCATGGAAGGTGAGAGATGGAACTTGTGAATACATCCTCCAGTATGTCCTAGCAGCCAGAGAGGAATCTGCAAGTCCTCTTTGCCAGGTCATACTTGGGGAGAAGCTGTATTGTTTAAACCTCCAGTCCTTCAGAAGACACTTAATGGTGTTTTAGAGCCCAGAGACTGGAATGAACATCAGCAACCTGCTTGTAAAGGATTTGGTGGTTAGGATTGATGAAACCTGGAGAAGTCTGCTTCAGACCTTTCTTCTTGCTCTTCGTATTTTATTTTAATGTATTTTTCAGTGACAGAAACATGTCAACAAAAACCAGCAAACCTCCACATGTTTACTATTTGTATGGAAGAGATCAATTCTGTGTTTCAATTCTAAAATTTAAAAAGGGAGAAAAGAATATCCTCTTTTTCCCTCAAAATCTAACCTACAGCTAAAGATGACAAGGACAGGAACTGCTGCCTCATAAAAATATCCATGCGGGATATTTTGCCAAAACTACTTCGTCTCCCCTCCCTCATTCTCTCCCTCCTGTCAGTGTGAAGGCAACGCATTTCAAGGTGTTTCTTCCAATAGGAGAGGAATGCAGGCCAGCCAGGGCTTCTCAGCCAACAATGTGTTCAGCAGAATATGTGGCAGTGGAAGGAAAGAGGCTGAACAAGGGTTTATCTGCTTCTTTTGAAAATGCATATGGGCAGGAGGGAGGCTGTGGAGTTAAGAGCAAAACTTCAGCCTAAGCCTTGGAGGATTTTCTATTTTAAACCAAGCTGTACAATGATTTACCTGTTGCTGTGTGCTGCAGCAGCACTGTAGGATCGAAGAAACAGTGATGCTGCACCTGCAGTCAGTGTAGTGGGGGTTTCATAGTTGCTCAGATGACAAGGAAAACAGCTGCAGCTTTCTTGTGCTTTGGATGGTGAGGATCTTGCACTGAAGAGCTATGCTTTTGCTACAGGTTCTTTGCATGTTTTTGAGGCAGGGGTAGCAGCTGGGAAATGTGCTTGTGTGTTTTAGTTGTGTCATTTCTAGCAGTGCTGGTAAGGCTTCATTAGTACCTTACTTTTTCCTTCTACAAACTGGAAAAGCAGAAACAAACAAAATCATCTCATATGTGTATCTGACTGAATTCTAAATAATCCGGAAGGGCAATGAGTTAAACCCAACCGCAGCTAAGTGTACTTGCACATTTGGTGTGCCTCTGCTATCTATGTCCTCTAGCAAATCATAACAAAACACAGAGTTCAGCTCTTGTAAGAGAAGGAGGGCTCTGAATTTTTTAGTTTGTATTTTTTTTAACTGGGCTATGTGTGTTTTCTCAGGGAAGATCCAATTTTAAGAGACACCTGCATCCACTTTAACCCTCCCTTTTTTGTGATCTCTGCTTTTGGCACCAGCCAATTAGTGGACTCGAGAGGACATTCTGGGTCAAGCTATACCAAATACTGCAAATCCTCATTAACGCTAATTAGTGCTCAGTAGATTAATTGCTGGTGAAGCTCATCTTTTTTTAATTACTTGAGCAAATGAGACAGCAGGACCTGGTGGTCAGCTTTGAATTATTCTGTTTGTTTTGATGCACCTCATTTGAATGTGTAAAGCCAGATGTTTGTTGCTTAGATTTAAGGGCTGTTTGCTTTTGTGAGGGATGAGAAGAAGAGAACACAAAAATAAAATGAAGGTCTCTGTTGACACCTTAGAGTCATTCAGATAAGAAGATGGAAGAGACATTTTATTCAATGAATTGAAAACTTTGTTATGAAGTAACATGTTGCCTTTAGTTTACCTTTTGATTTGTCATTCACTTAATGAATTTGTGTGATGTTTTTAGCACAGACTTCCAAGCAGGCAGCAGTCATCTCTACCCTCTTAGGAAGCTATTGCAAAAGTATTCCTGGCCCAAGGTGTTCTGATTTATTGACAGCAACTAAATCTGGTTTTAGCTGACTTGAGTACTGACTTGGTTTTTTTAATCCTTTTTTCCATAGTAACCCCCAGAATTGGGACATTTTAGTAGTTTTTGTTCTAGTCTACTATTTGTTTAGTTCAAAGCATTTTGTCTGTGTCCTTTGTCCTTCATATAATTACAGATAGATGGTGCCTCTCCCTTACACCCTCAGAGGTCACTAACCAGCTAAAGTGTATTTCACTTTTGCTTTCTGTGTCACTGGCTCCCATAAGAATATCTGACTTTATGATTTCTTCATTCTGACACAATTTTTGAGGTTCTGAATATGAGCACAACAGAGTATGATCTTATGATATCTTATCCTTTTTCCTCCATCTTAAGATGCCATCCTTAGAACCCATGGGGGTGCTTGGGCACTGGCTCTGAGTCACCAGAAAGCAGAATTAAAGTTGAAAATCATGGCTAATGCTTGGAATTGATTTACAAGCAATATTTCTGTGAGCAAGGTTTAACCTGTTGCCTGTGAGTCCAGTGTTGTCATTAGTTTTGCATCAAAGTGTGAGGGGAGACTGAGAAGTCTTCACTTTGTTACTGTTGGCAGCAGACAAAAACCTTTTGAAAGTAGGGACTCAGTATGAGTGCACACAGTTTAAGAAAGCTAATTCACTTTTCTTTCAGGGTTTGTATTGGGAGGTCTAATACCTGTTAATAAATCAAATACTCATCCATTTTAGAAGAGCTGTGTTGCTTTAACCTCTGTGTATTAAGAGCTTATTTTATAGTACTTGACTGGTCTTGACTTGCAGTCTGTTTAGTCACCTTCTACTTAAGCCACAAATGCTCTAATTCTTCCATGAGTTTCTCTTTCTCTGTGTAGATATAATACAGTATAATTTCTCAAATGGGAAAATCAGCTGTGACTTCAGTTTTGAAATTGTTGATTATAATTAACAATATCAAAGATAGTGTAGCTTTGGCTTTCTTAGAGCTGCAGTGTGTCTCTCCTGTTCAGAAGTCCCTTGACGGCACACTTTCCTCCACGCATTGCATGCAGAAGCCTGAGGGGCTAAGCATTATTGGCCTGCACTTCATCTGTTGCTGCATGGGAGACTGGCAGATGAAGAATTTGTTCCTCATGCCTTTGGCTGCTGTGATTAGTTCTATTCTCAGTGTAAGACTGTGTGGCAAATATTGCTTATTTGTCCCTTAGAATAAATATTTTTGATTAATTTGATTCCTTTATAAAATCACCCTCTGGTTCTCCTGGTGAGACGGGAAGGACTCTTCCTGCATGTTCTTCACCTGCAGAAGATGAACAACTGTTCCACTTCTGTCATTCACAGGACAGCAGGAGGTTGTACAATACAGCATCACTAATTTGCACATGCACTGGTAATGATTGGTTCTGCAGGCTGCCAGCTTTGTGAGCAAGCTCTTACAGCTTGGAGAAGTCTTGTGTCTTGCTTCATGCCTTCCCATCACCCTGACCTGGTGATTCTTTGTAGTACATCCTTTTATTATGCTGCCTGCTTGGAGCAGTTAGAAATTTCTTTCCGTGGGTACTTGATTTTCATACAGGCAACAGCCAGTCTTTGGTTTTTTAAGCAGTTGATTCTTCCAAGATACTTAGAAGTTTTCATGCTGTAAGCCTGGTTTTAATGGAAACCTATGATCCTCTCTTCTTTGAACACATGCAGATCTCATGATCCAAGAGTTCTTAAAGATTGTTTGTCAGACTCAGTTGGAATCTATGCTTTTGCTTCCAAATCTATTATCAACTTCATATTTATGTTGAGGGAGTACTACTGACTGCAGGCAGGGAAAGCAACCTGGCCTATCTGTTGCAGGTGTGGTTCAGTGGTACCAAGGGAAGGAGGGCAAGAGATTAAGTGTCTGATAACACAGTTTGTAAAGACTTTTTAAGGAGGAGTCCACAGGCTCTACAGTTCTTCTAGTTCAGGTGTGTGAGCTCAAAGACCCCAGGAAAATGGGAAGGATTCCTCCCTTTCTTTTGTGGACATCTCATTATGCACTGAACAGAGGACTGTGAGCCTGGCTCTTACCCTAATGGACTATTAAGTGGAATATAAACCTGCATGACTGGATTACATATTATAGGCATCTCAGAGATTCTTCAGTTTCTTTCTTGCTTGAAGTTAGCAAACTGCTTCAATGAAAGGGAGTTGTTTGTTTAAAGCTGTTGTAAGCTTGTTGACTGCAGCAGCTGTGCTTGCTGGGATTTCCATTTCATTTACCAAATGCATGTGAATTTGTAATCTAATCCAAGAAAGATACCAGCATTGCCATTCAGGTGTGTATCCGTGTTTTCAGCATAACCAGCAGAATTACTGCTTGTGAATAAAGATGTGAAAGAAAAAGCAGACTGTGAAAATGGAGACAGAGCATAAATATGATGCAAATGGGATAAAGACACTGCAAGGAGCTGGTCCAGAAACAGATCCCTTCTATGCTCTGGCTCCATCTGAGTGTTAGGAACAAGGGTGAGATGGAAAAAAACAGCCCAGTCGCAGAGAACTTTGAACTAAAGTAGACTGCAAGATCTTTCTGAAAATAATCTGGTACTTAAGTTATTTGAGGCTCCAATGCAATGAGATTTGGAGGTGTATGTTATTTTAACACCCCACCCCCCCCACCCCCCCACCCCCCCCCGAACTTAGTGGGACTTGTATACATAATTAAGTGCTTTGAAAGGTCAGGGACTTAGTCATCCTTTATTAATTCTGGGCATAAAGTTCTTGATGAAATGAACGTTGTGTTTTTAATAAAAATCAGAGTGGGGAGTGTCCCTAATGATTTGTGTGCATGTGTTAAACCTGTTGTAAGCACACTGTATTTTTCACCCTAAGTTTGTATCTTTTGTAAATTCAGCAATAATTTTTTCAGGCCTTTGACAAGAACTGTGAAAACGAAAGGAGTTTTAAAAATAATTGGATAGAAAGTTTTCTTTCCCATATGGGGAAAATAAGAATGTTCTTTAGAAGGCAGAATTAACTATGGATCCCACCTTTGGTTGCTTTAGGCTGTTTTGCAGGTGTGATAGAAGCCTTCAACCTTGTGCTAAGCTACAACGCTTTGCTCCTTCTCTCTTGGGCAGTTTGTGGGTGCTCTGATTAACATACATAATACTAAAGAGAAATTATCTTTTTAATGTTCTATATTTATGTTAGAGTTCTGATACAGTTTGTAATAATTCAAAGGCATCAGTGTTCAGAAATCTCAATAATGGTAATATTAGGGGTGGATTTACTAAAAGTAGGCTTGTACAAAGTGTCCTTAGAAAGGAGGAGTTTCCATTATTAGAGAATTCTCTTGATAACCTACAGTTTAAAGAAAGAGAAAATTATTTTTCATGCTATAACCGTCTCAAATACTGACAAAGTCAAAGCTGCCAAGTACTTTAAATACAGCTGACTTTTACCTTGAATTTATCTGGTTCCTCACTGGTATTTTTTCTTTTTCTCTCTCCCTTAGCGTGAACGAACGTGACCATTTGTTAAAAAGGCTTGGCAGGAAAACTCCTCCGAGCCTTTTCCGTGCTCATTCTGTCCAGCAAAGTGTATCACGTAAGTAGCGGATCACGGATGTGTGTGTTTCACAGCAGTCAGTCCCAGATGAGTGAGGGGAAGGGTGATTATTTTTTAATTAAATTGTAGGTAGAGATAATCTAGCACAGAGGCTGAGCTGCCAAGCAAGACACGTACATTTGGAAGTGGAATTAGTGTATTTGGCCTGAGGCAAGTGGAGCTCAAATGCAGTTAATTCCCCAGGATCCAATCAACAGGCCCAAATGACAGAACCCCAGTAAGCAGGTTCGCTAAAGGTAGAATGCTGATAGTCGTAATAGTGCTGTAAAAATCAAAACCTCTGCATAAAGTGAGTGCTGTGATAGAGCCTAGCTTAAACAGAAATGGTTTCTCTGTGAGAAATCATATTAGCTGTGGGTAGCTGGGAATACAGTGATATTTTGGGGATGCCACTTGGGGTTCTGCATGTTGCTGTTGAGGAAAGCCATGGCCTGCAGAGCTGCCTCTCTCCTTTCCCTCTTTGTCCACTGCTGGGAGAAGAGAAACAACATCACACCTCGCTACTGCTGCTGTTTCAAATAAATTGTATTGCTTGTTGGTGTAGAGCTCATCCATTTGTTCATCTTCTAGCAGAACAGGCCTTGTATCTGCTGGGCCTGCTTGTTTCTTATCAGTCTTAGAAAGCCTTCCATAATATTAAAAATCATCATTAGCAGCTCTGTAGGCGCTATACACTGAAGGACCTTGCTGTCTTGAGGGGTCAGGGAGTCCAGTCAGCCCCTTGTAGTGGTGAAATTAAGTCTCTCTTGTGGTTAACTACTGGTCAAAATATGCTCATCTTACCAAAGCAAACAACCCCCCAGGGTGCAGTATTGCTGTGCATAGGGCAAGGGACAGGCACTCAGGATTTGGGTTTCATATTGCCAGTGCAATGAGAAATGACACCCCCAACTGCCTGAGAATCACTGAAATCAAGTGTCATTGCTAGCTGTGTCGTCTTCTGTAGCAGAACTGTCATGGTTCAGGTCATGGAGGCAGGGCTGGGTTGTGAGATCCCAAATACCTGAGGTATTCCTGTTTTCCGCAGGGAATTTGATTAGAAGGGGTGGGACAGTGATGGATGTGATAGTGGTTGTCCTTCACAGATCTGTTGTAGGGCCTTCACTGTCAAGGGGTATGGGGTGTTCAGCAACCAATCCCATTGCTCCTGGGAAGAGAGGCCAGTGTGCAGAGCAGCCCTGTGGACCATATATTTCTGCCAGGATTTAATCCTTTGCATCGAGGAGGCAGAGATGCTGATAGCAGCACAGCTTTGGGCATGCAAATGTACTGTTTGAGGAGATTCTAAAGGCAATAGGTGGGCAGAAGAAATCCGTAAAAAACTTAAATTAATTGCTGACAAATTAGTCTGTTGTAGAGACCTAACATAGTACAGAAAAGAGATACACCAGAGGTAACTAGTCAGACTTGGTAAGTGCTTTTAGTCTCATAGAAGACATCATCATTAGTAGGTGATTACCTATTGGGAAAGAAAAATGAGGTCAAAATAAACTCTAGTTTGGATAACCAACTTCCCCATAAATTCAAATGATTAAGTGCTAAAATACTCAGGCCAGTCAGGGTCAGGGCAGGTGACAATCAGTAGTCTGTTTTTCACATGGATGTAAATTTTCCTTGTGAAGTTGTTTGGGTTGAAAGAAGCTCTTTGTGATGTATCCATAAGTTCTGTCATCTCTTGTCAAATATTATTTTCCAGAGTTGCATAGCTGCTATATGTGCAAGGCCATGTGAAATTCAGGGACCACATGTGCTGTTTTCACAACCCTGAACTGTTTACTAAATGCTAGAAATCTTGGAAGCAAAGAGTTGATGAATAGGGCAGTAGCCTTGACAAACCAGGCCAGTATCTTAATTCACACTACAAGCACTCTGTTTGAAGTCTTGAACTGTTCATCTGTTTCTGCCAGGCCCTAAGCTGCCAACCTGTGAAGACCAAAAATTGTCTCTGTGACTCCAACTCAGAATCTGTCACTTGCATATAAAGCAGGAAAATGGTTCGTTTAGTTAGTGCTGACAAAGACGTAAGCAAATGAATTGCCTTGGTTCCAACAAAGACTGAAAATGGGATTAAATTTCCACTACTACAGATTGTGAAGATGCAGTACTGGTTTGAGAATCACTTTATTTTTTGACAACGACCATTTCCAAATGGTTTGAGGTGAAGCAATGCCTAAATAGCTTTGTTTCTAATCACATGGAAAGGAGAAAAATCTCATGGAGAGTTTCCAGGCTACTACTAGTGATCTGCAGTGGGAGGAAAGAGGTGAGGTGAGCCTACACAACCCTGTATGAAAAGCAGAAGTTCACTCTGTGTGTTTCCTTCGCTCTCTGTTGGTGAGCCAACCCCTCTAAAAAAGCAGTAGCACAGCACAAGACCCTCAGGTATGACGTGTGGCTGGGGTGCTCCCATATGGCACCAGACTCTTGTGGATCCAGCCCCCAAAGTCAGCAGCAGAGCCACACAGTGCCATGTCAGTGCTGTACAGGAGTGCCAGCCAGGATTAGCCTCTTAAGTGCTTCCTCCCCTTCAAGAAACTGGCTGAGAGTGGCTGCCTTGGAGAGTAGTCCCGGTTTAGTAACTCCTGGAAGGGTATGCCCTTGAAGTAAAACCTTCATGGCTGTTTTTCCTGCTCTAACTTTGTCTTTTGTGTTCCTGAGTTGTATAGAGCTGTCAGAAGCATGAAAGAAATCTGTCTACTAGCTTGTACTATCAAAGATCGTGTGGTTCCTTCCCACCAGTATAACTTCTGGGAAGGTTGCAGAAACTTTAAAAAAAAAAGTGAGGCTCCCACTTGGATGGCATTGTCATAAGACTTCAGTGGAAGAGTTTTATATGGTTGTCAAGCCCATGTGCTAACATAAAACCATCTTAGTGGAATCCTGTAGCCAGCAGTGGTGACGCTGTCACCCAGGCTTGGTCTATGTCCTGGTGAAAGTGCCTGGTGAAATCAGGCATTGCCATCTGCTTTCTGAAGCTTCTTAAGAACAAGCAGGAAATGTTACCAGGCTCCTCTCAGATGTGTCTTTGGACCCTTCCCTTTAGCTTGCTGTGGGGTTGACACTTGAGGGAAGGAGCAGTAATGACTTGTAAAAACTCTCCCTCAGAGGGTTTGCTGGCAATGAGAATTTCTCCAGGTCTCCATCCAAGTTCATATCTTTCTTTTGCTGTGCCTTTGTGAAAGTAGCATCTCCTTTAGACAGGCTCTGTAGATTGAAAAATGCTCTTGACCCCCCTTTTCTTTCTGTGTGACTGACCCATATCACCTGTGCACCCAGAGCCTCACTGGCAGGATGGGAGAAGTGATCTCCCCTCCTGCTCAGGTACCCTCAGAACTGTCCATCTATAAGGGAAGGTCCACAACATCCCTCTAGTGCAGTTTCCCTCCTGTAATACCCGTGCAAGTGTTCAGTTATTGTTTGTCTCAGCATGCTCTTCAAAAAGAGCTGAATCCCATTCCTGGTCAAGCACAGCTTCGGCAGAGCTCCCCTGAAAAGCCGATAGCTGTGCCTGAATGAAGATTACTGCGCTTGGCCCTGATCTCCTATGCTAGTAAAGAAAATCACTCTTCCTTTGACAGAATATGGTGGTTGCATAGAGTAAACCTGAATGCAGAGCATATGGTTTGCACCTTATTAATCAATGGAGAAAAAGCACCTGTCATCTGAGGTTCATTTCACAGTATGGGGGCTGACAAATAATAAATAATAATAATGGATTCATGCTGAGGGCTCTAATTTATTCTCCACTAGCAGACACCTCCTTCCTCTCACTTTTCTGCTGGTGCATTTCGATTTGAAAAACAACAGGGTAGCTACTTGAGATGCATTTTAGACCCCTTTTCCCTTGCTTGTGTTTGAAATACAATACACATTCTGTGTTTTTTCCAAGCTACATGTTTGCTAATCTTAAATGGAGTTGCAGTCTTTTAAAATCAACTTAAGAAAAAGAAGTAAGAATAATTGGTTTAGAATTGATGCTGTGGCACCTGACTCTATTTTCTACATGCAAATGCCAGGTGTAGGTTAGTATCTGGGACAAAAGAGATGGGACCATTAGTCAGGAATTTCTCTTGAGTCCTTTAGAAAACACAGGCACAGTTTATCAGCAGAGAAATTAATGATTTCTGTAAGCATGACTCAAACTGTTCAAGATTTTAAACAGCTCTCTCTTTCCTAGGTTAAGGGGAAGAGATTTGCTGGAGAAGTCAAAGCTGAATTAGCATTCACTGATTGGTAAATGTGAACTGTGACATCACAGGAAATCTCAAAAACTGAGGTCTCAGGTCAAGTGAGACCCTAACACTGATTTTTGTTATGTCAGAGAGATTTTTGCTATCCAAGAAGCAACATTGCCTAATAGAGTTTGCATGGAGGGGTTTAAGTCCCTTCCATTCTTACCAACTCCCTAAAAATTCTAGTGGATTTGAATTTGGGCATTTTTCTCCAAAGGCAAACAAAATGGTGCATTTTTATGCTTTGGACTATACTAAACCATAATACCACTGCATGTATGAAATAGTCAAATGCTGCAGCAGGCAAAGGTTCTGGTGGGCTGCCAGTGAAAGCTGCCCTCTTACTGGTTGGCCTAAACAAATCCTCAGACAGACAATGTGAGTGTATCAGAGGAGAGTGCAGGGAGTATAAGGCCTCTAAAGTAAATCTCTGAAGTGACTGGAACTGTAGGCAGTTCCTTCTGTGAGATTTTCTGGAATAAAAAGAGCACTATGGATCCTTTCTGGTCCTGGTCTTGGAAGCTGTTGCACATGAGTGTGCTTTTGAGCTTCCACAACATTGCTGTCTGTGTTCAAGGCACATGCATAGAGGTGGTTGCTGTAGTCCAGCATCACACAGACCAGAATAGCCATTGCAGTGAACAGAAAAAGAGCATATTAAATTAGAAACCTAATGGGAGACTAGATTCTGATCTACTAATAGAATATCAAAGCTTTAAGAAAACCTAACAGGATGCATTTAAAATTCAGTAGGTTGTCTGATAATATCTGGTACTAATGAAACCTTAGATTTGATGAGAATGTGAATCTCCTCTTAACAAGTGAGCCCCACTGACAGATGCTCAAAAGTTCACCTTTCCTCCATCAATAGAAAGTCCCTGAGTACAAAGGTCCTTCCTCCTGTGACAGCCATGAGTGGGTTGTGCCCAGAAAGCCCCAAAGAAATGTGCTTCTTCCTTGGGCTGCTGCAGGACAGCTGAACAATGAGGGCCTTGTTCCCAGGGCAGGCTCATAGGTGTGGTTTTAAAACTGGAGTTGGGGGAAAAGCTCAAACTTCCGGAAAGTTCTCTGGTAACTGGCAGATGGAAACTTTCATTGTTTTTGGATGGGGTCTGAAAATAGTGAAAGTGTAGAGCTGCTTGGGGAGTGTGGATGTGGAATCAAAATGTGTGCATTTGGATTCCACAAGGTACAGTCAGCTGCCTACACAGCTTGAAGTTCAATTTTAATTGTAATGTGAATAGAAAAATGTAATATGAACTCATCTTCCTGTGTAGAGATCTACAGGAGGAGTTTTAAATGAACTGCCAAATGTTGAGCTTCAGTTAAGTAGGGCAGTGTGCAAGGGTCACAGTCTTTCTCATGACATGCACACAAACCCCTTGTTGCTGGTATTTTGGGGTGGATGAAGAACATAAAGATGCAAGGATACCCCTGGTATTTGTAACCACCAGCCAACTTAGCCTGAATTTTTTTTTTGCCATGTTAAGGTGTTTTCTCCTGGTGTGAGAGTGGTGAGCATGTTTCTTTGACTGCATTTTGCATTGGCGTTGCAGAGGGGTTGGGCTGCCTGGCTGTTTCCAGGCCTCTGCTAGTGCTGGAAATAAGCAGGTCATGAGAAAATACTTGGGGCTGATGGACATCACACCCTTGTGTGGTCAGTGCTGTATTTGCAGTAGTCATGGTGATGGAACACTCCACTGTGCTGGATGATCTTGCTGGATGAGTAAATACAGCAAAGCCATCTTGATGCAAATCAGGTTATAGGACATGGGCTTCAGTCTTCAGGGCTTAAGCTTACAGTCTTGAACTAAGTTGACTTTCCATTGAGAATTTAGCCAAAAATGCTAACAGGATGCTGGCCTTTAACATGGAACAAACCCACTGAAGGTATTTGTTTAAGTGTGAATTTACCCCTTTTTAAATGAAAGCCTGTTTTGTAAGTCGTATTTCCTTTGCAATGATCCAGCATGGACGTGCTTTTTTCCAAAAGACTGTTTGCACTTTGTGAACCTTCAGCTACAGACAGGAAAAACCAACTTGTGCCTCTGTAGGGTTATGTATATTGGCACGAATTGCTCAGGGAAATTAAAATGGGACACTGGGATGCTCAGTCATGTGTCAAATCAAGGTTTGTGGTGTTCTGCAATCAGGGCAAGAGGAAGATGTGACAGGAGTGATGTATTGCTGTCTGAATCCCCTCCACTTACTGGCAAAGATTTCCTGCTGTGCTTGTGGTTGAGGTCAGCTAACTTGTCCTGCTAAGGGAGCGTGCCTTCTTCCTTCAGAGCGCAAATCTGCAGTGGAGTCCCTGTGGCTTCAGAGGTGACACTTACCTGCGTTCTGTGAGAGGAGAGAAAACCCTCCACGTTAACTAATGGTCATCCCTAGTGTTGTGGGACTCTTTTCTCAGCAGCTTACAGCTGTATAGGAATTGCTGACCCCTCTCTCTGTACGGGCATCAGTCAGAGAAAAGATCTAGGAATGCTTGAGCATCTCTGCTTGGCTCACTTGGTCCCAACTTGGTTGTTAAGGTGAAGGTTTAACAAGACTCACTTAGAGGCTACAGTTAATTTCTGGCCTTCTGGGCTGCTTCTGGCTAGCAGTGTTGGTCACCTGCTCCAAAGCAGGTTGCAATCAGGCTCATAGGGAGCAAGTTCAGCTGCTTGGGGGCTTTATATCCCTCCTGTCTTAGGAAAGTGTTTTGCCCGGTGTGCCTTTCTGTCATACAGACCCTCTGTGTTGTGCTCCAGCCTTATCTCACATCAGTACCTGGTGTAGGGGGGAGAATTAAGGGAGGACTCCTGAAAGGCATTTGATAGGTCTCTGGGTAGTAACTGGGATGTGTCCTTATCTGATGATGTGTTTTTTAGCCTGGGATGAATCTGAGGCAGGATTTGAGGATTCACAAGCTGCTGCTTCCTGAGCTCCTCAGGGAAGATGTAGTGTTGGTCATGGAGAGTTAGCCATGGTATAACTCTTGGATTCTCTCAAGCAGTGTTCATAACTGCCAGCTCTTGCCTGCTTTATTACTACCGAGCATTATCTGGTTATATATAGCCTGTTACTTTCCTATGTGTTTTTGTAACTATGCTAATCTGTCTTCTTAGCCTTTATAATTACCCATTTACACCTGAAAATCACCTTTCCTTGATATCACAAAGTCTGTTGTACTTTGCTATAGTTTTTCATTCAGAATTTTCTGTAGGGTCATGTCTGCAAGGCTGTCTGGTGTTTCACCATGTTGGCCCATTACCTTCTGTGACTGTTTTACAACATCATGGTGTTTTGCAGATGATGTCAGAAATGGCACTTGTTTTGTCCACAGTACTTAAAAGAAATCAGTCACAGGGTTGTTTTCATCTGAGTAATAACTAGGGAGACCAAAGGACTGTGCTAGCTAGTAGGATTAACAAAATAGAGACCTCAGAATGTTTGTTTGCTCTACACAAAATATGGGTGACTGGCCAAGAGAATCGAGAGTTTCTTGGTGATGTTTGTCAGATGCCACCTGGAAGCATGTTTAAAAAACAAAAAAGTCCTGAGTGGAGTTAAGAGAAAGATGTGACAAAGATCCAGTTGTGGGCTAGATGTTTCCCTGTTTCTCCAGAGAAACTGCTGATATCAAGCAGACTGTAAAGATGTCCAGCTGAAATGCAAATCTACTTCTCTGTTAAGTCTTTAAGGAAGCTCTGCCGCTGTAGGGGCAGGCACATGTGCGTTCAAGTCAATCTGTAGCTTTCTAGGTTAACTCAGAGGGAATCTGAGTACACTCGCCAGGCCTGGGGAGGGGAGCAGTAGGATGGAGCTGGCATCAGGCATCCTTTCTGTGCCATGTAGGCAATGTAGTGTGCAGCTGTAAGCATCAGAAGAGCAGCACAGAAATGGAGGTGGTTGCAGTCTCAATCGTGTAACTTTAGTGATGCCTAAAACTGTTTCTAAAATTGGGATGTGCCACTGAGCTCTACTCCAGTGATTTATTTTTTTCTTTTCCTTTGCTTTTTCAGATGGGTATGCATTTTCCCAAGAAGAACACGGTGTTGTTTCCCAGTCACAAGTTGTTCGATCCTACGATACAACCAAAAGGAGAACAGAAATAGAATAAATGGTTTTTACTTGATGGGTGGTGGGAATAATGGGATTTGGATCAATGCATCCACTGTTAACACATTCTTGACTAGGGTTGGTGGCAGCAGCCGGAACACCAGAGAACTCATTTCTGTGGCCTTAGCCAACAAGTATCTGTATTCTCCCTGCAAACCTTGAGTACCTAGGGTGGGGGGAAATCATTGTTTGACTTCAGTCGCAAAGCTCTGCCTAAAGTTTTGTTTATGTTGTTATGAAGCATTTGACTGTGCTATGTGAGGTGTGAAATTAAAAACAATGTTTTACCACTATTTAAAACATCAGCATAAAGTCATTCTGAGAGAAAAGTAGAAAATTTATGTTCCATGAGAAACCAGCCGTTGCTTAATTGGAACGGGGTGCTGAGATTTCCTGTTTTGCTGCACACAGACCAAGTGCACATGACTGCATGCAGACCTTACTCCTTCTAGTATTCACTGTTTACTAA
The DNA here is from genome assembly GCA_035041345.1 of Poliocrania exsul. Taxonomy (NCBI): domain Eukaryota; kingdom Metazoa; phylum Chordata; class Aves; order Passeriformes; family Thamnophilidae; genus Poliocrania; species Poliocrania exsul. The sequence continues at coordinate 46,929,952 of JAWWLZ010000001.1, read as the reverse complement.
TTTGGCTGAAATTTTTAACAGACCATGTGGTGTAAAATTTTTGATTGCAACACAATTTGTAGCTAAAAATGCTTATTTGCCTCCTTAGGGCAGAATAACATAAGATAGCAAACTTACTTAGACTCTATCTTGCCCTCTTACAGGATTTATTAGGGATCTGACTTAGCTTTCTGAAACCTAATCAATAGCTTACTCACAAAGCCAGAATGTGGAAGTCAGAGAGCTTGGCAGGGCAGCAGTCAGGACGGTGCATGGCATTGTACACAAAGATTAATTAACTTAAATAGGTGCCTCCTCCTAATGCTTCATGATGTATTTGGATGTGCACTCCAAATGTAGCCAGGGATTTCCCTCCATCATCCCATTCCCACTCTAATAGTAAAACAAGACAGCGAGAACTTTAAAGGTGTGATCTGGTCAGATATTTTGAGGAAGATGTGCATCCACACAGGAGGTGGCTGCTGTAACCCTAAAAAAGCATTTCCCTGACGAGGTAGGATTGATTTGCAAAGAAGAGTTAGGAAGGGTTTACGCACATGTGTGCACACATATGTACACAAACAGAGCTGGGCATTGTGAATAGAAGACCTGCTGTTTGTTTGTTCAGCCAAACCAGTCTCTCTTCTAGATCTGATCCATCAACAGGCTTCCCGAAACACTCAGACCCGTGAGCCCTGGAAGGAATGCTTGCTCCATGGCCTTGCTGTGCCAGTGGCACAGGCATGCTGCTGCATAGATTGGAATTTTGGAAAAAAAAAAATTAAAGGCAAAAACTGGGGCATAAGTTAAAGCTGAAAGAGCTCTTAGAAAGCTTGTGCTGTCCTCCAGACAAGTTCTATTAATTTTAGTCGCCAAGCCACGTTTCTGAATAGTATAAAGTAAATACTGCCGTGTTTAAGCCAGGTTTTGTGGTTAATGTATATACTACATCTGTGTATTTAGAAAGTTCGCATTGTTTTTTGCCCTATTGCCCGTCATCCAGATTTTTTTATTGATTTAAATATATCCAAAAGCAATTTAAATATGAATATTTATGTTTAGCAAGGGAAAGGAAGCGTCAGCCTGGCCTACTGGCTTAATCTTCCCTAAGGGTTGTGTGTAAATGCCAGTGCTCAAGTGCTGTAATTCAATTCCCAGTGCCACCTCAGAGGCTCACAGTCCTCTTCCACGTTAAAAACGTCAAATTTTGCTCCTGCAGCACCAGTCAGGATTGGTCTTGGATTAGGTTGATGGCACAGAGGGAAAAAGTCATCACCTTCTTTCTGCAGTGCTAATGAGACAATTATGCAATAAGGGAAACATGCAAATAATTTTGCCATAGGCACGAATGTCAAGGGGCCAAGTGTAGATGTGTGTATTTTCTGGGAGATGAATTTTGTTTTAAGGCACAAATACTAGTGCAGAGAATAAATAAGGGGAGAGTAAACCTGATCCCAGGAGCTTTTAAATCTTAATGCTGATCTAACCTGTTAAACACTTCCTTTTATTTAGAACCCAAGACTATTTAGGAAATGTGTGGTGTAAGCCCTTCCTCAGAACTGCTAATTGTTTCTTCCTTTTGTAAAAACACAAGGAAAATTAACTTCCCACCAAGACAAAATGAGATCAGCTTAGTCTTTGTACTCTAAGCCACACACCAAACACTGGTATGTAAACAATTTGGAGGCTTTTCTTGAGACTGCAGAAAAAAAGCTTTGAAAAGCCTCTGGATAATGAAGAAAGGCAAGTAAACCTGTTGAGCAGAGAATAGAAGGGATCCTGGAGTCTCTTCTGTTCTTAACTTACTGCAACAAAATTTTACTGAACATAATGAGAGATGCTGGGGAGGAGCAGCTGTCATCTGGTGTGATTTATTTTATTAGTGCAAACTATGGGCTGTATCATTTTGACCTCCCTGTAAATTGAGGTCAGTGTGTGTCACAAACACAAACCCTCCCTAGAGTGAATAGTGGCTTAGACTGAGGTACGTGTGTTGGTTGTCAGCTCAATGGGAATTGCACATGGGATTTGTCACAGGGCTATACAGTATGTGACACTGGGGTAGTGGGTCAGACTTTATCATCACTGTAAGGCCTTAACCTCTAGCTGAGTTAATTCTGTAGAACCCACCCAGGTCAAGACCTGGCATTCTTCTTTTTCTTTGGAGCCATTATGGGAATTAATGTGTTGTAATATGCTATAGACTGGCCATTGCAGTTGCTTGTCTTCATGAACAATGATGAGGTGTATTCCAGTGGTGTGTTAGCAAAAGGAGAGTGGCAGCTGCTCGGCATCAACAGGATTCCTTGTTCATTAAGGCAGATGCATGTAGCAGTAACAGCAGCCTTTGAAAGCTCTGTGTGAAAGTGTTATCAACTAGACAGGGTATCAGAGCAGAAGGAATGGGAGATTTCTGCATGACTGTCCAGACTTAACTACCTAGGGTTGATCAGAAAAGGGTTTCCTGGGCAGCTCTCTGTACTGACCGAAGGGAGGTGGGTTTGAATATTCAGAAGGAAGTGGTGATTTTCCTGAATTTAAACCTGAATCCGGTTGCTGCTTTTTGTAACACCATAATCACTGTGTGCACAGAAGCTGCTGTTCCTTTAATGATTGCCTAGTAGCAAATTGAAGCTGGCGAGTGGGAGTCTGAGCTAAGCACTGCTGAGAAGTCTGTTGACATTTTCTTTTCCTTGACAGAGCTTCAGGTCTTGCTGTAGGGACCTAGCATGGGAAGTCAGTAATAACTTGTCAGGGAGAAATGGCGAATAACCAATAAAAGTACCTAGGTCAAACTAAGGAGCTAATGTATCTAAAAATGTGTGTAGAGTTAACATGAACTATTATGGGCTGTAAATTAAGATAACAGTCAAGCCTCGCTAATCTGCACTTCATTGGACCACATGCCTCTTGGTGCATGTCAAAACTGTGCAGTCTCTCCCCCTGCCTCAGCCAGCAGCTAATGGCAGATGCTGCAGGGAAGTCTCCTGTTACCAAGATTACATTATTTTTACAGCATGTAATGGAGTGTGCTTGCTGGGAGACAGTCATAATAATAAAGTCATAAATAAGAGAAAGCTCAAGTGGACCAGAGTATGTGAAATGCAGGGAATGTGATGTGGTCAGTGTCCACACTGCGTGCAACCTGTCCCTGTATGGACAGCCCGAGAACTTGAGAGGTGCAGTAGGGATGTCTTCTTTACATTCTCCCTTGGTTTTATAAATAAAGACTTCATTTCATCTTTAAATGCTCTGAGGACTGTACTTTTGCTGTTCCACCCCACAGCTCAAGTTAGAAGCAGAGCAGTCCTTCAATAGGTGTTTGCCCCAGAGAAGCACTTCAGGTTTGTCAGGTTTCTCATGGTGTTAAGCTCTGAGGATAATTTTACCTTAGTTTTGGCTCATCACACATTGTCCATGCCTTAAACTTCAGTCAGTTTGCAGGAGAGCTCTGTGTGTCTTGTTGAGTCTATCAAGAAACAGTGATGGTATGAAATACATAAGGCCTTGGAGACAAGAATTTGTCTGTCTATACTGTCTGATGTATCTGGATAGCAGTTTGCTTCTGCTTCTGAAACCTGGCACTGACCGTGCATGTTCCTCAGTGTCTAGACAGTTGGACTCCTTCTGTCCTACCAGAAAGGACCCTTGTACTCATTTCTTCCAGAGTCTGTCTATGCTGCAGCTCTGTGCCTCTTCAGGAATGCTGAGCACCAAGTAAATCCAGACCCTCATCCCTACCTTGCACCTTCAGGGTCCCCTGGGCACAACTCTGAGTCTGGCCCACCGGCAGCTCTTAGAGGCACAGCCTATCCAAATGCGGAGGGATTTGAATTCAGATCCAAGTGTTGTTCCAAGACATAACTCAAAACTGTCCGTCCACGCTGTGTATAGAGATGTACAAGAGGTGCTCAGCTTAGAGCTTTCTTGTCCTGTACAGATTAGGACAAGTCTCCTAGGCTTGATTGCAAACTTAATACAACCCTAGTCCTACTTTATTTTCCTTAGTCTTAGAATATTGCTTATACTGACTTCTCAGAACTGAATAAGTCCAGGAGGGAAAGAGCTCAGATCTCTCGCCTTCAGTATCCTATAAACACCCAAGAGAGCCTTCACCACCTTTCAGCATCTGTGACCAGAGCTGTGTGTCTGGAGGCCACAGGACAGGTCAGTACAAGAGGTGACATCAAAATAAATCCATATGGGTGCAGAGAATAACGCCTTCTGTACCTCTTGTATGTGTAGCAGTAAGATTAATGGAGGCTTTGAGCTTTGTTGGCAAATGAAAACCAGAAATTGCCCTGTGCTGTTTGGCCTCACAAGTGAATCCCAAAGGTGATTGCTTCTTCATGACCTGCAGAAAGCCCAGACAGCCTGACTGAATTTATCTGGCCAGGAATGTGCTCTCGGATGGGCTGTCTGGGGCGGTGAAGGGACTGGGAAACAGAATAGCTAGGCCAGGACTACTGCTGTCTGTTAGAGGTTAGGGAAGGGAGAGAGTCCTTGGGCTGCCCTGAAGAGCTGTGACAGAGCTTACTTCTTTGGTTTCTTCCTGCAGCTCTGGGAAGGGAGGAAAGGAGTTGAGTTGTGAGTTGGTAAGGTGCTGCTACCTCCTGAAGCTGAGTTTCCCTGGTACCAAGCTGAGTCCTGAGCTTGGAGAAAGGAAATGCATTCCTGCCAGAAGTCCCCCTGTTTAGCATACTTTGGCTCTAGTGGGTTGTTTTTCTGGGTTATGACAGATTGCTAAATTGTTTCCTGATTACTATTTGCCTCATGGACCCAGCAGAACTGAGCACTGAAATTATTTCAGTTCTGACTGAGAATCGTTCATGGGGAGTTAATGGGACTTCTTAAGCATTGCTCCTGGGCAGGTTCCTCTCTCTCAGGCTGGTGTAACAGACTTGTTAATCTGGGGGCCTGGATATTTTTGTGATAGTGGGAAGCCTAGAAGTTGCTTCATTTGGATTCATGGCCTGGATTCATTTGTGGTGTGAACAGAAGGTAAAGCAGCTGAGTACTGCCATTTATCCAAAGCCTGCCTTTGTGTATGAAGAAGGTGAGACAAATTCTCCTGAAGTTTGCCACAAGGGGTTCCTTCTCCCTCAGCATCTCTGTAGTTGCTAAAGAGAAGTAGAAGTGAGTAAATGACAAATTGTGTGTGGGCAAGCCCAGTTCTGGGCAGTCTCAGAGAAGTTTAATGATGAACAGTGTAATATATTGCCAAACTGTCACTATGCATAGCTCGAAGGTCAGCGCCCTTGTAATTATGGAGTGATGAAGCCAAGGGAAAAAGCCAACATTAACAGAAAGACATGATTGTTTTAAATTCTAACTACCTTACTGGGTGGCTTCCCTGCGAAGATGTTCCAGATGTCATCTTGGCATAAATTAATCAATTTCAAAACATCTGCAGGGTTTCTGAGAAAACATGGAGTTTACCAGACAGTGCTTATGCTCTCCTTTGCCCTTCTGGTTGATACTTTCGTTCAGGAGGGGAATTAGGGTACTTGCTGTTCTTACTGTCAAGACCTCATAGACTGGAAAGTTGCTCTAAGTTGTTTCTCAACTCTTTCCTTTTTTTTTTTTTTTAAAAAAAAGGGCTCCAGATATAAAGCAATGAGGCAGCCAAGCCCTCTGGGACTGTGTGCATGTGTGTGTTGGAAGAATTGTCTGACTTGAAAACCTCCCCCTGTCCCTCCTCCTGCCCCTGAAGTGAAGCCCATTGCACTGGGAGGTCAAATATTCAGCGTCTTGAGTGACAGGATCTTTAACAGCATCTTTTTCATCAGCGAGCCAAGTCATGTGCCCGCTTGTCTGTCATATCTGTACTCAAATTGCTTAAATATTGTTTCAGATGGGGAGTTTTAATCTGGATATGCAGAGAGGAGTGATGCTGGGGGGGGATGTTTAATTGGCTCCCAGCAGAGCAGCAATGGTGTGTGGGTTTTTTCCTCTAGAAGTGTTACCATTTTCAGGTCCTGTTAATGTCCTCTGGTAGTTTAAATACAGCATCGCATTACAGTGGAGTTTGTTTCCCTCCCAGACTGAATACAAATGAAGGTCATTTACTTGTATTTTTAGAAGGTTCAGAAAACTTAGACAATTTGTAGCTTTGAACAGCATTGTTGACTGTTGTATGTCTGCACAAAAATATTTCCAATAAACCTTTTATTAAAGCAATCCAATGGATCAAGGCTTGTTTGTTTTATCCCCCCACAAGCTCTGCAGCAAGAGTTCAACGTTAAATGCATTTGAGATGTAGTCTGAAAAGCTGGTAAATGAATTATTTTTATTTTTTCATGGCCTTTTGGGTATGTTTTAAGGGCCTGCTTGTTAGTGCAAAGGACAAGGCTTGAGTTCCTTTAATGGGTCTCAAATTGGGCCCCAAATGCAAGACTTGTATGGTAAAATAAGAATGGTACTAGTGGGTTTACAGCAGGTACATGGTATTTGAACAATGTCTCCAGGGGGAAAACCCATCTCTTATACAAGCTACATGGAGAGATACTCTCCTACAAATGATGCACTTGATCGCACCAAGCCTTCACCAAAATAAATCTTGGAAGTCTGTTGTCCCAACTAAGTCATGTAGACACAGCAAAGGAGAATTAAGCCCTAAAACTTCTTTTGCCTCCTTACTTGCAGCTGAGTTTGCAAGATGCTTTTTTAATACTAGGCCTGCATGCTCTTGTGTTTGAGAGGTGAACGTGGTCTGATATGTGGTGAGGCAAGACCATGCCAGATGCTTTCCTCCAAGCTATCCTGAGTGCAGGGGCAGGATCCCTCCTGCTTCTGCCTGCTCAGGAATATCACATCTGCTGATGGTGCTCCACTGATGCTGCCAAGCTCACTCGTGTTGCCATACCTGGAGAAGGTAACCCAAGCTCAGTTGCCTCAAGCAAGACTGACAGCATGAAGCACCACACAAAGGCTCTTGTGTCCCCAGTAGTGTTGTGTCCATATGCTCCAGGGACATGTGCTGTGATCCTCTCTACTACAATATATTTTTTCCATTTAACAAGTATTTTTTCATGAGCTATGAAAAAATAGTCCCTTCTGCTCAACCCACTGGGAAGCAGCAGGGTTGGAACACTGGAGAGCCTCAGCAACGCAGCTAGGAGAGCCTGGGCCATGAGACCTGAGGGCACAGTGAGCTCAAGGCACAGCATCACCCTCCTGAACAAAACCAACATGCACAGACTCAGAAGGGGAAACCCAAGTTATGGCTGAAGATAAATTTGTGGAAAAGGTTGTCTTACCTAATTTTTGGTGACCATGGGGAACATGCATCATAAAATCCCTAATAGAAAGTAAAAGTGTATGAGCTTTAACAGAGAGAGCTTTTTGTCCAAATATTATTAGATGCTGGAGTTAAAGAGATTTTATCAGGAGCAAAATGCATATTTATATATAGTCTGGCTAAAACTTTCCCTCCTTAGGGTGCTGTAACTTGATGAATAGATTTTTTCCTTATATATTGCCGACAGAAACACTTTTAAGAGCATAGAGAGACTTTTTTAAAACAAATTTTTTCTGGATTTTTTTTTAAATTAGGAAACAAAAAGAAAGTGTGAGCCAAACCTCCTCTCTTCCCATTCCAAGTCATTACTTGAGCACATTTCAAAGCACTTTTATCCAAAAAGCCAGAATTAGTATCTGCTTTTCCTTTTTGTAGAAATAAAGAGAGCGATGAACTCCTTGTGTATCCCTGTTGTGCTGCAGTAAATGCCTGCTCCTTCCCTGGATCTCCATAGAGCAATCCAGCCTGCAAGGATGTAGCAGCAGGAGCTGCACTGTATGTGAAAGCTTCTCACACATCTGGGCAATCAATTATGCCAAAGTAAAATTGATGGTAAACTTCAACAAGCTTTATTCAGTTGGTGGTGGGAGAATTTGATGCTTGGCCAGCTGCTCCCTGTACTGTTGTCTCTTGCAGTGCGCACGAAAAGGGAAATGATTCTCAGAATTGTTAAATAAATGGATTGCTCCTTAAACCCCTTATTAGATATATTAGTTGACTAATCACCTCAGAGACTTTCCCTCTAACAGGTTGACAGGCAAAATGGTGAGAGAGTGCTCATGTCCCAGAGCCAAGTATTTGCCGGAGCAGCTGCTAAGTCAGTTGACAGTAGCCTTGGGTGCCTCATGCTAGACCAAAGGAGAATCAAAGTCCCTAAACCTGTAGATTAATGCTCAAGTCTGAAATGGGAGCATTAAAAAATAGAAGTGTAACTGAGAAAGGTCCAGTTGAGCAATGTTAAGCAAGAAGATTTAAGAAGCCTAATCCCTTTTTGTGAGCACTGCTGCAGCAGTCACCTGGTACCAGCCCTCCCTCCAGCACAGCCTTGTGACTCTGAGTTCCCCCAGCATTTGGGGTGCAGCAGGTCCTCAGAAACCTGCAAGGAACAGTGATTTTCCTCCTGCTTCCTCCTCAGCAGGAATACATGGCTGTGGAGGAACAAGGCTTGAAACATCACTGAAAGCCACTGCTGGTTCTTGGCTGTCTGTACTGAGTGAGCGCAGGTGGGGAGTGGACTGTGTCCCAGGTGAGGGAATAGTGAGCAATGCTGGTGAGACCTTGCTGTGGTGGGCACACTCAGCCAGGACACTCACCATTAGGAAGCTTGATAGGAGGGAGCTCATTATGCATTTTTCATGCCATGACTGATCTGATGAACAGTGAAGTGATGGCCAAAGAGATGGTCCTGGTTCCCCTCTGCATTTCCCTTGGCATTAGGTGCTGCCTCTGTGAGGGTTTCATGTCAGGGTGCTGTGGACACTGAGTTTTCTGGGTCACACAAAGTAGGCCCTCGAGTGATGAAGCTCCAAGCTTCCAGGGCAGTTTGGCACTGAAATCCTGCAGTGAAGAATCTGTGAGCTTCAGCTCTCATACCCACCTTGTCTGATGGCTCAGCTGGCACTAACCTACAGCCTGATAACCAATGTCCAGCACAGTTGTCACAATAAAGCAAGACTGGTTTGTTGGTCCTATGGAGCTGCTGGTGCTTGCTGGTAACCAGTAGAGGCAGCAGGAGCACACCCCAGTCCCTCAGGAGAAAAAGACTGGAAAAAAGAGACTGTGGTTTGGGGTTGTATAATGCACTGGGTTTGTAACTGTGCTAGTCCCTCTCACTCCTTCCTTTCGCCACACTATGGATGGTACTGCCTACAAGCACACTCATCCAAGCCTTAGTCTGAAGAAAACACAGTGTGATCTTAGTGGCAGCTCATTTGGATGTGCCTGGTATCAGAGCTTGAGCTGCATGCCATTACTATACTTGTTAATTAAATCCTTTATAATGACTGTATGTATTTATCCATATGAAGTGAAGGCAGCGCTTGAGCTTTTACACTGAGAGCCTGATTCTCATTTCACAGTAGGTCAACAGCAGTTGCTTTTGGTTTGCACCAATGTAAGTTTAGAATCATTTGTTCCCCCATAACAAGACATTTACAAGCACACATAGACTGTCTGGTGTGTGAAGTCAATAGGATTCTGTCTCTCAAAAGCAAATATTGAAGGAATTAGCAGCTGCATAAGCCAATGTTTATCATTTGGATAACAAATCATAGCAGAGACTGCACAACATACTGACATCCTCATCTGACGTCCTGTAACTGGTGTGAGCCACCCCAGCACCATGGAGCGGAGGGAAGCTGGTGGCCTAGCTAAGCTCAGCTCTGCACCCAGCAGGATCCAACACTCTGCCAGCTTGTCCCTGTCAGCTTTCAAAACTCTTTCTGGACCTGATTGAAGGAAACCTGATTGCCCCATCCCTGAAAGTGTGCAAGGCCAGACTGAATGGGGCTCTGAGCAACATCTAGTGAGGTCTAGTGAGAGGTGTCCCTGCCAATGGGACCAGAGGACCTTTAAGTTCCATCCAAACCAACCCACTTTTTTATGATTCTGTCAAGCTGTTCAGTATAAGTAACTTTATTTTATTGCTGCATTATTACTGCTGTCTAACATGATGTTCACTTGCCCTGGTTTAATAGAATTGATAAGCTCTGAAGTAGTGCCTTCTTTTTTGTTTTCAAGTTAACCTACAAAGACAAAGCAGGGTGGGCTGTGCCCTGAGCTGGTTTAGCATTAAATACGAGGAAGGCCTGATGGAAAACAACTCATCTTTTGAATTAAATAACATTTTTCAGCTTGATGTATTGTTTGCCTTGATTTTGCTGAAGGTTTTCTGAAGGACTGATAACAGCCAATAAGGAACTGCTTACTTGAAAGTGAAGGATTATCACTTTCAGGAGAAAGGATGTTACTGCTATTCTTTCTTGAATATTTGAAAACTATTTTTGCTATTATAAGCCTAGAAAGTGTGTATAAACAGCTTGTGATGGCAGACAAGATTTCAAGGTTTAAGGTGAGTTTCCCTTTATATTTCCTGCTGTGCTGTTGACAATGCAAACAGAAGACAACATGAGTCCTTGGTGAGCTGCATGTACCCACCAGGCCCTGCCCAGGGCAGAAGGTGACTGTTTGAGTTGTTACCTGCCTGGTTTCATCTCATAAGAAATAACCACCAAAGTGAATTAATACTAAAAAAAAGTCAACTAACTTTCCTTTGACCAAGCCAGTGGCCAGTACAATGCTGGAGGCACTTGCAATCTGAAAGCTGTGACTCATGTTGTGCTCCAGAGAGGCTTCTCTCTCCTCTTCTAATGAAAATCAGGGAGTAAGAGGATAGTCAGCTTCTGACACACCTAGCAGTGTTTCAGCCATGCCTAGTGGAACGTCTGCTGCCTTACTCTTGCTGTTTGGAAGATGTCACCTTTGATGTTGAGTGGGCAGGCATTTCCCTGACAAAGCTGTGCCTCTGCTCACTAAGGAGATGCCCCAGATGTCCCCATCCAGTGCAGCTGCCCCCACAAGAGGTCTGGCTCAGCAGTCACCACAGTGCAGTGCCCAGTATCCTGCAGGACACAGGGTGGGTGGCGGGGGGCAAGCAGGAGATGGACATGACATGAGGGCCAAGAAAGCATTGTAAACAAGCCAACAGGGTGATGCTAGAGAGGGTGAGAGGTGCAGGGTCACAAGCCAAGTGAAAAAAGCCTGGGGTCAGGTCAGTGTGCTGAGATTTTCCAGATACAAAGGACAAATGAAGCCAAGCAATTAGGAATAGCATCTTTGTGGGAAAAATCACAAGACCAGTAAAGTGTCAGCACAGGAAGGGAGATCTCTGAAGCAGGGAGAGAAAAGCCAGCCCTAGGTCAGGGCTGTAGTGGCTTCCCGGGGTTGGGGGAAGCTGTGTCTGGGGCTGGGTCCCCCCAGGAGGTGGGGACACTGGCACACCCCAAAGGGCTGAGACAAGACATGACCCATGCCAGCCTCACCTCCAGGGCTTGCTGCAGATGGGCCAATGCTATTTGGTGTTTGGCTGGTGCAAAGCAGGCATGCTGAAATGTTGGCTCATATGAGGCCTTCCCACTCACTTCACACAAGTATTTTACGCCACATGGTCCAGCATGATGGGTATGTGTCCCCACTGCTGAGGCACAGGAGGCTACAGCACAGGAGTGTTACAGCACAAGTGGCTGGTGTTATCTGTCCATTCAGATTGCACAGAAATTCTGTCACAGGGATTAAATGTTCTGTTACAGGACAGGGGACATTGTGAGCCAGGTATCAACCAGCTCCATTCATTGTAGATGGGGAAGGGGAGAAAGGATGGCACAAACTTATGTGATTTGTTCAGTCCATTTGCAAGTGATCCCGGACAGGAAAATGCTGCAAGCCCCACTGAGGACAGAGAAATATTACAAAGAGACCTACAGAGAAGCAGGAAATATGAGGAGGAAACAATAAAATGAAATTCAGCTTGGAAAAATACAGGGGAATACATGTGGGGAATAATATTTAGTAATAACTTCAGTGGGAGGAAAAGAGAGGAAAAACGGAAAACCTGGAGGGACAAGAAGAGCTCTGGCAAGACCAAAACTGAAGAGCAAATGAGATATTTTGAAAGGGAGGTGCTGAGGTTAAAGTGCTGAGTGAGACCTGCACCCCAGCTCACTCCCCTGAGGCATTATGGGCCACTAGTAAGCAACAACCTTTAATTGCACTGAACTCCACTTTCCCCTGCTAACCATGTCGATGGCTGGTAACAGCTGTACAGGGGCAGGGAAAGCCCCTGCTAATGGGCTTTGTCCTCTGAGCATGCTCAGGTAATAGGTAAGACATTTTGAAGTGGTTCTACACATGTGTTGGGAGGGAGTCATGTCTCTAGTGATGATTTCCTGCTGTTCCCTGCATGGCTCAGTGGGCACTGTGGGGCAGCACTGGCCAAGCCAGATGGGATCGCCTGTGGCCACCTCGGGGGCACTGCTGTTGTCTTCGGTTGAGCTGGCAGAATGCCAACTGCCCAATACAGAGCCAGCCTCCCTCCCTCCAGCCCAGAAAAGGGAGAAGGGGAAGAAACTAGAAACTCATTTAAACTTAAACTAACTATATATATTTATACAGAAAAGAGAAAATTAAAAGAAACTACAATATAACACACACACAAGTTAGATATAACAATTTTCTACCTCCCACTGAAAACAGGTTCCATCACTCTAGATCCATAAGCACCCCAAAAGACACCCAGCAAGATACAGACAGTAAACAACAAAATGTTTCTACTTGCCTGAACTCAAACAAAAGGCAAGTAGCGGCAGCAGTAGCAGGGCCCAGACAGCAACATAGCAGCTGCGTGTCTTGCCTCTACTTCAGCCATGATGGAACTGAGAGAACACCTCCCACTTCTGTATTCGTATCTCAGGTTTGCATCATCTGGTATGAAATATTTCTTTGGTTACTTAGTCAGGTGATACCTGTCTCTCCTAATCTACATAGATTCTCTGAGCCTGCTAATTTGAGGCTTAGCTAAAAATACCACAGCTGTGCCCACAGGTCCCCTTGTGAGGGCACCACCAGTATGGTGGGGTGTGCTCTGGGCACACCAGTGCCAGCCCAGCCATGTGGGATCTGCTGACTTCTCTCCACCATCACTACTGCTTACCACACACACCATCTCTGGCACAGCACATGACTGAGCCCCTCAGTGCCTTAAATAAGTAGCAATATATTCAGAAACAGGCATGGAAACAGGACACCAGACACTTTCAACTGCAAGTGAGCGAGAACATAAATTTAAGGAGTGTAAACAGCAGGGAAAAAAAAGGAATGTTCAAGGCAGTCTGGGAAGATGAGCCTGAGTAATGGGATGAAATTGAGCAAGGAAAAAGGTGTGCAACTTCTTGGGGTGGGTTTCCTGAGCCATGCATCATCTCGCACCAAGCTGTGTGACCTGGTATGCAGAGCACTCAGCTAGGGTTGCAAGATGGGTGAAGTGATGGCAGGAGTATTTCCATCCCTTCTTGCAGCAATATAAGGCCAAAAATGCATTTAAGGGCCATGTAACAGGTTTAGAACTTTTTAATCCTCACATTTTAGGCTCTTGCATTGTAAAGACAAGACAGAAATTATCTCTCCTGCAGAGCAGCTGCACATGCATTGATAGGAGCAGAGAGCTGCTGTGCCCACCCTGGTCCCTGTTTGGAGCCCAGCCCTGGACTGCCATGGCCCAGTGCTATGCAGCAGCACTGCACAAGGGTTTTCCAGTTCCTCTGTTGCATGTGGACTATCCTTCTAAGTTGCAACCCAATAAACCTTGGTCTCAGCTGGTACTGTAGGCTATAAAAAGTAAGTGCATCTTTCTTAAGCACCACTTGTGCTTGCTCAGAAGTTTGTCAGCAAGTTTGCGCACTGCCTTTCCCCATCCATAGTCACCAGATGCAGCAGGAAAACACCACCTTTCTTGACCAAGGGGGAAAACACAAAAGCTTTGACACAAATTATTGGTCTCTCCTGCTGCACAGTGCTTGTCATCTCAGCCCATCTGCTCCCATCTGCTCCAAACCATAGCTGACCCCCTCTTTCCCTGCCAGCTTTCTGCTTCCAGCCCTGCTCCCTCACCTCCCACAGATGCCAGGAAGCAGTGGCATTTTGGGACGTTCTATGTACAGCCTGACCAAGGCTACTTCCCCCCCACCCCCACCCCTGACTGTTCTTCCTTATTTATTTGAGTTATAAATATGCAGATCTGACCCCAATTTCTTCTCCATGCCCTCTTGGCACTCCCAGCCATCTGCCTGCCCACACAATGCAACACTGGCATCACCAGCAGCAGGAAGGAGCAAACACCAGGAAAGCAAAGTGGCCTTGTCCCAGACTTGCATTATGGCCCCGGCACAACAGGAGGTTGGCTTTGGTTTCACTTACGAGGATGAAGTTTGCTCAAGCAAGAAGGGTCCCCGAGCAGAGGGTGGAGGGAACAGCAGGGCCTCTTACTGAGTTATACATTCAAAATGCCCAGCTGGTAACTGTGAGTCCTACTGAAACAAGAATCCTCAGCAAATGCTGTTTGCTGGGGAGCATTTGGCATTATTTGGAAATGGGGAACCTGATGGGGTCATGGGCTCTGGCACATCCTGTTCCCACTGCTGCTCCTCAACCATCTCTGTGGCCACTGGGATGTGAGTGCTCTCTATCTCACCTGATGCTCAGATGTCATCTTCCTGTTCCCCTTCTCTCCAAACACACTCCCCTCAGACACACCCCACCACTGAGGCACCATGTTCAGCCATGTAAGTTGTTGGGGTTACTGTTATTTAAAATCATGGCAAAACTTTGCTTGTTGCCAGAGTCTGGAGAAGTGGGCTGGTCAGATGTGATTTTGTAGACAGAAGAAAGTAAATTATTAACTGAAGAAAAAAAGCCTATGACAAAGCAAATGAAACTAAAGTCACACCATAAAATATTTATTAAGAAACAAAGGGGGCTTTTTTCTTCATTTGTAAGAAACACTTTAAAGCAAGTGCTCTTTCAGAGATTTAAAAGCTATATCAAATGGTAACATTGGTTTTACATTATTGTACATGACATTAAAAAAATCACCACATCTCACAAAATTCCTTCTATTACAACTCAGGCTTCTCTGCCTTCAGTTGTAAATTAATTTCTACAGACTTAAATTTAACTTATTCTTTTTTCTTTTTTTTTCTTTTTTTTTTTTTTAAACAAGTAAACAATATACAAAGATTCACCTGAATTTCATAGGTCAGAGGAGATGTCCTTGCCAGGGCCTGTGCAAGGCAGGCAGTGTGTGCGTGGTGGCAGGGGAGCCGATTTGGTTCACAGCTGGGAAACCACAGGGATGAGCTGCTTGTCTGGCCAGGTCTCACCTGGGGCCAGGCACCTCCAGCTCCTTCTGAAGCCACTGGCAGCTGCCCCTGGGCATAATGCCAGCTCAGCTCGGGAAGGCCATGTGACCACACTGCAACATGGGCACACAGAAACCTAAATCCCCATGAGACCAGACTGCACGGTGGGTCCTTCAAAAGCTGGGCAGCCCCCAGCCCTGGTGCACCCGCTGTCCTGAAGATCCTCAAGCTGTGCAAGCAGAGCAGGGTGGGCACTGGCACCTCCAGGAGTCGGACGCTTTCTTCCCAAAGATGCCCAGTGTGGCTGGAGGGGAAGCCAGGTCCTGTAAGCCAATCTTCCTGTCCAGGTCTCGTAAGCCAGTCTTTCTGTTCAGGTCCTGCATGCTGACTGTGCGATCGTAGCCAGGAACAACAGATCTGGGATAAATTACCTATTCATTTCCCCGCGTCAGTGGCCAAACCATCTCTGCCTGCTGCAGACTGCCTGTGTGTGGCATGTTTACGAGTAAACCATTGGATTTGGCAATCTGTCTGCACATTATGTGTCATTTAAAAACAGACATACAAAAAATAGTAGTATCACAGTTATTGCTACATATTGATACAGTATCAGACAATAAGAAACCTTTTGTAATCTCTGCTCTGGTTACAGTAATTGCCTGTTTTTTTTATAGAGCCTCAGTCTTCCCTTGCACTGTTTTGGCTGAAGAACAAATGGATGGAAATGCTGAGACTATGCCTTTTTAAGAGACAAAACCAGCCTTAGTTTGCTACGTCTGGGTTAATATTATTACAATTAGCATGATCTGATTATTCCCAGCACTCTGTTGCCTTTTAACCTGGAGAGGTGTTTTCTCCAGCTGAAGCAAAGCAAGACAGAGCCAGCAGCTCCAGTGTACACTGTCGCCCCTGTCCACATCTCACCACTTTCCTGATTGCCGTGGCACCACAAGCACCATTGTCCTTTGGTTGGGCCCTTTTTCTGATTTTTAAATACAGCTGTGCCTTCCTAATCCCCTGCCCCACAGGTAAAGAAAGAAAGAAAGGATGAGTTTCAAACCTCCACCAGCAATATTGCATCCCAGGCAGGGCAGTTCTGTGTGAGACTCCACTGCTCCCACAGGGGAGGGCAGGGGACTCAGGATGGGCTGGTGGGGCAGTGGGACAAACTCCATTTTCCTACAGGCAGACTCAGTTGCAAGCAGGGTTTGGGGCTGACAACTTCATGTGCATTCACAGGGGTTTACTGTTTCATGAGAAGTGAGGTTAAATCAGGCGTGTTTGGGATCACAGTACGACCTTTCCCTGCGAAGGCAGTTCCAGCTCAGACACTGCCAGCTGTGCCAAGAGCCTCGTTGAGTGTCACAAACAGCAAGCACCTCGTACCCTGCTTTTAGTATAATGTTCACAAGGATAAAGTCTGTGCAAACCACTACTGGGTCCTGATCTTCAGACAAAATCAAATCAAGAAGGGTTTCAAGTGCAGTGGAAGAAGAGCTGAATAACTCAGTCTTCTAATTCCTACATAAATATCAGGGACAAGAAAAATTGGTCTTTGCAAGACCAAGCCTCTTATGGCATTTCACCCCAAACCAGGTGTGTGTAAGGAGCCATGGAGGCTGGTACCAGCACCCAGCACGCAGGGATTGCACTGTTTGGCTCTTGGTTGTGATTGTCTGTCAAGCATCGGGAAATGTCATTAAGGAGCTGGGAGAGGAGAAGAGAGGTTTCTTAAGTACTTCGGTCTTGTGTAACAAAACTCTTTCTACAAATTAATTAGGCAAATACTTCTGACCATGTCATACCTGAAGGGCACTTAATGGCTCCGACATTTATCTCTCGAGTACAGTAATCTGAAATACATATGCATTTTCAGGGTAATCCTTCGCCGCCGTAAATCACGCACTGGAATGAGAGCGTATCTGGCAACGTTAATTCCGAGATATCATCCTTACAGTTTCTGGCAACAGACCCCGATGAAAATAAATGGTTTATAAACACTGTCTGACATGCATGAGCCTTTCAAAATTATTTACAAGTGATGTTCTGGGAGCTTCATTCCAAGGAAGTGTTTCTCCTCTGTTCAGTTTAGATATCAAAATCTGCTGGGTGGGGAGGGGGGGGAAGGCGTCAGCGCTACACAGTCACAGCTGGGTACATCTTCTGTTCGCTGTTGGTGTGAGGGAAGGGAGACTGGATCTGTCTGTAGCCGCTCTGCAAACCGTCGAGGAAGGGCGGCACCGGAGTCAGCGGCATCGAGTCGTGCTGCACAGCATAGCCCACATACTGGGGGTGCAGGTACTGCCCCTGGTGCGGCACGATCTGGGTGGCCTGCTGGCAGTTCAGCACAGAGAAGTTCGTGGGCATGTTGACATAGACATTATTCATGGTCCCTTCTGGCAAACAGCAGTTGGTCTGGGACCTGGTCGGTGGGGCTCTGGCCCCTGAGTTGGCACTGGAGCTGGAGCTGGCAGCCGTGCTCGACTGGCGGGAAGAGGAGCCCCGGGAGGTGCTGGCACTTGGGATCATGGGGATCGTCTCCATCAGGCGGGTGCCCCCAGGGGCTCGACTCTGCTGGGGCTCCTGCTTGGGCCGCAGGCATCTGCAGCAGCAAGCTGCCACCAGTGAGCCCAGGATGATGAAGGCAACAAATACAGATCCAACGATAAGGAATGGCACGTAGATGGGCACTGCAACAGCAAGGAAAACATTGTCACTGGAGGCCAAGGACAAACCTCAGCAGCTCTGGCAGAAGCGTGTCGTCCCCCCCCACCAAGCAGAGCCCACCTCCTCCCAGCACAGGTCAGTGCAGGGCAAGCACTAACAGCTGTGTGTGCAGCCAACCATTTTACACCAGAATGATGAAAAGGGCTGCTAAAACCAATGGCTTAAGTTTCCAAAAGCATCTTGAAAGTTATTAGCAGGGAGGAAAGCCCACAGCTCACTCCTGGTGATGGTGGTCTAGTCCACATCCACCACTGCTCCACCTTTTCATCAGATCATGTCTCCAATATGCCCTACTAGAAGAATCAGGCAAGACAGCACTGGGTTTGAACAGTGCCCTAAGGAGATACTTTGGGGGCAGGATGCCTGCTGAGGGCTCAGGAACATAGCACAGTCCAACGCTGGTGCTGCATCCCTCCTCCTCCCTGTTGTTATCCTGCCAGGGCAGGGAGGCAGCCAGGCAGAGACCAGATAGCAGTCACAGGCACTCTGACATCCCACAGCCCTGGGAATGAGTTTCCACTTGCTCTGCACTTCAGCCCTGGGTTAAGGGAGAAACTACAGAGCAGGCAGAGGGGCAACATTGCTCCTTGTGAGGCTTAATGAAGGGACATCAGGGCAGGAGGAGTGAGGATAGGCAAGTGGTGGGAGCAGAAGGTATGGGTGATGCTTCAGTGGTGGGGTCAGGAGCCACTAAACACGGCAAACACCATCCTTGGAAGGACCTGGGCTCCAGGTACTTAGGCTCTCCCAGGGAAAAAGCTGCTTTCTCTGCCTCGGTAAGAAATCTGCATGGATATACCTGGGAATAACAAAGGAGAGGTACCTCCCTTCAGTGCTTGTGAATGCTCCCAACAGTGTGCCTGGACTTTATCATTTCCACCCAAACCTGGCAGCCCCAGGACTAAGGCAGGGCTGTAGACCCCTGCGTGACCCTGTCTGACCCTGCTAAGGCATCCACTGCTAATGACATGCAAGTTAACAGTGCCAGTGCAGGGTGATGGCTCCAAACCTGCAGAGCAGTAAATACTAATTAAAAAAATTCCTTGTTCTCAGAATCACAAAGGGGGTTTATCTGTCTGCTCAAGTCAGAATAACTCCTTGCACAGCTGATTGCATGGAGCAAGCTATAACCAAAGGCTCACATTTCTACCATCGTTTTAGCACTTTCAAACAAAAGGCTGAAAACATCATCTCCACGTCTGCGCTCAGTGCTGCAGCAGCTCTTGAGCAGGTGCACGCACTTGCTACAGACTGTAAGGCACAAGTTTTCCAAGAGTAAATCTGTCCTAATTATAACATCACTTCAGGCTACTTCTCGTGCGCTCAGCATGTGTGGATGGCAGCAAGGGTGCCGGGGAGCCACCGGGGCTTTTTTAAACAGCAACAGAAAGACTTGAATTGAGCCTTGAAATTCAATCTTGTAAAACCAGTCCTAAGCAGGGATATCTGAGCTGGAAGAACATACACAATTACAGCAGGGACCAGCCAGCGTCCTTTTGAAATATCCTGTTACTTTTTCTCTTTTGCTCATACGGGTTATCTCATTTATTTTTTCCTTCTCTTTTGAATGGGGAGCACAACGGGGCGGAGGAGCCCGTTCGAAGTGGCGGCAGCGCAGCGCCAGGCCGAGGCGGAGAGGGGTTCTGTCACCTGCTCTCACCGAGCCGCGGCAGGGATTTCCAATAGCAAGGGCGGGAAAAGGCTTCAGCTCGGGCACTTCTCCCCGTATAACAGCCGCTGTCGAGCCTGGCCAGCCCCACCTCCGTCCGTCCTGTCCCACGACCCGACGGAACAGGGAACCAACGATAAGGGGAGGAACGGGAGGGCAAGAAATTCGCCGCCAACCCGCGGCGATTCCCGCGGAGCCGGAGAGCCCCTCGGGGCCAGCGCTGCCGAGGCCGCCTCACCTGCCGCGCCGTCGGGGCCGTCCTTGCCGGGCCGGCCCGGCTCGCCGCCGCCCTGCCGCCGGTCGTTGTCGCACACGCCCTGGTCGAGACGCGCCTCGGCGCTGGAGCAGCAGTACCGGAGGGCGCAGCTGCCGCAGCAGATGGTGGCGTCGCCGCCGTCGAAGCGCTCGGGGCACTGGAAGCCGTCCCGCCAGCCGCCCTGCCCGTCCAGCCAGCCGTGGCAATACTCGCCGCTGGCCGCGGCCCCCGGCGGCAGCAGCCAGCCCAGCGCCGCCAGTAGCAGCCAGCCCCGCATGGCGCCGCCGGGGGGGCGGCCGCTCCGTCAGAGCCGCCCCGCGCCGGGGCAGCGCCGCCTGGCGCCCCGGGGCAGGCAGCGGCCGCGCTGCGGGCAGTGTGGCCGCGGGTCCCGCC
>JAWWLZ010000001.1:46881268-46900160 GCA_035041345.1 Poliocrania exsul | reverse complement strand
AGGTTATTTTCTATGTCACATTACACAGAATTGTTAAATAAACACCGATTATATAGTGTCATTTCACTTTAATCCAATCCAAAGGGAGTGAATAACAACCTAGGTTACCCCCATTCCCTTCCCGGGAGCGGGTCGTGACACCTGGTTAGCCATGGCTGCTGGTAAATGTTTGGCCAGCTCTTCCACCAGCTCCTTCAGTACCCTTGGGTGGATCCCATCCAGGACCGGAGACTGGTAGGTGGCACGGCAGGACACTGACCATTTCCCTACATGTGCTGCATGACAGGGCTTTGTGGTGGTGGTGGTATGTAACTGGCAGCCTCCTGCCACCTGGTGAAAGCAGAATTCCCCATTATAGCTACTGGAATCCTAATACGGCTGCCTTGATTTTATTTTTTTTTAAATTCGTTTAGTTACGGAGTTAATGTGCTTAACTTTTTTCCCCAAAAAGTAAAATAAAAATAAATCACCCATGTAGAAAACAAAACTGCTATGATCATTGATTTCTACCTAATAAACAAAATGTTCAATCAATAAGAAAAGTTGTATTACAAATGCAGTTGATATGGGACTAGAAAAATATCAGTATATAAATATTCAACATTGAGTTCAGAAGAAATGATCCCAAACTGAATTAAAATGAGTTGCCCCATTCACAGCAGGAAGCCTTGTGCCCTACATCCCCTCACCTCTTCCCACACTTTTCCCCCCTCATCACATGCATCCTCTTTTCAAGCAACCTACCAGTCTGGTTGAGTGGAGTTGGCACGTCACAGCTGAGCTGGAGCCCCATGGGCACTGTCACTGCAGGTAACTGCTGCCTTCCAGAGCTGCTGCATCAGCTCCCCTCCCCAAACCCACCTGCCCATTTCCACGGGAAGCTTTACCAGTCTACTACAGTAATACTTCAACCATCCATTGGTACCTGGAGACAGCAGGCACACCACTGAAGGTACTTAATGAGAGTAAAGAAGGTAACAGCCTGATAGCACAACCCCAGCAATGAGTCCAAAACCTACTGCTGGAAATTTTTGTGCATAACCAGTTCTTTGTTTAAAGAAACTTGAATAAGGGTCTTAGGGAAACAAACTTTTTACAGAACATAAAGCATTTATGCTCTTACAGTAGAGATAGATTTTTCTCTTTTTTATATTGTTACCCTAATTTCTCATTAAGAACCCATAAGGTGCTTTCATATCTTCTGCTGAGACATTCCAGGTATAACCAGTAACATGTAAGAGCACTGACATGATTGACTCTGGATTATTTTTTCTGTTACCATGAGTAGCAGATTGGAAAAGAGCAAAGAATTACCACTGATGTTAAAGAGGGGAAAACAGGCCACTAAACCTGTATTCCTGAACATCATTTTAATTCAAAAAGTAATGTTATAAAAGCAATTAAGGCTGAAAACATAGTTATGTCAGGAATACACAGACAGAGGCAGTATAGCTGAATCTGGATTTTTTGTGGTGAGGAAGATGCATAAACTCTGTCTCACTCCACCTTATCTCAACGTTCTCCCTCACAATCTACAAAAAAGCAGTAACCAAGTGTAGTATCTAGCTAACCATCCTGTCAGAAACAGAGACAAATGTGAGTGCAAAGAGTTCTGGATCAGAAAAAGATTCCTGAAACAAGTAATCTAAGGCATAACTCTCTCCCTCCTCCTGCTATCTTCATCACAGGGAGAACACTGAAGAAAAAACAAGTTACTTCTAGTTAAAAAAAAGAGGTCACATATGCAAGTTTACAACACAGCTGTACAAGGTACAAACTAACAGAGTGTCTCTTCTTACACGTGACTTCAAGCTTCCTTCAGTACATACTTCTCTTTCTATACAGAACAGATAATCCAGACTTGATTTAATTTCACGGTGTTTAAGTATAGGTCAGCTTCTTAACCTGCTTTACAGAAACCAAACTACACCTTGAATGTATTTGTAGTCTGCATTCTAATCATATTACATGGCAGAAAAAAAAAATTGAAAGTGTTTACACTGCTGATCCCTGAAAATTATGGCTACATTCAACAACCCAAGTAATATTCTGAGAATATAATTATTTCAAATCCCATTGACTTTAGTTTGTACTCCAGCATGTGATTATTCAATTATATAATCACTTTTTCACTTAGACTAAATTAAGGACAGAACAGTTGCTTTAACGTGACAAGAAAGAGCACAGGTACCCAGGAGGCTCAGACTGCTTCCCAATTTCCAAAGCCTTTCCCAGTGTTGCGTTCCATTACACCCTGATCCAGGTTTATGAAGCACACTATGAAGAGATTCTAGACAAATCCACAATACAATATCTCCCTTCATCCCCCACTCTCAATCCAGAGATCAACTCCCAACTTCAGCATGAACAATTTTGTAGTATATAAATTCTAGGAAAAACATTACTACATATCAGCCAATGGGGTTTTTGTCTCTAGGTGAAACAGGAGAAAAGCAGGAAATGACCTTTCAGATAGGCAAATATGTATTACAAGGATCACAGCATTATTGTTTTATTGTTTGCACAATGGTAAGTTGCACATATGGACAAACAGTACACATTCAGAATTAATTTCACAAATTAATACATTGTAAGAGTCCAGTGGTTTAACATAGTAACTATTAAAAAAAGCAGTAACAAAGGAATACAAATATTACAGTTTTGACTGCAGCCCAGTAAAAGTTTAAAAACAGGTTGAAATCAAAATAAACTTTGAGCTTTTTTTTCCTGTGACATTAAAAAACCCACATTATATCCCTTCCTAAGAGATTGCTCACAAAGATGCAGTAACATACAAGTACAAAAGTAAAGAATTCTGTGCTCAGTTTCCCTTAATTTTATCAGATCAAATGACAAACTGAACATTTGTCAAAGAGCAATCACTGCTGAATACAGACACTTCCAAAACATACAAAATGGTAATAACACTTTAGCAATAGAAAGTAAATGACAAAACTTTTGCAAAAAAGCAACTTGGCTCCAAAGCTTCATGCTCACACTTCAACCCAAAATTGTTATTTGAAAAGATTCAATTGATCTATTTCCTCCTTAAAATACTTTTCCCAGATATTCCTAGTGCACACCAAATTGAAGATGCAGCACAACAAGCTATGATGCTGTAATATCTAAGAGTCAAACTACAGTTGCAATAGTTCAACCTTCAAATCACATCATTCTCCCCTCCATTCTTTAGCAGCAACTTACTGTACTATACCTCGTATAGAAAGCAGATACCCAATGGCTTGTAAGTCAATGCCAGCAGCACTGCCAAGATCAACTCGGGTTTAGAACAGCTAATTTGGGTTTTCATTGGAACAGCATAATACCCTATCTGCCTCAATTGCAGGGAAAAATCCATCAAGCCTGACAACTCCAGCTTGCACACAGACTGTGGCACCCTGAGCTTTCAGCTGAAATCCTGCAATGCCCAACTCTTCAGGTCAAGAGAAAAAACTAATTAAAACAGTTTGGCAACACTACCTATGAAGTTTCTGTGTTGAAATCTCAGATTCTTCTTTAGAGTTGGCTGCTAAATGGGCCAAGATTAAACAAAAAAATGAAACAGATACTAACCACTATCTACCAAACTTTATGAAATAGTAAACATTTTCAGCTGGTTTTAAACAACAAAACACAAGAAGCAATGATGACATAGCCCAGGACCCACTATTTGAAACTCCTAGAAACATCAAGAGATGGGACCACAGAGCAACATGGAGAAACAGAACACACAAAGGAAAGGAGATCTGTCTATGGGGAAAGGTATGCACATCTGTGTTTTATACATATATATATATACACATACATACACACAGATGTGTGCACTGTACTGTATATATTTACATCCATATACACAAAGCCACCCTGAAGTAGATTTAAAGGCCATATCCAAGAACAGAAGATATGAACTCTAGTATTTGTACTAGAATATATTTTATCTGTACAAAAAAACCCAACAAACAAATATGCATATATTCATATGGTATAAAGCTTATTAACAAAAAAATAGTCTGCTACTAACACTAGGTTAAATAGATGATTTTACAAGATTCTTTA
This sequence comes from Poliocrania exsul, assembly GCA_035041345.1. Classification (NCBI taxonomy): domain Eukaryota; kingdom Metazoa; phylum Chordata; class Aves; order Passeriformes; family Thamnophilidae; genus Poliocrania; species Poliocrania exsul. The sequence continues at coordinate 46,896,104 of JAWWLZ010000001.1, read as the reverse complement.
ATAATAATGCAGTATAGAACATTTCTAAAACTAGGGCCCAAAATAAAAATACATAAACGAGTTTCTATTCACAAGAAAATAGCTGTTCAATATGATTTCATTTTGTATTTCAGACTAGGGAAAAGTAGCAAAATTTTTATAAATCTCCTTGGATGCAATTTAATTAATGCATCAATCTAGAAAAATAGACTTTTCAGATGAACAAAGTTGATTCTCTTCCCCCTCCCTAAAAGGGGTGCCTATCTTTTCCCTCGCTTGTTTCCAGCTGGAGGTTTCTTCAGCTGAAGAAGTTGCCCTCCTGTCCCAAAGCCTGCAGAGGCAGGATTAGACACCCCGAACGTCAGGCCAGCTGATGCTGTGATGCCAGGATTGCTGAAGTTAAACCCAGATGTAGTCGAGCTCCCAAAGCCTTATGAGGGAAGGAAAAATATTTTAAAACATAAGTTATATCAGGATTGTAACTCTGTTCTCCTTGACATTATAACAGCAGCCACTGTATTACCAGCATTTGTAATACTTTATACTGACATGGTAGAACCCACTGGTAGCACACTTGGACTTGCCATGACAACTTGGATGTAACAGCACTAGCACAGTGAGTGCAAACAATTCTATCCTAAATCACAAGTCTATTAACCATTATCCTACAACAGTAGCACCCAAAAGTCCCACTGAAACTGTACAAGAATAATTTTCTTGAGATTCCTTAAGTTCTCAGCATAAATACGCAGTGCGGTCCTAAGGTGGGAGAGAAGGCAGAAGGTACAGGTGGACCATGGCCCACTCACTTCACTCACAGGACATACACAGCAAAGCTGGAGCTGGAGCACCCAGCCTTCTTTCTACTAACTTGGCTACCTTTTCCTGGGATTACAACATACATGGTAATGTCACACCTGAAATATGAGGCAGAAAAGGCTCAAAATACTTGCCAAATTCTTTGTATTTAAAAATACCTTTTATGGCTTAAACTAATAAGTAAAACTGGAATCAAAACTTTGAAAAAACTGAATGACTAGGTAAGCAAATAGTTTCATTTCAACTCCTCCACCCTCTTCTCTCAAGGTAAACAAATTGAACATTTACAGTAATACCAACTCATTGAACTTTCTTTATAAACTTGTATCAGTCATGCACAACCAACTTGGATAATTGCAACTAAAAGAGAATGTTAGAAATTTCTCCATGATTAGTTATTAAGTAGAACTTCACAACTTCCCTTTATGTTCTCTCAGGAAACCAAAGGCAACCAATCACACAAAATAACAAGTATGACAGAAGCAAGTTAAGATTTTAACAAAGAACTTCATACAAGTTGTACCTGAAAACCTATAAACAATTAAAATAATGAGAAAAATGGGACTGGTTCACAAGTAAGAAAAGGTATATTCTCAATATGCGTTAGTTAACATTGCTTCATTACTTCTCTAGTAGACAGTTAAAGCAATCCTTTGGTCACACCAGTACCTTCAACTCAATGCCTAAATATTTCTGCAGTACAGAATTAACAACCCAACTGGTTGTCTCATCAGAATGCTAAAGCAGGTCTCACAAGCCACTGTGTCTTCTGCTCTTCATCAGGGAGTCTCATGAATGAAAAAAATCTTTTAATAACCAAAACTGTTCTTCGCAGATTACCTTTTTACTTCAAGTATGTTACGTGAGATAACAGGTAAGCATTGCCTCCTTTAGAAAACATCATGAATGCCATTCATAGTAAAGATGTATATGATCTATAATGTCAGGAGCTCAGTAGCCAAGGCTAGAGCATTCATAAATTACCCCCACCTTGCTGCTTCTAGATGCAGGGACTATTTTGAAGCATGCAGGGAAGGCAGCCTGAGCTTTATTTGAGTAATACTTGAGTAAGAGATGCATAAAATATATGATAGAAAACTGAGAACATGCTTGTTAATTTAGATACAAGTGGGAAAGTAATAGCTGTTATGTTAGAAGTGCCATTTAGGGCAGCCATAAAAGTGTAGAAAGGCAGAAGGGAAATTCATCTAAATGGTTTTGTGTCATCATGGCAGCACAACAAGGCCATGGTATGGTACTTTTTTAAAAAGTAAACCAAAGCCTCAAGCCAAATACACAAATTAAAAATCTTCAGGAAGAAAACCTTTGAATAAGATATATGTTGAGTCTTATTTCTGTTGCAAGGAAAGAGAATTGGTCACAGAATAGCTCAGTTTTAGAGGGAAGAATCACGAAGTCTTGAACTATAGCTACAATGTGGTCAGTCATTTCGTTGTTGAAATTAGTATTACTTATGTGTAAAGAGCCGTTTTCACAAAGTAAATGAAAACCTGTCCTTCAAGGGCACAGCCTGTGCATCTCTCTGAAGTGTGTTAACAGTACACACTCAGCTTTTGCTGCCTCCATCAGCCCTTTACCTAGGTAAGCCAAAGATGAGTACACACCTCCCCGTAACAGTTTTTGTTTCTTTATTTTAATGCTACAGGGATGAACACCAATTCAGCAGATCTCAAAGCTAATTTATTTCTGCCCTCATTCCCCACACCCCCATGGGTATTCTAGATAAAAAAGTATTTCCAGAGCAGCTTTGACTGATTTATTAGAGTCTCTGTATCTAAAAGCTGCTCACAGTACCCATGGATTATATTCAGGTCCATTTTTCAGCAGTATGAACATGTCCAGCCATGATCCCACTTGATTCTCTCTTATCCCATTTACTGAGGCTGCTATTCTTCAATAAAGACTCCAAGGAAAATTCTCAGCTCAGCTCTTCAAAGCATATTTATCACCTGTTTTCACAAAAATTGCATTTGTACAGCGCCCCACTCCTCCTTAACATTTTATCTAAAAATTCAGTGGTGATTTCTGTTCTTTTCCCATCACTTTGAGAGTCTTAATGCCCTTTAGAACAGCCTACTCACATCAGCCTTTCTGGTTGCCTTTAAATAAATAGGAGTAGGAATTAAATGTCATTTGTTTTGGCATCAGCTTTCCACAGTGTCTGTATGTGTTTCAGAGGGAAGCCTGAAACACTGTTCCATCTTGCAACTGTGTGCACTAAAGGAACTGTGAGAAGGTCGCAGTCACACTGCTTTTCATCTGCTGATACAGTGGACACAACAGCAGCTCCTGGGCTAAGCTGAATTTACTATTAGAAGATGCTCAAGCACTGTCAGAGGACTCAGAATTTTCTCCTCAAACACATAAACTGAAACTCAGAAGAGCAGTAATACCACTAGGAACAATTTCACATCTTGTTAAAGCAATTAAATCTAAAACATAACACTTGACAGAAGCAAGTTGGGGACCTAGAGCTTTCATTCTAAGATAAGAACAAACTTATGGAAAACATGTGAAAGAGTCTTGGGGCATTTTCCAAGCAGCCCAGAAGAACACAGTGTTGGAACACTTGCTAGACATTAGTCTTGGAAAATACTTAAGCACTCAGATCTCAACACAAGCAACAGTAAACCCCATAACTCATTCACCTCATTTTTTTAGCTTTTACAAAGGAGATTCAGAAACAAGACACAACTATTATACGGTAATATAAACCAGGATATGGTTTCAGGATCCTATAAATGATACCTAAGAAAGAAAACACAATAAATTTAAAAGAAAATATAACCTGGTTAGCCTCAGGCATCATTCAAACACATTTATACATCCTCAATAAAATGAAACTAAAGATCATATGCAATCCAGATGCTATATGATCCAGGATTTTGGGTATAAAAGGTTAAAGTCAGTGTTGCTTCTGGGCTACCAAATTTTTAATAGATGTTTCTATTCCATAATCCCAGTCTAGAACACGATTTCATGGCCACTTAATTTTCTGGCACAAAGTGACAGAAATTACATTTTATCCTTTTCTATTCCTGGTTACCACCTTCTGTAGCTGATGCTCTTGAGATATCTGAAAATTGAGTCCAATTCTCTCACCTGAGAGACTGGTGGCACTGACACCCTGACAAAGCCCGGTTTGAGGAATACAGGGAAATGACATCTAAATGGCCTCTTCATGCCACCAACACAGCTAAGGCAGGCTTGCTATTTACTTTGGTTTGATGCTTCCCTAGTGATGGACAGCTGATCCATACAACTGGTTTTATAATTACATTTTGAATATCCTAACAACTGAATTATTCCCCTTTTACTTTAGCAGCTTGAAATGCTGCAGTACTATTTATATAAATGATATATAGAATAGTTAATATAGGCTCAGGCAAATCCAGAACAAAAAGCATAGCACTTCCTAATAAATACCAGCAAAAAGATATTTTTGTATAAGCAGCCATTAAACAAAAAATTTGTGTTTAAAAAGAAACATGCTACAAAAAGACAATCCCAGGAGACATGAACCTCCTTCAATCTGCCATTGGAAAAAAGACTAAGACAGACCATAGTAATCTATTTGCTTACTAATAGCTCAGTAAGCTGTTACTCCTATTTAAAAGGTAAATAGAGATGCAAACTATAGAAGGTTATGAAGATTTCAGACATCTGAGCAAGGAGCAATAGGATCCATATTTTCCCACTCCTAACAAAATGAGAATGAAAAAGCAAAATGAGAACTGTATAGTTCAACTGTCAGAGGAATATTTTCAAAATAGTAAACAATGATTTATGAATATATTCAGAGATACAATACATGTAAGTTACTATTCAAATAGAAAGAGTAAGCAGTTATACACTTTTAAGGAAACCTTCTAGGCTTCTAGAAAAGAATTTTAACTTTACTTGTAAATACAGTAAGTCAAATTACTAGTATATTTGTCACAAATTTACATACTAATTTCAATAGCCCAGTAACTGCTGCCTGTGCATTCAAGTAGCCACTGCTTTTCTGTGCCTCAGACTGCATCTTATCCAATCTGATGCATCTAATCTCCTGTTTCCACCCCTAATCAGAAGGACCACATCAAACAGGAAACATTAATGCTCACTCGATACTGTCTACCTAGGACACCTTCAACAGAACCTGAAAATTTATTTGAAAATGTGTATTTAGTAAGTAAATAGCTACTTAACTGGTGATATACACATGCACCTTTAAGCACATTTGTTTCAGTAGTTTTCAGACTGAGCACTGCAGTTTGATTATAAGATTTTGCATTAAGAGAAATTTGAATTTTGAATTACAAAAAAACCCAAAAACAACCAACCTGCACTTAGACTTCCCGAGGGTTTACTTGTAGTTCCAAACCCAAATGATGATGCTCCTGTGGCACTACTTCCAAAGGCAGAGCTACTTCCAAATCCTAGTAGAATAATAGTAAAGACATACAACAAAAAAAATTACAGACACAGCAATTAAAGACACAGGGGTTTGGGTGAGTACTCTAAAACCAAACATGATTTTAAGCATTAACTGGTAAACAAATATTCCTAAGATTACTGCCTCAAGAGTATTTTATTCTCAACACTGCATCATGTTAAGAAAACAGCGCAAAGTGGAAAGCATTAGAGAAAAATACTACCTTCAAAATCCAAAACTGAGTAAAGGAAAAGCTATAAAAACAGGAATTGTCAACTATCAGAGTTTAAGAAGTTTCTATAGAATTGCTGTTAAATTGTCAAGAAAACCGTAACCAAATGGGCTATGACTAAGAAAATTCAGATACACTTCAATTACAGAAAGCTATAATCTTCATCTACAACTCCAGAAGAACAATTATGCTTAAAATAAACATTTTCTTCAGTTTATATTTGGCTTATTTTAGATTTGTCCCCCTTCCAGGTTATTGGGGATCCACTTTATCTGGGAAACTACAAAATAGGTTAAACAGAGACCGGAAACAAAACTTCACAACATTTATTGTGAAAAACCATCATAATAAAGGGCAGCCATAAACATATAGTTGTAATAAAACTCATTCTGTTAAGTTTATAATTGACATTTATAATTCCATAATATAATTTTTTAAGATTTCAAATCATGCCATTGAAATGAGCTCACTTCAAAGGAAAAGCAAATTGATGCTTGCAGTTTGAGATAGAGGCCAGACAACAGGAACTGTAAGAAAACTCTATTCTCTGATTTTGACTCTCTCAAGAGGTTTTCCAAAAGAGAACAATATTTGTATTTGAGGAAATTATGCCCCCATCTTAAGTTTCAAATCCTTTTATTTGCAGCAAAATGAGCCTTTACCATTCCTTTAGAGAAATAATTTTGATATTTTAAAATTAGTAAGGACTGAACACAGCATCTGAAGTTTTCTGAATTTTTAAATCAAATGAGTTTTAAGAGTATATAATGGCAAGTATCATTTGAATGTAAGATAGTTCCTTTAAATGATACACTCCTTTGTCCTATCTAGGTTGAAATTCATAACCAATGATCAGGTAAAACATCTGCAAATATTTAACAAAGCACAGGATCTATGCTACACGCTTTATAGACTTAAATGCAAAAGCCTCTTTATCACTGACTAAATTCACAGAAAATTTATCAAAGAGAGCAAATTTCCCCAGTTAAAATGGTGTTTCCAGAGTATACATTAAAAATCGCCCTGTTCCAAAAAACCAAATCCCTAAGAATAAGAAACAAAAAAACCCCCATATTTTGTTTCCTAGAAAACACCTACAGGCATGTATTTTGCAAGTATATATTTATTCTCCCACATGCTTTTATCGGACAGCCTTACAGATTTGTCAAAAGACAAACATGTTGCAAATCAGTAATGGAAGCAAATACCTTCCAAAGCAGAGAACTAGGGGAAAAAAAAGAATACAAGTCAGCTTTTTCTGACAAAACTAGAAGTAGTTGGAAATGTGTTTATTTACATTGAGAAGAGTGGTGAACAATCTTTAGTCTAAAGCATCTTTGGTAGAAATGTAAGAATTTTATAGGGGTTCTTTTTTAAGGTATTTAAAACACTGGAGGGGAAAGTGGTAATTCAGAAGTAATTTCCTTTTAGCCCACTATTCTCATTTTTTTCTTGTTTAGGTGTACACAGATTTTATCTGAAAAAGCTTAAAATCTGAAAAGAAAGGACATTGGTAGATCTAAAGATCATTTCAAGGTGATTATTTAAGGTAAAACTGATGAAATGTTCAAGTTACATCACCTTTCCAATACTGAGTGATGCTTAATTATTTTAAATACATTACAACACTGACTCAAATGTTTGGCTCTTATGTAGGAATGTGGACTGAGGGTGCAGAGTTGAGAGGATGTAACAAGAAAATCCACAACACGTTATGTTTGTGCTCAGCAGATTTATCAATTTTCTTTGCAGATCTTATAAAAGCTTCAGAGGACATCAGTGTCTGTAGGGACTCCCAATATATATAGACAGAATTTAATTGATTAGTAGAAATTAATCAGCATATAAATTTCCTGTTTGTAGTTCTACTACTGAGAACATATTACATTGAAATGAAAAGTCCTGTATTAATTTTATAATTTTTAATACCACCTACTCTTTCACAGTCATGTGTCCTCCTGGAATATATTTCCCACCAGCATTATTAACATTTTGGCAAGTATTTTCCCCCTCATTTTCAAATGTTGCTTTTTCAGCTGGAGGAGGGATTTTTTTTTCCCCACCTCAGCACTGAGGCACAGGGTGATTGCTAAAGCAAATCAGTTCAGCAAGCAGGATCCCAGAACTGTAGTAACTTTAAAAGATTTATTCCTATCTCAATGCAAGCAGAAATGATTCCCTATAGTTAACAAGTGAAAAACTTCTATGGATGAGCTACAGCACAGTCTAATGTCTCAGATGCCTAACATTCATATATGGAAAATTAAGTCAAGTTGTAGTTACAAATGGACATACTGGATGTACTTCCCTAGCTTGAAGAGCACAACTCCTATGTGATTACCCCATCCTGGCTTTTCACTGCAATGGCTCAGCCTTAGCAACTCCTTCTGCAAGGCAGGACGAAGCCTGAAAAGCCAAATTGCAAGGTCTCTCCCTGAAACAGATCACCCTCTTAGTGGAGTTCAAGGTTTGTAAGAGAGTCAGATGTGCGGTATAATAATTCAGTGAAAGATTAGAAAAGTTAAAGTGTACCTCCAAGGCTTGAAGAACCTAAGCCACTTGATTGCAAGCCAGTGCCAATACCTGAGCCGAATGGCGTTCCAAAACTAACTCCCAGAGATGGCTGTGGCCCTGGTACAAAAAAAATGAGAACAAACTTGCCTTACTCTTTCATAGTAAAGAGGACCTTTATTTACTTATTCAAGTATTTGTTAATGTGAACATCATTGCTTTCAACAAATTCCATTAAGATCCCAGATTTTATCTCATTAAAATTTCTCACTTCACTGTCTGCCTCTGCACTCACCTGGTAAAAATCTAAGAAAACACTGATTGTAGTGAGGTGAAACTAGTCCAAGCTGGTAACATAAGAACATAATTAAGTATTTTTAAAAGTTAACCAGTCTCACCTTGAAATTTAAAACAGTAATCAAGACCTTGAGATAACTCACAGGTAACAACATTTTGCTACCTGAATGGAATCAGAATAAGGGAAAACCTTAAAACTAAAAACATAAGAACTGACACTAATGTAACTAAAACTGTACTACCTAAAATAAATTAAATAAATAGAATTCTTCAGAACTACTCAAGTATTCCATCCAAATTTAAACAGAACACTAAGATAAAAAACAAGACAATGACTTTATTTTATGAAATTTATTGTTCATTTTTAAGCAAGTCAATTACACAGTAACATGACAATTCATTTTTTTTCCACACAAGTGATAACTGAGTTCTGTTAAGCTCTGCTACATAACACCATTCAATAAGGTAAACTAGTCAAACCACCTGTTTAAATAAGCATTTACAAAAGGCACAGTTCTGTGTACCTTAATGAATTAGATACATTCAAAATTTCAGAGTCAGAGTTTGTTCCATAATTTAAAAAAGCTGACAGTACTTCCCCTGCATATTCACAGTAAGATGCAGGACTGTCAAAAAACAATTTCCGTCTGCCAAGATGAAATTTACAGCCTCAGTTCCATTTTTTTTTTCCTTAAACTTGGGGAATAAACAATCAACTTGCTAGCCCATTACTACACATTTAAAAATAATTAATTCTGATAAATAATTAATATATTTTGACAGTTTTCACAGTACAATATTATATTCCTGTCTCTTTCAAACAGTTTTCAGTGCACTATTTAAAATGTTTAACCATTGAAGATAAAATACAGTGCCAAACTCTTAATCCACAGACATCCACACCTTTCTTCAAGATAGCCTTCTTCATCTTTTAACATACTTTACATACTGTCTCTGTGAAAGTGATGATTTATTAAAATATTACTATAAAGATCAGATGATTTCAGCCTTTTTCCTAAACCATTATCACACTTGGGCTACTGTAATTCAAAATTTCTTCCTTTTAATTACAAAGTTTCCCATTACCAATATTTATACAGAATTTTAAAATGTGAATATTTCAAGCTTTTAAAATAACTTCTGTATTTGAATATTTAAAGGGAAAATCATTTTGAATCAAGTGAAAGGCACTGTATATTGAAAAGTAACATTTTTTGCTAGGAACACGAAATTCTTATGTGATCCAAGCTGAATGACATCTGTATGCTCAAAGTAGTGTTAAAACTAAATTTTAAGGGCAACTAAAGTTGTTAGCTTTCAGTCTCTGCTTAGCAGGGAACAGCTGGGAAACCCAAGCTCTTTTTTCAACTTAAAAAAAGTGTATCAGATGTTGCAATTACAAAATTTCACACAGATTTCAAACTAAAGTTGTTTACATCCAGTTTAAATACTGATACCTCTACCTAGCAGCTCTTTAAAAATAAGAAAAAAGTTGTCAATGATAAAAAAGACAAACGCCACTACACAAGTCAATAATCTAATAAACTACAAGAATCCAAAAACACATATCCAGTTCCTTCTCAAGTACACAGGTTTCTATCTCAGTAGGAGGCACTGTTAGTGGAAGACCTTATAAACAAATCACTACAGTCCTCCAGGCCCAGCATTTTACCAAATGCAACATGCTTTTTAGAGCCAGTAAAAACATTATACTAAAACACCTCAGATCATATAAAACAGGATCTTATTCCTTAGGCTAGCAAGCTTTTCATGGAGCAACAGCATGAGATATCTGTTGATTTTGTACCATAATGTTCTGAAGGTACCAACACTACTAATAGTTCTTGTAAGTAAACATAATCTTCAACAGCAACAAAATAGTAAGAGTCTTTGATGCCAAAAGTACTAGCAAAATAAAAAAAATGGCACTTCTGGTTATTATAGGTATGAGACAAATGCTTTATAACAAGTATTTTAATATTTTAAAACTTGATATATTTGCCCTGTAAAGCATTTCAGTTTAATGAACAGGACCCACTGCTGAGTCCAGAGAGGTCAGCCAGACTTCCTAGTGATATTCTGCAATTTTTTTGAATCACAGAGGGAGCAAATTTAGTGTCACAACTTAGACCTGATTCTGACCAAGTAATACACTGGTTAAATTTAACCAAGGTTAATATCAAACTACACAATAAAATTTTTAAGTGCTATAAAGATTTCGGTATAATTTCTTATTAGCATTTGAATCTTATACTGAGTCAAGTCAAAATATAACAAAATGTGCTAACAGCTTGATCAGGCTTTGACTAACTCTGTACTTCACCAGTTACAGAGAGATTAACTAAGTTGTTGGGGGTACTCTATTTTTAGAGGAGAAAAGGTGAACTTGAAAAAAAGCATTTCTTTAAAACAATTTAGTCTTACCTGAAAAACACCAGTTACAGTCTCATTAACAGGTCTCACTGAATTATTTCACAGAATATTCTGAGTTGGAAGGGACCCACAAGGATCATCAAGTCCAGCGCTTAAGTGAATGGCCCCCACAGGGATGGAACCCACAACCTTGGCATTATTAGCACCTGGCTCTGACCAACTGAGCTAAATAATGACTCATTGAACTAGGCTTCAATTTCCTTTAAAATATTTTACTGTAGTCCCATCAACAGTAATAGGTAAGACTGGCCACCATCGCTTTCACTTCTGTGCTGTTCAAGATTGCCCAGGGAAGGTGCAGGTGAGACAGAGCTTAAAACTGTAGTTGCTACTGCATGAAAGCATGACCAGCCTCACTGCTACCAACAGAGCTGTGCTCAGCACAAATAAGCTAAACTAGGGAGAAAGGTTGTGTGCAGATAAAAGTAAAGCATAATTTTAGTAGCTTTAGCTTCAAAAAAATCGCACAAAAATTGTGCTTCCATGTGCACACCACAGTCCTGGTGTCCTGATTATCCATCCCAGGTGACCAGTGCAGTGCATCTTTGCTCCCTTTCTTCCATATGGCCACAGGATCCACTGGCTTTATTTCTCAGAAGCCAGACTTGCCTTGGCCTACAGAAGGAACACGGGGTGCATATCTACACCCAGGAACTGGCATTTCCTGATCCCACAGCTTAGATGTAGCTATTAAACTTCTGATAGAAAATTTTAAATAAATTATTATTTTTTTTCAGAGAAAGAACAGCAACTAGCTCTAAATTGATCTCATGAAATACTTAATGTAAACATCAAATATTTTTTTCAAAAAAGACTAAGCATCCTGATGCCTCAATACTAAGTACCGTGTATTACCTTTTAGTCAAAAACTTTAAAGGCCAGATTATTTTTCTTGTTTTATTCTTCAAGAACAGCAACAGCAAGTCAGGCATTACACAGACACCCTCTACCCCCTCTTTACATACACCTCATTTCAGAGTCTTTTCTTTCAGAACCTTCTACTATCCTTCATCTATCCCACCCTTCAATATCAAGATCTTGCAAAGAAATATGCATGATTTTAACTTCTAGCAGATAATTTATGCAATTCATAACAACATAATACCAAGTTAAAACATGAAGCATTTGCAGTTCTACTGCAGCAAATGACCATCTGAAAACTCAAACAAAGAAAAAGAAATGAAAAGAGGAAATTAAGATTCCTGCAAAACTGAAAGAACAGATTCTTCTCTTTTTCCACTAGAAGTGAGACAAAAAGCGGCAGCCTTAATTTGAAGCTGGGAGAAAGTCAAGCACTGAAATCCATAATTTAGGAAATATATGAAATGCTCCCAATCTAGCAAGCTTTTAGGACTTCAAGATATCTCTGAAATAGCTTAGGCCTGACTAATTCTACTTTTGAATAAGAGGGAATTTAAAGTACCTTTTCTGTTCATCTAATTTTACTAAGAGTTTTAAGTACTCTTGAAGTGCCACTCAAAATATCTATCTCTGTTTCTCCAGGTCTTCAAGCCATGCAACTGCATGGAGGGTAAAAGTATTCCGAGTAAATAGTAAAAAAAAAACCCAATTGCCATCTCCCTCTGTTGGTATGTTTGATGTAAGTTAATGGCCTTGCTCTATCTGCTTCACTCTTGTGGTTGGTACATTTTTGGCTTTGAAATACTCTGTCAAAACAACCAACCCCCTCCCCAAAAAAACAGGACAAAAAAAACCCCAAAACCAACCTACACACACTCTCATTTGCTCCTTTCACTGTAAAATGTTACGAAATACTTCAGTTCTGTTGGTACAAGTCAATTCTGCCTTTTTTTTCTCCTCTCTTCACTCCTATTCCTAAGAGAATATTCACAAAGTCGTGCGACAAGTTGGATAAGTTTACTGAAGTTATTAGCATTTCCCTTGAATCTGGATTAGGAACTTCAGGAACTGCAAATCCTTCACCTCAATTCAAGAAAATACAGGAATGACTTTTAAATGTGACATCCCAAGTGTATGTATTTCATTAACAACTAATCCTGTAACGACCGTGAAGAGTATTTAAAAAACACCAAATATAAGACAAGGAAAAATATGAAGGAAGGGTGAACTACTTTGGCAACATTAGGCTGCACAAGCCACAGTCCTATCTTTATTAAAAACCCTGAAGTGTGGCATTATCTCTTTTTTTTTTTTTAACACCATAAGTTTTTGTAGATGTCACTTCAACAAAATTGCCATGGCTTAACATAGCAGCAACAAAAAGCCTGTGATCTATGACTGAAATTTAGAAGAGAAGTATTTCATAAAGACTTCATATTTTGTTGTGTTCAAAATGTTTTGGCATAGTTGTCACTTAAAGCCATCTCCTTGCTGTTTAGAAGGGCCAGGGCTGGAAGCACATTGTATTTTCCTCTTACGGAAAAAGCAAGGACAGGCTAATAATTTGTCAAACTGCATGTAGCTGCTGTCTATAATTAGAATCCTTCAAAATGTAACTGCTCTTATAAGATAAGGAGCTAATATGACTTTCAGTACACCAGTGATAAATATTTTTAGAAAATAAATGGTGAAATGAATGCTTTTAATAATTTGCTGACATAGATACATATTCATGTTCAAGTAAAATTGAATAGAATTTACCTTATTTCTGTTCAATGATTACATAATCATTCAGCTCTCTACATTCTGGAATCCCCCTCAGAGAGAGTTGGTTAGTATAACAACGTCAAGTAAGGTGCCTTAAGTTATTTCCTTAGCCATACATATCCATTCCTCATTAGCAGTGGGTCATGCATTTCCTCTGTTTTTGGTCTTCCTCTTACACCTATGCACATGCAGAACTGCTGACCCACTCTACTTTCTCTACTACTTATTGACAACAGCAGAATGGCCAGCAAAAACTGCTCCAACATCACACTGACAAAGGAGTTGGCTATAAAATAAGCCAGGCGTCTGACTTCCTATTCTACAGATGTTTGCTGCACTATCTTTCCTGTTCTGCAGCACTTTTTATTTTACAGTTCCAAAGTGCTATATAAAAATGCATTGTTAATGTTACATAAGAAAAAGACAGTATGGATTTAGATATCCTCTTCTCACCAATTTAAAATAATTTACTGTAACAGTACAATTTCTGGAGAAAGCCTATGCTACGTGTATTCAGAGATGTTACCTTAAGAGTGAAGACTCACATTCCAAGGGGTAAGTTAGAACAATACAGTAAATATCACTAATACAAGTAAATTCACAAGATTAGGTATCTTTTAAGTTGTATAATTATTGCTAAGTCTACCCTGCATTTTTCTATTGGCTACGTATGAGTATCTTTGCTCATCACAATGTTTAGATTTTTAGTCTAACACACAGGAAGACTTCATAAAAAATTTTACACAAATTTACTATTGTTGTTACACTAATAATCTATAACTTGAATGCACTCAGACCTGTAGCAGGCTGTTGCTGCTGAGAAAGTGTCGCAGCCATCGCAACGGCTGCTGCGTTTGGTATGTTGCTGAAAGGGGTCGGTCCAGTGGTAACACGTGGCGCACTCTGCCACTTCTTTGCTTCTGTTCGTCTTGCCTCAAACACATCCATGGCATCTCCCAGAAAGCTTTTCCTGTAGCCAAGGTATTGGTCTTTGAGCATCTGAAGGGGGTGGGAGGAAGCCATTTTAATTCCACATATTTGACATAAAACCTTAACTTAATAAGGAAAGAGACACTGAGTTATAAATAACATTTCCTAAACACAACCTCCCCCCAAAAAAACCCAATCCCAAAAAAAATGACCACCAAAATAAACTAGAAGCTTCCTCCAAAACCCAAAAACCTTGCTCGTCTACGAGCTAGAGAGAACCAGTTTGTATCAGCTACACCCAGAACAGGTTCCTTACATAAACTCTGCAAGGCAGTCAAGCACAACTAAAAGATATCAAAATCTAAATTAGCATAACTCAATTTCTATCACTGTATGTATGTATGGCCGAACTTCGCAAACACAGATTTGGCTCTCCCCATGTGGGTGTGCCCTTCCAGCCTGCAGAGTGGATTTTTTAGGTGAGGCACAGCATGAGCAGAACTGGCCCCACCGTTTCAGTCCTGAGGTCCATCTGCCACGGCCGAGCGAGCTTGGACAGTGACAGGGAA
>JAWWLZ010000001.1:46869035-46881168 GCA_035041345.1 Poliocrania exsul | reverse complement strand
GCCAGGGGACGGTCCCACTGAGACTCGAACTCAGGACCTTGGGATTCAGAGTCCAGAGTGCTCTCCTTTACACCATGGGACCACCCCTGTATCACTATACTTGCTGATCTAAGAGGCAAAATAAAGACACATTACTAGCTTATAAAATAACACACCTTTCTTCCATACAACCCTTTCTCCATGGAGTCTGCTTTTGCTCCACTATCACCTTCATCAGTCTTTCCTTCCTTTCACTCTTGCATTTCTTTCTTATAGCATAAAGCTAAAGAAGCCACCAGAATTTTAGAATTCACTGGTTTCTGAGGCACTTCATTAACAATAGAACACAGTGCAAATGCAATAGCTCACTCTGCATTAGGATAACAAGTATTCACAGACAGACTATTCTGAGTTGGAAGGGATCCACAAGGATCATCAAGTCCAACTCTTAAGTCAAGGGCCCACATAGCGGATTGAACCCATGACCTTGGCATTATTACAACCAAGTTTTAATCAGCTGAGCTAATCTCTGTAGCCCAAGTCTGTTTTGTTACGGACTCCCTTCCCTTGCCTATGCTCCTTTCCCCCTCAAAACCCCACCACCTTCTGTGGCAATACCAGCAAGGACTGTTCATCATGAGCAATTTCCTTCTGTCACAGATGAGGAAATTATGGATATCTTATGTAACAAAAAAAAGAATACATAGCCTTAACTAAGTGACTGATACAATTACTTGCAACAGATCTTTAAATGCAATAGGCTTATTAAAACCCAACAGATTCAACTTTATGAAAGGCATACTATGGTTCTGTGTTCCTGGCTAATGATTTTCTTGTTTCCTAGGAGTTTACAGTCCAAGAATTCTGACTCAGGATTTGAACAACTGTTATCCCAAATCTACCAGCAACAGCAGAAAACACACGAATGATGACTTCATTATCATATCAAAAGTGCTGTCTTTGGAGAGAAAGGACATTTCAGAACTCTGATGAAATGTAATACGATGCCATACTGGCTGTTTTACGAGCTGACAAATGGCTTTAGACATTGTAGAGCAGTTCTGACGGCCAATCTGTGCTGAATGATTTAATGACACTATCTACTCAAATTGTGCACAAGCATATTTTACTTGACCTGGGATACAGAATGCATCTATATGTTTATATATGACATAAATACATTTAGCAACTAAGCCCATGCAAACATGTTTCAGGCCATATTTTTTTTACAACTTCAGAAGTTTGAATCAAAGTGTATGTGCAAACTAGAAAGCCTAATTTGGGCAAAGGAATGAATTGTGACCACAGCTCTGCCTTCACAAACCATATCACAACCATCAGAGAAGGCAGAGACAGCAGTTTCAAAAGTGCTCTCCTCTCCCAGCATCTTATAGATGATAAACTGGAACAGACTAATAATCAGTTATAATAACAGATTCACTTAAGCATTACATTATTTTTTCTGGATTTTGAAACTTTAGTTATAAGTTTCCGTCCAAAATATCAGCATTCATATCTACCAATTAGATTAAGTCTCAAAAAAATTTCACAAAAGAAAAAATCCTCAAACCATCTCCTTGGTTTCAGGCAATAGAATACTACTTAAACTCAAGAAAAGCCTTTCCAATTCAGTCACACTGATGAGGTACTGAAGATTATTGCTTACACTTGCACACTAATCCAGTTGTTCATACTGAAGAGCAACAAAAATTTATCATCATAAAGACCACTGCATGAGTTCAGGCTACACTTTGAAGTGAAGAGCCCTGGAGACATTTGGGATATTTTTTGTGTAATTCTGCTGAAGACATGGAGGAGCTGATATATTCCATACCTGGTACCAAAACAGAGTTAACTAAGAGCAGCACAAATATCTGATGGCAGGTAGCTGTAAACCAGTGAGTATCTATGCTGACAGAAGCAATGCTATATAAGAAATATAGATCATACAATATCCTCAGTATTCCTGAACTTTATTTAGAAAAAGTAAAAAGTTTCAGATGTTTAAAGAACTTATAATACCGTGCAGTTTAGAGAAGGAAACAAGCACAAGATTTAAGAGATGTATTTCCATTAAGGAAGTCACTTAGCAGAAACAAACACTTGTACTCTTCTCCAAGTTAGTTTGTTTTCGGTTTTGTAACCAAAAAGAAGTGTTTCTTTTCATTTTGTAACCAAAAAAGAAGGGTTCTGATGTTTTCAAGAAAAAATATGGATTGTGGAACAGTGACATTTTGTCAATATATCAAGAACTGTAAGTGGTAAAATCAAGTCAGAGTCCATGATGGAAAAAACAGGCCTAATAGGACCCTTGATAAATAAGCATTTTTTCACAGTAGTCTTTTTTTCTTTCTATACATAAAACTTCCCATGAAAATCAGGTTTAAAAAAATTAAGCTAGCCAGAACATAATTTTAACCTTAATTCTTTTATATGCTGAAAAACCTTACATATGGAAACTTACTTTTTTTCCTCCTGTTACCTATTTGAGCAAAAGCAGATTTAAATTACCTTTGCTTGAGATCAAGAAGTCATTAGGCAAAAATTAAAATATAAAAGCATGAGATCAAAGACAGACATTTCAAAAACTGATCAACAATTAAAAGGAAAGGAGTTAAATGAAAAACATTTTGTAACCCAAATGATTGTGGTCAGTTGCTATCATAACTATCAGTAAATACTCCAAATTAGACTTCTGTTGAACAAAACTTGCTTTTTTAATCAAAGCACTTCTCCAGGACAGTTTGAAAATTTTTTAAAGTAGGCAATTTAACAGAAGGGAAAAAAACCCCACCAAACCACAAAACCCCTTGACACTAAACACATATTATATTTTCAAAAAATGACTCCTTGCAGTCCTTTCACTAAATATACACAGGAACACATGAAAACAACATACCTTTACATTTTCATGGATTGATTGAAGTTGTGCAGCTAAAGCTACAAACGTTTGATAGATTTTCTGCATAGCCATAGACAAATCTGTAAGAGGTATGTAAAATATTGGTGATTATCTCATTACCAGAATATTTAGTGTTTGTACCTAAGTAAGAAGTTCATCCAAAACTCACAGAGCACAAAAACATGTGAACAAGTTAACGTCTATAAGAAATACAGGATTTGACAGCAATTGGGTGTCACAAGGCTTCAAACTTTATTTTGAAAGGTAATCTTTTCTCAGATTTATTTTATATACATATGGTAAATTGTTTCCTATGATTCTGTAATTTAGCAAAGCTAAAAAATAATATTTAAACTAACTTCATCTAATCACACAGGAACATTTTTACCTCATCAGCTTTTACCTATATACAGTTAAATCAGATTTTCTTGCATTTGTATATATTTTCCACTCTTTCTGACTTAAAGCACAGTTAAGTGTTCAGTTGATTTTGTCAGAGACAGCAGTAGAATGGAAGGTGTAGTTATGTTTTAAAGGTAGTTTTAACCAACATCACAGAAACTCAATCTAGCTCTACCCACAAGTGTATCATAAACAAAGAAACACAACAGGGAGCTTTGTGCCTACAAAAATCTTGTATATATGATATCCTACTTCCCACAGAGATACGAAAGTATTTTCAGGGCAGTGTTCCAACTAACACAAAACTTTAGCATTAAAGGGGAAGTCTCAAAGATTTTGGCAAAATCAGGCATCTGCTGACAAAAAATGCTTTTCTCAAAGAAGCACCAAAATAATGTATCAAAGTGGAGCACAGAGAAGTGCTGAAATGGTCTTTCATTGTGAAAAGATCAGCTTCATTTCCTGAAGGATGCACAGAGCTACTGAAATGCAGTATCAAGCTCTTGAAGATGCATAGGTCTAGCAATGATTGTTGAACTGAAAGTGTCTGCCTCTCCACAGGAGAATTTCTCTATTACAAAAACAAAAAACTGGAATTAGTCTCATGCCAACCTGCAGGGTTGTGAAAGGCATGGTGTCTGGGAAGACTGGCTAGAAGTTTGCAAAGACTCTGGAGGCAATTTATTGATACTGAATTCTAGACACTTCACAATTTTCAGGACATTAAGTCATGGAGTCTTGCATGGCAAACTAAGCTTTACTTTCATGGTAAAGGAAAAGCTACATACGCAATACACTGTGGACTACATCACTACATCATTTGCTGACAGCATTCTTGTACTGATGTAACAGAGAGAGCCTTGTCCACATAAGCAAGGAACCTTTAGATTATTGCAGAAACTGCTGAAAAACCTTAGGAAAATCTGTGAAAGCATTCTTCTCATACTCTTGATGGACAAGAAGGTCACACAGAAAGAGAGAGGACCATCAGGATTCAGCTGATTTTCTATTCTGGAAGCTAGGTCTACAGTCCTCTTGCTTTTGTCATATAAGGTCTAGAATCTACATACCATCCTGCGATGGCAAGATGTTCAAGTACCATTTAGCACAGGAGGACACGCACATGAAATCACTGCTTATTGCATGAGCTGTACCTAAAATGCCCCAAAAGATAAAACTGTCTATGATCAGAGGAATAGTAACTCAGCAGTAGACTACTGTCCAAAGGTCAAACCAAAAAGGTTTTGTCAAGATTGAATGATGTGGCAGCAAACAAGACTGAATTTCCGAGCTGAAGGGAATACCAACAGGCTCCAACCTAAGGAAAAGTTCCCTTTTGATCTGGAGCTGGCAGAGCAGCTACTCATATTTGCTTGGTCAGACAGCCCAGTGCAAGACAGAAGGTGCCAGACATTAGCTAGATGCTGAAGGAAGATGTGGATGTCAAAACAATCCAAGCTTGCAAATCACACTTCAGGAAGTGGATCCGCCTTAAAAAGGTCAAGATCGTTTATGAATTTAACCTTTAATTCTACATCTTCAAATTGAAGAACCAAGAAATTTATCTGAACACTAATTTATGTACACTACTTGAGAAAAATCAATGATAAAAAGAGAGGACAGAGATTAATTACTAAATTCATCTTATAAGCTTGCTCAATTCTTCAAGCATGAAAGATTAAAACTGAAACATTTACCTTGTGGAGTTATGTGTGAATTATTTGCTTGAGTAGCAAGATGATTTTCCAGTTCTTCTATTTGTTGCCTGTATTGCTGCAGCTGTACTTCAAACTGTTCGACCAAGATTCTGAAGTAGCTAGATGAGTAAAGCAAAGAAATTATATAATTACACTTCATTAGTTTGCCAGTAATCTTTTATCTGTATTAGCTGCCACTTTTCATTCAATTAATCACACAGTTATGTTCTATGACATTCTTGACATCGTTTTATTACTGGAAATGAGAGTAAAGACTATTTCTCATATCTAAGACAAATTAAGTACAGATATAAAACATTGATTCTATGAAACGCTCCATAAAAATGTTACAAGCAGAAAAAAAATTGTACTATCAAGTTCATAGAATCATAGAAGGGTTGGGGTGGACTAGATGACCTTGAAAGGTCCCTTCCAAATCCTCTGCAAGGGCATCTTCAATGAGATCAGGTTGCTCAGAGCCCCGTCCAACCTGACCTTCAACGTTTACAGGGACGGGGCATCCAACATCCCTCTGGGCAATTTTTTCCACTGTTTCACCACCCTCATGGCAAAAAAGTTTCTTCCTTATATCTAGTCTGAATCTGCCCTTTTCAATTTAAAATGATTACCCTTTGTCCTGTCTTACTAGGCCCTACTAAAAAGTCTGTCCCCATCTTTTCTGCAAGAACCTTTTAAGTACTGAAAGGCTGCAATAAGGTCTCCTTGATTTTTCTGTTCTCCAAGTTGTATTATTGACTCTGGTTTATGAATAGCAGCAACTCACTCTGCTGGGGCTGTATTTTCGTGTTGAAGACCAGGAGGAGTTTTCTGTGTTCGTAGTGCTATTTCTGCATTCTTTAGCTCCTAAATAAACATGGAAAATTAATAAAATATAAGTCTCTGTATGAATAGCGAGGACTCTTCTATTCATTCACACAAAATATTTTCTTCATATATTTACGTTAAGACCGTGATAGAATCTGACCAAAATTTCTCCAAAGAACAGACTGTCAGGAAGTTGGAGAACTGCAAATACTAACAGTTCATGGAAGGAACAAAAGACAACATACTGAAAGCATATTAAGCACTCAGAAGTTGAGAAAATATTGCACTAAGGTGACAGAGAGATGATCTTTCTATCGTACTTCAGAAATATTGTTACAATTATTGAGGACTAGAGGGGAAAAAAGCAAAAGTCAAGTGCAGGGAAGTAACGCACCTAAAGGAGAAGAAACACAAAAAACCCGATTATTTTGTCTTTTTAAAAAAATATTAACTAGTTTAGAAAAATGCCTCTCTATGGAAATGATCATGTTATGCATGATAATTACAGCATACACTTCTGCTTAATACTTTCCAATAACTCTACAATCAAGAATTTCTCATTGCCTGTGATTATACTCAACTGTATCATGTACAGAAATACGAGAATATCACTAAGAGGCTTTTGTTTTCACAGAAAACTGTTGGCAAGGCACAACTAGAGGACAAAATACAGAAAAAAACATCAAAATTTTTACTTTAGAACAAAATACTACTTATTTGCATAGCAATATTTGACATGCTAGATGAAATAAAAAGTGGTACAGAACTTCACTTGAAAAGCATTTGCCTCAAAACTCAAGCTCAAACTGCACAGCTAAGACACAGACTTGTGCACAGAGCTGTGACTCAAGTTAACTAAATGAATACTACTGCTAATTAAGATACTTTGGTCCCTGAAATATTATTGGGTGGGTTTTTTTGATTGCTTGGGGTTTTTTTTGAAGTCATCAGAAGAACACATACTTGGATTTCTGCTGCTCCAGAGTCCAGCACTGTTACAAATGTCTTCACCAGCAGCTGAATATATTACTGAAATTGAACTAAAGTGGGCACAGATTCCCTTCTGTTGCCTTCGCTATATAGGAATGATTTCCTAAATAAAAGTAATTTTACTGCTGTTGGACTTACCTGAAAATACTGAGGGAGACTGAAATCTGTAATGTCAGTAACTTCAAACAGATCAGAAGTGATTCTATTTTTCATTTTGTTTACAACTCTTTTAGTTTGGATGCATGTGTTAACTTTACTGATAAATAAAGTTATATCAAACAATCAAGATACAAATTCTACATAACAAAATTTATATTCAGTTATACCTGTGCAGTTTCAACTTTCAGCTTGTCAATATTAAGAGTGTTTCTCTGTAATCCACTGGCAACTACAGACAGAAGCTGTTTCAAAGCTTTAATGTCTTCTTGTACTTTAAGCATCGCTTTAGAGGACATTCTACTAATTTCTTCCTGAACTTGTTTTTGTTCTTTCACAAATTTTCTGGGGAAGGTAAAAAGACAGGAGTGAGGAAGAAATAAACAAATGTTCACCTCTTGGTCACATTATTTAAATAGCTATTAAATTATTTTTTCCAAAACAGGATCACAGACTATTCTGAGTTGGAAGGGACCCACAAGGATCATTGAATCCAACTCTTAAGTCAATGGCCCACACAGGGGATTGAACCCATGACCTTGGCATTACTGCAACCAAGTTTTAACCAACTGAGCTAATCTCAGGGTACTGAACAGTAAAATTACTGTATGGCATAGTAGTATCTTAACTCCTAGCATCCCAATACTGTAAAAAACAAAAATGAAACCAAAACCAAGCCCCCTCTCCAAACCCCTCAACTTCAAATAGCAAGTGTTTAAACATGTTATGCTGTACCCTGACAAACTCAGATATATTTTATGTTTTATAGATATATAGCAATACATAGCATCTATGTAAAAGCAATTACTACTTTGAACTCATGAACACACTGGCATGCAGCCAAGTCTACAACCCATTTCCCTCCTGCCCAAGGAGAGGCTCTCTTGCAGTTTTCTATTCCATATGCAATCCACAACAGACGTGCAATATGGACATAAGGTTCAATACTAACTATGCAAGACTGAAAAAAAAAATAAAAAAAAGACTAACACTTCTGCTACTAGAACTATTCATCTACTCTGCTCCCAAGGCTGACCTGCCAAAAGGCCTAGGGCTAACAAGCTGTCCTCCATGCAGCCTGCAGTAGGGTGTTCCTGTCACAGAGCATCAACAGTGTACAGTACTGTAGTAATCAATTACCATAAACAGAAACCACTACTTACTGTAGATTTTCTACATCTTGACAGATTACTGGAGGTAGATTTTCATCCTTCAGTGCTTTGCTATCTCTACAAGAGACAATGAATGCATAGATGGTGCTTTAATACTGCCAAACATTTTTGCAAAACTACTAAACATCACTAAAACATTCAAGTCAGTGATTTGTTCTGCACTCCTTGCATGACCATTGCAATTAAGGAATGACTTTGATTAATGTACACACATACTATGCCAGGGTCCAAGCCTGTGGTGTAAGCATTATACACATTTGAAGAAACCATTTTTCAAATCAGATGATCAATCTATAGCAGATGCCAGATAAGCTGTAGGTGTTGTATTTAAAGGAAAAATTGTCATGTTTAAAGTGATGAACCAATATCGCTAATTGCTTGTGTTGCAAATGTTGGTTATGTACATCTACTCTTTTTTCAATATCAAATCAGTAGAAAAACTGAAGTATTTGTTTAGCTGTTTTCTAATCAGACACGGAATGCAAAGAAAATGTATCACTTACTCTGGTCTTGTTCCCGTTTTGTCACCTAGAAAATAAAAACTGTACATCAGAAATAAAGCTCTGAAGAACAAACAAAAACTTTAATTTTAGGGAAGAACTAATGACTACAATCTGCTTGATTTCTCTTGATAAGCAGAATAGACTAGACTAGCCATAAAAGAGCGAAGGTTTTAATTTACACCCTCTTCACAGATAAATCTTTTCACAAGCAATGCTTCAACAGTTGAGGTGATAATTTCTTGGTACACAGAGTAATGCAAAACATCTTATGGCACTATGTAAGTCACTACAAATGCATAAACAACCCCAGTTCCATAAGAAATCTGTTCCTGCTTATGCAACCACAACTCACTTAGACTCGCACTCACAAAATATTCCAGTGTTTAAATTCAGAAATGGCAGTTTCCTCTCACATACAAAGGTAAAGAACGTTTGCCTGTTGGACTTCCTTAAGAATTCTGTGATTGCATTAAGTCCAGTACTGATGTTTTACAGAACTGAAGATGTTACTGCTTACCTACCACCTGCACATTCTAAACTACACGACTGTGGATCAAGATGCCAAATGCCTCAGAGTGACAGAACAGAGCTGAAAACATTATCATGCATGACCCAGATCATGACTATTTCTAGTTATGGCCAGGGGCAGTAACTGCATGCCACACCACAGCACTCTCCTAAGAGGAGCACTCACTCAGAAAGCCCAAGAAACTGGCTTCATCATCTTCAGCTGGATCCAGTTCACATCCTGTATTCCCTCTCAGTGCCACCAAGACACAAAGTCTTGCTAATGCTTGTACCACAAACTAAGTTTTAAGTTGCACAAGTCAGGTGTTCCTGCCAGGAGTAGCTACTGCTTTTAGAAGCCACATCTACATAAATTATCTGAAGACTGTCACCCAGTACATTAGAGAGCTGCACTCATAACCATTCCCTTATGCCTTCTGCTAAGGGGAAAAAAAATGCACAGAAAATTGGGAGTAAAAAATAGGAGAGATAAGCACCAGAATTTAGGACTTTTTTCTCTGCTGATAACCTAAAAATTAGGCGAAAAACTAAGTATACTTCACTTTCTCTCTCCAGCCACCATTTTTTTTTGGCCATACATCAGAATAATACTTATAAAGTAAAATATGCAGATTTGAAATCAGATTTTGCTACTTTCTAGCTGAGTGCTTCAGATTTTACATTTTTTAACTTTCTTTTTAGCAATACAAGAAGAAAAATTAGAACAGCTTTTTTTCCCCTACAACCATATTTTGAAGAAATACTAGATAGTCAGTCTTCAGAAGGAAAAGCTTTCATAACCAGTTCCAAAGACAGAATATAGATGCTGGTCCCTATCTGTCCTGGGATTCCTAAGGCACTTTTCTTTCTCCTTCTTCCTTTTCTTCATGAAGACAAAAAGAAAGAAAAGCCTCAGAATCATAGAACCACCACTCTCAAAACAGAAGTTCCTCATATTGTAGTACAAACAACTGTACTGACAGAATTAAATAGCAACACATAAGTAGGGATACTTGTCAGGGCTGCTTAAGCCAGCACTAGCCATTATGAGAAACACTCCTGAAAGAAAACCACAAAAAATACAGCAATCTTTGACATTTACCACTGCTTAGCTAAGGGATCTCTGCTTATCCTGACAGTGACAGTCCAACTCATACAATTCGCCTCTTCAACATAAAGAGGAATTCACATAATTGTTAAAGTTTCTACCCTAAGAGGTGAACAAAACAACACTACTACCAAGGTAGATTTTGGGTCTGTACTCTGGTCCTCATTTGATGACACTTGCATATTATGGAAGTGTTGTGATATCCTAATATTATGGTAATGGCAATCCCATGAGTACATAGGAGTCAAAGCTTTTCATCACTCCCAGTTCCATAATAAACTCCCAAAACAAACATCATCGTTCAGAGCACTCCAGTTGGGACAGTCAATATGCCCTCTCTTCTACAACTAAGAACTCTCTCTCCACAACTTACATTATTCTGTAAAGAAAGTTTTATATAGTTTCTGTATTTTCTTCTCTTTTAGCTATTGGCACATCCAATTCCAAATTTCACTCCTGAATGAAATCAAGTAATTCAATTAACAGCACTGATTCACCAGAGAAAATGCATGTTTTAGAATCAGCTTTAGTTAAGCTTACTCTGGAAGTATAAAAGCAAGACAAATTATTGTGTCCATATATCAATGCTCAATATTCCCTTACTTTAGTGCTCTGAAGCTACCATAGAAGTAAAGCTTCTGTAACTGGCTTTAACAACATGATAGAATGTATCAGATAGAGCTACGCACCACAGGAAACACAGCTTTGAGGAATAACATGTAAAATTAGTACACTTTATTTGTGCGGGCTTTTAAAAGAAGAAACTAAGTCTAAGATCTTTTGCAGCTGGAGAATGTTGGTTTCAAAGCTGTACTTCTCATCCTTACAATGCACTATTTAAACATAGCTCTGCTTCCCCCTCTAGTGACAATCTGACATAGAGCTCTACAGAAACCTGTGATACCATCTCAGCAAGCAGCCCTATGAGTCCTCACTCCCCAAAAGCTAAATGCTTTAGATCCTCATTCTCAAGCATGGTATTACTTACACTTACTTTTACCTAAATTAATTTATTTACATTGCACTGAATTTGCAAACAAGATCTTGTTCTTCTGTACAAGCGCAATATCTAGGAATGAAAATAACTGAAATGCCTTGTAAAGGAGAGGAACTTAGAGCTGATAGCTTCAGTTCCCCACTCCTAACACACTGAAATAGTGTCTTTGTTGTAGTGTTCTGATAACTCTCTCAATTAAGAAAAAAATAATGTTTTAAAGCAAACTTACTCTTTTTGTCTGAAGAACTACTAAAATCAATGCCCCCAAGACCTTCACTGGCAGTAGTTGAAGGAGCCGCAGTTGTCCCCAGAGTCAAACCCAATGCATTCTGCCCAAGCCCTACAAGAAATCCAAACAGCATTTTTGCAGTTCAAGTGTTCATAATTAAAATTTACTTTAAACTAAAAACATATATAAACTTGCTTACAGTTTCACTGCCCATTTTACTACATTTAGATTAATAAAATACGCATAATAAGCAGAGAAGAAAACATTGCACAAAGTTTCATACAACTGCACGCAAGTGTTTTATGCAATTTCTTCACATTACTTGGTGGCTAATTAGATCACTAACTTAGGCGAAGAGCAGGCTGGAGTCCAACTGATGAAGCTGAATAGCCATAAGTCTATCATAATATGCAGCCCAGGGTCCTGAGGGAACTTGCTGATGTTGCCAGGACACTCTCCATCATGTCCACTGTGAAAAACCATGGTGGTCAGGTGAAGCCCTCGGAGACTAGAAAAAGGGAAACATCACTCCTATTCTTAAAAAGGTGAAAGGAAGACTCAGGGAAGAAGACTCAGGGAACTACAAACCGCTGAGCCTCATCTCTATGCCTGGAAAAGTCATGGAGCAGACCGTCGTGGAAGCAACATTAAGGCACATGCAAGATA
>JAWWLZ010000001.1:46841428-46851702 GCA_035041345.1 Poliocrania exsul | reverse complement strand
TGCTGAGCATCCGAGATGTGACGGGATGGGATGGCAGGGAGGCTTGAACTGCCAGGGGACGGTCCCACTGAGACTCGGACTCACGACCTTGGGATTCAGAGTCCAGAGTGCTCTCCATCACACCATGGGACCGCCCCGATGAACTTAGTATTGTGCTTTCATTATGCCCTTTTGTTTTGAAACAGGATATGTTAACGAGTCTTCTCTAAGTTTATGTGACCACTATAGTTTGTCCTGAATAGCCTTGGGTATGCTGTGTTATGTTTTCTGCCTTGTTCCAAATTATTTCAAAACTGACAAAGCTTTTGCTAAGTTAGGATCTTACTTTCTGCAGAAATTGAAAATTAAGTTTTGTCTCTCCTTTTTTCTTACAGGTGGAGCAAGTGAAACTACTAGATCGGTTCAGCACGAGCAATAAGTCAGTGACGGGAACGCTGTACCTTACTGCAACTCATCTGTTATTCATAGACTCAAGCCAGAGAGAGACATGGGTAAGGTTAATGAATGCTTGTGGCTCAAATGCATGGGGTCTGCAGATGCATTTGTTCTCTCTGATCTATAAGGTGGAATTTGTTTACTAAAATGTTCTTAGTTATTCCCTGTACTCTCCTCCTTCGTGGTATCATAATAAGTTAATGATTTGCAGATTATACTCTTGGATGACACGGCTGCAGTTGAAATCAGGTAATGTTGAAAATGTTCACTCCTGTTCAAGCTGCTGTAATTTCTTCCATAGCCTTCACTTGTGTTTCTGAGTGAGTGTGTGGTGGTTTTCTTTAAATAACTTGACTTGCACCGCAATTCAGAGGCAGGAGTGGGAGACTACTTGATAGTTTAAGCATTGGGTTCAGAATTTCTCTGTTAACTAACATGTAATTAGATTCTATCTAGGTTAAATGAGACAGCAAAAATCCAAAGATCTAGGGTGTAGTGAAATATTGAAGATAACATGCACTTTTTCAGAGCAGTAAGCAGCTGCTTGCTTTTTTCACAAGTATTCATCTCCAAAATAAAACATTTCAGAAGGGGCTGCTGTTTCTTGTTGACCAGTACCAGTGTTGTACAGTCAAAGCTGGCTAGGACAGTAATTCCCATTAGTTTTTTCTGCTCAGTGCCCTTATAGGGCACATGAGGTCATCAAGTTCTGCCTTCTGCTGGCTTGAGTTAGTGCCTTAAGTCTTTCATCCTCCAGGATGAAATCTCATTTCCCTGGCTGTGGTTAATTTTTTTTTCTGTAGGTGTATTTTCCTGGGTTACCCTTAATTCTTTATCCTGGTTGTTTAACTAAATCCCTCATGGTGCTTTCAAGAAAATTTATTTTTCTGTTATTCTTGGATACAATGTACAACTTTGTACAAGCCAAACTGTTACCCTTTCATACAAAATGGGTTTTTTGGGAGAACGTGATTCAGAAGCATTACTGGCATGTGTCTCCCTATGCACCACATTAAAAGGTTTGATTTTGGGGAAATTGAAACTATACTCAAGAAATGTACTGCATTTCTGATGATAATGCTGGTACCAGGGATAGTTACCATAATGTCCTTAAGATGCAGTCTCTTCATAAATGCGCATGTGGCAGCCTAGTTTTCAGATGTCTGTCAAATCTAATCAATATTTAAGAGGACTTGATTGCTTCAGTGAGGTAATTGCAATTCTATCAAGAACATCTTGTTCAGTTGAGGTAATGTACGTGTGCCTTTTTTCCCCACAGTTGAACAGCTGTTACTTTCCATGTATTCACCTAAATCTTGTGTAAGTTTGTCACACAGTTAAATTTAGAGAGTGCTTTTGTCTGTCCTTTGCTGTGACAGTCTCTTGTTAAAGTGGTCAAAACACACTGAGAGACTGTCATGTCTACATGACACAGGACATAATACAGGAGATGCTTTTCTTATCTTCTGTTCATTTTGTAGATGTTAAACACTGGAATTCTAAAATTTTCAGAATCTTCTGTATCTTTCATACTTTGAATTTTTTTCCTTGACTTAATTTATTTTCCCTGAATATTCTGAATTATGTTCCTATAGATCCTTTAAAAAAATATAATATCCTGTGTGAACACTACCTAATTAGGTATAAGCCTGTCAAGTTAGCAAAGTGGAAGAAAACTGAACCACCATGGTGGAGTTTTGCATCTCATTTTTGCATTTAGAAAGTACTTACTCTCGCAAACATTAGATAACACTTCAAAATGACAGAAGAGAATAATTAAATTTTTATAAATTATGATATCCTGACTAAAATGTTGCTTGTGGATTTCTGCTTCTAAATGTATTTCTTTTTATAATTGATTGACAAAATTAGTCAAAATCCATACTCAGAGTTGCTTAATGTGTCTTACATCTGCTGATCAGAATAGTGTGCTGTTCTTATTTTTCATCATCATGCTTACTCTGTGAGTTTTTGTGTGTCACAGATATTGCATCATCACATTGCTGCCGTGGAAAAACTTCCCTTGACTACATCTGGCTGCCCCCTTGTCATCCAGTGCAAGAACTTCAGGGTAGTTCACTTTGTTGTTCCCAGAGAGAGGGATTGTCATGACATTTATAACTCTTTGCTTCAGCTGTCAAAACCAGGTAATAATTGTAACTGTAAAAGACTTTGCATGGATATATGTATGGGTAACAAGTTGGTGTGTTTATGTGTGTAAATCCATGGTTCTTTTATTTATTTATTTATTTTTAAAACATGTGTTATGTAAAGTCTTATATGGATTTGGTATCTAAA
The DNA here is from genome assembly GCA_035041345.1 of Poliocrania exsul. Taxonomy (NCBI): domain Eukaryota; kingdom Metazoa; phylum Chordata; class Aves; order Passeriformes; family Thamnophilidae; genus Poliocrania; species Poliocrania exsul. Next base: position 46,848,969 of record JAWWLZ010000001.1, on the reverse strand, counting down.
GAATTTTATTGATGAAATATTAATCTACATAAAAATTCAGAAGATGCGTTGTCTGGCTTTTGTAGGTCTCTGATGTTCCCTAACAGAATGAGAGATTTCTTTATTTTTCTTTTACATTCCCGTCCCTGAAGTTGTGAATATAAGTGCCTATAGTCTCTCCTAATTGTGTATTCCACAGATAAAAAGCGATTAAGCAAATAATAAGTTGTTGCTAATTTCATGCAGTTTCAAAAGTAAAGCTGAAATATTGATGCTGGAATAACACTACCAATTCAGCTCTAAGAGAGACTTCTGTCACTTAGTATTGTCTTTTGCTTTCTATGCTTTGTGTTTAGGACAGTGTAAAATGTGATCTGTGATAAGAGAAACGGTGTATTAGGAAGAACAAAATTTATGAAAGCTTTTTTGTTTTAAAGGGAACTTTAAAACTGACTGGTTTTGAAGTTTAGTAGATATGAATTTCGGTTCTTGCCTCCCAAAATAGTTTTTTCTTCCAACTCTTGTGAAGTCTTCTAATAATCCTGCCTTTTGCCTTGTTCAGTTTTGTCACTCTTTGTTTTGTGACCTGTGCTTTGCCCTTATGGCATTAGAAGGTCTCTTCTGAAGTAGGCCAAGCACACTCAAGAAAACTCTCAACCTGCCTCTGACTAAGTATCTGTGTGTCATTCAAGTGTAGCATAGTTGCAGAATAAATATTTCGGGCATGCCAAGTATCTATTTAGTCTTGCTTCTCTGAATCTTGAAGCCTGGAACTTTCCCTCCATTACATGTTCTATACTGTTCTTTACCTTTTAGCAAAATATGAAGAACTTTATGCCTTTTCCTATAATCCAAAACAAAATGAATCTGAGCGAGTCACAGGTTGGCAGCTTATTGATCTGGCAGAAGAATACAAGAGAATGGGAGTGCCAAATGCTTACTGGCAGTTGTCTGATGCAAATCGTGACTATAAGGTAAGTGTTGTAATGGAAGTATGTTCTGCTCTGCATCTCTTTGTGCTTTATCCTCTGATTCTAGGCCTGTAGGAAACAGCCCAGTGCTATGAATACTCTTGGCTTGCAGAGTAAGCAAAAACTTGCAGGTAGAGAGAGTTATCTGCTTTGTCCATATGCAGTCTCACAGCTTTCTAACAGTTGTTTTTCCTAAGGCCTCATTGAGAGAGTAAGTGTACATGGATGCATGGGGTTTTGGGGATTGTTTCTGGAGTATAGTTACCTGTTTGAAGCACAGCTCCAGCAATTCTGCTGCTCTGCAGCTTTGTGATCTCTCTCTTAACTGAGCTTGGGCATTTGTAATGTTGGGTGTGGTGGTGTGGCTGATTTCCAGATTAGATTTCATTTTAGTTTGTAGTCTACAAATACCAAGAAAAATGAGGGAAATGATTTCAGTATTTTATTTGAAACACATTCATATCATTTGTACTGAGGAGTCACATTCTTAAGGGTGAATGCCACTTTGGCAGTACTTGGCTGTGTAACTTGGATACCAGCTTGTACTACTTTATCTCTGGCTTGTCTCCTCCTCTGAGTTATTTACATATATAGAGAAACATATTCGTGTTTATACATTATCTCTTATTTCACCTAATATCTTTCAAATTGAATACAATAGAACTAGGATAGGCTTTGTGCCTTGCACATAAAATTCTTTCTGTGTATTTCTGCCTTTCAGATTTGTGAAACCTATCCTAGGGAACTGTATGTTCCCAGAACTGCAAGCAAGCCCATAATTGTTGGTAGCTCCAAGTTCAGAAGCAAAGGAAGATTCCCAGTGTTGTCATATTATCATAAAAATAAAGAGGTATAATGTGTCTTCCTTTTACTCTAAATGTGCTGAAAAGTTTCTCAACACTTGGCAGTAGTTCAGGGATGTAGAGGAGGAGGTTCAAGTACAATGACTTGTATGAGAATGGTATGACTCATGATAACCTTAAATACACCTGACACTGGTGGTGCCTAAGAGGATGTTGAGCTAAACTAAGCCAGTTTAAAAGAAATCCTCCAATAAGCAGTTGATAATTAGTTGAATCTCATAAAGTTTTCAGAAACTGGAATTAAGGTAACAGAAGATCTGTCTTCCTTGATATATCAGGAATAAAATCTCTTAAGTCAAAATGGTGGCTAAAAAACGAAACAAGAACAGCAAATCAACAAAAGAATAGAACTGGTTCTTTGAGGAGTTATTTGCAAGGTAAAAAAACCTACAGGATGAGAAATAAGATTTTGCAGAGAGTGTTGTAAAGCAGCATCTGCCTGTCTCAGCTAAGGGGTAATGTGGAGGAAGAGAAGGACTGACACCTTGCTGAGTTGAAGAATTTATGTATGATGAGTGTGAAGCTACTAGATGGATTTGAAGATAATTACTGTTTGGAAGATGTACCCAATATCTTCTGAAATGCAACATATTACTGAAAATTACATTGTAAAAGTTACATTAGATAATAATGTATTGCATTTGCAATAATAAAATCATACTTGCATTAGTAGAGCCAAAGATAATTCATTTCATATTAAGGGGTAACTTGCTTTCCTAAACTGTACTTTTGTCCAGCCTATACTTTTTGTGAGTTTTTATGTCCATTGTGTAAACTGATACATTGCCTATGTAGATGAACATGAAAAATGTTTCCATAAACCTTTGGCTTAAGTTGTAGGTACTGTGTTTGAAGGTCTTCAAGAGATGTGCTTAAAATTTGGAACGCCTGAACTTTCAGTTTAGTGACGTTGTCTGCCAAATAAAACATTTCTATTTCTTTCTAGAATTGTGCAAAGCATTTCAACTACAGGTATTAAAGTGATGTTGATTTGCTCTTTGTTTTCTGTGGTAGGCTGCAATTTGCAGGTGCAGCCAACCTCTCTCAGGTTTCAGTGCCAGGTGCCTGGAAGATGAACACATGTTGCAAGCCATCAGTAAAGCAAATCCTTCAAATCGCTACATGTATGTCATGGATACCAGGCCAAAGGTATGTACTTCAGGTTCTACAGACAAGCTTCTCTTCCTGAACATTACAGTACAGGGATACAGTGTAATTCTGAAAAATTTGGAGTGAAGTATGACTCCATTATGAGCAAAAATGTTTTAAGGTTAAGGGTAGGCCTCTTTATTCAGATGTTTAATTACTTGCTTTCTTAAAGAAGTTGAACCTATCTCAGGACTCAGCTAGAATTCACTGAATATGCTGCTGAACTTTTGGAGAGGTACCTATAAAATATACTTAAAACATAGTTAAGAAGTGCATAGTTGAGTGGGATTCAATTAATTTTAACTGTTTGAAATGAAATTAATGAAATAGTGAGCTGTGTTGAGGTTTCTTTTGGAATGGGAGGGAGTACTGTGTTCTGTGTAAATGGTCTGTACAAACTGTCTCAGCAAGGAGGAAGTAGAGGAAATTCTGTAGTAGCATTCTGAGGTCATCATAGAACGATTTGAGTTAGAAGGGACCTTAAAGATCATCTAGTTCCAACCCCCTTGGGTCAGATTGCTGAGAGCTCCATCCAACCTGGCCTCGAACAATGCCAGGATCTGAAGCTTCGCTGGGCAACGTTTTCCTGTGCCTCACCACCATAATTCATCACTGCCTATTTAGATTGGATTGCGTTATGTTATTAAATTGAATTATATTATTACCTGTGTTGGAATATGTGGGGTAACTGACCCATTTGCATTTCAATTGGTGTTAATTTGACTTGAATGTCTGAACACAGGAGCTGGAAAAGTCTGTATCTTACTCTTTCCTTTTTAGGTGAATTGTTTTGAAATGTTTGGAAACAAGTGAAGGTTTGTTGGTGGGAATATAGAGGAGAGAATAAGAAATTACTATACATTATTCAGATATGTCAGCTCCAAATACAGAGCTTGATTTTTATGTACTGTCCCTTTACTTACCCTTCAGTGCTTTCAAGTTGATTTGCCACAAACTGTTTATCCTATGTGCTCTTGTGTTTTTTCCTCAATATATTCCATTGAAATTTCATGACTTTGGTTTCCAGTTTGATATTTTTATTTCAAGCACTGTTTATCAGTATTCTTATTTTCCTCTTTTAAGCTTAATGCAATGGCAAACAGAGCTGCTGGGAAGGGCTATGAGAATGAAGACAACTACTCTAACATTAGGTTCCAGTTTGTTGGCATTGAAAACATTCATGTAATGAGATCCAGCTTACAAAAACTCCTGGAAGGTATGTTTTAACTGTACTATCATAATGTATATGAAAATAGGATGAGTATTTTTCTGAAGTCTTTAATAATAGCTTACTCAAGCTGCATCGATATTTCTGTATCCCAGCTCTTCATTTATTACCAGTTTGCTGTGCTCTGTGGTAATGTATGACCTTCAACCTTTACCTTCAAACTGTAAGCAAAATGAATGGAGCTGTTTTGAAGAAAATTGAATGGCACATATGTCTTGAGTGAACTTGATTAGTATGTCAGTGGCTTGTGGGAAAGACTGCTGTGTTTTCTAAGTACAGGACAGGTACACGCATTTGTAATAGAAATACACAAAATACTGTGTATATATACATTTTCATATACAGAATATCAGTTCTTCAAGGAGCACTTTGTTCCACACAATTTGCAATAAGCATATGGTCTGTACAAAACTTGAGCTCTTTGACCTGGTGAGCCAGTTGAGTGCTTGTGGTTGTTTGTAGGGAGAGGGATGGGGAAACATGACCCACTTCACCATGCCACTGCCTGCCTCCTGGTGGTGAAAATGGAGAGGCAGAAGTATGCTCAAAATTCTGTTAATATTTTATTTAGGTAAGTGGCTGAGAGAAAATTTAAGTAGCAATACTGAGGTTAGAGCACAGTGGCAAAAGTCAGGCTCCCACACCTGACAAACAATACGTGTATAAGTGGTTGGCTTCTAGAATTATGTAAATATTTCCAGTCATGAAGAAGGCTTATACTTGTATGGAAGCCTGTGTTGATGAAGACATTCTGGCTACATTCATCAAGGAATTTCACAGGCTAGTGGTATAATCTTATTTAGCTTTGATTGAGCCTGTATGTGCTGCTAACCTGTTCTTCAGGCACTTTGCACAGAATTCTACTATGTGTTTTTCCAATTACTCCTTCATGTACTTTTTCTAAGGGAAAGATGAGAAATGTGATCCTGAGCTTTGGTTTTTAGGTTTGCCATAATCCCTCCTTCTCTTACTAATATCTTCAATTCTAGAAAACATGCTAATAAATATTGGTTTTTATTTTACTTTTTTAAGAGACTGCTCCTGTGTAATAGGGTCTGAAGTGTGTGCAACACACACAAAAGCTTCTGTGTGGAGAATTGATTTATTTAAACTTGATTGAGACAAATTCACGAGTGATGTCTATTAGTTGTTCTCCAGATCAGGTTTTTTGGTAAATGAACACAGTTGTTTTACCTCTGTTTAGTCTGTATTATTCACTAGTTTTGCTGGATGCCTTTCTGGAAGTAGAATCCTCTTTATGGATATGAAGAACCCTTAAAATTTAGGGATGCATGCAATAATTTACTCTTTAGACCCCTGGTTCATAGCTTAGAGTGAGGAAAATGCCATTTAGCTTCTGTGAATTCTCTTTCTCTGGACGTGCTGAACTGAATGTTCTCAAATCAGGAGTGTGATATCAATGACCTTGTTTGTTCAAGGGCTGTTGTGACTGGGACTGTCCTCGGTTGTTTGGGCTTTTTATGACAAACAACTGCTATTCATTCTTCAGCATGTATCCTGCTCCTAGGTTCTGTGTCAGAATTTCCTTCAGAATCTACTTGCAAGCAGAATGTCAGACATAATCCTTCCCAAAATCCTCTTGTGATGGGACAACACTGTGGAGCGTGCTGGGGAGATTTAGTCTGTTCTTCATCTTGGGTTCACTGTTATTTAAATATCTTGCATGCAGTGGATCAAAACTTTTCTAAAATGGTTTTCTTCAGTGTGAGCATGATGACTGACCCCTGACAGGCGGACTACCACACTAATGGGAGAATCTTCACATAGACTAAATTTGTGACTGTGACATGAAATAGAGAGTTCAGGGTTTATATATTCAAAATACAGAATTGCATATCAGAAAAGGCTGAACTCTGAGAAGCAAAAAGGCTTTGTGTATGTCAAGAGGCAGCATTTCTGCAAAAAAACATTAGAGGAAAAGGCACAGTCATAGCTGCTGTGATCTGTTACATATATTTGATGGTGGAAATGTGTTAACTGAGGGGGTTTTGTGAGTTTTCTGTATGGGTGACAGGGTTGTTTAGGGTTTTTTATTTGTTAAAAAACCAATTTCTGCCTGCAACGTGCTGTGCTTGAGTTGCAGATCTAGTCACCTCTTAAACGGTGGCATCGCTAGTAGTGTGAATAAGGACAAACAAGAAAGGGAAAGATGAGGTTTTTGGGACTTGCAGGGCTTGTGTTTCTTATGATGGGAACCATATAGTGAAAACTATCTAAAGTTATATTTATTGTAAACTAGCTAAACATCTTAGTGGTACCATAAATCATCTTTGACCCTTTAAAAGACTGCAAGGAGCTGGAAAATCACTTTTTTCAGCATAGAAGTGTTGTAACAGTGTCAATGCAGTTCATTTAATCACCAAATAGTGGAAAAATGCCTGTGTTAATTCACAGAAATGGAATGTAACTCTTTGGGATCAACATATGTGTTCCTATCTCTGCCTTCATTTATAAAAATACAGAAATCTAGCTAGAAGGGTGAAATACTAGTGGTGGAATATTTCTGCCAAGCTCAAAATTGTGATCAAAACCAGATTTTGACAGCAGTATCTGGGTGAAAACAAACTGAGGACTGGAAGCCTATTTGTTTTCTAGCTGGGAAGCTTCTGCTTTAAACTGTAAGCTGCAGACTGTGGGGGTGAGCTGCCATGAATAGTGCCTCTCGACGTTGCCTTCTCTATCCAATTCCTTCCCTGCAGACGTTTGAATTTCCAGATACTTGACTATTTTTAGTTTCTTTCCTTTACCATGGAGTGCTAGACCTGTTTTTGTGTTGTTGTGATTGAACAGATGTATGGAACCACTGGTGTAGAGACAGTGTGAGCCAGTTGAAAGAATCAAGTAGTTCTCAGCTGATTTCTTCCATGTGCTAGACCTTTTGGAAGCAGAACTCTTGCCTAATGATGCTCTTTCAAAGACAAGGCAAAACTAGCTTGCTTTTACTGATATTTAGGGACTAAGCTTTAAAATTGCATCCTGTACCCAGGAGTTTCTTGATGTTTTCTTACCTCATTGTGCTATATATTACATACTGTGCTAGATAGTTTTGTAGATGATGAAGATACGTGGGATTTAAAAAAGGTGCTGCAATACTTACTTGGAAGCCTGCTTTTGTTCTAGTGTTCAGCAGCACCTGGCACTATGAATCTTCCTGAGCAGTAGGAAGTATACCAAAACTTGTTTGACTGAAAGCTGAGAAACTTCTAGTGCAGGTACAGGAGAGCTCTGCAAGGCCGTGGTTTAAGAGTTTATAGTCTTCATAATGTCAGGGGAGTTGGTTGAATATGAAACTGTGTCATAGAGTGATTTGGTGAATTTTGTTCTCTACTT